>CAWUFW010007701.1:0-600000 GCA_963921515.1 Calotriton arnoldi
GGTGTGTGTTGTACTTGGGCTGTCCACCTTCCCACCCACTGCACTTTGTGTTCCTGCCACTTACCTGTTACTTGTCGGTTTGTGCAGCTGTGGCGGACACATGGGTGTGGTGGGTGCTCGTTGTGGCGCTTCAGGCATATTTGGGGACCTGTTGGTGGTTACGTGGCTGGCTGAATGTACACATGTCCCCACGCATCTTACAGTTGTTCTGTTTGGGCTGTGTGTGGTGGTGTCTGTTGCATGTGTGTGATCGTTGTGTATTGTGTGCTGGACATGGGGGTGTTTGTCCCTGGGAGCTGTGGCATGGTGGTAGTGCATGTGAGTACATAGCTGTGTGCTGGTATACATTAGTTTGTACTTACCAGCCTCCACTCCCCCTGCTAATCCGGCGAGGATCTCGGGATGTATGATGACTCGCACCTTCTCCTCCCACGCTTTGAAGGTCTTGAAGAGCGCGGGATTCCCTCCGCCAGTGACGGCAGCCAACTCTCTGTTTTTGCCCTCCTTCTTCTTGACCAGGCTCTTGACGTCATTCCACCGTTTGTTAATTTCGACTCTGTTCCTGGGCAGGGTCCCGACTGCATTGACCTGGTCTACGATCCGGTTCCACATTCTGTTTCTGGTGGCTAGTGGTGTGTGTTGGACCATGTTCCCATAGATTTGTGGGTGCACCTTGATGATCTCGTCGACCATGACCGTCAGCTCAATGGGCGTGAACTTGGGCATTCTTTGTGGTGCCATGGTGTTTGTGGTGCTGGTGCGGTGTGTGTTGTGTAATGTGCAGGGGGTTTGTGGTGCCGGTGTTTGGTGGTGGTGGTGGTGGTGGTGGTGATGTGTGCGTTTCTGTGGTGTGCTGTTGTCCTCGCTGTGTCACTGTGTCCCTCTCCTCTCTGGTTTGCAATGTTGCAAGGGGTTGTGGTCTGTGGGAGTGCTGCTTTTGTACTTACCTATGTGGGTGTGTCCTCATGGTCTGTTGTTTGCAGGTGTGTTGTGTCTGGGGTTCTGGCCTTTGTAGTTTTTGTTTGTCCGGGGGGGTGTTTTCGGGATGTGTACTGTGCTTGTGTATTTGTGCGTGCCTTGCTGTGTGGACTTATTGGCCATGTTGTGTGCTATTGGTTTTGTGAGCGGATGGTTTCTGTGCAGGGACGTGGGCGCCATGGTTTCTGCCGTGTCGATTAGCATCGGCGTTGTTTGCGCTGGCGGGCGGTATATTTGTGGTTTTCCGCGCTCATGGCGGTGCGATCGTAATTTCACGTGCGGTGTGTCGGCCGTGAGGGCGGGCGGTTTTGTGTTGTCGTGCGTGTTTCCGTCCGTGGCGGGCGGTTTGACTCCGACTCGGACGATGGCGGTCGGTATTTTGTGTGATTTTTCCGCCGATGGCGGTTTTCGGTTTGTGTAATCGTAATAGCATGGTCGGTGTTCAGACGGTGTGTGCGGGCGGATTTTTGCCGCTTCCATGCCTGGCGGATTTATTTACGCCGGGTATCGTAATGGGCCCCTTAATTATAGTAAATTAAATATTAATTTTTAGGAATTATTAATTATTTAATTTAATTTTGCGTTTTAGTTCTGTAGCGTGGTTGTGGGTTTATAGGGAATAGGGTGGGAAGTATTTTAATTGTAATTAAGTAAATATTTATTTTAATTTATTTGTATTGATAATTAATTTATTGTTAATTAATTATTAATTGGTAATTAATTTTTATTAATTGGTAATTATTTTTTATTAATTAATAAATTGATAATTATGTTAATTGTATTAATTTATTATTCGGAGCGGGTTGTGGGTTTATAGGGGAATAGGGTGGGAAGTAATTTAATTGTAATTAAGTAATGAATGAAATTATTTTTGTGTATTGATAATTCATTTATTGTTAATTAAATATTAATTGGTAATTTTTTTATTACTTTTTACATTTTTGTATTGAAAATTAATTAGTTGTTAATATTAATAGTTAATTATTTTAATAAATAATATTCATTGGTAATTTTATAACTTTGATTTAATGTATTGAGATATTATTGTTAATATGATAGTAATTAATTTTAATAAATATTTGATTGAATATTTATTAATTAATTGATTAATATTTATTTGGTAATTAATTATAATGTTAATTTTTATTATTACTTTATTTTGAATAAAATACATTCACTTATGGAGTGGGAACAGTAATTTTTAACCCTACGTCTATCCAACGCTTTTCCTACTGTTGCACTCACTGGAGTGGGAACTAGTAATTTTTACCTCTACGCTATCCAACGCTTTCCTACTGTTGCACTCACTGGAGTGGGAATAGTAATTTTTAACCTCTACGCTATCCAATGCTTTCCCTACTGTTGCACTCTCTGGAGTGGGAATAGTAATTTTACCCCTACGCTATCCAACGCTTTCCCTACTGTTGCACTCACTGGAGTGGGAATAGTAATTTTACCCCTCCGCTATCCAACGCTTTCCTTACTGTTGCACTCTCTGGAGTGGGAATAGTAATTTTTACCCCTACGCTATCCAACGCTTTCCTTACTGTTGCACTCACTGGAGTGAGAAATAGTAATTTTTACCCCTACGCTATCCAACGCTTTCCTTACTGTTGCACTCTCTGGAGTGATAATAGTAAATTTTACCCTCCCGCTATCCTACGCTAAAAATATTGAATATTTTTATTAATATTAAGTTAATATATATATGTATTAAAAATAAAAATGTATGTTTATTTTTTATAACTTACATTAATTATTTATTAATTTTAAGGTTATTTAAGTATTTTTAAGTCTGTTTTAGTTAATTATATTTATTATTTTATTAATTTTACATTACTTTTAAGACATTTAAAAAATTCGATTTTTTAACAAACTATGGGGGTCATTACGATGGCGGGCGGAAGCACAACCGCCGTGCTGGCGGATGCAAAAACCACCAGTTACCGCTCGCACGCAGCAGTCCACACGCCCGCCCGATTACGATGCGAAAAGTCAGCCAAACACCGCCGGCAAGCCAGCGACACCGTCCGCCATCAAAGTGCGCCCGTACACGTAGCGGCGCAACCCAATTGATACACACCGTCCGACGAAATCACGTCCCGCCCGGCGTATAAATTACGATGCCGCAAACAAACGGCTCCCACGGCTAAGAGACACCGTACGACAAACCGAAGCGGTAACACGGACGCCGAGCACGGACAACGAAGAAGCGGCTCCCCCGAGCATGAATCCAGCACTGCAGGCCCTCCCCATGCTCTTGCTGATGCACCACCAAGGACGCAACGTACCGCGGAGACGCAGGTAGGCACACACACAACAAGTGCACGCAAACAGCGCACACAGTGCAAGGGCGGAAAAGCGGACAACCCCCCACCCCCGCGTGTACACTACACATCCACCATTGCATCCACATATGACACACAGGCCAAATCGTAACATCGCGTAACACATGTGTACACACCACCTGGGACTAGGAACCAACGACCCCGTCACGGCCCCAAAGCGGCGATGACGCCGCCACACATGCGCACAACGCAGAGGCCAACCGCAGCGCCATGCATGCGTCGCACACAGACACAGGGACACAACCAAGCAGCACACACATCAGCCCCACCCCGAACGCACATGACACGTGACAGGCCTGCCACAGACATGTCCCCAACGCCCAATTCACGGACAACACCCAACGTCACACAACCGACGCACACATGTCAGTGAAGTCACGCAACAGCAGGACACACCCCAGTGTAACAAACATGGCGTAGCACACAGCGTCAGCAACACCAACTAGGAGAAGCAGGGCCCCTTCGGGAAGAGGAACGCCAGTACCACACTGAAACACCCATACCACCCTGCACATATGAACAAGACATATAAAACGGAACACCAAAGAGCCCGGGGACCGACAACATGTGGCCCAAGAATAACATTCACACACAAGGCCCAACGCAGAGCGGAAAGGCAGCCTGCCGCCCACACAAGGGAGAGCAGACAGCACTGAATGACCTTCCATTCCAACTCCGAAACCACAGCCCTACGAAAGAAGTCGGTGAATACAGCCATTGTCCAAGAAAAGACCAACACAGGCATGCCGAGGAGACCGACCACAGGGCAGATAGCGCATATCACAGAAGCACACAACGGACGGGGAAGAAAAAGAAAACACTCCCCCATGTCGGCCACATGCAAGTTAATTGGAAGGAGTCACACATCACTGACCTTGAACTGTCTGAGAAGCATGTGGGATGAGGGCCCGTGTCCTCCAAACAAGCCAACAGAACACAAGTCCTGTCTCACTACGACTACACAGAGCTCACAGCAACCTCGGAGCGTGCACATTGCAGACTGCACACACAGCCGGTAGCACGCCACCACAACGCACCGCTGCAAAATGGCAACCGCAACACACCTACCCAACTACGCCGGACAGCTCAAGCTGTACAAAACCAACCTGAAACATATATTGGGATGCGATCTCCTGTCCCTGCTGAACGTAAGTTACCGACTGACTTACCGCATCACATTGTTCAGCTGCGTCATGCCCGTCTTCTACTGTCGGAGGTGTCCCTACCAGCATCCCGTGGAGATGTGCCTCTCCAACCCGGCATGTCTAAAGGCGAACCTGCTACCACTACTCCTCCTCTGGACGCACACGACAGGGCCTGCTCTGCCTATGGGGGCATGGCATATGTGGCCAACATCGCACCCGCACTGAAATGGGACCACTGTGCCTCCACACGACGGATCATCGAGAACAGCTACATCGAATGTCACCCAGCATGCCCCATCATGGTCCTCCAAGGGACAACTTACGAACAACACCTTGACAGCCACCATCCGCTACATTGGCTGGCAAACATGTACACCACCAATGACATGGAAGCCCTGCTGGACGGCATCGCATACCTGACAACCTGTAAATTCGTCGGACCACAACGCAGGTTCCCCGATTGACCTATGATGTCCAACCCCGCACCCATGCTTAGCTTCCGCACGGACTGGCCAGTCACCACCACAACAGCCATACCAAACGACCGGCAACTGTTACCACACCATCAACGACATCGCCATGACATCGGATATGACCGGGACATGCACACTGTTCCCCATCACATCCAGGAACACCGCATGCATCGTGGGAGGCAGTGGCATGGGGTCTGTGTATCGCACCCACATGGATGGAACTGCATGAACAACCAGGACACGACATGGATCCAGCGCCCATGGACACACACACCGCTCAGCGGACATGAATAGGTTGCCTGGAGTATGTGGGTGCTGCACCCCTCCCACCCCCGCCCCGGGAATCCCATACCAGGACCTTTGCATGGACGACAAGTGCATACAACAACAACACGACCCCAGTGATTGTGACATGTCCAGTAACCACCACATTGCAGCAACAAGTGGCACGCCGCTGCATGCACGCAAGCACATGCCCTGATGTCATCTCACATGCACGCGTGCATGAGGAACAACCGCAGCAAACCTGTCACATGGAACTGAGATGGACTGTGCCCATGATGCCAAGCGGTCTGGTAGGCTACATGTATACCGTCTGTGTCAAAGTCCGCAGCTCCGCAGCTATACGTAAATGTACATTAGCACAGCCTTGGCCAAGCAGATGTAACTCTGAAGCCCACATCCCACATGCAACAGCCAATCACATGTAACCCCACACCCTATCCCATTTGTAATCATGCTCAGTATATCCTCAACATGTATTCCGCTGCCAGTAGTGTCCACTATACTGCATCACAGAGGACAGAAGACTCAATATAATGTTTGAAACCAAAACTGTCTCCGCTGACTCATTTCACAAGTACGAATGAGAGAGGATGAGAGTATGTGAAGTACACGGCAGTCGTGACATGACCATGTAGTCCACTGGTATTGGATGTCAACGCAAATGAGTAGCACAACTGTGGAAGACACACATGTGTCGTGTGAAGTCGTATGGACGCAGTGCTCAGGTGGGTGGGTGTGACGGGTAGATGCGCACATGCCAAGTTGGAGCACGCCGTGTTGGGAGGGGTCATGAACAGTACACCACCGCTTCCCTGGGCATTGTGAGAGGACACCTGTCGGGGGAGTGAACACGTGTGTGCACAGCAGCCGGGCACACGTACAAAGCGGTACCAGGCGCACCTCAGCCCACCCTCTGTGGACAAGCTGGATCCTGATGTGCGCCCGCCATGCCCCTTGACAAGGCACACACAGCCCCAGTCGACCAGGTGTAACCCCAACATAGTCAATCCGCACAGGCGATACAGGGCACGGGATGGCAGTGGAGCATGGTGTGTGAGAGGTCTCCTCGCGCTCCTCCTGGTCATATCACGCAGGCAATAGAACCTCAACGTCTAGCATGGCACAAGTCATATGGAAGTGTAGGGGGACGCACCACAGCACGAGCAGCACTGACGTCACGGGAGGTGGCTCGCACCATCCCATCCATTGCCCATTATACCAACCACGCCACATGCCATTGCGACTAAGTGCAAGCGCGTGCGCCACCACCCCCGAGCCCTCCCCAGAGAGGCCAAAGAGTGAATGTGTGGGCCATCAGTCACAGACGGACGCGGCCTGGCCGCAAGGGCAGCCACAGCCACTGGGTGTCGCAGGTGGCGGATCCGGAAGGCGAAGACTGTGATGCATAGTCCATGCAGGCCGGGTCTCCATTTGGGGCACCACGCAGGTGGACGGCGTCCCGCAACACATCATACCCTGAGACAGCCCCCTCGTGCAACTGGACCCACACATACACTCCTTGCCCTCTCTGGTGCGAGCTTGGGGCTGCCTGTGCAAGCGCTAGCCTCGCAGGTGCACATGCATATTGGGGGAGCGAGGGAGGACATGAGGGCTGGGGCGAAGATGACTGTATCACTGTCAGTGAGTACAAGGGATGACCCAGATGTGGAAAGGAAGAGACGTGTCCCGTGTGTACTGCAACTAGTCGCCAATCCAACTACCCCCATGTCCGGAATGTAAGCCCGCACCTAGGCCCGCCCATCCGCCACATCGAATATACCACCAGCACGACAACCTTCACATTCGAAACACTGACTGGGGGTGGCGACCAGTGAACAATCATGTGTAGCCTACCCACGCGTACATGTGGGCCCTCCATGATCCATGTCACCTGCGGCAAAGTCATGACATGCGCAATGAGGGAAGTGAGGAGAGCTGTCCGCCCCACGCACAGAAGGTGCATCAGCTCCACAGACCCAGCAGCGAGTCCAGCAGGGGTCACATGTGCAGGGGCAGCTGTGCCTGGTGTGAAGGCACATGCATATAGACAGCACATCGACCAATGTGTAGTCTGCCCACATCTACAGTCCATCATCATGCAGACATAGGAATTGAACACAGGGCAACACATCTGAGTGGGTGCACCCACCGTGACCAACAATGCGCAATCATCGACGTACCCGCCCTGTGCATGGCCCCCACCCAACGGAGGCACATCCAGTGCCACCATCCCACACACACAAGCCTTCCACGGAACATGCTGTGTCCAATGGTCAGTACAGAGTCAGCGCCCATCTGGTGGATCCTGAACAGGAGACACATGCACACACATGCCAGCTCCCACTATGTACGTCTGCCACCTGGCACGTGCAATGTAACCTCTCACCTGTGACGTGTGACTGCAAGCACACAGCCGCCTTGGCATGGGGCTGTCAATGTGGACACCTGTCGATGTTTCGGGAGGTGTGATCCGTACAGTGCTGTACATAGGGTGCAGTGCTGACACCTACTACTGTCTCATATCCCCTCGTGCCACCGGTCCCACTTGTTTTGGCCGCTCAGCCTGTGCCCACATCGTCGTCGTCGTGTGCCATACTCATCCAGCCTCGGAAGCAGTTCCATGCTCAGCAGACATTCATGTTGCCGTGGCGTTGCCGCTTGACGAATATGCAGTCAGTCCCCATCAGCACGCCCCGCAAGTCATTGGGGCCTAGATCCCCATGTGCATGCACATGGCAGTGGTTTGTATCACTAGCCATTGCCATTGTTGGGAGACCTGTGTAAGTGTATTGTGGCCGTGCCGTCCCAGCTTGACAGCTGGGCTGTGGCTCATGTGCTTGCTCAGTCATGTCAGTGATGTGTATGCGAAATTGCTATGTGTTGTGTTGCTTTGACATGTGTCCACTGCCATCTTCCCTAGGCGGAGACCGAACATTGACCGCCCATACCAATTGCTGGCGGACATGGACGATACAGAGGTCATTAGGAAGTTTCGGCTGGACCGGCCAACCCTGCATCGACTGTGTGCCATGTTGGAACCCCATCTCCGTCCCCGCAGGGTGTATCCGACAGCTGTCACCCCCACGGCTAAGGTGATGGCCGCCATGCATTTCTTCGCCACTGGGTCATTCCAGCACACAGTGGGCAGTGGAGGAGGGATGTCCCAGCCCATGTTCAGCAAGGTGCTGAGGGATGTACTGGCAGCCATGATGCTGTACCGAAACAGGTACATCCGCTTCCCCAGGGCTCGTGAATTGGCGGCAGTGAAGGGTGCATTCTATGCCCTTGGCAGAATCCCACACGTCGTTGGAGCCATTGACTGCACACATGTTGGCCTTGTTCCACCACAGGCCACTGAGCACCTGTACCGCAACAGGAAGCACACGCACTCCCTGAATGTGCAAGTGGTGTGCCTTGCGGACATGGTGATCACCCACGTGTGTGCAAAGTTCCCAGGCTCGGCCCATGACGCACACATAATGCGCAACAGCATCTTGCCACGACTGATGTCCAATCTGCAACAGGATCGTGGCTGTATTGTCGGTGAGTATGTGGAGTGGTGTAGCGTGCTGGTTGTGCGATGCTGTCCCCTGTCCAGTTGGAATAGCAATGGTTCTCTGTGTCCCTCACACCCAGGTGACTCTGCGTACCCGAATGGGGCATGGCTGCTCAGTCCATTGAGGAATCCTCGCACCCCAGCAGACGATCGCTACAATGAGGCACATGGGAGGACCAGACGTGTGGTCGAGCGTACCTTTGGCCTCCTCAAGTCCAGGTTCAGGTGCCTGGACCGCACCGGGGTGCGCTGGCGTACTCCCCACAGAAGGTGTGCCAGATAGTGGTGGCGTGCTGCATGCTGCACAATCTGGCCATTCGGAAGCAGATCCCCCTCATCGTGGATGACGGAGATCAACCAGGGCCCCAGCCCGCAGACCAGGACAGCTCGAGTGAGGAGGACAGCGGAGAGGAGGAAGCTGGGAATGTGCGGCAGCAGCTCATCGCCCGCTACTTCACTTGACGGTGAGTGTCCATGTACGACGGCTGATGTGGCTGTATCTGTGCAGGTGTGTGTGTGCTGTGTCAGGGTGGCCGTTTGTTCACTGCGTGCTGTGTGTCAACGCTCCATGGCCAGGGTAGTATGCCACTGTTGGTGGCTGTGGCATTGTGCCCTATTGCTCTGTGCGATGTGTGTACATTGCTTGTAGTTGTTGACATGTACTGTGTGATGGGTGTGTGACACACTCATTGAATGTGCTCCTGTTCTGTCTCCCACCCCTAGGTCCCTACAGGCCCTCCGGATTCCATTGCCATGCCACGCATCAGGTGCCTTTCCGCCCAAGGTGGCCGTTGTATTCCGTACAAATAAAACACAGGGCACCATCAGCAGTTTGTGTAAGAGGTGCATTTATTTCAAACTGTGACATGTGATTGTGTGTAAGGTGATGACAAAAGTGGTGCGTGCAGTGACAATGAGCTGTCGGTCATGGCTGCGTGATGCTCAGGGTGTACCCACTGGTTCTATGTCCATAGTCCAACACACACATGCCATCCAGATGGCTGTGTGGAGTGGGATCGTAGTCCAAGTCAATGCAGTGGGTGGTCAAGGAAGGCTGGCTGGCTGCCTCACTTGCGTCTGGAGCGTGCGAAGTCCTCCCGGGAGATCTGTTTCCACTTCGGACGGCCCCTTCCACGTTTGCGAGGGGGTGCCTGCTTGCGACATGCTGGTGGTTGAGGTGTGCTCACTGGCTGTGGACGCAGGGGAACTGGACGCAGCTGCACGACCCTGCGCCCCGGCAGGTGGTGGCGGTGGTGGAGCTGCTGTCCCTGGCTGTGACCTCACCACCAGCTGGCCCATGAGGTCCACGAGTTGACCTATACGGGCGTCCATGGACCTCAGCACCCCCAGCACCTCCCGCGTGTCTGAAGCAGACCTGGCCCATTGTTCTTGGGCCTCTTCATAGGCCCCAAGGAATCTGGCCATTTGAGGCAGGGCATGGCTCCCAGGGAGACTTGCGTTTCCCTGACCCTGCTCCTCCTACCAGTACTGCTGCCACCGGCCTGCCCACTAGCCACATTGCTCACCACGGTCCTCGCTGTGGCTCCCAGGGTGGATCCAGTCGGCCGGGCCACCACCTGCGCTGGGGCTGGTGCCAGCGAAGACGTGGTGGTGGTGGCGGCGGTGGTGGTCGGTGCGGCGATGGTGGCGGTTGCGGCAGTGGTAGTGGCCGCAATGACCGTGGGTGTGGCCGCAATGACCGTGGGTGTGGCCGCAACGACAGTGGCAGCAGGGGCTGGGAATGTTCAGCAGCCCTGGATGATGGGTTGGTGGGTAGGAGGGGTCCTGGGGAGCGGCTGGGCCCTGCCACACCAGATGGGCCTGCTTGGTGGTCCGTGTCCGAAGAGGAGGACAGATCCTCCACATCCGTGTGTCCTCGTTGGGGGCTTGTAGGCTGGCTGTGCTGGCTGCTGTCTCCATCCCCAGCATCCAGCAGTTCGTCACCTGTGGAGAGAATGAGATTTGTTATTGTGTTGCACCTGGCGAAGTATGTATTTGTCGTCTGACATTAACAGTTCGTGCAATCTCGTACATGGGTTTCCCGGAGGCGTGTGTGTGGCTGTACCATTTGTAGTTGTGTGTGCTTGGCAATGGGACTGTGTGCTGTGCACATGTGGCATGGGACGGATTGGCCATGCCGATGGGTGTGTTGCTGTGCCCCTACTTATTGTGACTCTGGTGTATGCGGGCTCCTGGCCCATCCTGGGTCTGGTTTGTACTTTGCTTTTGGTGTTCAGATGGGACGCTTAGGAACGCATATGGCAACATGGGGGCCATGCCCCGGATTCGCATTTGGGATGGAAAATGCTTTTGGGGTACATGCTGTGAGCCATGGGTGCCGAACGTGACATGTGTTGTGGCAGCATGACAGTGCATGGTTTGAGGTGTGTGCATGCTTGACATGGCCTGCATATTTGCTGTCTGTTGTGATTACTGGACATGGCATTGGACGCATCGTTATGAGTGAGTGATGGTTGTGTGCCAGCCAACGTATTGCAGTTGTCCCATCTCCTTGGTGTGCGTGCTGCCCTGTGCCATGTGCATCACTGCAGTGCTCGGGGGGTGTTGCCCATGTTGTGTGTTGTTGCTCACAGTGTGGCGTGCGCTTCATTGACTTCTGGCACATGGTTGGTCATGGGCATGTATCTTAGCGTGACTGCTGTATGTGTGGCAGCTGTGCGGATGACATGCCTTTCATGAGACTGGGGCTGACGGATGGGATGGATGGTATGTTGTATGTGCATGGTGTGTCTGTGTGTTTGATGGGTTCAGTGGTGTTTGTGTGCATTTATGTTGTTCCGCTCTGTTGCGTCTAGTGTTGTTTGTCTTACATAGGCGTAGTTGTGGGGTGTGTGGTTGACAGGCAGTAGGGACTACATGGACAGGACTTCAATGGTGTTTCGGTTGTGTGTGATGGGTTGCACGGTGGCTGCCGTGTGGTACTATATTCAGTGTGGCTTGTGCATGCAGACGTGGCTCCTTGGGTGTTGCTGTGTCTGTGATGGGTCATGTGAGGTGTGAGTCTGTGGTTCATGTCCGTGTGCACATTGTTCACTTGTTCGTGACGGTGGGCGGTGCTGCGTGTTCGTCTGCTACGTGACATGTCCCATGTGTTGGTCGTGTTACGGTCCTCATGCCTCCAGTAATCCAGCCCTGTCCAGTTTCCCACCTGCAGGTTGTTCGGGCGTGCACTGTACTGGATGCCACATGGTTCTAAGCGGGGGTGCTCCATGTTGCAGGTCTGTGGGGGTGGGGGGTGTTGTGGGTCGTGGTGGTGGCTGGACACGCACTGACACCGATTGCTGTGGACCGTGATGTCTACCTTTCAGCTGTCGGTGTGCACTGCGGTGGCTGACACGTGGCTGTGGGGTGTGGGGGATGCTCCTCCTTGCTGTGCTGTGGGACTAGGGGCCTGGTGTGTGTTGTACTTGGGCTGTCCACCCTCCCACCCACTGCACTTTGTGTTCCTGCCACTTACCTGTTACTTGTCGGTTAGTGCAGCTATGGCGGACACATGGGTGTGGTGGGTGCTCGTTGTGGCGCTTCTGGCATATTTGGGGACCTGTTGGTGGTTACGTGGCTGGCTGAGTGTACACATGTCCCCACGCATCTTACAGTTGTTCGGTTTGGGCTGTGTGTGGTGGTGTCTGTTGCATGTGTGTGTGATGTGTTGTGTATTGTGTGCTGGACATGGGGGTGTTTGTCCCTGGGAGCTGTGGCATGGTGGTAGTGCATGTGAGTACATAGCGGTGTGCTGGTATACATTAGTTTGTACTTACCAGCCTCCACTCCCTGCTAATCCGGCGAGGATCTCGGGATGTATGATGACTCGCACCTTCTCCTCCCACGCTTTGAAGGTCTTGAAGAGCGCGGGATTCCCTCCGCCAGTGACGGCTGCCAGCTCTCTGTTCTTGGTCTCCTTCTTCTTGACCAGGCTCTTGACGTCATTCCACCGTTTGTTTATTTCGACTCTGTTCCTGGGCAGGGTCCCGACTGCATTGACCTGGTCTACGATCCGGTTCCACATTCTGTTTCTGGTGGCTAGTGGTGTGTGCTGGACCAGGTTCCCATAGATTTGTGGGTGCACCTTGATAATCTCGTCGACCATGACCGTCAGCTCAATGGGCGTGAACTTGGGCATTCTTTGTGGTGCCATGGTGTTTGTGGTGCTGGTGCGGTGTGTGTTGTGTAATGTGCAGGGGGTTTGTGGTGCCGGTGTTTGGTGGTGGTGGTGGTGGTGGTGGTGGTTGTGATGTGTGCGTTTCTGTGGTGTGCTGCTGTCCTTGCTGTGTCACTGTGTCCTCTCCTCTCCTCTCTAGTTTGCAATGTTGCAAGGGGTTGTGGTCTGTGGGAGTGCTGCTTTTGTACTTACCTATGTGGGTGTGTCCTCATGGTCTGTTGTTTTCAGGTGTGTTGTGTCTGGGGTTCTGGCCTTTGTAGTTTTTGTTTGTCCAGGGGGTGTTTTCGGAATGTGTACTGTGCTTGTGTATTTGTGCGTGCCTTGCTGTGTGGACTTGTTGGCCATGTTGTTTGCGATTGGTTTTGTCAGCGGATGGTTTCTGTGCAGGGACGTGGGCGCCATGGCTTCTTCCGTGTCGATTCTCATCGGCGTTGTTTGCGCTGGCGGGCGGTATATTTGTAGTTTTCCCGCGCTCATGGCGGTGCGATCGTAATTTCACGTGCGGTGTGTCGGCCGTGAGGGCGGGCGGTTTTGTGTTGTCGTGCGTGTTTCCGTCCGTGGCGGGCGGTTTGACTCCGACTCGGACGATGGCGGGCGGTATCTTGTGTGATTTTTCGCCGATGGCGGTTTTCGGTTTGTGTAATCGTAATGGCGCGGTCGGTGTTCAGACGGTGTGTGCGGGCGGATTTTTGCCGCTTCCATGCCTGGCGGATTTTTTTACGCCGGGTATCGTAATGGGCCCCTAAATTATTTACAACGATATTTTGGATTCGATATTTTTGTACTTACCTGTTTGTAGATAGGAATTCGATATTTTGGCATTCTATATTTTATCCACGATATTTTTGCAGGTCGATATTTTGGCATTCTATATTCTGTCAGTGATCTGTACAATCAGAATCACCCCATGATCCCTCTCCCCTACGAATTTTACAGCTAGCTGTTGACATAATTAGCCTTGTGCTCACAGAACTTTTCAATGTCTTTAGATTTGGCCACAAATCTCCTGTACTGGAAAAAAGCAGTCATCCCGCCCCTATTAAAGAAACCTTTCCAATTATCATCCAATACCTTGATGACAACAAGCTGTTGGACACAATCTGATCCAGTTTCTGCCCCTTACATTCCATAAAATCAGCACTCTTGCCTATGTCAGATGATCTCAGGCTGAACTTGAATGAGGGGGGGGGTAGCAATACCGATTCTCCTTGACCCGTCCGCAGCCTCTGATATGGTCTCTCATTCCACTCCATTTAAACCTTCTAAAATTGCTATTTGTGACAAAGCACTAGTTTACTTCCCTTCTGAGGGACCGTACACATGTCACTCTACAATCGTACACATCCTCTCCTTTCTCGATCGGCTGTGGGGTACCAGAGGGGTCCTCATAGAGCCCCCTTTTGTTTAACATTTACTTAGCACCACTGGCTGCAAAAGTGAATTATTTGGGTTTTAAAATTCTGTCATATGACACCCAGATTATTGTCAGAAAACCCTGATCAGACTAAGGGCAGCTTTGCACAGTGTTTGGCAGAACTTGCAGCATGGATGAGAGGTAATTATCTTAAGTTGAATGGAGAAAAGACAGATATGTCACTGTTCAGCAAACTCTCTGTATCTTGGTCTCCACAATGGTGGCCACATGACTATGGCTCCCTCTCTCTCCCACTTCATCCGCAAAATTATGGGTATCATTTGTGGCAATCAGTTATCATTCCCTCACTCATCTCCCATCTCCTTGGCATGTACTTTTTCTTCACATTCTGGCCAGAATGCTACCTTAAAATCATTTTGATTCACAAGGACTGTTGTGCAAGCTCTAATCATCGCTAGGATTGAATATATCCATTTTCTATACTTAGGTGGTCCCCAGTATATGGCATTACCTTCAAATAACCCAAAACATGGCTGTGAGACTGATTCTTGGTATTCCCAAATTGGCATTTATCAGGATTCATCTGCCTAAACTACACTGACTCCCAGTGCCCTGGTACACTTCATACAAAATATTATGTGACGCCTACAAAGTCATTCATATTATAGGCCCTAGCTATTTGAGAAGTAAATTCTCATTATATAAGCCAAATCGCCCTTGAGATCATTTTCTATCAATCTTGTCAAAGTTCCAAGGATCCACAAAAGCAGGAGTGGTGTCAGATCTCTCTCATTCCTGGCAGCAGAAGCATGGAACCCCCCTCCCTTCTGAACTGAGGCATGCCAATAACTATCTGGATCATAGGAAAAAACTTAAGAGCTGGCTTTTTGCATCTGGTTATTTCCTATCATCTTCTTCAATTCCTTTCTCTGGTTAATGTATTAGCGTCAGGCACCCTGCTTTTGGGTAACAGTTTGCGCTGTACAAACACTTACTCAACTCAATTCAATTCAATTCAATTCAATTTAATTCAATTCAGTTCTATATCCTGCAGTGGGTGGAGGAAAAATAACAGTAACAGTTCAGTGGCTGAACAACTGAAATGACTGATGTGTTCTTTTCTAAAATGACAAATAAACTTTATTTGTAAAGTGCTCTTATCTACGCTACTACTTCTTGGGGAAATAAAGTCAATGTAATAGTACATAAATCAAAATCAAATCAAATCAGGGGCATTTGTACAGCACACACATCACTCGAAAGTCTCATGGCACTAGCAGACAGCTCTGAAAGGAAGTGAAGTGGCTCAGATGTCAAAAAGCCATGTCTTCAGCCTCTTGCGAAAGGAGTTATGATCAGGGACATTTCGCAGATGGATAGGAATTTTATTCCATTCTGATGGGGCAAGAAAGGAGAAAGATCGTCCTCCTTTTCTGGCAGTATGTATCTTAAGAGGAGTGAGCAAAAACTGATTGCTGGACCTAAGCGCCCTGCGTGGTTGGTACCAGCATAATTTCCTGGTCCAGTATCTCGGACCTTTTCCGTACAACTGTTTATGGACTAGACAGAGAACTTTGTAAAGAATTCGTTTTCTGACTGGTAACCAGTGAAGGGATCTTAAGCAGGGTGCGGAGGGCGATCTGGGCGGAAGATCTAAGACCAGCCTTGCCGCAGTGTTCTGCAAGATCTGTAGTCTGTCCAGAAGGTTATTGTTAATTGAAAACAGTAGGGAGTTTCCGTAGTCCATTCGGTTTATTATCAGTCCTTGAACTAATGGTTTCCTGGCCTCCACTGGTAGCCACTTGAAAACCTTCCGAAGGCTACGCATTACTCCAAAACATGTGCCAATGATATGATTGACCTGGTTCCTCATGGACAATTGGTTGTCCATGTGGAAACCTAGGTTCCGCACCGTCAATGTGGGGGTGGGGCAGAGGCCAAGATGGGATGGCCACCAGTCGGTAGACCAATGCTCCTTTGCATTGCCAAAGAGCATGACCTCAGACTTGGCTCCATTTAGTTGTAGATGATTGGAGCTCATCCACCTGTCGATGTGGGACAGGCATTTATTGAAGCGTAGCTGTGTTTCAGTAGGATCTGGGCCAATAGTGACCAGAATTTGAGTGTCATCTGCGTAAGATATGACATCAAATCCATAGGATCTGATCACCTTGGCCAGTGGGGTCATGTACAGATTGAATAGGGTCAGGCTCAGAATAGAGCCCTGTGGTACTCCCATCTTGACTGGTCTCTCACATGAGAGGTTGTTTCCGATCTGTACTGTTGTCACGCGGTCGGCTAGGTAGCTCTTAAACCACTCAAGGGCCGTGCCTCTGACACCTATCTCCCAAAGCCGATGTTCTAAGGTGCCGTGGGAGATGGTGTCAAAGGCTGCGGACAAATCGAGCAGGACGAGGATGGCTGACTGATGTTTATCCAAGGCCAGCCTGATGTTATCTGTTACCTCGACCAAAGCAGTCTCAGTGCTGTGGGCCGCCCTAAAGCCCGATTGGGAGGGATCGAGCAGTCCCTGACTCTCCAGATGGTTAACGAGCTGCTGGTTGATCAGAGATTCTAGTATTTTCCCAAAGTAGGGAAGCAGAGATATTGGGCGACATAGCGCCTAATTCAGCTTCACGTCCACACTGGGTGGTTGATGACTGCATTCATTCATCTGCTGCAGTAACCTTAGAGTAGCCTCCACAAGTTCACATCAAAGAGCCTCTACTCAGTCGTTCATCCTGCAGTTGGTAGTAGGAATACTTAGGTAATGTGAGTCCGTCCTCCAGATTGTGAGTCAGTAGTCTCCCAGTTTGTTCTGCGCGCAGTTCATACTGGCTATTGTGCTATTATTATTAATGCTAGGATTAGACTATGCAGAAGAGACAGCACATACAATCGGACACTGAGGTGTTCAGAAATATCCGATGTGATCATTATTGCCTGTTCTGACATTTTGGTAAATAATATACAATTCCTTCCCTCGTGGCCAAGAGCATCTTTCTATTATAAAGCATGGAAGTGCCCTGAATATTAATAATAATAATTTTAACTGCCAACATGCCAGAGGATTTTCACATAGTCCCTGTTCACTGTAGGCTTGAGGAAGTGCAACATACAGCATTTATTGTGTCTCTACAAGGTAAGCCTACCCCGGGTGGAGTCGTGAATGCACTAACTGTACCTGGCCTGTTTCTCTTGAGGTGTGTGTACATGGAAGGAAACAGTCATGTTGAAGTGGCAAGCACTCATTCTTCATTCCTCCAAGACAATTAATATTCCCTCATCGTCGTCTGTCGAGTACCCCAACCCTGCCACACAACTCTTACCTGCACGGGCTGCTCCTGGAGACAAGAAGAGTCTGTGTGGCATGTAGTGAGACGCTGAGCAAAAAAGCCTCAGAACTCAACTAGTCAAAAAGAGGGACTAGATGTGCCAGTTCTTTTACATATATCTAGGCTTCTCTCTTTCACCTATTTTAGGAAGACGACTGCGGCTGACCAGCCTGAGCCTCAGACGAGGCTACAATAAAGGGGAGTGGACATGCATACATCCTAGAATTACAGAATTAACTGTTCCACGTGGAAGGCAAGTTCAGTAAGGGAGGTGTGAGTTTAAGGGCAGTCATGGACTACTGGTAAGAGGAGCTAATTCTTTCGTAACAGTGGAGGCCTCATGAGAAGTGGTGCCTTCTGTTCAACACTACACTGGAAGGGAGGGAGGGAGGCAGCCTCTTTCTCAAGATCCAGCTGGTTGGAGGGACAACACAGAAGTATCGCAGCAATGACGAAGAAATGGTAAAGAATGTATAATAGTAAATGGTGGGGCTGGCAGAAAGAAGGAGTAGAGGCACCTAAAATAACTGGTGGATTGTATGATCAAGTGGTGGAGGTTATTTGAGTGTTTGTTGGGGTAAGTGACTGACTGAGGGGGGTGAATGGAGTCTTGAAGTCTTGGTCTTTTAAGAAGGCATTAGCCCACTGAGTCACCTGAAAAAGAAGTGATGAAAAACAGATTCATTTAATCACTATTTTTGCCAATAAAATGCCACAATAAATGCAGTTATGTGTTGCAAATTTCCCTTTCTATGCCACAAAAGTATCAATACTGCAATATCCTGGGGAAAACGCTCACCCAGGAGGCACAGTCAACCCTTTACCCTTACCTTTATGTAGACAGTGGCTGGAGGCAGAACTTTCTTCAATGTATGACTTAATGCCCTTTTAGCAAGGGACTGACTAGTCCTGGAAGTTTAGCAATTTAGAATGCAGTTTTCTTCCATTACTGCAGGGCACGACTGCATCTTGCTCTCTTCATAGGCTGTGGATGATATAACCCTGGTAAAATGCATGTAAATGCTTTAATACTTAAGGGGAGAATGTTTTTTACAATCATAAAATTGAAAAGCCGTATTTGGTAAGGAGATTACTCCTCATAGGTGTCACGTGATATGTGGATCTTCTGCTACAGCGAATGGGGTGCTTTCTATCTGCTTAATACTTATGTTGCTTTTTTTTCTTCAGCTTTCATTTTCTGAGTTGAGGTCATATTATAGGGATCAAACGTGGTGCAATGGCACTCTGCCAGCTTTTAAGGTTTGTAAAGTCTAATTTACCTGTGCTAAGACTTCCATCGCAGCTTGTCCATGTTGCAAAAGTTTTAAATCTTCTTTCAGAAGATGGCGGCCAGATGACATTATTGTGCTGATGGTGCACACTTGCCTTGAGTGTTTGAAAGCCATGATCAATTACTTGAAATGCAATATATCTTATCTCTCTGTCTGCTTGTCTAATTCTTTCTGCAGCTTCCCTTTCCGAAGATGCCTGTCCATTTTAATAATGGCATATATTAATGTGGATATAAATCATTCGTTTTTCACTGGATCGGGCCCAGAAGGAAGTCATTAAAATCCAT
Source organism: Calotriton arnoldi (assembly GCA_963921515.1). Taxonomy (NCBI): domain Eukaryota; kingdom Metazoa; phylum Chordata; class Amphibia; order Caudata; family Salamandridae; genus Calotriton; species Calotriton arnoldi. Next base: position 19,255 of record CAWUFW010007701.1, read on the forward strand.
GTCTGTACTCATTTTGAACAAGTGCTCCTTCACTGCGGCTAAGGTAGAATGCGTTAGCCACTGCTAATGCATATGTTATACCTGTGGTCCGGTCTATTTGCTAAGGGACCAGGAGCCTTTGAAAGGAACCAGTTCATACATATATTAGTGTCTCTGGGCCATAGGGCTACTCCATCTGAATTAAATGCAGTCAAATCACTGTACGGCGCTCCATGTTGCAAGGATTTATAGACAGGTAAGTTATCCTGACGTATCTGTATGCGCAAAAATGGCGCCTTGCTGGAGTGTGTCTGAAACGTGCAACTTGTCTTGAGCAGGTGCAATATGAGCCATTTCCAAACGCATCGTAATCAGTTGGTCGGATTCTTTTCCAACCGACCAATTTCGATGGTGTCGGTCGGAATGGAATCAGACCGGTCATTCAGACTGGCTTCCGACGGGCTCGGATTACAATGTCGGATTCTGGCAGCCTTTCTGTGCCAGCCTTTCCGATGCAGAAAGGCTGTCAGAAGTCGACTTTGGGGGCCCCCAGCAGGGCCCCCATGGGTGCACAGCCTCCGGATGGTGGCCGAGGGCACCTGTGGTGCCCCCTGTTGATCCCTACACCCTGTGCCACGGGGTGCAGGGATGAACTGCACCTCTTAATTTTACAATAAGAGCATGCACACTGTTCGGTCGCATCCTAATTGGTCGGTGGGGACCGAAACGATGTCGGGCAGACTTAAGTCCACCCGACATCGTAATTAGGCCCTTAGTTGTGTTTTTTGAGGTTCGGGCATCTCGAGTTTTTGTTGTATCTCACAATATTGTTTCATTATGTCTAATAAAATATTAATCCCACAAGATTGAGGACCAGTATATTGCTAACGTTAGTGTACACAAAGAAGTATGGATTATAGCCTTATAGTCTTGTGCCAAGGGCGATATAGTTGTTAAAGGCCCTGAACCCGAGGTATAGGCGTGAGTTGCATGCGAGTGCTGATAACGGGGGAGATGGCCTTTAACAACTGGCATTGCCCAAGGAAGAAGGGCTATAAGGCTATTAGAACATTCTATCCACTAAAGGTAGAATGTTCTAAATTAAAAAAGGGGAAAATACAAAGACATACTTTGTAATAATGGAGCAGGAGGCATTTACCATCCATTATAAGCCCGGAGCTAATTCACTGTCTTTAATGGGGCTCTCTAAATTCCAATGTTCTAATTGCTATTCTTAAACCCACATTTATTTACATTGACAATATATTGGGGGTCGATTTTGTGGAGCAAACATTTTTGCAGGAGGGTATAAGGTCCTCTGTGAATCTTTCAGATCATTCTGGTTTGGGCAATCAGCTTTGTTTAGCTTGATCTGAGGCTGCAGCTGGAAGTATTAAGCAGAGTTAGTATTTGTTTGTAGTTCGGGTCCAGCCCCTCTCCTGTTTTCATGTGGAAAGTAGTCTAAACGTAATCCATAAGTATCCGAAGCCCAGTGTAGCAGCTTCAGTTACCATCCGTTAGAGTTTGTGGATGTCCTGCTGGTTCCCTCTTGAGTGGATTATGTTGCAGTAGCCAAGCTGAGATAGTTCCCAAACCCTAGTGGGATCAATCCAGTGTCTTAAATGGAGGGAAACTGCAATCTCTCAGAGCATCTTAAACTGGAGACTGCACTTTTGACCACTGTTGTAATGTGGTGAAGATCAATGTTGGAACAACTCCTGAGAAGTCTCATTGATCTCTTTGCATCCCTCGTCACTCAGAAAAGATGTTTGTCTCGGTCCTATCATTTACCAAGATTTCAGGTTTTGTTCAGTTCAGGTGAAGGTAGCTCTCCTTCATCCATTGGTGGATGTTTTTCAGTCTTGAAGTTATAGATGTAGCCTGGTCTAAGGATTCACCAAGATGGAGGTGGGTTTGAATATTAGTTGAATTCATTTGGAATTGTAGCCGGAGAGGCATATGGTCTGTGCAAGGGGTCCCATACATATGTTATGAAGTAGCAGGTGGAGCTGTGAACCTTGCAGGACCCCACAGCCAATCATTTTTATGATAATGGAAAACAATGTCAATTTGATTTGCAAGCTGTGGTCTGAGAGGAATGTGTTCCCCTCATACATTAAGTCTAGTTTATCCCACAGTGGTTAAATGGAGCCGGTGGGAGCCTGTGGCCCCTAACAGCACTACATTTTATGGACTAGCACTTTTTTGCAATTGTCCTGCGCCTGTGCCTTGTGACAGTCTGGACTGTTGCTAAGCAAACAAGAAGCATCAAACCTCAGTAGCAGACTGCTGAAGCCCCTTCTGCCTGGCCGCCTGCCCCGAACCCAGGCGTCCCAGATGTCAGTGATTCGGCTACACATGTGTGACGTTTCTCTCACGCCCCGCTCTGATTGGCTCTCAGCTGAGCAGTTTATTGTACTTACGTAGGTGTCAGTCCAGTTGTGTTCATTCATCGTCGTCGGCACTACAGAGGTCCACTAGGCCTGTGAACTGAATAAAACTATTATTCAAGTAATCAATGACAGCGATATAGATTTTAGATGTTTTTCTTATTTTACACATGTTGTGCTTCCGTAGTTTTTTTCATCCAACAAATGACACTTTTATTGCACACGCAGCACATACTGTGAGCTGAGTCACCTCTAGGCACCGTGGTGAGTGTGAATGGATGTAGATGATGCAGGACGATTAAAATGCACTGTACGGGAGGTTGAAGGCAGTGAGACAAGTATCTCGCAGTCTGTGTGTGTGGCACATAAAGGTTCCAGAATGGGAAACAGCCACGATCACAAAGGTATTAGAACGAAAAGCCTTCATACCAAAACGAGCAGAACGACAGTGTCACGAGAACGCCCGTCTTAACACCGAATCATTGTCAAAACACATGCGTTCTGCATGCATGGCTTTTGAATGAAGAACAACGTTGTGAATATGCGCGCATGCGTCATGCCATTACAACAAAAACATTGTGGTAGAAATGCACACATGGCATTACAACGAAAAGCAACGTTGTAGATTGGACAAACGTGTTAGCATCAAGATATTTAATAAAAATGGACTTAAATTGATTGATGTTTTAAAACAAATATTTGGAATGGTAATTAAATAAACAGAAGGAAGTTGCATTCCTAGGTTGGTTATTTTAATGCATTTTTAAAGGCAAATTTCCTGGTGTTAAAAAAAATAAAAATAAACAAGTTCAGGTAAAAAAAAATGGGGTACAGAATCTCAACAAATAATATGGATTTTTCGTAGGAAAGAGCTTTAATACTCAGGTTTTAATTGCAATACCTGAGTATAAATGTACCCTCAATGTTACTCTTTTGGGGATAACAAACAAGCAATTGAACAGGTAAAATTTATAAAAGGGCACTCACAATTAGGTCCGGAGTATTTGAAATAAAAAGACGCCAAGCAGAAATAGGGGCTTTGGGGTGAAAAAGTGTATTATAAATCAGGTTTTGATTTTAATACCCGAGTATTAATGAGCATTTACTGTTAATTTTTTTTCACAAAAGAATAGACACGAGTTTGAAAGGAAATCACTTACTTTTAGGAGCAGGTTGTCTAGAAAAAATAGGGGTTTTTGTGTGGTGAATTGGGTAAATACTCAGGCATCAATTTTAATACTGGAGCATTAATGAGTATTTAATGTTACATTTTATTTAGAAAGGATCAGACATTAAAACACATTGAAATAAAATGCACTTTCTTTTAGGAGCGGGTTACCTAGAAAAAATAGGGGTTTTTGAGTGGGAAGTGCATTAATACTGAGGTGTTAATTTAAAAACCTGACTGTTATTGCACATAAAGGGGGTCATTACGATGTCGGGCGGAATAACTTGCGCTCGACATGGCATCGGTCATGAGGCCGACCGACACCCGGTCTGCGGTCCGACTTCCCCATTAGGATGCCACCGAACACTGTTCGGTCGCATTCCTACATTTTACTATGGCAGCAAGCATTCTGGCCGTAAACCAGCCGGAATGCATGCTCCTGTAGTAAAATGGGAGGTGCAGTTCACCCTGCACCCCGTGCCTGCCACGGGGTGCAGGGATGAACAGGGGGGCCCCACAGGTGCCCCCTTGGCCTCCAACCGGAGGCTGTACACCCAAGGGGGTCCCCAAAGTCGAGTTCTGACAGCCTTTCTGTGTCGGAAAGGCCGGCACGGAAAGGCTGCCGAAATCCGACATTGTAATCTCAAGGGCGGAAAGGCCTGCCCTTGAGATCACAAGCCAGATTCCGACTGGCAGACGGGCTCTCTGAGCCCATCGAAAGCCAGCCGGAATGACCAGCAGGTTTACTTTACGATCTTAATGAGGCGGTTGTAAAGTAAACCGAGCAGCCCACTACGATGCGTCCGTAAAGGCTCCGACCGAGCGTCAGAGACTTTTATGGCCGCATCGTTATCGGCCCCTTAGGGTAAAAATTATTTTAAAAAGATCAGGCATTTAAATGAATTTACATTACAGTCACTTACTCTTAGGAGTGGGTTGCCTAGGAAAAATAGGGGTTTTGGGTGGGGAAGTGTACTAATGCTCAGGTATTAATTTCAATACCTGACTATTAATGCACATTCAAGTTTAACAATATTTTAAAATGATAATGCATTTTAGCAGATTTAAATTAAAGTCACTTACTTTTAAGAGTGGGTTGCCTATGAAAAATAGGGGGTTTGGGTGAGGAAGTGTATTAATACTCGGGTATTAATTGCAATACCTGAGCATTAATGCACATTTAATATTAAAATTATTTTTAAATGGTCAGGCTTCTAACCAGATTTAAATGAAAGTCATTTACTTGTACAAGCTGCTTGCCTAGGGAAATAGGGGGTACTGGGTGGAGAAGTGCATTAATAGGCTGATATTAATTTCAATACCCGAGTATACATTTATACTGTTCCCATATTCGGTGGAAATTTATATTACAAACAACAATCATACATTGAAAGTTACCAAAAAAGGTAACTACTTGAAAAACACAATGATTTCAACACATTTTTTGCATAAAAGTAAAACATTTAAAAAAAAACACTGGCAGCCATAATATTTTTATTTAAAATTGGACTACAACCAAAAAAAGAATGATTTATTATTTAATCTTAAAACTTATACAAAGCAGGGAAAAATATTTACAGCAAAACACAACACTAGTTAAAAACACTCTTTAACTATATTTTCTAAAACAAAAGTGAACGGACGAAAGGTGTAATAAGTCCTTTCCAATAAAAAATAACCAAACATGAAGTAAGCAGAAGAGTGGTTCTGCAGGGGCAATGATTCTCAAATTGGTTGTGAACCTTAAAAAAACAAAAACACACTTAAACAAGAAGTTTACTTAGGGCCTGATTACGACTTTGGCAGTCTGGGAACAGGTTGCCACGCCAACGCCCCGCTACCAGACCACCAAAGTCGACCGCCGCCCAACCGCCAGAGTTTCCTCGTTGCCTGGCGGGCGGGCAGCACAGCGGTCCCATTGCAGTGCCTATTGGAAAGGCACCGCAATGGGAGCGCCTAAGCCCATATGCTTGTTGGGCACAAACATTGGAGTAGTGCTATTTTTCAAATTTCACCATTTCTCCAAAGCAGACACGTCCTTTGTCTATTTGGTAATCATGGAGAATGGTATGTAAAATGTATTTTTAAACCAACACATTGATTTGCATCCATTTCTGCCGTTAATTACCATTAGTCGTTGTAATGGTAATAGGTATGAATGGACACGTTAGCATGTCCTTCGTTGTAAAGGTGTTTACAATGTGTATGCATATAACGGTGTGAAAACACATTTCATCCAAAAAACTGTCTTGGTAATGCCGGCGTTGTCGTAAAACATTCATTGTAAAAGCTGTTGGTAAAAAGGCTTAATTCATATAACCGTTAAGAAGTGATGCCCATCCAGGCTTTAGCCATTCTGCAGAGCGAACAGAGCATCTATCACATATATGCCAATTATAATTAGAGTGCCTGTGAGTAGATAATAAAGGTGTTATTACCACATGCCCATCAAGTCTTTGGCCTTTCTGCAGAGTGCAAAGAGCAATGATCACATTTGTGCCAATAAGTGCTTGAGATATGCCGGTACTGCTGGGTACTGAGTACCTGCACTTTTTTATTTTGAGAGGGAGAACACCTGCACTTCTCACCAGAAGTGCAATACTTTTAATTGGAGAGTATCAGCACTTCTCAGAAGCAAGTATAGGGTACCTGCACTTCTATTTTCCCATTTCAAGCATTGGTGCCAATTTCAATTTCTGTACCTGTGAGTGGATCATAAAGGTGTTCAGACTGCATGCCCATTCAGTCTTCGGCCTCTCTGCAATGTGCACAGAGCAATGATAACACGCCTGCCAAGTGCTTTTGCAGTACCAGTCAGTGGATGATAAAGTGTTCAGACTACATGCCCATCCAATCTTTTGCCTTTCTGCAGAGGACTGAGGACCCTGCAGCTGACCTCAGGACTAGTGGGTCTCTCCAGGGCCACTGATGCTGGCCCCCTTAAACCTTCTGATGACCAGTTGGAAGAGGACCTGTACTTCTGTGCCCAATCAGGAGGAGGGCAGCACCAGGAGCCAAGCACCAAAGAAAGCTGGAACATGGAGCCAGTGAAGGCCGCTCCCTGGAAAGTGCATCCCTTTGGAGGCTAGGAGGCCAGTTATACAGATACAAAGTATTTGACCTTTGACTCCCCCTGCTTGAGTGACGGACTGTGCGGGGTTCCAATGCATTTCCTTAAACTATCACCATGGTGGGCCAGGGCTATGGAATCAGTGCAGGATTGCTCCATTATCTTTCCTGGGGGAGCAGGCGTGCATGGGGCACCCTCACCTACTCTAGACTGCCCCCAGAGTCCCCCATCTCCTCAGGGGCAGAACAATGATGAAACAATGGGCCCTGGGAACCCAACACCTGGGCCCAGGACAGCTAAGGCCACATTTGGCCAGGAGCGCCTTTCGCCACCGATACCTATGTCTTAGGGTGTGCGGGTTGTGTCGGTCTTGAACCTCCCTGCCCATGAGCAGAAAAAAACGCTGGCAGCGGAAACAGCTGCCGGCTGCCACGTCTGTCAGAAAAGAGAAGCAAAGAGCCAAATGGGCGTCAGGAGGGCCTTGGGGTTCTGACCTCCCACGACCCACAACAATATTTGCAGCTGTGCGGTGCCCTGGGTGGTACAACAAGAGCTTGGAAGCAGCGTCAAAATTATTTGACGACTGTGTTTTACGTGCAAAAGTGAGCACAGAGGGGCAGATTTACAAGCCCCTTGCGTGACTTATCCGCCGCCTTTGCGTCACTTTTGTGACGCAGCTGCAGTGTAAATGTTGCAGCCCATTTACAACGTGACGCATCTAGGGAGATGCGTCACGTTGTAAAGCCCTGCGTCGCATTATACCTGCGTCAGGTATAATGTATGCAGGGTGGGCGTTCCCACGCAAAAAGCCATGTAGAACTGACGCAGTGAAATCTACAAGATTTCACTGCGGCACTCTATGCCTTCACTGTGTCAAAATCCTTACGCCTGCTCAGACCAGGCGTAAGGAATGACGCAGGGCTTTTTGAATGGGACTCACCCATCTATTGTGGCGCATTGCTGGAGTTGCGTCACTTTCATGAGCAACTCCAGCAATGCGTCACTTTTGTGCCAACAGATGCGTCAGAATTTCTGACGCATCTGTTAATCCTTGCGCCATGGAGCACTGTATTGAAAATACAGTGCATCCATAGTGGCTCAAGGACATTCGGCGCTGACGCAAGGAAACTGACGCATCTATGCAGATGCATCAGTTCCTTGTAAATCTGCCCCATAGTGCTTGTGGGAGAACAATGAATGGCTCAAGTGAAACGTGAATATCAATTACTCGTTTGTTACTCGTAACGGAGTTTCACTTATGATACATATGATTTTGCAAAAACCACATTGGATCAACTGATATTCATGATTGATATCTAATATCCAATAACTAATGTCCGTTCGCAGCCTCTCCATATTTCTATTCACGTGTTTCTATTGAGCTGTTCACTGTTCTCCCACGAGCACTATGTGCTCACTTTTGCACATAAAACACAGTTGTTAAATAACATTGATGCTGCTTCCAAGCTCTTGTTGTTCATTTAAAAAAATATATATCTGATTTTGTTATTGATACCTGGTGAAACATTGTTATTTGATACCATATATCACCCAAGTCTCAGCTGGGTATACGGGTTCTGATGTTGTTTGTATCACTTATCCTGAGTTGGGTCTCAGTGCCCAAGCATATACTGGACTGAACAAGTGACAACAAAGCTTCTCTGCACATATCACAGCCCTTGCTCTACCCCAAACTGAACCATGAAAGTACTAGAATATTTCAGTTGTGTCCATACATCTTATCCTTTCAGATCTTATGATGTTTTAGCCAATTTAAGTGAAATTGGAGTTGTAAAGTAAACTATATACCCCCCATTACTTCCTTTAAGAATGGAGATTTCAGTCAATTCTCTACTGAAGTCTATACCATGTACCGCTTTTACAACGTAGTCGTTACAATGAGGCATCTTTACCAAAGCATTCCTTTATCACGAGAGTCTTTACAACAACTTGCCATAGGGGAAGCGGCGTTGGACTTAGAAGTCCAGCGCTTTCCCTACTGTTGCGCATACTGGAGTTGGAGTAGTAATTGATGCCTCTCCAAAGTCCAACGCCTTTTCCCTAAGGCAAGACGTTGCTCATTGTAAAGACTTGCGTGGTAAAGGAATGCAGTGGTAAAAACAGGCTGTTGTGAAGACTGTGTTTTAAAGCCATCCGTTGTAATGACTTGCGTGGTTCCAACATACAACCCTCTCACTCGCTGCACTTTAGCTTTGTTCAATGTAATGCAAACAACGGGTTGACCTGCTGTTTGAAATGGGTGAAGCCAGTAGGGCAATGGATGATGCCAGCTGAGGAAGTGGGCGGAAGCCTCTTTAGGAAAATCTTTGGTGTCTGCATTTATGTATTTATTTAAGTACTGGTACTGCGACCCAGTTTTTTAGTTGACCAAAGTGGACCTTTTGCTCTCTTGAGTCATGTGCTGTGGAAATGTGTAGTAAAATCAGCATTTCTCTAAGTCCTCCTTCAAAGGAGAACTCTCAGATGTCTGTAATTGCAGTTCCTGTACTCCAACCAGGTCTGAACCATGACTGTCAGTGAAACCTTATAGCTGGTGAGTGAGTTCAGGTTCCAAACCAGACATTTCTTGTAAGCAGAAATGTACGCCCCGTGGTCCAACTGGTGATCATTGTTAGCTTTTATCTGGACCTTTTTATCATTAACTTTGGAATAATAGGTTGAGTTCTGGAAGGATGTTGTAAACCTTGTAAGAGTAATCATCATTGATAGGGCTCCAAACATTTGCTTTCTTTGTTTTTCACCCTACCTACATTACACACAAACTGAAGATTAAAAGATAAAGCGGTTCACTGCAATCACAAGAAATGGGTTTTCCCATTATCAAAAACACACACCTCTGGGTGAGCACAAGGAGCTCTGACTAGGGGAACAAATGTTCTGCCATATTGGTTTTAGGTAGAGAGGGGTACTGTGGGATAGTTTATGGTAAAACACACAGGAAACAGGAAGTGTTCAATCGTCAATTGGCTGCTTTGCCCCTCTGTAGGAGATCTGAGTTCCGGAAACGTCCAAACATAAAGGCCTTCCTCTAGATTGACGTTAAACAGTATACTATCGATGATGAGTTCTCCGCATGCACAGATTTCAGACTTCTTTGAGCACTGCAACGGGACCCCACTCTTCAGCAAACCGCTGTTGGCAAGCCCTGCTTTAGATTCAACTTGCAGCCTGAACCGCCAACTCTTCAATGACCTCTTTTTCTCCATAAAACTTTCTAGTTCTGAAGATAAACTTTCCACCTGGATGAACCTGGTCCCTGTATCCATTGCGGCCAGCCTTAATGTCCGACTTTGATACAGTCGAGCATGACCAGATAACCGACGTTGGTGCTTTGTGCTTTTTAGTGCTCATTTTAATTCAAATTTGAAAAAATTCATGTCTGGTTCTGCGTATTCGATATTTGTAATTTTGGTGTCATTTCATTTATTCAAATGTTTTCTTAATTTTTCAAATTGTTTTTGAATTTTTGTTATGTTTTCACTTCATTACTGTTTGAGTACCGCATAAATACTCCACACATTGCTTTACAGATGTATGCCAGTCTATCAGAGGGTTAAGCATGGGTTTATTTAGTGACTTTAGTGGTTCACCCTGACAAGAATTGGGATTATTATTTGAGGTGGTTTCTCATCCCCCTGAATTAATACTCCAATTTCTTACACCACCCAACTCGAACGCAGCCTTGACTTTACTCACAATGTGGTGCTTATCTCCATTCACTCTGAATCCTCGCAGCATAAAAATGGGCCGTGTATAGCCAAAGCAACTCACCTTTCAGGTATTCCATATTAAGATGGAAAGGACCAAGGCCTGAGAACACGTTTACAGCTGGCACCATTTAAAACATATTTCATGTTTGAAAGTTCGATCACTTCCTGTTCAGAGGCCTGTGAGCCGCAATACTCAGTCCGATGCCTTCTGTCTGAGGGCTGGTGGTTTCTGGTTCCTGTGCAGGGGGCCAAAAGCAGTGACACAGCCTACCAGCTCTGAGAGCTTCTACTCCAGACTCAGACCCTCTGTCAGAAGCCCAGTTTTAGAAGTTCATCAATGGAGAATGAGGATGGATACACAGCTCTGCAGTTCAAGGGGAGGAGGACACCAGAGGACGAGGAGGGATACACAGCTCTGCAGTCAAAAGGGAGGAGGACGCCAGAGGACGAGGAGGGATACACAGCTCTGCAGTTCAAGGGGAGGAGGAAACCAGAGGATGACGAGGGATACTCAGCTCTGCATTTCAATGACAGGAGGAAACCAGAGGACATGCATGAAAATGTACTGAGAGGTTAGAAGTTACTCTTATTACCTTTGTTTGTTTTTGCTTTTCTCTGCACCATTTGTACATATTTTGCACCTTACTGGGACAGTCAAGACCATGCCTTTCACGTGGAGGGCCCACAGTAGGGCTGTGGATGGATATTCTCAAGGTGGATTCATGATACTGCAGGCACTTCAAGAGAAGGCCATGACAAAAAGTGTGATATGATTGTCATCAAGTTTGTGTTTACAGAGCACTTGTGGCTATCTCTGTTTTCATACACTGTTTACTTCCTGTTGAAAATCTAATAGGCGGGGAACTCATATCAGCATGCTGGGTCTCCAGTGGACTCAATCTCCAGATAACATTTTCAAGCCTTTAAGAGACCAGTTGTGAGTACCCCAGCCCTATTAAAGCCCTGAGTAAACCTCAGGCTGTGCCAACATTTTGTAAATACAGAGACGTTCGATGGCCACCTCATCGCCCATGAAAAGAAACCCCTTCTCTAGTCCTTATTTTATATAGTGTCATTCTCCTGGGTTCTGTGGCGGTGAGGGGCACACTCAGCATGTAGGTCCTTGTTAACTGAAAAATCCATTCAAAGGCTCAAAGCCAACACACTTGGGTAAAATGGAAATTCTTGTTAGATTCAAGATGAATGTGGAGCTTGGGATTGCAGGATACCTTCTTTTCAGTCCTCTCTGCTCAGTTCTAGAACAGAGGGAGCTCGGCATCCTGAGTTGTCGGCTTGCATCCCTGTTAGTTCACTCTGTATGAATATCTAGTAAGGAGGCTTCTTTGTGTCCACTAATAGTTCATGTTTACACAGTTTGTACTGCCACTGTTTCGAGTAATGTTATGGCATTAGGGAAACAAAACAGCCCTACAAGAAAGGCTCAAAGGTATAGTGGAACTATCATATTATCATCATAAAACTGGCACAATGAGGAAAATCAGTGAAGAAGAACAGCATATATGTAAATAATATTTGCACGCTGAAGTGATGTATGTTTTCTGCTGATGTCCCTTCCGGCTCCTGGTTTTCCCACAACATTTCCCTTCACTGAGCATGTCTGGGAACAAGAAGCAGGCGAGGTTTGACTGCCACAGGATCTGGACTCTTGGCTTCTCCTGTTGCAGCGGAATTGATTCAAAAGAGTAGGAGATAAAGGCCTCTCCATACTCAGAGGCCTGAAACAGAGGCCACTCACACCACACCTGCTTTTCTCCACTTTGAGTGGGTGCTGTGTACCCACCCCGCCTCTTCATGTCCTATCTACCATCGCCTAGAAGGGAAAATTGTGACCCCTTCTTTTTATCCTGTCTGAACAGAAAGGAGGTTATAGCAGTTTTAGCTCTCCCTGCATGGCCTCCAGTGATCTAAAAATCTACAACTCCCCATAAACACATCCTATCTGGAAGGGAAAGACTGGAAAAAAGTTCAGCTTTGTTCTGTGAAATTCATGTTCCATTAAAGACTGTTGGCCTACGAACATGGTCCAGCATTCTAGCTGCATGCCAAGACTCCATGCTGCTTGATACAATGCTGTTCAGGTTTTATCACAAGCCTCAAAACAGGAGGCTACATTATTTGATAGGGCTGATGATTGTTTCCATGTATATTTCCTTGAACTATCATGAAAGGTTTAAGTACTATTCGTACAATATTCTTAGAAAACTTAGACAGTTTGCTTGTCAAAGAGAGTGAGACACTGGGAAAGGTCACATTCATAAAAAGAATACACTAAAGTGATGGATGGAATGATTCATTTAATCTCAGTTGCTGGTAATTATTTGGGTCTGCATCCCAGTCCATTGTTATTTTGCACCCCATGCCACCCCAGTTTGGACCCAGCCATATGCAAGTCAGTCTTGACCCTGCTCCAATTGGAACACTACAGCCCAACTGCCAAGCCAGGTCCTCCCTGAACCGGGACACAAGCAACCCAGGATTGGTTTCACCATAATTATGGGCTCATCAGCCAGGTATACCTTGGCTCTAGTGACACAGTGTCCATGGGACCCACTTCTAGGCATTCCTGTCCCACTTAGAGTGACACACTAAAGTATACAAAAAAGGAATGTATGAATAAATCTCAGCCACTGGTAATTACTCGGGCCGCATCCCAGTCCATCTTTATTTAGCACCCTATACCACCTTAGTTTGGACCCAGCCAAATGAAAATCAGTTTTGACCCTGCTCCATTTGGAACAGTTGAACCTGAACTGCCAAGCCAGGTGCTCCCTAAACCAGAACACAAGCAGCCCAGGACTAGCTTCGCCCTAGTTATGGCTGAGATTATGGCTGAGATGTGTCGCCCCACATTCATAAAAAAGCCTTTGGCAAATGGCCAAAGAGGCATTCTTCATTTATTTATTTCAGTGTAGTCCTCTACCACGCAAACGAGGACGAAGGGGCACAAGATATCTGTACAAATTACTTCAGTTAAAATAACTGGTGAATTTCAGATTTTTTTAGTTTAAAATATTACACGTAAAGTGACATTTTTCACCAAACTATAACAGCACTTTAACTATTGGTTTTTTTCAGTTAGTTACCAAGGTTTTTTTAATATACAGTAAGGTATTATTACCATACCTAAAAATAACGTCACTTCAACCTTTGTTTTGTTCAGTGAAATTCTAGGGTTATTTTAACATAAGGTAAGATTTTATTACCATACATAACTATGCCAAGCCCCCACTGCACACTTCGACTATTTTCTATGGTAACTAGGTCCAAACTATAACTACACAACATATATATATATACACACACTCACACGCACGTGCACACACGCACACACACACACATATATATGTCACTGAAAATACAAAGGCCAAAGGGATGTTATAGCTAGATGTAGTAATAATGTAATGATACAAAAACTTACATTTAAAAAAAATCACCAGTTACAGTATACTCAGCTAATGGGCTATATATAACTTGTGCCCCACCCTGCACAGTTTATGACCTCACATATTGCATTGCTCATGTCATGTTAAATGGCATCAAAGATGACATCACTGATGACAGCTCAAATGACACTGTTGATGACATCATCTCATCTACTGCTTCTCAAATTACTAAATGAGTCCCTAAATTACATTAGAAAACAAAGTGGGTAGTAAAAGATCCACCAAAAAATACAGCATATACTGAGTATATGTTCATTAGAGCATGTTTGAAATAGAAATAATGTGGTACAGGATACAACTTTGATTCACTATGTTAAAAGTTATGTGGTGTACAGTTTAACTACCAGTAACATTTAAGTGCAAGCAACAGTTTATAAAATAAGGAACAGACTGAGTGCAACTAGTGCTAGTTGCAGATGTCTGTTTCAAATAGAGTGTGAATTAATTTAAAGGTCTGCTGCTAAAACATGTGCAAAAAAACGACAGGTTTTTGTCACACTACATTATTGACCAGTGGATGTCTGTACATGTACTAATCATTAAAGAGTCATCATGTAGTGCTATGATTAATTTCTATATAAACTAGAGATTTATAAAGTGCAGATATTTATTTGCATAAGTTCAGTGAACATTCTGAAACATTCTACATAATTGGAGAATGTATAATCTATGCGCGACTCACTTACAGACTCTTCAAGGTGCAGCATGATTAAAAACTTTGTTAAAATGGTGAACACCATTCCGCTCATTTCAGGAATATGTGTAGGGAACTTTTACAGACTACGGAGGGTTGTCCATAAGGCCTGGTTGTCCATGCCTTATTATTAGCCAATCTGTAGATGTGAAGTACAGACACATGTCGTTAACATATATAAAGACATAACAATGTTTTTGAATAGTATTCAAGGATCAATACATGCCGATGTCATTGATGTCTACAGGGCCATTATGTTTCTTATGCACCTGGATACCAATAAAAACAGTCATTGGCAAAGCCAATAGGTCTGGCATTGCCTCACTGGCTTTGGCAATTCTTGTTTAGTTCTGTCATGTTTTGGGCAAAACTATATTGTTGCGGAGGCAGCAGGTCTATCATCAATCTAAAGAAAATCATCCGCTAAAGCCAAAAATATTGCTTCGGTTTAAAAAAAGCACCCTTTGTCACAGTAGTCCATGATGCTTAATGGGACTACTTTGTGTGTAGATGTACCCATGGTGAAAGCGTAGCATGCTGTAACTCAGAGTGAAATCAGCCAGTGGTTGAAGCGTGCTAACACCCTGCCTCACGGTGCATGATGCAGTGGCTGGAAGAAAAATGCAAATGACATAGCAACAGACTAATGGTTGAAGTCTGGCTGAAAACCCATACTACTAACTATGTTCTGCATATAGTTGTATTAAAATCAAAACATCTTGACTAACAGCAAATCTAAAAAGCCAATCGGTCAAGTGTTGGCTGCCAGCCTCTTGCCTTTGCTAATGCTGTTTGTAATATTGTTGTAAAACTTTCTTAGAAGTTGATAGAAATGCTTACAATGACAGATAAATATAGAGGATTGCACATGCAGGCAGGCTGAGAGGCTTGCAAAGATAGATAGATGGATAGATAGATAGATAGATAGATAGATAGATAGATAGATAGATAGATAGATAGATCGATAGATGATGGATAGATAGATTATATAGACTAGATTGGTTTACAAATAAAACAATGTACAAGAGAGCTATAAGCAAACTACTAAAGCCCCCAAGTAGGACATACAGACTAAATTGGTTTACAAATATAACTGTAGTCGTGAATTAAAAGACATACTAGCATGACGTTCAGCACTGCACTTGGAGATGCACTTCATTGTGCACATACTAACAAAATGACAACTTCGTGAAAACAGTTTCAAATGGACACAATTTGATATGCTGTGAATAGAGGAGTCAGGAACTGATAAAGCTGGAAGGTGCCCTGTGCTCAACATGGAAGAGCTGGTAGAAACTGTCCCGCTATCATATTAGGCTGCAAACACAAAGTCAACATGTGCGATTGTGCGTTGCTTCCCTGTCGTCCCATCTGGCCCCCCTGTCTCCCCCTCATGGGACAGTCTTACCCTTACCTTCCCTCATTCCCCCCCCAGCCCCTTTTTGAGCGGGGGAATGATACGCTCACTGGACTATTCCCCCCTTTTTGAGGGGACGAGGCATTACTATGCTGCAGTTTGTTTTACTATTACTTGTTTGATGTCAGGCCGTTGCCCTGATGGTTCTCATTTGTACAATTGTATGCAGTAACATCTGAAAATGTGAATAAAGAAATTTTGGGAAAAAAACACAAAATCAACACCAAAGTAATAAAGTAAAAACAAAAACACCGGCACCACAGAGAACTAACATTTGCGTGGATGTGCTTGTGGTGAAAGAGCAAATTGCAGTAAGTTAAAGTGAAAATATCCAGTGGCTGAAGTGGGCTCACCCCTGCTCCATGCTGTATGCTGTAGTGAGCAGAAGCAAAATGTGAATGACACTAATAGACAATAGGCTGATTGAAAACCTCTTTAAATACGTTTATTATACATATATTTTAAATTAAAAGGCCTTGGCTAATGCCAGACCTAAACAGAGCATATCTACTTAATGTGGGTGTTTTCACAGATATTCTTCATAATCTGCTTCTTCTGCTTGTTGCGAAAGTTTGAACCCATTAATACTACAGATAGATACATCGATATGTATTTATTGTATGATTAATTAAAAACATTACAAACTTACTTTCATCAATACACATAAAAATTACACATTTTGCACGATTAAAAAGACTAAAAGTGCTTGTGCTTAGTAAAACGTAGACAACTCCTTGAGACATATTTTAAAATGATACCCGATCATTAAAAAGATTGTTAAATAAAGAAAGGCTCAGTCTCTCCTTTACTTAGATTCTGTAGCGGGGTTTAACTAAGACGTGCTCTTCTTTTGACTCAATCCTTTGATAGCCTGTTTTAAATATTTTAAAACTCATGCTGATGATTTTTGCAAATGCAATTGATGTGAGCGTAAAGTTTCAGGGGCTGCCCGGCAGACCCTACTCTGCTGGTCAGTATTACTACATAACCTCCCTGAGAGAGCGGCAGCCTAATTGTTTGTGTTTTCGATTCCAGTGATAGTGATTGCTTCACATATGTCAGCCAGTTTGGTGTGTCTTAGTGCTTAGACAGAAAAATTGCTTTAGCTTTCTTAGTCAGTTTTTTTTCCTCCATTGTAATACTTGACTGGCTTTGCTAGCACCTTTGCCAGACATTTGCTTGTAAGTTGTAAGTGTGGGTTAAAGTTTCCTTAGAAAGAGTCTTTTTTGTTTACTTAATAACTTTGGCACCTTCTGATGCATCTGCACAAATCTTTCCCAAAAAGTAAGTTAATCAGCAACTCTCCGGAAAGTTTTTGCTGATCCATTAAGCAGGGCCAATAAAAAGGGGTGTCCCAAATCCACAATTTCCCACATTAAATTTCCTCGGAAATACTGCTCTCTGATACAGAAAAACATGGCTGGATGAAATTACAACAAATTTGGCAAAAAGTTAGAACTTTACTCTGAAAGCTTGTATGGTACTGTGTTAGGGGCTTTGCTTGGCTTGGTAAATCTCATCTAGGTTTTACATTGCCCTTGCGTTACCTTGCGTGGAGGAAGGGCCGCGCAAATCCTTTGACATATTTGCCCCTCTATTCATTCATAGCTCAGCGTGAATCTCTTCTTCCAGTTTCTGTGCTTTCCCACTGAGTAGGACCACAGTCCACTACTTTTCAAACCTTCAGCCCTCTGTGTTCGTGTGTAACAAATCAGACCCATCACATTCGCAGAAATGGACTGGCCTCAAATCTTCTGCAGTATTTCCTGCATGCCCAGAGAATCACACACTACCTTCCTCCTTGAGGTCCACATACATAATTGAAAAGAAAACAGTTTTTAGGACATTTTCTTGACTACACCCTGAAGACCCTGTGCCGACTTTATATTGTTCATTTTTATTTACAAGGGTTTAAAAGATGAAAGGCAATGAAGACATCAGTGCTGGAGGAGGACAGCCCCAGCTTTCCAGGCCACTATTGGTAATGGAAAATAGGTCACTATTCCGCACCGCGACATTATCAAAGCAGAAGTCTTAGTATTGACTATACCAATATCATCTCCAATGAGCTTTTACATTATTGTACGAAGACACTTAACTAACCATACTTATTATTTCCATTCGTCCATTTGCACATCATTAATCATGTCTAGAACTTGTATGAAGTTTCACCATATACGGATCCTCTCCTCTCCTCTGATGATGTTTAATATGTCTCTATTCCATGGAAGACTTTCCAATTTTGTGATGAAGTAATTTGACAATATTTCCTCCTAATTAAGAGACAATTGTAACCATGGGTGGCCACTTACCACTGCCAAGGCTTACCTGTCACACAGAGTGTAAGGCTCTTAATATCCTGGCCAACAGGTTGGTTGGTTGACGCTGGTGTTGACATAGTCTTGATTGTATGGATTTGAAATTAATAATGTTTAGTGAACATTCACATAAGGGAAAGTCCATAAGGTTGTGGTCCCTGTGTTGCAGCTAACGTGTCACACATATTAGCTGTCGTGCCGTGCTGTTGTATCTTGAAGTGCTCTGCTGTATCTTATGTCAGTCACGTCACAGCAGTACCTTGCTCAAACGTCCGTCATTTTGGAAATTCATTATTCATGATTTATCCAGAGCCCAGATTGTGCCTCGTTATTTGTTTTAATTCATTACACACACAGAAAGGTGGTACCAGGACACATCTGCTAAGGCAGATGCTAGCAGTAAATAAATACATTAAGACTAAGGCAGGAAACAAGCAAAACAAAACAATTTACAGCATTTTTGGAGGAAGAATACAGAATGGCTGGATATTCACATAAACATATTTAGGACTGTAGCTTGGATTTTCGATTTCTCTGTGCTCTTTGATAAAATAACAGTAAACTTCAGAACATATATGACCTTCTTGACAGCATTTGGGTCTCATCAGCTGTTAATCACACAAATCAGAGCTCAGAGGGAGAAGAAAAACAACAAATGCTTTTTCTTGTATCCTGGTCAATTTACAAACCAACCACTGGGTTGTCAAAAGGAGGCTCACCAAAAAAGTGTCTCATTGTGTAAATCAGTGTGAAAGTGAGCAGAAGTAGTTATTACTAGACATGTAATCCAACATTACCATTCGTATTAATGAAATACAGAGGGTTGAAGTATTGGGTAAAGTAGCAGTTTCCGTAGGCGCCCACACAACCGGGGTGCCATGTACATAGTGCCATTACCGGCAACTTCTCCCACCCCCCGTCTGAGCATGCAAGAATGAATAAATACACGAGACAACTTTGTAGTGGGAAAATATTGCTGCAGGTTTATTCCATACAGGAGTATGCAATATGTGGGTTATCTTACGGGCGATCCAAGGGCGGGCAGCTGTACCAACCTATGCTGCCCCCGCCCGCCTGGTGAGCCAGCACTGTGGGACACCCAGTCAGTGCTACCTTTGATGATCCTCTTCCGGATCACGTGACACGTTGGTCTGTTCTACTCACGCCCTTTTCAGGGCGGAGCGTAGCAGGGCAAACCCCCGGTTGGTCAGGCCCCCAACCGCCCGAAGGACTAACGGGGCGCCGTCGCGGTTTTCCCGGAACCTGCCCTGAGGCTCCTGGTCTTTGGCTCTGGCACCCCTACTGTGCCGCGCAGAGGTACCCTTACTGTACCGGTCTGCCGCAGAGGTACCCTTACTGTACCGGTCTGCTTCCAGATCGCCCTGTAACTCCGCCTGCAACACAAAAGAAAACATTAAAACATTCTGAGTAGCTTGTCCACCAGCCTGTCCGCCGGGTAAGAGGTGGGGTGGGAGACGGCGTGGCTGGTGCAACAGAGGACGCCAGGAGGGGCTGGGGAGGCATATATGCCCTCCCCCCACCTCGGCGCACCGGAAGGACGTCACTGCGGTGACCAAGCTAGAGGGCTCCAAGAACCCCTCCAGAGACTAGAGCGGCTGGGCGGTGCCGAAATGGCACTAAAGGGCCGCCCTGCTGAGGTGGCCCCCTGCGGGGGCCGCGGACAGCCGCATAGTGCCATTACCGGCAACTTCTCCCACCCCCGTCTGAGCATGCAAGAATGAATAAATACACGAGACAACTTTGTAGTGGGAAAATATTGCTGCAGGTTTATTCCATACAGGAGTATGCAATATGTGGGTTATCTTACGGGCGATCCAAGGGCGGGCAGCTGTACCAACCTATGCTGCCCCCGCCCGCCTGGTGAGCCAGCACTGTGGGACACCCAGTCAGTGCTACCTTTGATGATCCTCTTCCGGATCACGTGACACGTTGGTCTGTTCTACTCACGCCCTTTTCAGGGCGGAGCGTAGCAGGGCAAACCCCCGGTTGGTCAGGCCCCCAACCGCCCGAAGGACTAACGGGGCGCCGTCGCGGTTTTCCCAGAACCTGCCCTGAGGCTCCTGGTCTTTGGCTCTGGCACCCCTACTGTGCCGCGCAGAGGTACCCTTACTATACCGGTCTGCCGCAGAGGTACCCTTACTGTACCGGTCTGCTTCCAGATCGCCCTGTAACTCCGCCACAGCCCTGGAGGCGGCCACCGTCGCAGCCAGGGCCCCCCACCAAAACAGCTAATTTCCCACCTGTAACCTGCTTTCTAGGGCCTCCTGTATGTCCAGTGAAACGTGTCCATGCTGTGACAAATGCACCGCATGTTTGTCAACTTAACCTTAGGCGTACGCCTGGATGGCCAGTGCCCTCAAGGCAGCTGTCTTCTCACTTGCCACCTCTCATTTCCAGGGCCCCCTGCAAGGTCAAGGGAACAAATCCATACCCAATGGTGACCATAAACACCATGTTTCAAAGTAGCCCTTGACCTTAGCCTCAATCAGCTCGTGTCTGATGAAGCCCAGACCCCTCTGGTCTGCGAACTTACGCATAGAACTATTCACTCTCTTTCGGGAATGTTCAACGGCCTCCTCTGAATTAGCCCCGTGGCACACTCTGCGGGGGATAATCTCAGACCACCAGATCTCACGTTGACCCATGGACTTACTGATTTCCCCTAAATCAGCGTTCCTGGCTTGTCAAAGTGGCCTCCTCCCCATGGCAGTGAGGTTGTTGCCCCCTAGATGTGTCACTAAGACGTAGGGGAGTACTCCCCTTGGGCCAATCTCTGTTCCAATCTGTTCATGAGGCCCATTAGGCCTGAGAGCTTGTACATTGACTGTCCACCCCCTGCAGGCATGTTCTTCGGCCATACATGGCTTAGCCCCGTGCCTATCTGCGCGGGATGCTTTCAGACAACCATAGCTCACATTGCCCCATGTATGTGTTGATATCACTTGGTTGCCGTCCTTCTAACACTGAATGTACCTGAACACCTGTGTCCCCATCCCGAGCCCCACTCTGCGGGGAATAATCTCAGACCACTTGAGCTCACATTGATCCATGTATTTACAGATCTCCCCTAAGTCAGCTTTCACGGCTTGTAAGAGTGACCTCCTCCTCATGGCAATGATGTCGTTGCCCCCTAGGTGTATCCTAAGAAAATGGGGGGGACCCCCCTTTGGTCAATCTCTGTTCCAATCAACCCGCCTGCCCACCTTGGCTATTAGGGCGGGAAGGGTTGTCCTTAACATTTGAAGGGCCCCTTAGCTTTTGAAATCCTGACGCACCGGAATGTCCACAACTAGAAGTATGTGACAATAGGCAAGGGTGCCATCCCGCCCTTGCCATGCATCCCCTATACCTTATGGGAGTTTCGCCCGCTCAGCTCCCTCAGTGGTGGAACCCCTAGGCATACCAGCTTAGAGAATCTGTCTGATTCAGTACAGTGCGCACTGTCTGCAATGGTGCCTGACACTAACGATTGCTAAGTCCTACTTTACCCCCATCCTAGCAACTCCCAGATAGATGGTGGGGGGGTTCACACCGCCCCCTAAGCTGCCCCTGCGGTGGAAAATTACCTGCTCCGTTAAATTTACATTTTTGTTGGACACTGGACGTGCCAAATGTTCTTACCGCATAGTAGCCTTTTGTGCTTGGCACCCTGTTTTTCCCATTTATTGAAACAGCAGCACGCTATGTTGGTGACAGCGTCCACACCCAGCGTGGCTAATAAAGTTGACCGTGCGGGGCTTTTGACCTTAACTGCAGCAACAGGGCACTCCTGGGCACTCAGGAAGCATCCCTCACAGCTGCAGGTGCCCCAAAGCATAGATTATAAAACATATAATGGGTAACAACCCGGTTTGCGTCCCTTAATGTGCCATGCTGTGAGCGATTAGGTACCCCGCATATCTCTTCCCTATGAAAAGATTAAACAAACCGGCCAAAGCACAATGCACGGGCAATGCGTGTGCCCACATACGCCCCCAGCTCTGGGTGACACAAACCCCAACGCACCGCGTGCCAGTTTGTACATATCATTCTGGGGTGACTAAGCACTAATGTGCCCTTTTCCCTGGGTGATCCCCAGTACGAGGGTGCGGACTGATGACCAAGTGCTGCGCCAGCCAATAAACATGTCGACGTGTGTAAAACCCAGCCGTAGCCAAACGAAACCACTAGAAGCAGTTTATCATGGAACTGTAGAGACCACCGGAGTCCCTCCGCACCCTCCGTACTCCCGCAACAGCCAGACAGGCCACCTGCGCGCATGCCAGGTGCCGAAACCAGAAAGCAGCAGCCCTTTTGCAAACGGGTGCTGGGCCTACTGCCGGCATCTCCCATGCTCCGTCAGGGTTTCCTAAGCCCCAATCCCATACCCTCCTAGTCCCCCTGGGATTTAACAGGGTTGACCCCCAACCTGGGCTGCGAAGGCCCGGTAGCCACTGGACCAGTATGTGAGTACTATCGGTGACCTAAAGCTATCATCTATCTCCAGCAACAAATGGCCACCTGCAGCGCACAATTGCTCCCCAATAAAATTCTCTACTCCTGCAGGTAGCATTGCTCAATTATTACTTGATGTCCTGTATGGGTCCCCCAGCACCCAAGCAAAGCTTGCTTCCTAGGTGAAGTGATGCAACCTGCATATACTATGCTAAGAGCAGAGTGCCCCTGCTCTGTAACCCCCTGGCTGCTTGTCTGACCTTCCTATATGCCCAGGGATCCTAAGGCAATGCATCAATTCCGAACTGGTGTGACTGTGCAAGAAGTGTACTGAGCCTACGCCTGCACAAGTCGCTCAACCGACAAGTTGGCTCTGACTAACCCTCAAGTCCTATGCACTCAGGAGGCAACCTCACAGCTGTAGGTGCCCTAAAGCATTTATTATAAAACATTCAACATTTAATGTGTAACAACTGGGTTTGCGCCCGCCTTACTGTGCGAATTCCACTTATATGATACTGTGTATCTAGGTGGACTAAGCACAGGTAAATGACCTCTCCCACGTGCAGTTGCTGTGAACATTTAGGACTAGTCCATCAAATTCAGACAACCACCCCCTAGGTGGAGTCTTGCACTCCCAAACTTCTGCTGGTGTAAACCACGGTCATGCCTCCTGTTCAGTTGAATTTAGTAATTCATGAAACTGACCGCCACAGGGGCCGAGTACTGGGCTGTGTATCTGCGGCCCAGGATGACCTTACAATCGGCTTGGTGTGGATGGGTGTTAACCTTTCCTGGCTGAAGTGCAAAACCTTTTACCATCCCTCCTGACATGATGTGCCAATGCCGGTAGAAGTCAGATTTATCAAGCCCGCCTTACTTCCTTTCCCATTATAAATCGACATGTGTGACTGACACCGCAATCTCTCATCACCTACATTGTGTGATCTTGACCCACTTTAGTGTGGGCAGAGCCCCGCAATGTATACTTGTCTTCATGGTCGCTAATGCACAAGTGAAATCCACTTCCCATCAAGTTGGGTCGCACAGTACCTACTCAGGGTGCAGAGGGCTAGGTACTCTCCTGAGGCCCCAATGCCACTGTACTTGCGGCGCTAATGAAAACTTGTTTTGGCTGTGTCAAATTAGTTGCCTGCACCACCCATCAGGCCCAGGAGAATCGTGCTGAACTCTCGCTTCCCACACTGCTGAGAAGCCCCACTGTATCTTAGGTTGTGTCGTATAGAATTACCCACCGCACAATGCACTGAGTGCTCCTGCCACTATGCCTACTATTAAACCATTAGTGCAAACTGCAGTGTACTGTTATTTCCAATCGGAACTTGGTGGCGCCTAATCTGCCACTGCTTGGCGCCAAGGTCAAAGCGGGCAAGATAGGTGTTTCTCCCTGCAAAAGAATGCTGGCCCATGTGTACCTTAAGGAGTAATTATCTTGCGCTGCTATCCCGTTGACCTCTAGCCCAGTTGCTGGTGCTGCACGAGCACTCTGGCCAAGTTCGACTTGTGTTTGCCTCAATATTCAGGGGTAGTGACTTGTGTTTTCAACTATGAAACACAGCAGCAGCTCACTAATATTACTGCAAACAATATCTGTGACACCCCACCCACTCATTTGGAGGTCCTGTTTTGATCTAAACGATACTTTTCATGGATGTTGCATGAAACAAACACCATATTTCTCAGCAAGATATCTAATATCTCCTCACACACTGCACACGTTAAAATTGCATTTGAGGCAGACGGTAATTAAAACAACCCACTTTAGATACCTGCGCAGAATACAACATGGTGCACTGGCCATGTCTGCCCACGTAAATCGATGCCCGAGCAGGAAAAGCCACGCGACACGCCCAGATATCCTGACGTGACGGCGGCCCCGCTGTGCCCAGGGACCACACAGGTTTCACACGCTGAGTGCTTAATTTGTAGAGAACAATAGTAAATGACTATGCTCCCGGCCCGGGTAAAAACGGGCTTCGTTGGTACTGCCTCCAAAGGAAGGAGCATGCCTTTGGTGTTTATAATGACGAGCATTACGAGGGTGTATCGATGGCGCACCCTCCAGGCTAGACCAACTTGGCCTAGGGCACGAGCAATTTGTGTGCTAAAGGGAAAATGAAAGCCCCTACTGGAGTAAGGTGCCACAGAACCAAAATTGCACCTCTGGGAACAGTGCAGCTCAGCGGGAAATAGCATGACGAGTATGGTAGTGTAACTTAGAAGGCTAGTGACAGACGACTGGGAGAGGGCGTCGTGTAGGGAGGTGGAGTGCCTTGCTCCCCCACTGGGCAGTGTGCCCCACTGTAGAACTCTAGACTCCCAGGGGCAGTGCGTGCACGCTGCATCACATTGAGGTGTCACTGGCACGAGGCAGAGGTGGTGGCTTCTGCCTAGCACAGCCAGCACTCTGACCCTTCACGCCCAGAGGAGCAGCCGCAGCCTGCACGAGGCTGTCCTGGTACGGCAACGGGAGCCCTGATCTAAGAGGGCCATCGACCCGTGGCCCAGCCTCGCTTTCCGGAGCAGGCAACTACTCCAGCGCGGGCTTGGGCGCGACATTGCACTGTATAACGGAGACAGATCAGTGGCGTAGCTAGGCACTCTGCCGCCCGTGGCGGACCCTGCCTTTTGCCGCCGCCGAGCGCCTAAGAGCCGGGGGGGGGGGGGGGGGGGTGCTGGCAATAAATGTACCTGCCGCCCCCAAATCTCGTGCCGCCCGGGGCGTACCGCCCCCTCCGCCCCCCCCTTGCTACGCCAGTGAGACAGATGCTGCAGTGTATGCATCTGTCAACATTTATTTCTCCATTTCGTGGGGTAACAATAACACCACAGTGGCTGCAGTAAATACATCCATCAACATTAATTTCTTCAAGGACGTCGGTTAACAATAACCCCACCTTGCCTAGGAGGACGCAACCAGTGTTGTACAAAACATGTGTATATGCACAGACAAGGACGGCGGTACTTGTCTGTACCCACGCGTGCCAAGTCCCGGGTCTGCCTCACAGCCTACAGCCACGGAGAGGAGCCCCCGCAGAGATCGCCGCCCCTCCCTCACCGCGCAGCAGAAGTCCCCGAGGCCGGCCGGCGGTCAGGAATGAGCTCACCAGGGGCATGTAGGACATGCACTGCACTCGGGCCGGGGCTCTCACCTCTCAACTCCTCGACCGGCGGATGCGTGCCCTCGGTGCACGCAGCACCCAAACCCCGCCGATGCAGTAAACAAGCCCTGCGCGACACCGGCGGCAGCGTTAGGTACAAGCTGCAGCCCCCACATGCTGCCGCCTAAAGACCCGACCATCTTGTAAACACTACGTCTAGCCCAGGATCACGGGTGCAGCAGACGCCACGCTCGGTACCAGGCTGCCCCAGTTGGCAACTCAGGCTGCATCTAGCAACCCGCTCAATTGCCCCCCTTCCTGAAGCCCCCAGTCAACCGAAATCTAAACCGAGGGGAACAAACACTAACCCCCACAATCAGGAGCTCAGCGGGCGACAGGCGAGTTGTAGGTGGGTAAGCCGGAGCCTCCCCGACTGTAAACTGTGCCCCGTAGAAAGCTAAACCATCAACCGCTCGCACTACCCCACACGCCCACTGCAGGGGGGGACGACGCGCCCCCGGGCTCGGCGTGCAGCGCATCCTCTAGCCTCCAACACAAAGCCTCACCCCGTGGGACACCATAAAAGGGGTAGGCACTTCGCCATTTGCGCGATCTCGGCGAGCGTGCCTTGGTGCCACTACACAGACCCATGACCCCCCAGCCCGCGGGGAACCCTGCAAACAACCTGCCGGGTCCTCTTTTGCTACCCAATAGGCCAGCCAGAAACCCGTAGGACGCGTACTCCCAGGGAGTACGGGGCAGTATTTCAAGTGGGGGCATGGAACTCGCATGCGGCCCCAGCCGAAGACGGTTAAAGTTAGGGCTGGGAGAATGCTCCTACACCCCAGGGCATATCCAGTACCACGCTGGTCCGGTCACTGACCACCGCCGCTGGCGGCTGACCAGATAACAAACTGCCCACCCTTCCCCATGGCAGCTCACGCCATGGCCAAGCTGGGCCACCCGGGACTGTCCCCGAGACGGGAGGAGGGGGGTGGCATGGAGCACTCACCCTTACTAATCTTGCGTAGCAGGCGGGAGCAGGACCGGAACAGCGTCGAGCCACTTGGCTCACTGAACAGCGACGATCGGACAGCCCTCCCGCCGGTGTGTCCAGTGGCAGTAGTCAATTTACCCCGCACGTTGTGTCTGGATAATGCGGAACAGGCAGCGCTGCCCTAAAAACTCAGTGCTGCTTACTTTACTGGAAGGGGGGACCCGGTGGGCGCAACCTATCCGACCCGACTCCCGTGCTCTTTCCGGTCCAGGTGCGCAGCTCGCCCCAGGCCTGAACAGGCAACTCCTGTGCCCTAGCCCCGCCGGGGCCTGCATGTGGGCTAACGCCCGACCCAGACCGCATCCAACACGGCTGTAAATTAGGGCAGTGAACACCTAATCCGTTGTCCTTACCCCGACCCCACCGCGCACTTGCGGCCTTTGCCGTGGCTGCAACGGTGACCATGCTGCGGGAGACCCAGCCGAGCCCCGGGGCAGTAACCCGCACAGCGCCCATTGCACTCTAGCCCCCGATCCTGCATCCCCCGCCCAGCAAGAGCAGGAGACTGGCCCTCGTTCGCCCCGGCGCATCCCGGGCCGGCACTAAGCCAGGACATGACCAGGATCGCCCAACATGTCCGAGTTGCCCCCAGGCCAACTAATGGCCTATGCGAACCGGGAGCAGCCCAAACCCCACCTCGCCCTCAGGCGGACAAAAACCTCAGCGATGGCTGGGTAAGGCCCTCAGCCTGGGGACGCCCATTAATGGGGATGGGGAGAGGGGTGAACTCACCGCTCCCGACGATCTCGGCACACGTCTCATGGACACGTCCTGCAGACGGCGTGGCTGGTGCAACAGAGGACGCCAGGAGGGGCTGGGGAGGCATATATGCCCTCCCCCCCACCTCGGCGCACCGGAAGGACGTCACTGAGGTGACCAAGCTAGAGGGCTCCAAGAACCCCTCCAGAGACTAGAGCGGCTGGGCGGTGCCGAAATGGCACTAAAGGGCCGCCCTGCTGAGGTGGCCCCCTGCGGGGGCCGCGGACAGCCGCAAACCACCAAGTCCAATGCCACGCGAGGAGCCTCAGCTGGAGCTTTGCGTTAGCAGGAGCCGGGAGGAGATCGTTGTCAGTGCGAGGAGCCTCAGCTGGAGCTCGTGTTGGTAGGAGCCGTGAGGCAATCATTGTCAGTGCGAGGAGCCTCAGCTGGAACTTCGCGTTGGTAGGAACCGCGAGGAGATCATTATCAGTGCGAGGAGCCTCAGCTGGAGCTCGTGTTGGTAGGAGCCGTGAGGCAATCATTGTCAGTGCGAGGAGCCTCAGCTGGAGCTTCGCGTTGGTAGGAGCCACGAGGAGATCATTATCAGTGTAAGAAGCCTCAGCTGGAGCTTTGCGTTAGCAGGAGCGGTGAGGAGATCGTTGTCAGTGCGAGGAGTCTCAGCTGGAGCTTCGCGTTGGCAGAAGACACAATAAGATCGTTGTCAGTGCGAGGAGCCTCAGCTGGAGCTTCGCGTTGGTAGGAGCCACGAGGAGATCATTATCAGTGTAAGAAGCCTCAGCTGGAGCTTTGCGTTAGCAGGAGCGGTGAGGAGATCGTTGTCAGTGCGAGGAGTCTCAGCTGGAGCTTCGCGTTGGCAGAAGACACAATAAGATCGTTGTCAGTGCGAGGAGCCTCAGCTGGAGCTTCGCGTTAGCAAGAGCTGCGAGGAGATCATTGTCAGTGCGGGGAGCCTCAGCTGGAGCTTCCCGTTAGCAGGAGCTGCGAGGAGATCATTGTCAGTGCGGGGAGCCTCAGCTGGAGCTTCGCGTTAGTAGGAGCCGCAAGAAAATCGTTGTCAGTGTGAGGAGCCTCAGCTGGAGCTCCGTGTTGGTAGGAGCCGCAAGAAAATCGTTGTCAGTGTGAGGAGCCTCAGCTGGAGCTCCATGTTGGTAGAAGCCACAAGGAGATCGTTGTCAGTGCGAGGAGCCTCAGCTGGAGCTTCGCGTTAGCAGGAGCTGCAAGAAGATCGTTGTCAGTGCGAGGAGTGTCAGCTGGAGCTTTGCGTTGGCAGAAGACACAATAAAATAGTTGTCAGCGTGAGGAGCTGATAGTGCAAAGAGCATAGAATGCGTTGCAGATTCTGTAATCTGGTTTCAGACAGTTGAGGGCTACAAAAGTAACAATGGTGGCTTGTTGGTACTGTGTGAATACTTGTCGCTGGGAGCAGCTGTACCTCGGTGTGTATTCCAAAGCAACCAATGAAACAGCATGCAATCAATTTGTACCCATTCAACGTCACCAATGAAACAGCATGTAATGACTTTGTATCCATTCAAAGTAACCAATGAAACAGCATGCAATGACTTTGTACCCATTCAAAGTAACCAATGAAACAGCATGCAATGAATTTGTACCCATTCAACGTAACCAATGAAACAGCATGCAATGACTTTGTACCCATTCAAAGTAACCAATTAAACAGCATGTAATAAATTTGAACCTATTCAACGTAACCAATAAAACAGCATGTAATGAATTTGAACCTATTCAACGTAACCAATAAAACAGCATGCAATGACTTTGTACCCATTCAAAGTAACCAATTAAACAGCATGTAATAAATTTGAAGCCATTCAACCTAACCAATAAAACAGCATGCAATGAATTTGAACCCATTCAAAGCAACCAATGAAACAGCATGCAATAAATGTGTGCTTATTCATAAATACTGTATTGTTTTTTTCTCCCATGCTTAACTTTGCAGGTAACCAAAAGAGATCCTGTTGGCTCAGGCGTCTGCTGTTCCTAAGTGGAGCATTGAACGTCCTTCTGCTGCTGGCTGGCATTACAGCTGGAGTTTTGTGTAAGTACTGTTCGCACAGTGTGTGAGGGTTACAAACAGTGGAGGGATGCTGCGCTAAAAATGTAAGTGTTGTATAGCTAAATATAGGGTATCATGAGATATCAGTGGCTGTGAAAGGCCCATTTAGGGGGAGATTTACAAAAACCCCATTCAACGCAGCGCAGCCCCCAGCGTTGTGTGACAGAGAGGAAGCAGGAGAGCGCCACATCGTCAGAGATATGTCTCTCTCCTCCCTTTTCCCTTACGCCGGCGCTGATTACAGCTGCCGTGCACCACGCACACACCTTAGCGCCTTAGCGCTAGGGTGTGTGTGTGTGAGTCTAGCATATGTTTTGTACAGGAAGGGTACCCTTCCTGTAAAAAATACCATGCCTAGACACGAGGGAAAGCTTTTCTCACTTTGTATGCGTGCTGCACGCAAGCAAAGTCGGAAAAGGAAGGAGAAATGCTTTCATTTCTCCTTCTTTGCGCCTACTTTAAAAGGGCCCAGTTTTCTCATGCTAAACCCAATCCACTTTATTTAGAAAATTGGATTTAGTGTGAGAACGCCCATGCTCCACCCTCGGTACGCCCCCATGGCGCTAAGTAATATAAAGCAGCGCTATGCACTGCTTTGCATTACTTTTCTGTGGAAAAAAAAGATTTTGCACCGATTTGCGTCACTTTTTTGACTCAAACACGTCGCAAAATCTTCGTAAATCTACCCCCTCATGGTCTCATTCCTAGTGGCCGGTAGCTCCACCCTGGAGTCTCTGATGCTGCTGGTACCAGCTACTTCAGGGCGCGGAGTTACTGAGAGAATAAAATTGGGGCCATGACTGTCCCCATAGAAATGTGGAATTACCAGTGAAATTGGTAACTCCTAGTTCGATTACCCAGTGGCGTAGCTGGACACTTTGCTGCCTGTGGCGGCCCCTGCCTCTGCGGCAAACGCATGTAAGAGCCCCCAAAACTCGTGCCGCTCAGGGCGGACCGCCACATACCACCCCCACCCTCCCCATGCTGCGCCACTGTGATTACCCCAGCTCTTAGCCATTTTCCCAAAGACTTTCGCTAGAGGTTTCAGGTGCTTTCAGGAGGTGAAGATCCGGTAATCGAAGGACAAATGGTAAACAAAAGAAAGTAAAGGTATTACTGCTGGAAAACAAAAAAATTGAAAGATTACAATCAGCAATTTAGAATTATCCTGAAACGCAGGGAGCAATCATTAATGAATCAGTCCAATTTACACCAGTGAGGTGGGACAGGTTGGGGGCCAATAGAACCACTGCTGAGTGGAGTAGACGTCAAAGGGGGGTCCATCCTTACAAAACAGAGGGGGCGTGGCGCTGGTTCAGGGCCCACTAGCATCAGAGACTTCAAAAAGGGCCTTGCTCGTGTACAAGGGGATGCGAAGACGAAGAATTTGAAGATCACAGACACGTTGAAGAATCACACACCTTGCTGTAATCACAGCCAATGCAGAGGTCGCAAATGTGTCTTTTCTTTTTTCCTGTCACACAAACCTGACTTCAAGCAGCAGCAGAGTAATATACAGAGGGCAATTTCACAGGTGCACCTGATTTACAAGTTATACAAAGGTTTGTGAAGGTGAACAATTCCTCACCTTGTGGGTGGTTACAACATCAACAAAGACTTTGATAAAAGGTGGTTGGAAGATGGGCTTGAAGCTCTCTTCTAACTGGAGGAGGACGTGGAGCACTATATGAAGGAAGAGGAGAGTGTTCCAAAGTACACCTTCATATAAACACATCTTGTCGGCGAGTCTTTTTTGCGCTTTGTGATCTCCACCCCATGACCACCGCTTGGCTTCTTGCACAGAGCGGACCACCACAGATCGACTATCCTCCAGAAGGTAGACTGGCCTGGTATTGCTTGTATAGTAATAGGCCTATGTTATTTGTACAACCTAAACCCTGTCCTTCTAATGCATTTGATGTGTAATTGAAGTGGGACAACAGTTGGCTCATATGTGTCTATTCAGGTCTGGCTAGATACTGCTGTGTGTATGTGCATTACCTCATGTTATCAACAGAAAAAGAAGGATAAAGATGGCCTTTGGGTCAGACCTCTTCATCTCCTGGCTTGTTCAGCTCAGCACCCTTCAGCCATTGCTTGCAGACAGTGCCTTTCATAATCTGTCTCAGCACTGAGCAGCGTTGCTTTCCCACCATCATGCTTTTGGCTATTAACCACTGCCATCTATGCAAGGGCCAAATGTTCTATGAAGGAAGCTGGCTTGGGGCATGGCAGTCCATGGGGTAGGTGGAAGGCAAAGGCATGAACTGCTCTTGTAACTTCCATGCTTACTTCAAGTGATGTTTCCAAAGCACTCAGGGGCAGATGTACAAGGACTGGCGATAACTACCGCTAACGCTAGTTAGCGGCAGTTTTCTTACCGCTGTGTACCGCTGAAAACTATCGCCTTGTTAGCAACGTATTTACAAGACGTTGCTACATGGCGATAGCTTCATGGATCAGCGGTGAAAACTGCAGGTAACATTAGCGTGATGGCGATAGGAAGTCCGGCGTTAGCGGGCGAAAACTGACGAAAGGCCCATTAGCGGCAAAAAAACGCACATTAGTCAGCCCAACGTGAGTTTTTTTTGCCTCTAAAGCCAAAAATCAGTTGACCTCCAATAAAAAATAGGCAAAGAAACAATGGAATGCAGAAGTTAGCAGCCAGGGCCAAGTGCAGCACAGATCAACAACCCCCTCAAGCCCCCCTACATCCAGGATGACCAGCCAGAGTCCCTGGGGAAGAGGAAATGCAGGGCTACATCCATGAAAAGAGGCGCATCGCGGTGCAACACCAGTCATGCATCACTTCTCATTGCGCACTCTTCGCAACACCATGGCATCCAAAACCTTGAAAGCACGGACAGTCCCAGGGGCCCGGAGGCCTCGCTGGTCCTGCGTCTGGATCCTGGATGCCTCGCTGATCCTGCGTCAGGACCCTGGATGCCTCGCTGGTCCTGCGTCTGTAGCCTGGATGCCTTGCTGGTCCTGCGTCTGGAGCCTGGATGCCTCACTGGACCTGCGTCTGGAGCCTGGAGTTGGATGCGGCGGTGCTGTGGAGTCAATGAGCCGTGTCGGTAGACATTGAGGTGCAGCGATCGCGCTTACCTGTGGTGAAGTCTGGCAGGGTGCACGGAGACACGTTGCTGACCTGTGTGAGAAGACCGCCTTGAGCCCCTTGGAGCTGTGAATGGTAGAGGCGCTCCTACGCACCAACGTAGGGAATTCTGCATCGCATACTACGATCCACCACTACACCAGGGTGAACGGAGGGGATTACCAATGGTGGGCGGTGCCTCTCTGCATCACAGGCTGGATGAATATGTGCTGGCCAGACGCTGTGGAGGGTGAGGCCCCTGAGCTGCGCCAAACTAGTGTGGCGGGAGCGCTGCAACTGCACGCCTAAGGGGGCCCTGCTGCATCACCTGCATCGGGAGGTTTCCCAGCAGACTTGGCGGCGACTGCTGTACCCAGGCTTGTGAAATCCCACCTGGCTGAGGCTCCTGCTGGCTGAGTCACAGATTTGGAGAGAGTGCAGCGGATTGCGCCACGATGTCAATGTCCGGGTAAGGAGAAGGTGGGACGCGTAGCAGAGGAGGACCGGTCGTCGCCCAGGCTTAGCTCCTGGTGTGACGCACCCCGAGTGGCGGCTCATCCTCAATGACAGAAGAGCATCACCCCACTGCTTTCAAGCAGACTCAGGAGAGAAGGAGCAACGAAGACACGGGACCCAGCCTCGAGGTAAGATGTCTTTCATTGAAATATTTACAACACACGCTCACACAACCCCCCCCCCGCGTCCCCGTCTTATCCAGTGTCCTTTCTGGCGTCGTTTACCACCTCCCAGCTGTCCAGTCCCCCCCGCAGCACTTCTCTATTGTGGGCGCTTTGCGCCCGTGGGCAGCAGCCGTACCACTGGTGTGCCAAAGGTATATATGACGTTACAACGCATACCATTACATCGCATTCCATTACAATGCATTCTAATACTATGCATATTGCAACAGTAGGGAAAGTGCTGGATAGCGGAGATGAAAAAATTACTAATCCAACTTCAGTGAGTGCATCCCTAAAACTAACCCTTGCACCCCAAAACACACCCTGAACCCTAAAATTCATCTTTGACCCCCCCAAAACACACCCTGGACCCTAAAATTCATCTTTGACCCCAAAACACACCCCAATTTTCATCTCTGACCCCCGAAACCCATACCCAGCCTAAAACTTAAAAAACACCATTACTAACCTCACAATGCGTTGGTATGGAATGCGATGTAGAGGCACCTGCATTGTTGTAGTTGTGTTGTAAAGGCATTACGATGTAATGCCTGCATTGTAATGGACGTCTCCTGTGCCACAGGCAAGCCATAGGCAAGCCCGTCTGCGTCCGTCTGCCCCTGGACCGTGCTCAGCACCAAGGCCCCTTCCTCTCAGACACTCCACCGCTACGACGACAGCACCCTCCTCGCCATCAACCCTGGACGCCACATCGCCTGCCAGGACCAACCTCTGCTCCGGACCGGACATCGCCATCGCCATCACTGACGGCTACTAAATCACCCACAAGGACCACCCCACCCGTCCAGGAGGAGGCATTGCCATTACCTACAGAAGCACACTCCGACTGACCACGCACTCTAATGACCCAACGGTGACCATGGAACACCTCAACTTTCAGATCCGGACCAACACCAACCCCTTCCTCTGCCGCACCCTCATCTGCAGGCCCCCCGGGCCATGGACCCCCATTCTCCGATACCATTGTAGACCTCATTTCACAAAAGGTCACAAAGAATCCCCCCTTGGGTAAAAAACACCTATACAACACCACATTCACACGAGAAACCTAATTATCACCAACACGTTAACAATACACAAACGATCCAAGAAATGAACAAATCAAGTTAGTTCTCAATGAATAGTACAAATTTATTGAATTCAATATACAATAATTAAAAATTCATCTTAAAACTTCACAGTATTTTTCTAACGTTCATCATAAAACAATAATCAAAGAAGCTTTATCAAATTAAAAAGGATTAGACACCTATATCTTGAGGGCAGATCAATACATACAATTAAAAAAACAAGACACAAAAAAACATATATGGGAGAACGAGCAGGAAAATTGTTTCCAAGTCACAGGTATAGCCACATAATCATACACAGATCAAATGTCAACTCATGAGCGAAATCTCTCCTTTGTTTTGTACTCAGTAACAGTTGTCCACATCGATTTAAAATGGGCTTCCCTTATCTGTGCATCGACGCGTTTCGGTGGGCACTATGTTTAGACCAACACCTTCTTCAGGATAATAAAATTGCTCCCAATTTATCAATCACTTTCTCAAGTATCTTAGTGATCA
Source organism: Calotriton arnoldi (assembly GCA_963921515.1). Taxonomy (NCBI): domain Eukaryota; kingdom Metazoa; phylum Chordata; class Amphibia; order Caudata; family Salamandridae; genus Calotriton; species Calotriton arnoldi. Next base: position 54,286 of record CAWUFW010007701.1, read on the forward strand.
CACCTCCTTGGGTGGTCCGTATCTATAGTTGTCACGATAAAATCAGATAAAATCTATCTTCACACTTTTCCAGTGTTTAAATAATACCTCCAATTCACAGGCACCTTCCTTGATACTCTTTTGTCTTTACGATCAAACCAGTACCGGAGACCTTATGATTTTTGAGGAAATAGGGAAATGGTCAATGAGTCAAATCCTTCCCTTAATCACATCAGCTTCTGATTTGTTTATAGTTTATTTCGTCTTGGAAGACTGTTCAAGATCTGATATCTCAGTCCTGCTGAGAAAACGGGGTGTATGCCTCTCACCTTTCACCCCAGGCTCTCCCATCCACCGACGTCATCCTACTCGGTGAACTCTACTTCCACCTGGACAACCCCAGTGACCAGAACACCACCCCTTCCTGGGGAAGCTCGCCAACATCAGACTCAAGCAGCTAGTCACTGCAGCAAGCCACATAGCAGGACATATGATCGAGCACGTCTCCTCCGCCAGCGGGAACTTCAACTACAGCCACACCACCAAACTCTCCTGGACCAACCATCATTGTATACATCACATCTTCACTATGCCCACCGTACACCACTGCCCTCATCGCCCCTCTTCGCAGCTGGATCAAGGCCACCAAAGAACTTCTCGTCAACTCCCTCAGCTCCACCACTCCACCAACGCTTACAGGCGATAATACTGCAGCGTGCAACCACCACCTATGGATCTCCAACTGCGCCGACACCCTGGCACCCCTCAAGAAAAGACTAGGCAAAATCTATCACCACGTTGTGCCGTATTTGCAAAGTGACGCATGTAGGCATATGCGTGACCTTGTGAAGCCCTGTACCACATCATATCTGCACCAGGTATGATGTATGCAGGGTGTGCGTTCCCACGCGACAAGGCCTCATAGGAGTGGCACAGTGAAATCCATCAGATTTCACTGCAACAATTGTATGACGGCACTGCGGCAGTACCTTACGCCTGCCTGATAGCAGGCGTAAGGGTGACGCAGTGCCACATGGATAGGCTTGCCCCATGCATTGCTGGAGTTGCATCATGCTTATGACACAACTGCAGCAATGCGTGACTTTAGCGCAGACAGATACGTCAGGATTCCAGACGTATCTGTCATTAATTGCGTCATGGAGCGCTGTCCAGTGAATACAGAGAATCCATGGTGTCGCAAGGAGGGCGTAGTGAAAAGTGTTGCAACGCTGTCTTGTCGCATCGCTGCAACACTTTTCATGACTGAGGCCCAGGAATCTTATTGATGGTGTGCATTCCTGCCCTGTAGTTTTGTCGCAGGGCAGCGCGGCAACTTTGCTTGCAGTGCTGTCCAGCACCAAAACCTGCTGAAAAGAGGCCCCAAGTGTTATCTCCATTTTTAGGGCCAGTTATTTTCTGGTCTTAAAAAACTGCCTCTAACTGCAGTTAGAGGCAGTTTTTTGGTCCTCCTACCTTCAAGATTTCCCTTGTAAATATCGCACAGTGGGGTTAGCGGCCGTTTTTGCACGGGAACGCCTCCCTTGCATGTCATTATCGCTAACAGAAGTGGCAATCTTTTCTATGGACGTTTTTGCCGGAAAACTGCCGCTAACAGAGGTTAGTGACAGCTTGTACATATGGCGATGAAAATATCGCCGACGAACGGTCTTAAAAGTGCAGCCAAGGCGGGGTTAACTCCTTGTACATATGCCCCTCAGTGCGGATATGCAGCTCGGAAATTCTTTCTAAAATCAAAAAGGCTTTCGTGGTAAAGCAAACAAACAAGTAATACTTCAAACTGCATAAATTGAAAAATACTCAAAATCATCAATTATAACAGAACTAAACCTGTGGAAATAAGAAGAACCATATGGTACTTCATTGAAAATATACTAAATATAAATACATTTTTCAGCGCCAAGATGTCCTGTTTTGTAGTACTGCGCTTTATCAATTATATTTTATTCATTTTATTTCATTCCAACCTGTTCAACAACTGGCAGCAGCAAGGATAAGAATCCAGTTTCCTTTTAAAAAGTGTTTCTAAATCTTACTTGTCCACAGCATAACTCCTAGAGCCTGCACATTCTAAGAGCGAAGGTAGTGATCAAGTTACCTACCCACAATCCTTTGGACGGACACGTTACCTTTATTTTATTTTTGTTGGAAACAGTCTGTGTAGCCTCTCTTTGCAGTACTCTCTCACAAGAGGAGAACGTTCTTGTCAAGGCCTATCCATAGTTTTGTAGACCGTGTAACTCTAAGTCTAATAGGGTAGTTATTCCAGATTATTCACAGTTGTACAGGCACTTTGCATCACCCCCCACTCATTGAGTGCTGTTCTTGAGGGTCGCTTGTTCTATGCCTGGCATGTGAGGAGCTATGGGTAAGATACTTGTTGCTTACTCTCTGGCTGTCCAGTGAGCGTTTGTCACCACCCACTCATTGAGCGCTGTTCTTGAGGGTGTAATGTTGGCGGGCCCTAGGCCCACATACTAGAATAAATGACCACACTGACACAGTCGATTATGGTGTAGAACTGGCCCCGGGCACGTGCGCCCGGCCTCTTTTATTGACAGGGTCACCTGACTGGTGACGCCTGTGGTGGGTGGGTGTAAGGTGTGTTACACTTGTGGGCAGAACACTAGAACGTGTCTAGCTAGACACGACATCCCCCCCCACCTCAACGAAAAGAAAGGAACAAAAGTCCAACCTGGAAGAAAAATAAACAAACAACAAATAGCACTGATTGAGTTTCTTCAGGCCGTCAGTCAGGCGTCACTGGAGCTTTGGACTGCATGGCCATGATGTTTTAGTTGTCCTTGGCGAAGTGCTTTCGACCGGCCTGGTCTCGCAGTGTCGAAGTCTATGTGCAAAGTCCAGCATCAGTGCATTGGGAGCTGTGGTGAGGTCCACTCTGGAGGATCTCTGTGTGTGAGGCCTTCCGGTCTTCGACTGTGACCTCCCTGCGTCTTGTGTGTGTCGAGGAGCCGCTGCCGAGGTATTTCTCCCGTTCGGACTCCCATTTCACGGGAACTCCACCGAGGCTCCTTGCCCTTGGATTTCCATGTGACCACGTGGGCTGTGCGGGCCTTTGCGTAGGCCGCGCTTGGGGTCGCTGCAGAACTTCCCACAGGGCCACGGTCTAGTCTTGTGTGGTCCCAGGGGTGGATCTTCCAAAGGCCGGGTGCGCTCTACTTCCGTATGCTGCAGGTTGACGGGGGCACACACACACGGTTCCTGGGTGGCTCGTTCATGGAACTCCGGTTATCTGGAGTGTGTGGATTCGCGTTGGTGGTGCAATGCTCCTTGGTAGTGATGATGAACGGTGGTTGTTTCTCAGTTGGGCAGCAGGCGGCGGTCTGTTGTCTTGGGTGAGTTTGTGGGGCAAGAAGGACTGGAGGGGCTTCGCAGCTTGCCTTTATCTTGCTGAGGTTGTCTTTGCCCGTGTCGTCTGCGGTGAGACACAGGGATGTCGTCTGATTTAACCTGTCGGTGTTCGGGACTGACTGGTCGCGCGGGGAAGCATTGGAGAGATGCTCGCGTCGCTCTGGTGGCTTACGTTTGGTTCTCCTTGTTGGGCTGTCTCCAGCGACGTTGGTCTGGCTTCAGGACTGGACGGTCTCACTGGGACGCTTTGGAGAGAAACTCGGTTCGTGGTAGCTGCGACTTCCAGTTGGGTCTTCTCCGTGGGCTGTCTCCCGGGGCGTCGGTCCGGCTGGTGGCTGTCTGGTGTCTCTGGGTGTGCTCCTCCAGTGGTGGTACGAGTCTTCTGCCCTGTCGCTCTGCTCCTTTCCTCCTGCCCACCTGTGGTGGTCGTTTGCCCTGTGGCGCTGTGCCACTGTTCCTTCTCTCTCCGTGGAGTGGCATCGTGTCACTCTCTTCTCTCTCATCCGACCAGGATCTCACTTGGGGGTGGTGTCCTGCCGCGTGTCTCGTATTGGTGTCACGTGGACCTCGCTGGGTGCCCAGACGGTCTCACCCTTCTTGTGAGCCTGTCTCAGGTTTGTCCTGTCAGTAGGACTTGTACTTCCTCTCGGGAACTTTCATTGGACGGTCTCATCTTTCTTGTGGATCCGTCTCGGATCTGTCCTGTCAGTAGGACTTGTACTTCCTCTTGGGAAACTGTCATCGGACGGTCTCATCTTTCCTGTGGACCCGTCTCGGATCTGTCCTGTCAGTAGGACTTGTACTTCCTCTTGGGAATTTTCATTGGCACCATCCTTTGTTCGGGGATACCGCAGTGGTTCTCCTTGATGCCTTCTGCATGCCTCCTTCTCTTCGAGGAGGTCTTGCTCTTCTGCCCTCTTCGGGGTCTTCTTCGATTCTGCCCTCTTCGGGGTCTTCTTCAATTCTGGTAGTCTAACCAACCACTTCTTCTCCGCAGGATGTGCTTGCTGCGCGTTCTGTTCAGTCTTCCGTTCCTGGAATTGTAGCAGCTGTTCCTGTGCTGCTGCGCACTTGCTTGGTGTTGTATTGTCCTCTTCAACAGCTACATGTGGAGTTGCCTCTCTTTTGTAATCTCTGCTTGTCCTGGCAGCCTTTCCGATGTGGAAAACTGTTCTCTTTTCTTCTATTTACTAAACGGCCACTAGATGGCAGTGCAGGGCTAACTATGCCAGTCCACGGCCGTTCTTTCCCCTGGCACCTCGACGGCTCCGTGGTGCTGCCGTTTGTCTTGTCCTCCTGGGCGTCATTGGGGTCAGAGGCTTTGAGGCAATTCGGGGCATTTGCTGCCCTCTTTCAAACCTGATGCCCTCGAGCTGCTTCCACCTCAGTGAATGCTGCCGGGGATGCATTCACATCTTTAGAGACAGGATCAGCTTTAGCGGAATGCGGGCCCTGCTTCCCTGCTGCTTTCTCCCCGGTGCTTGCCGGCTTCGTGGGGTTAAAGATCCCCAGTTTCACAGGGTGCCGGTCTACGCAGGACTTCCTTCTTTGCTGCGGTGAGTCTCATTCCAGTGGGGTCGCATGGTCGAGCAAGGTGCACCCTCAAACTTTTGCGGAGGGACACTTCTTCCTCTCCCTCTGTCCTCGCAGTTTATTTCGTGGCGGCGCTGGCCGCACCCAGTCTCTTTCAGCACTCCGCCCCTCGCAGCAGCCTCACTCAGCACTCGAGCTGCCCGGGGGAACACTCATTCCCACGGGTTGCACGGGGATCGCACACGCCTCTGGAGACCCTTCTAACCGAACGGCCACGTCGCTGCCCCTCTCTCGGTACGTGACACTATTTGTCAATTGGTGCTGGGAGGGGTGAGACACACCGGCTGCCCCCAGTGTCTTTTCTGCTGCGGTGTGTGCCGGTACCCACGCTAGCGCTCACCTCGCGCAAGAACCACACTCCATGCTGTTACTTGAAGCGTAAAAGGCCATTTTATTAGGACAAGGTTGCAATCATTTAGACTTTATTAAAGCAGTACATAAATGCAATCAATATACTTTTCCCATCCCCATACAGACTCATTCTCCATTTATCCTTCTCAAAACCATCTCACCTGTTTGCCTCTTCCCTATTCACTCGGTGACCTCCTTCCTCTCCCCATTCTCACCTTCACTTGCCCTCCAAGCATCCTCTGTTGAATTTCCTTCATTGCCTCCTGCACCCCGCTATCAGTCACCCGTGTACCATTCTCCCCCCCCCGAGGGGTGGATCCGCCCGTATGTGACTCACCACCCCTCCAAAGTACCGTAACATCACTGCTCTGCAACCTGCCCTAAACTGGCACGCTCAGCCCCAAAACCACCCCCAGCCCTTTGCTTAAGACTTGTAGGGTGGGCGGGTGGACAAGCTTTAGTTCTACTCCCCCCGGTGGTGCTCAGGTGTCAGGAAGAGGCCGGATCTTCCTCTCCTGACACCTTATATCCCTTCCAGCTCCCGCCCCTTCCTTTACCCCTCTAATCCCACCCCCACCTTGTCCTTCCGGTCGTTGCGCTGAACACCCCGGGGGAAGACTGGTCTGCGACCTTCACTTCCCCCGGGGGCCGCATCGCGCAAGAACCACACTCCATGCTGTTACTTGAAGCGTAAAAGGCCATTTTATTAGGACAAGGTTGCAATCATTTAGACTTTATTAAAGCAGTACATAAATGCAATCAATATACTTTTCCCATCCCCATACCGACTCATTCTCCATTTATCCTTCTCAAAACCATCTCACCTGTTTGCCTCTTCCCTATTCACTCGGTGACCTCCTTCCTCTCCCCATTCTCACCTTCACTTGCCCTCCAAGCATCCTCTGTTGAATTTCCTTCATTGCCTCCTGCGCCCCGCTATCAGTCACCCGTGTACCGTTCTCCCCCCCGAGGGGTGGATCCGCCCGTATGTGACTCACAACCCCTCCAAAGTACCGCCAACCAGGGAAACCCCGTAGGGCGGTTCCCTGCCCCCCCCCCCCCAGTTCGTGGGCACCTTTCACCTCCCGTCAGCCGACCCTGCGGCACCCGGTGGACGACCAATCCACCACCTAGACTTGTGTCCCATATAAAATTACGAGTGTTGGGACAGTCGCTGGTCGCGAAAGGTGCCAACCGTACGCAGGACCATTTGCTCCTCCCGTTCCTGTGCACCTAGCGCTTCCCCACTCTGCAGCACCGGTGGACGACCATCCACCCCTTCAACGTGCGTCCCATGTAACCATCAACGTTTCCGGGCCAATACTTGTCCGTAAAAGGTGCCCCCATCGCGGTGAATGACCATCCACCACCTAGGCCTGCGGCCCGTGTACACACGTAACCTTGTCGGGCCAATTCTTGTCCGTGACAGGTGCCCCCATCACGGTGAACGACCATCCACCACCCGTACCTCCACCCCGTGTACACACGTAACCTTGTCGGGCCAATCCTTGTCCGTGACAGGTGCCCCCATCGCGGTGAACGACCATCCACCACCCGTACCTCCACCCCGTGTACACACGTAACCTTGTCGGGCCAATCCTTGTCCGTGACAGGTGCCCCCCTCGCGGTGAATGACCATCCACCACCTGTACCTGCCCCCTGTGTACACACGTAAAAATTTTTGGGCCAATCCTTGCCTGTGAAAGATGCCCCCCATCGCGGTCAATGACCATCCACCAACTAAACCTGCGTCCCGTGTAAATAAAACAACATTTTCAGGCCAATCCTCGTCCGTAAAAGGTGCCCCCCTTTGTAGACAAACCCACCTGCTTCTCCTCGAAACAGTCTCATCACCAGCGGGCCATTACCTGGTAACTCATTTAGATAGGACCCCGATCCCCTCGCCTGCAAAGGCCCAATTCATTCACATGACCAAATTGCCCCACGTTCCCTGTCCTTGAACCATATCCCCTTCCATGCCTCATAGTGTAAAGCCAACCTGACATATCCCCGAATACTCTTTTCTCCCACATGCATCCTCCTATCGGGTCAAATTCTTATTTCTTGCGACACCATGGCAGCCGTACTGGCCACAACTCCCCCCCCCAATTTCCATTCAACTGTTTCCCCCATCATCTCACAGCCCGATGACTGTTCTTCGCCCGGTGACGTCTGGACACCTGCTAGATCGCCTCCTTTGCTGTGCAATGCCCAGGTGAATGGCCACCCATCCAGGTGACCGCCCTGGATCCCGATCTACTCCCAGTCCCTGTAGTGGAAAAAGAATGATCAGTCCTGCAAGAATTACGTCCCCTTTCCTTCTGCCCTAGTTCGGCAGCCGTTCCAAATCCCTCAGAAAAAACTCCTTGTCCAGCACCTAGATCGTCACAGAACACCTTTCTGTACTCCCCATCGTCCTTGGCCTGCAACCTCCTCCCCCCCGCCCCCCCTCAAGGGCCCTCCTGACACCACCACCGTTACCGCCCCGATACATAGGAATCAGACGTCTCCTTAAGGTAGCCCCACCCCAATAGCCCGGCCTTCGTATGCGACCTATAATGACCTGCCTGACCGTCCACTTTCCACATTTGGAAAAACAACTTCCCCCAGCCATAGGCCTTTACTCTCTTGCCACCAATCACTGCCTCATGTCCTCTTGTTGCTTCCCCCTGCTCCTTTGCCGCACACTACTCGCCCTGAAAACTGCCACCAACCCAGACTCCTACACCCACCCCAACTGCTCCCATGTCCGTGCACACCTCCCTCTCAACTGCGCCGCAAAGCCCCGACGCCGCTCTGCTCGAAAAATCATGTGCCTCATTTTGCCACCCCCACACACACCGGACGCAAACTAGCCAGTCACCACATCCATCCCCCCCTTGACTGCTGCTCCACCTTGACCAGAGCATCCCATCTCCAGAGGTTGTACTACCATACTCCCACTTCCACTAACCCTTGAAATATATCATAATGTCAATGTCCTTTCGACACTACCACTGTGTGCAGGATCTCTCTTTGATACCTTCTCAAACTTGGCTCGAGTGTCCTCCCGCCCTCATAGAGAACTGCGGCATGCCGACACAACCCCCTACAAATATCACCTGCTACTACCCATGAGACCACCCTGGACCCAACTGTAGCTTCCGGCGCCAAGGCTTCCCCCACCTGTTTAGTTCCCCAAAGCAGGGACCCGTCCCTCCCCTGGAGCGTAAGTTCCCCGTCTGCCGCACCCTCTCGGCCTCAGTGGCTGCGACGCCCCCAAGGCCCCTACTGCCCTTCCTGACCAACCCCCCTGAGAAACCTACCCAGTTTCCGACAAATAACCCGCACCTGTCCAGCCCCCATGCAAGTCCTCGCCTATATAGCTGTCCCCCTCATGCTGCAACAATGCTTGCACCCAGGTACCCCCAGAGCTCTTCACACCCCAGCCCCTACCAAGCGGGCACAGCCTATCCGTCAAGCCCGCCCCGTGCAATTTGTAAGCCTTGATGCAAAGCCCTCTTGCCATACAACCATTTGTCCGTCACCTGCAGATTCGTCGCTCCTGTCAGCTGTCCCTGTCCCCAAGACACCCCCTCTTAATCCTTACTGCCCCCTTGTAGACAAACGTGACCAAATTCCCCCTAAAAGGGGGAGGCGCCCACACCTGACTGCAACGTCTCTCAGTGACCCCTTTCCCCATACTCTGCCAGCCCTGGCCGTAGTCAACCTTCGACACTCGCCTGCCTCTCTAGACCATCATAGACTCGCCAGTCCATACCTGACCCCCCTTCATATCACCCCCTACGTCTTCACCGTATTCCTGGCATCTTCTTGTGAGACATCGAGCGCCATGGACCCATGGCCTCCAGCTAACCAGGAAGGACCTCCTGGCCCTGATATCCCCCCCCCCCATGGCAACCCCCGTTCTGCCCATTCTTCGTGCCATTCCACTGTTGACCATAGCAGCTGCAGGGGAAGTGCCCGGCCCCCGAGCCCCACACCCCCATATGCTGCCCCAATGTTTCTGACACCACTGACGCTTGTGTGCCAACTGGCACCCCCGGCCCCCTATGTCACTCTCCTCCCACCTAACCGATAGAGATCAGTGACCCAATGTTTACTCTGTTCTGACCCCTGGGCACCACAATGTCCGTCCGGACCCATGCCTCCGCCACATCCCACACTGCCCCTTACATACCCCAGTCAGAACTCTTTAGTTCGCCCTGTGTTCCCCGTCCCAAGGCCTCAGCCTTATTTCTGTACCTGAGTGTCCATCCGGGACCTCCTCCTCCCGACTGGGAGTTGCTGTTCCCCTTTTTCTTCGTGCCCTCAGCTCTGTCTGTGGCCGCACTTGACTCCTGCAATGAACAACGAGAACATTCTGGTTACCTGAACTCCCCCCCACCCCCCTTTGCTACCCCACTCAGCATCATCTCCTTGTCGCACTTCCTCTTCCATTCAACAATCTCCTCCCCGTCACATCCTTGCAGTCTTCCGACTTCATCCCTCAACGATCCCCGCCAACAAATCCCCTACTCCGTCCCTCAACATCCATGCAGTCTTTCCCAACTCCATTCATAACTTATGTAAGATTCATAACTTTGTATCGCTCTCTGCGCGATCCCTCGTTGGAGGGCAGGCCGCCGCGGACCTCCCTACTGCTTCCGGCCAGCGTCTCGAGGCCGTTATGCGCTTCGCCGGCGGTGCCCCTTTTCTGCCGGCCGCAATCGCCAGTCCTGGTTCCCCCCCCCACACCAGGTCGCTCCAACCTGATGGGTCCCAAGCACCACCGGGCCTCGTGCCGTGCTGGCAGTCCCTCACCCCGAATCTAAAACCGGCTAGCAGCTGAAAGGCCCCCCGCAGCCCCCTCCCCCCACCCCTCAGACTTACCGTGCTGGCCGAAGGAGACAGGGGGCCACCCCCCTCCCCTGGACAACCACTCCCTGCTGCTCCCTGACAGCAGTCCCAGCCCCCCCCCCGCCTGCCCGAGCCGCAGCTCCCGTGCATGGCACTACCCCCTCCCAGCTAGACCGCCCAGTACCCCTATCTAAGGAACATAAGGGTGGCTACTGCCCCCGCCTGCCAACCCGGTGCTTCCCCGTGCCCCCGGAAACCCCCCCCAAGCCTCCTCCCCCCTTCGGGTGCTTGTCCGCCTGTGAAAAAAGGGGGGGGCAAACTCCTGCAATGTCTGAGTAGGCCCCCTTCCAGGGGCTCCCAGCCAAGGTCCCGTGCGGAATCCTCCCCCCAACCCGTCGTGGCCTGCCGGCTCCCTCCCATCACTGGACAGTTGTAAGACCTGCCCCCCCCATGCAGCTGCCCTAGTCCACGTATACAAAAAGAAAAACGCACACTGTCGAATGTCCCGCAGCTTCAATACAGGTTCCCTAGCCTCTTTATTTGAAAACTACGCCTCACACTGCTGCCCGGTCCTTCCCCCGCCGCAATTCCACTCCCGGGCCTCCCCCATGCATACGCGCGGACGCACCGCTCCCCCTCCCTCACAGGCGCTCCAGGCCTGCTCGCGTCAGCGGGCAGACGCGCAAGCCGGCACTGCCGCCCGCTCCCACGCTTCCCGCTCTCAATTTTGAGCCGCCCCCTACCTGATGCGATCCTCATACACGGTGGTGGCTCTTGCTGACACGCCACCACCGTACCGGCCACTCCTGCTGGCGCCATCCTGGATGCACAGGCCAGCCCGGCCCAAAGCCCGCCGCAAAAACACCGAGCAGAGGATGTCCACCCGGCCAATCACCCACGGTGCTGCGCAAAGCCCTACGCGTCGCCCGACGCCAATGCGGACTGACAAACCAAACGGTGGGTGACCCTTCCTAACGCTACCCTACACTCCTATTACTGCAATCCCCCCCTGCTGATCGACCAATCGGCTACTCGCCTATCTCACCAACTACAAAAACTAACACACTAATTCTCACAAGCTTTAGTTCTACTCCCCCCGGTGGTGCTCAGGTGTCAGGAAGAGGCCGGATCTTCCTCTCCTGACACCTTATATCCCTTCCAGCTCCCGCCCCTTCCTTTACCCCTCTAATCCCACCCCCCACCTTGTCCTTCCGGTCGTTGCGCGAACACCCCGGGGGAAGACTGGTCTGCGACCTTCACTTCCCCCGGGGGCCGCATTATGCCGGCCGGGTTTTCAGGCAGTTCGCATGCGGGGTGGGCTCCCGCTCTGCTTCTCCCCCGCAGTGCCTCTTATCCTACGGGCTGCGCTGGGAGGGTTGTAGCTGCCTACCGGCAGGGTCTCACCACTATCGGAAGCCACCCCTTGCCGCTCTCCTAGGTGCGGTTATCTCAGGTGCGGGGTGCTCCAGGCCACTACTCCTCGTTCTTGAGACGGGGGGGGTCGACACAACTCCTCGGTGGACTCTTGCCACCCTGCGGGCTCCGCTCCTGCCCGGAGGGTCGTCACGACCGATGCGGGTGGGCTCCGCTCGGCTCCTTTATATGCCGCACGGGCTCCGCTCATGCCCCGCGGCTATCAGGCGTGTCCTCCGCCTCCTCGCAGGGGGTGTCCTCGACATGGACAGTACTCTTCCCCCTTTTGACCAAACTGCTGGGCTTCTGCACGCACGGGCACATCCCATCCTCGTCGCCAGTGTAATGTTGGCGGGCCCTAGGCCGACATACTAGAATAAATGACCACACTGACACAGTCTATTATGGTGTAAAACTGGCCCCGGGCACGTGCGCCCGGCCTCTTTTATTGACAGGGTCACCTGACTGGTGACGCCTGTGGTGGGTGGGTGTAAGGTGTGTTACACTTGCGGGCAGAACACTAGAACATGTCTAGCTAGACACGACAGAGGGTCGCTTGTTCTATGCCTGGCATGTGAGGAGCTATGGGTAAGATACTTGTTGCTTACTCTCAGGCTGTCCAGTGGGCGTTTATCTGTGATATGAGACCTTTAGTTGTCTGTACTCTTCTATCGGTGTTTGGTGGTTCCTGTAGACATGCATTAGGAAGATTTAAAATCATTCTTGCGCATGAATATACAACTTTTCTCTGTTTTAGTATTTTTATGTCATATTCATATCATCTTGTCTGCACAGCTTTAAGAGCCTTGGAATAGGTGGGGTGTCTTTAAAAGCGGCGTTGATGAAGAGACATAACTATAAATGAGGCGTGGCTTAAAACATGAAAACTAAAATACTGTGCGTCACACAGCATGCCACCTGAACAATATTTGGGTCCACTAAACGTTTCACACAATAGCACACATATGCCTTAAACAGCCAGATCGACTGTCTTTGCCAATGCTTGTTAGCAGAATCAAATAAAGGAGTACCAACTATGATTTTATTGTGAATGATTAGAACTGAAAATGTTTCAATTGTGAAAATATGAGTTTTTGAATGAAACATTACTGTCTTGGGAAAGGAGTAGTGACCCTTGGAGTGTGTTATTCACTCCTGAACTCCCCCATAGCTCTTTCCTCAACAATCTCTCACTCTGTTATACACTTATGCCCTTTGTCTCCCCACATTTTTTTTTTAAATCCTCCATCTGCATATTTCACACCTCATCTCTTTCCTCTTCAACCTGCCCTTTTACCCTCTATTTCTCACATACTTCATTTCATCTCCTCCACTCAAACCCTCCCCCACACACACCCCTCCTCCTCACCTGTAAGCACTGCATTTTCTTTTCCGTTGCTGCTGTCCACATTTCACCAGCTGTTGGCCTCTTTCACACACTCACAAAATTATAATTTGCCCATCTGTGATCATCACTCCATGCACTCTGCAGAGAGGCCATGGATTGGATGTACATGTCATCTGACCCACTTTATGACCCACTGAGAGACACTTGGAGAAACTCACCCTGCCTTGACCCTCAGCTCCAGAGCTCTAAGTCGTGTCCTGTCATAAACACCCTCTTACACTGAGGACCCAAGCAGGCACCTTGAGGTGACTCAGTTCATGGTGTGCATTATATATACAGTCATATGTTGTATGAAAACAACTAGAGGAACACAACATCTGAAATAATCTTGGGAAATGCAAGATAAAATAAAATGTGAAATAGAAACAGGGACTGCACTGCTGACATAGATTACCTTAGGGGTGTTTACAGCCATTGTTGAGAAATCGATCAGTGGTTTTGGTAATTAAGTTAAGAACATGAATATAGCACCTAATAGGGACCTGTTTCAAAGCCAGCTATTAACTAATGCCAGGTCTGGGACCCGTGAGGATCCGCCCCACTTAAAGCACTGCTTCTGTGAGCACTGCTACATGACCCAAGTCTGTGTGGACGAGGCCGCCTCTAGGTGGTGCAGTGAGAAAATGAGTCCCATAAAGTGCTGTTCTCTTGCACGTTGTGTGCACGTGCAACCTGGTGACCTTCACGTATCACAGATTTCTCCATATCATCACTGTACAGCACATGCACATGTGAATACTGTGCTTGCACAGGAGAAAACAAGCAATGGCAAAAACTATTTTTTAGGTCTGGTAGATCATATTTAATCAACCAAAACAAATATATATATATATATAGGGTGGTGTGGGGGTTGGGTCACCCCCAACCTTCAGCCTACATTTCTGTAAACCCCAGTTATGGCTGAGTTCCTTGAATCCATGCCAGGTTTTTTGACAGCACAGACAAAGTGATACTTTTCTGCCACCTCCCCAAGCGAGGAGCTCATGTTTAATGATTTTAGGGGCTCTTGTGACAGTGCTGCTCTGCTGGCTGCAGCTGCTTAGTGGTAGCTTAATGTAGAACTGGTCCTGCCTACATCCTCTGGTCTTCCCATTCCAAAGCAGGGCTTCAAGGAGTAATAAACGTGCTCTACACATTGATGAAGAAGGCAGCAGTACAGATCACAGACCCCCTTCCTTAGAACCACAGCAAGTGTGTGCCCTCTGACCTGCCTTATGACGACACCAGCCTCCTGTGCTCTCAAGACAGTTTATGAGTCAATTGGGAGTCCATGTGACATCAGTGAAGGGCTCCAAAGGGGTCACCCGCACACCTTGTCCACACCCCTCGACTACTGCCATACTACCCACACCTTAAACCACACAATCTGAGCCCATACCTAGAAAAGGAGCATTTACAAGCACAAAGCGTCTCTTTAAGGCCATATACATTTAAATTAAATGTATTTCCCATTTTTTACATAATAAATGAAAGAAATAATTAATCTAGATTTTACAGCATTGCAGCTTCCCAGAAGTGTGCCCTATCGTTAGCACCTAAGAAAGCAGGTGTGTGCATGTTTGACTAAATTCACAGACCTGTTGATTTACAGCCAGAGATTTCAGATGCTGTGGTGAATGTCTGTGGAGAAATGGAGAATTACCTGACCAAATTAAAACACAGAATTACCTTGCCCCTGGAATATTCTCTTTTCATAGGGGACCCTGAGGGGCCAACTTTTACAAGGCTGGATTTTCGAGTCCCTGGCTGTTACTAGTACCTGCAGTATCAGAACCTTCAGGGTAGGGATACACTGGTCCATTTCAAGGGCCACTCATTATGTGTCTTGTTGGACTTGGCCTTTTTTTTGGCTAAAGTTCCTTAAACTTTTTGCCTTCCTCCTAGACCTTTCTTCTGACATTGTGTTGCCGACTTAGATGCTTTGGGCACTTTGCCACTGCTGATCAGTGTCAAAGTGCAAGTGCTTCCTGTACAAAGATATAATGGTAATTGGTTGTCCATAATTGGTATGTTTGTCTTACTAGAAAAGTCCCTGGTAAAGTGCACTATGTATGCCAGGGCTGGTAATACAAATGCTACTAGTGGGCCTGCAGCACTAATTGTGCCACCCACATATGGAGCCCTAAAAGGGGAGATCTCAGGCCTGCCACTGCAGTGCCTGCGCGCAGTTTGTTAAACTGCCTTGTTGTCCTGACAAGTGCACCCACTTGCCAGGCCTTACCCTTCCCTTTTTATGCACATCAGACACCCCTATAGTAGGCCCAAGGTACCCCCCTGGGCAGGGTGCAGTGTATGTGAAAGGTAGGACATGTACTGAGGTGTGTACCATGTCCTGACTGTGAAATACTGCCAAATTCGTTTTTCACTGTTAAGGCCATCTTGCCCATAGGACAGAATGGGGAATGCTGTGTCACATGTTTCCAGCATATCTTCCCATAGGCATATGATGGAGAGATGAAGTTTAGTGTGCCTGAATTCAGAATTTGATAACACATCTTTCTATGAAGATGGTTTTTAAATTGTGTGTTCAGAAACCACACTTTTAGAAGTGGCTGGTTACTTGTCCTAACCATCCTGTGTGTCTCTGCCTGGTTGTGTATTGACTGTCTGGGTTTGGACGTGACAGGGTCTGGGAGTGTCCTGACACCAGAGAAGAGTAGGTGAGTAGGTGAGACAATACAGGCTGGCCTGCATTTGGTGTGGGGGGGAAGCCCCTTTGATGCGAAGCAGCCTGTGCTGCTGCCGCAAAGGAATGGCTCCACCTCCTGCAGACTGTCTGAGGCCCAGACCCTCACTATCAAAGAAAGAAGGTGTGCACTGGCAGGAAGACGCCCAGAACTGGTTTGGACCGGGCTCAGAGCCCCCTGAACACAAAGTCTTCAAAGGCATTTAGGGGTATAAATGTAAGAGCTGAAACCGGTGAACTCAAGACTGCAATCCAGACTGAAAAAGGATTGAAACTACTTCGTGATCAAGAGGAACCTCTGCCAAAGGAGAACAGCTGAAGAGACTGAAGAGAAGGACTGCCCTTGCTGTGTGTCCTGGGGCTGGCCTGCAGTTTGCTGGTTTGACTAAGGAGAGGACAAGGGACTTTGCTGTGTGCTGTGTCCACCTGCTTGAGAGGACTTTGCTGTGTGCTGTGTCCTGAAGTAACGTGTCTCCAAGGGCCCGAGGAGAGCTGGCTCCCTGTTGTGGAAACTCAGGAACATCAAAGTTTCCAACCGTGTCTCAGCGACGCTTAGTGCGTGTGCTTTTGCACGCCTGAGACTGCCGTGTGGTCGGTGGTACTGTTTACGAGGTGCCCCGTGACCGCATTGCCCCAGCAGCGTGAAACATCGTTCACGCTGCTGCATTGCTGTTTGTGGCTTGAGCCGTCATGGTAACTGAGGCTGTGAGTGAGGATCGCCGCCACCGGCCCGAGCTGCAACATGCTAAAGGATTTCTTGAAGCTAAGGAAGCTGCAAGGCGAAAGAGATCGTTGTTCGCGAAGAGGAATCTGCCCAAGATCGTCAATGAAGGAGAAGGCAGCGCCGTAACCGGTCCGGCTACAGTGTCGCCTAGCAACGGAGCTGAACATCACCGGGGCCGCCCAGCAGGACATCCGACGAGCGGAGAGAGAGAGCGAGGCAGCACACCCCCCAGGTAAGGCTTGGACTCTGGTCGGGAGCCGCAAGCGTGTGTGGCCTGGGGAGGCGTGCAGGAGAAGTACAGGAGTGCTCCGATCTCTCTCCCACTGCACCGCGTTAGACGCGCTGAGTCCCCGAGCGGCCCGTACCTGCCCAGCAGTACCGGGGCCGCCTCTTAAAGCATACTACCGTTGTCTCTGCTGTTGGGGCCTAGTGGTGCCCGAGTTGACCGCGCAGATTGGCTTATAGCATTATTCCTTGCATTACGAACTGCCTGATTCTTGCATTACGAACCGCATTATTCTTGCATTACGAACCGCATTATTCTTGCATTACGAACTGCCTGATTCTTGCATTACAAACTGCATTATTCTTGCATTACGAACTGCCTGATTCTTGCATTACGAACTGCCTTATTCTTGCATTCCGAACTGCATTATTCTTGCATTCCGAACTGCCTTATTCTTGCATTAAGGACTGTCTTATTTCTACATTACGAACTGCATTACGAACTGCATAGCATTGCATTAGGACTGCATTAGATCATCGAGATGCTCATTAATACCGCAAGAACCTACAAGTGATTGTTGGCCTAATAACCGGCAAAGTGAAATAGTACGAATACGCATATGTTGGATTTTTTTTGTTTGGTCTCATCGTATCCCTTTTTGATAAAGATACCGCTATTTTGATATAACCCGTGTGGTGTCCATTTGTGGTGTTATCACTGTGTTACTGGGAGTGTGATTGCAAATACTTTACACATTGCCTTGAAGATAAGCCTGGCTGCTCATGCCAAGCTACCGGGGAGTGAGCAGGGGTTATCTGAGAGTGTGTCCCTCCTTTCCCTGACTAGAAGCAAGGGTCCCTATTTGGACTAAGGTACCTACCTCAGCCAACTAGAGACCCCCAGTTCTAACATTGGTGGCAGCGGTGGGATTTGAACTTGTATTTGCAATTGACTGACAGTGACTGGTGTACATCACTAGTTTTAGCGCAGACCACGATTCAACCACGTATTGTGTTGTTGACTTTTGGTTCTATTTTTGAGCGACCTTTAAGCCACACATCATGTCTCAAAGGAGTCAAGTAGCCAGTGAGGTTGCAGAATTGGAATTCGACATTGATGCATTGCTTACCTACAAAGTTGATCAATTGAGACAATTCTGCAGAGCTTTGGGATGTCCCATGAAAAGTAGTGCCAAGAAGGAGGAGCTGCAAACGGCCTTGAGGGCCTGGTGGGAAGTCAAAGAGGATCAGGAGACAGGTGATGCTGAGGTGGATGAGGATGACCCAGGGAATGGATTAAGTCCACAGGATTTGCCAGTGGGAGGACCAGCTGCAGGGGCTGGTAGTAACCATTCAGGGAGGAGCTTTTCCCCAGAGGAGCTGGAGAAAAACCAAAGGGTCAGAGAGCATGAGTTGGAGGTTTTAAAACTTAAGGCTCAAGCAGAAGAGAAAAAGCTGCTCATTGAAAGTGAAAAGCGAGCAGAGGAGAGCAAGAACGCTCTCGCCTTGGAAGAGAAGAAGATTCTCTTAACTCATGAGTTAAGCATGAGGGAACTGAACATTAAGGCTAAACAGGTGGAATCCAGTTCAAATGGTGGCAGCGCACAGCCAGTGCCAGCGGGTAAGGTGTACATTCCCAAAGACTTAGTGCGAGATTACCAAAGGGGTGATGATATTTATGCGTGGTTCACGGCATATGAGATCGCACTAAGGATGAATGGGGTGCCTGAGAAGCATTGGGGGGCAGGCCTGTGGAAACACTTTGAGGCTTCTGGGAGGGATGTTTTACCACCTTTAGAGAGGGCGGGAACCCTGACCTACGCCAACATGAAGGAGGCTTTATGCCTCCTGGTATGGGCTCACTCCTGAACAGTACAGGCAGAAATTCAGGAACTTCAAGAAACTGAAATCCGGTCCTTGGGGTGGGGGTGTGGATGAGTACACGCGTGCACTGGATGATTGGGTGATGGTTAGCATGGCGAATGATTTCAAGGGATTGCTCAATTTGGGCCCCAGGGAGCCCCGGCTCAGGAACCATTTTTCAGAGTTGAGCCAACACCTGTTAGAGTGCAAGCTCTTTGATTCCCAGGAGCTTGCACCAGGGACAGACCTCTGGTCAAGGGACAGAGGGTCTGAAGAGACACTAAGGGGGAATTCCAGCAGCAACTCAGAGATCTTCCGGTCCCATGGGAGGGAAGAAGGGCAGAGTGGCGCAGTCAAGTCCCAGAGTAGTGGGGGGGGGCGTGCAGGCTAGCACCCTGTCTCAAAGGAGAGGGAGTGTAAGCAGCGTCCCCGGGGGTCCGCAGCCCAACCCAAGAGACTGGAGGGTTCTTTAGGAGAGCACCCGGTTGGAGGTCTAGAGCCTGCTTGCCAGCTGTGCGAGGAAGAACACCTAGTGTCAGGCGGTCGTGGGGTGTCTGTAACCAGAGCTCCCGCGGTCCTGAAGTTTGTTGGTGCCATTCCTAAGTGGCAGGCCCAGAAGTCTAGATGGAAGGTTGAGAGGGGGATGTGTTCCCCAGTAGGAGAACCCATGGGTCAGGGCCCAGCCAGAGGGGCTGGGTCCCCTAGAAATCACCAGGGTAACCCCACCTCTAACAGGAAGGGCAGGATAACTATAAACATTGCCCTGGCTGCTGGGTCTTCCAGGGGTACTGCTCCAGGTGGGAGTTGGCAAGGGACAAGCACCCCTAGAGGGCCCCAGACTGCCAGGAAGTATCAGTGGAGTAGCTTAGTTGGCCCAGGGAGTTGCAACCGAGGGAACCCCCTGGGGTCAGGAAGGCATAGAATGGGAGGGTGTCCCTGCGGTGGCGGGCCCGTGTCCGGGTTCTATCGCCCCAAGCAGGGAAGTCCATCAAGGTAGTTGATTGGCCTACCGCGGCTTTAGGCTGGGAGGGGGTTGTGTTGGACTTGGCCCTTTTTTTTGCTAAAGTTCCTTAAACTTTTTGCCTTCCTCCTAGACCTTTCTTCTGACATTGTGTTGCCGACTTAGATGCTTTGGGCACTTTGCCACTGCTGATCAGTGTCAAAGTGCAAGTGCTCCCTGTATAAAGATATAATGGTAATTGGTTGTCCATAATTGGTATGTTTGTCTTACTAGTAAAGTCCCTAGTAAAGTGCACTATGTGTGCCAGAGCTGGTAATACAAATGCTACTAGTGGGCCTGCAGCACTAATTGTGCCACCCACATAAGTAGCCCTAAAAAGAGATCTCAGGCCTGCCACTGCAGTGCCTGCGTGCAGTTTGTTAAACTGCCTTGTTGTCCTGACAAGTGCACCCACTTGCCAGGCCTTACCCTTCCCTTTTTATGCACATCAGACACCCCTATAGTAGGCCCAAGGTACCCCCCTGGGCTGGTTGCAATGTATGTGAAAGGTAGGACATGTACTGAGGTGTGTACCATGTCCTGACAGTGAAATACTGCCAAATTCGTTTTTCACTGTTGCAAGGCCATCTTGCCCATAGGACAGAATGGGGAATGCTGTGTCACATGTTTCCAGCATATCTTCCCATAGGCATATGATGGAGAGATGAAGTTTAGTGTGCCTGAATTCAGAATTTGATAACACATCTTTCTATGAAGATGGTTTTTAAATTGTGTGTGTTCAGAAACCACACTTTTAGAAGTGGCTGGTTTCTTGTCCTAACCATCCTGTGTGTCTCTGCCTGGTTGTGTATTGACTGTCTGGGTTTGGATGTGACAGGGTCTGGGGAGTGTCCTGACACCAGAGAAGAGTAGGTGAGACAACACAGGCTGGAATGCATTTGGTGTAGGGGGAGTAGTAGCTCCTTTGATGCGAAGTGGCCTGTGCTGCTGCCACAATGGAATGGCTCCACCTCCTGCAGAGTGTCTTTGGCCCAGACCCTCACTATCAAAGAAAGAAAGTGTGCACTGGCAAGAAGACACCCAGATCTGGTTTGGACCGGGCTCAGAGCCCCCTGAACACAAAGACTTCAAAGGCATTTAGGGGTATAAATGTAAGAGCTGAAACCCCTGAACTCAAGACTGCAATCCAGACTGAAAAAGGATTGAAACTACTTCGTGATCAAGAGGAACCTCTGCCAAAGGAGAACAGCTGAAGAGACTGAAGAGAAGGACTGCCCTTGCTGTGTGTCCTGGGGCTGGCCTGCAGTTTGCTGGTTTGACTAAGGAGTGGACAAGGGACTTTGCTCTGTGCTGTGTCCCCCTGCTTGAGAGGACTTTGCTGTGTGCTGTGTCCTGAAGTAACTTGTCTCCAAGCGCCCAAGGAGAGCTGGCTCCCTGTTGTGGAAACTCAGGAACATCAAAGTTTCCAACCGTGTCTCAGCGACGCTTAGTGTGTGTGCTTTTGCACGCCTGAGACTACCGTGCGGTTGGTGGTACAATTTACGAGGTGCCCCGTGACCGCATTGCCCCCGCAGCGTGAAACATCGTTCACGCTGCTGCATTGCTGTTTGTGGCTCGAGCCGTCATCGTAACTGAGGCTGTGAGTGAGGATCGCCATCGTCAAAAAAAGGAGAAGGCAGCGCCGTAACCCATCC
The DNA here is from genome assembly GCA_963921515.1 of Calotriton arnoldi. Lineage (NCBI taxonomy): Eukaryota > Metazoa > Chordata > Amphibia > Caudata > Salamandridae > Calotriton > Calotriton arnoldi. The sequence continues at coordinate 75,412 of CAWUFW010007701.1, forward strand.
AGCTACAGCGTTGCCTAGCAATGGAGCTGAACGTCGCCGGGGCCGCCCAGCAGGACATCCAACGAGCACAGAGAGAGAGCGAGGCAGTGCACCCCCCAGGTAAGGCTTGGACTCCGGTCGGGAGCCGCAAGCATGTGTGGCTGGGGAGGCATGCAGGAGGAGTACAGTAGTGCTCCAATCTCTCTCCTGCTGCACCGCGTTAGATGCGCTGAGTCCCCGAGCGGCCTGTACCTGCCCAGCAGTACCGGGGCCGCCTCTTTAAGCATACGACCGTTGTCTTTGCTGTTGGGGCTTAGTGGTGCCCGAGTTGACCGCGCATATTGGCTTATAGCATTATTCCTTGCATTACAAACTGCCTGATTCTTGCATTAGGAACCGCATTATTCTTGCATTACGAACTGCCTGATTCTTGCATTACGAACTGCATTATTCTTGCATTACGAACTGCCTGATTCTTGCATTACGAACCGCATTATTCTTGCATTACGAACTGCCTGATTCTTGCATTACGAACTGCCTTATTCTTGCATTCCGAACTGCATTATTCTTGCATTCCGAACTGCCTTATTCTTGCATTAAGGACTGTCTTATTTCTACATTACGAACTGCATTACGAACTGCATAGCATTGCATTAGGACTGTATTAGATCATCGAGAATTGCTCATTAGTACCGCAAGAACCTACAAGTAATTGTTGGCCTAATAACCGGCAAAATGAAATATTACGAATACGCATATGTTGGATTTTTATCGTTTGGTCTCATCGTAACCCTTTTTGATAAAGATACCGCTATTTTTATAAAGCCTGTGTGGTGTCCATTTGTGGTGTTACTGTTATCACTGTGTTACTGTTAGTCCAGAAATGAAAATGCAAAAGCAAATTATAAATCGAACACTGAGACAGATGCGAAAAAATCCAATAAATCATGACCTACAAACTGCTCTACGGGAAGCGAAAAAACTGTTAAAAAGGAAGAAATGGGAAAAAAAGAAACAAAAAAACAAAGAATTATGGGCCAAGCTCCTCCACGAAGTTAAACAAAAAAACAGCTCAAGGTTTTGGCAAATAATCAAAAGAATAAAGAATCCAGACCATCTTGACTTAAACTCTAACATAACGGAGGAAGCATGGGCAAGATACCTCTTGAAGCATTTTAACAGTACAGCCGCCGAAAATGAGGAGAACCTTGAAGAAGTAGGGATAGAGGGGCCCAGCAACGAAACCAATAGGGAAAAAACAGGCAACGGCCATACAACGGCCACTACCCAAGAATCAGACCCAAAAGGAATCATGTTACCCTCTTGTATGTGTAAATCAATGCTAGACTTAAGTTCTTCTCCCTCTGCCAAGACCGAACATCACGCCTCCACACCAGCTGATATTAAGAGGCAAAGAGCTAGGGGCAGACCAACAGGTGCCCCCGGTCCAAATGGCATTCCACCAATGCTATATAAAGCAGATGCGGAATTTTGGAGTGTAGCATTAACACCGGTTTTTAAAGTTATAAAGGATACCTTGACACTACCGGAGTCCTGGTCCGGATCAATAATAAGCCCAATTTTCAAACACGGCGACAGGAAACTCCCAAACCATTACCGGCTTATTGCCCTTATAGACGTGGAGGCTAAGTATTTTGCAGGAACCATACTGGAGGAGTTAACATCATGGGCATCTGGAAATTCCATCATCCCAATTAATCAAACAGGCTTCTGCCGGGGTCAAGGGACCACAACAAACATCATGGCACTGACCCTGCTGATGGACGCAGCAAAAGAGACCAAATCTCCCCTTTTCCTTTGCTTTATTGACTACACAGTCGCTTCTGATCAGGTCGATCGTAACAAGCTCTGGCAAAAATTGGAAAATTGGGGAATACCTAAACGGCTTTTAGACCAGTTGAAACTACTGCATACAAACACCTGGATTAAGGTTAAATTAGGAGAAGGAACGCACCTCTCCAAACCCATTCCGACAACAAAAGGGCTAAAACAGGGTTGCGTTCTAGCTCCGCTTTTATTTAACCTTTTCCTTGCAGACCTGCCCGGAGAATTTGATAACTGTCCCTGTCATGCACCAAAACTGGGGAAAATTCCGCTGTCCAACCTGCTGTATGCGGATGACTTGGTATTGGTAAGCCGGACTCCCATTGGCCTCCAACTTCTCCTGAATGTAACTCACTCCTTTTCAGAAAGGAACTGCTTGCAAATAAATTTTACTAAATCCAAAGTCATGGCAGTGAACTATCGGAAAAAGAGGAAGATCAACTGGCACCTAAATGGACAAGGGCTGGATTTGATAACTACCTACAAATACCTGGGAGTAATTTTGGACCATGAGAACTCGTTCAAACCCCAAATGGAGTCCTTGCGAGGGAAGGGAACAGTGACTTATCTGGCGATAAAATCTTTAAAGGTCAAACTTCCCGACTTAACGCTTGACCCCTTACTCCAGGTTTTGCGTGCAAAGCTACAGCCGACCCTCCCATATGGGAGTGAACCCCTTCAAAGAAAGGATGCTGCACTATTGGAAATAGTGATAGCTAATTCATATAGGGCAATTTTTAACTTACCAAGATATGTCTCTCCAGCGCAAATTCGGCTAGAATTTGGCCTTTTAAAACAAACACTGGAAAGACGGAGCGCGTACGTCACTAGCTGGCATAAGATTCGCAGCGCCGAGGTTGGTTCTTTAAATTCCAATCTATGGGAAGAGTTGCTCCGACACCGGAAATCCTCAGCCAGAGATTATTTATTTGATTCGCTCCAAGACTTGGGACTGTCAGACCTTTGGGGCACCTCCACTGATCTTTTGTCTTTTAAAAAAATTGCGAAACAAATCAGCACGAATCATATCCTCCATTGAGGATAAGGAGGCATTAACCAAAAGAGCGCATGGCTGGATCACGCTTAGCGATTAAGGAACATTGCAACCTCAAGCGTACCTTAACATTGGAATGAACTTAAAGACGAAAGAAACGTTTTTAAAATTACGTCTTGGAGTAATGCCAGCTGCCCCTCACTTGCCACCTTGGGAAAGAAAAAACTGCCCGCAGCAGTGTTGCTTGTGCGGAGCTGGCAAGGAAGACATTATTCATGTTATTTGCATCTGCCCTAAATTAAAGGATATTAGGCAAAGGCTGTTACGTCCATCCTTCAATTTACATGGTGTTCGAAAATGCAGGCAGGCAGTCAAACTGTGTTTTAATCCAACTAAAACAAAACTAAACTGTCGGGTCACAAAGTTTTTTGAACTAGTAGCAAAAAGGCACAAGAGTTTGCTGAGTGCGGATCAATAAAAGACAGTTCGAACAGTTCTTTGATGGTAGCTTGAAATATCTGAAGACGCACCACGGGCACTTGACGTCGAGGCAACAACTGAGCTATGGTACAATGTGGGGAAGTATAGCTTCCCTAAAGACCAACAGACTATAAAAAAGGTACAAGAGCAGGTTGAGCACGTCTTAATAAGAGGTAGCTCGATTTGCCCTTGATGGCAGCTTGACATACCTGAAGACGCACCACGGACACTTGAAATTGAGGTAACAATGGAACAATGGTATAATGTGGGGAAGTATGCCCTCCCTAAGACCTACTTTTTCCTTTTTACTGACGTTGATGAACTAGCACAATGCCAACTTTTAAAATTTTATTGACGACTATAAACTGGTATTAAGCAAATTTTAGATCTTAGAAAGCCGCATAAAATGAATTTTAGCAATTTCTAGCAATGTTCTACTTTTTTTGTAAAGGTTTTAATTAATCATGTACAAATAAAATTACCTTACCGTACCTTACCACTGTGTTACTGGGAGTGTGATTGCAAATACTTTACACATTGCCTTGGAGATAAGCCTGGCTGCTCGTGCCAAGCTACCGGGGGGTGAGCAGGGGTTATCTGAGAGTGTGTCCCTCCTTTACCTGACTAGAAACAAGGGTCCCTATTTGGACTAAAGTACCTACCTCAGCCAACTAGAGACCCTCAGTTCTAACATGTCTTATTCCTCAACTTGTTCCCCCTCTTGAATCCTGAGCTCTCTCTCACCGCCTCATGATGTCCACTGTAAACTTATGGAATCATTTGTTCTCTTTGACTAATACCAGTATTCTGCATTCATTTATCTTTTGCTATCATTTTAACTTGGAGCAATTCACGTAATTTGCTTTTGCATAGTTACATAAAAGTTTGGGAAAATTACGTGAAATTACACATAACTACGCAAAATGCACAAGAACACAGTTTGTTGTAAAAATATAGGGTGAAAATTACAAGTGATGTGAGCAATATCTTCTCGTGTTCTGGCCATTCACATTATTCTTAGGTGCGCAACTTGGCACAATGGTGTAAGTTCTGAAATATGGGGCCTCATTTATGAGGAACTGGCATAGAGCAGAACCACAAGTCTTCTTCCTCGGCTCCAACCCCTCAGCCTGGGACGACTCCTGGTGGCCAACGACGCTGGGAGCAGCCCCGACACCCACCGACCACGCACGCAACCTGGGAGTCATCCTCGACTCAACGCTCTCCATGACCAAGCAAGTCAACGCAGTCTCCTCCTCCTGCTTCAACACACTCCGCATGCTTCGCAAGATCTACAGGTGGATCCCGACAGACACAAGAAGAACAGTCACCCAGGCCCTCGTCAGTAGCAGACTAGACTATGGGAACGCCCTCTACGCGGGAGCCCCGGCCAAGCTCATCAAGTGACTGCAACGCATACAAAACGCCTCCGCACGACTGATCCTCGACGTACCACGCCACAGCCACATCACCCCCCACTTGAGGAACCTGCACTGGCTCCCCGTCGACAGGAGGATCACCTTCAAACTCCTCACCCACGCACACAAGGCACTCCACAAAACTGGCCCAGCCTACCTCAACAGACGACTCTTCTTCTACGTCCCCAACCGCCAGCTCCGCTCCGCCGACCTCTCCCTCGCCACCGTCCCCCGCATTCGAAGAACAACCACCGGCGGCAGATCCTTCTCACACCTCGCCGCCAAGACCTGGAACACCCTCCCATTAAGCCTACGAAAGACCCAAGACCTGCTGACCTTCAGGAGGCTACTCAAGACCTGGCTGTTCGACCAGTAGCAGCATCCCCCCCCCTCCCTCCCCCCAGCGCCTTGAGACCCTCGCGGGTAAGTAGTGCGCTCTACAAATTCTGTGATTGATTGATTGATTCTTCTTGCGCTGCCCTACGCCAATGTGAAAATGCAGGAATGTACTGTTTTTATGAAATACGGTGTATTCCTGTCCTTTCCCCCTTCGCTGACATACATTTTGCTGCCTACCGCCAATGTAGGCACCCTTACACCATGGTGCAAGGGTACCTCTGTTGAAGGCAGGATTGTTTTTGTGTGGGAAGAGATACCGTCTTCCACAAAAACAATCCTGTCAGGCGTTTTCCGCTTTGTGTGTGTGCTGCAGAATGCAGCCCACATGGAAAACAGGAAACAGTTAGGAGAAATAAAAATATTTCTCCTTGTTACACCTGCTCTGGGGAGGTATAAGGTTTTGGCGCTGCCCCAGGTTTACGTGATTAAGTAAATCTGGGGCAGTGTAAAATTCCATGGGTGTTGCATGGGAAACCCCACCTCAACGCGCATTGAATGCATCCCTGGTGCAGAGTACGGCAAGGCAGCAACTTGGGCGGTTTTGTCTCACTCCATATCTGTGAGGCCATGCAAAGCCACGCAGGGTGGCTGTGTGTCGCCTCATAGATATGATTGAGAGAGTTGCGCCGCTGGAGCATCAAAAAAAGTGACGCTTTGGCTGTGCAAGCCTCTCATAATTAAGGTCCCAGGTGTGTTAGGCACAACACCAAAATGACCCTACCTACAGTGGTGTAATTTAAATTTCACCCACAACTAATTCCACCCTATTTCTCTTCCAGTCTTGAAGCACTCTCAAGAGGCAGCAGCAGTGTCTCCAGCGTCAGACACTGAGTGTGAGAACAAGGAGGAGCCCAGTCACGAATCATCAGACTGCGCAGGAGCAGGTACATCGCGGCTTGTTCATCAATCCTTCCACATATTGTTAGGGATGTGGTGTCTTCATCTCAGAGAATCTATCCTTTCACCAGGGTCTCACACCAGGCATTCATGGAAGCAATGCACCAGACCCTCATCTCTATGCAGGGTTCTCAGGAGGCAGGATTTGATGCCTTATCCTTGGAGTATATATCACCTATATAGTGAAAACAGCGCGGCATAAATTAACCCTCTCATGTAGTCCCCTGAAGACCATATCATCTGCGGATTTAGTTTGGTGTGTGAGAGAATGAAGCTGAGGATTATCAGTTTCTAGAGGAGGTCATTGTTCATTTTCCAAATTAGCAATGGAAGTGGGTGACATAGATGGGCACAATTCAGGACAGTGTTTGCCGTAAGTCTGTCTCTGTAAACGAGAGGGACCGTTCGACTGGTTCTGCTGAGCTTTGGAATCGAGTCTTGGGTTAGCTTTGCTGCTGTTGGGGTGAATGAAGAGGTTAAACGAATAAAGAATTATTTTTGCATGAAGTTACTCTGACAAAAAGTACCATAGTGGTGATTTACGCTTTTGATACTTCTCATATAACTATAGTTCCAGAAACTATAATATTTATGTCTTGATGATTTAATTCAGAGTTTCATGCTTTCCCTTTCCTTCTTTGACAGGCCCTGGCTGTGATCGGTGCCCTAAGGACTGGCTGCTCCATGGAGAAATCTGTTATTACTTCTCAAAAGACAAAGAGGTTAATACCTGGAGCGAGAGCCACGAAGACTGCTCTTCAAGGAGCGCTCGCCTGCTAGTGATAATGGACCAGGAGGAGCTGGTAAGTCAATAGACTCAGGACAAGGTACAGCTGGTGAGGGGTTAATGATATTGGACCAGGCAGAGCTAGTGACACCTTAGTGATTCACAACAAAGCAGAGCCAGTAAGACATCAGTGACTCACAACAAAGCAGAGCCGGTAAGACATCAGTGATAGACAACAAAGTAGAGCCGGTAAGACATCCGTGATACATAAAAAGCAGAGCCGGAAAAGACATCAGTGATAGACAACAAAGCAGAGCCGGTAAGACATCCGTGATACATAACAAAGCAGAGCCGGTAAGACATCAGTGATACACAACAAAGCAGAGCCGGTAAGACATCAGTGATAGACAACAAAGCAGAGCCGGTAGGACATCAGTGATACACAACAAAGCAGAGCAGGTAAGACATCAGTGATTCACAACAAAGCAGAGCCGGTAAGACATCAGTGTTACACAACCAGCAGAGCCGGTAAGACATCAGTGGTGCACAACAAAGCAGAGCCGGTAAGACATCAGTGATACATAACAAATCAAAGCCGGTAAGACATCAGTGATGCACAACAAAGCAGAGCCCGTAAGACATCAGTGATACATAACACAGCAGAGCCGGTTAGACCTCAGTGATACACAACAAAGCAGAGCCGGTAAGACATCAGTGATACATAACAAAGCAGAGCCAGTAAGACATCAGTGATACATAACAAAGCAGAGCCGGTAAAGCATCAGTGATACACAATAAAGCAGAGCTGGTAAGACATCAGTGATACATAACAAAGCAGAGCTGGTAAGACATCAGTGATGCACAACAAAGCGGAGCTGGTAAGACATAAGTAATGCATAACAAAGCAGAGCTGGTAAGACATCAGTGATGCACAACAAAGCGGATCTGGTAAGACATCAGTAATGCACAACAAAGTGGAGCTGGTAAGGTGTTATTGATATATGTGAGAGTCTTAAAGGGCAACAGGTGTGGCTAGACCTGGGTCCTGTGCAAACTGTGCCGTAGGACTCAAGCTATATCGCATTGAAAAAACTTAACTAAGCTGAAACTGGTCTCTGGGTGCTTGTGTTCCCCTCTGGAGGCACCTTGTCTCGTAGGCCGGGCTGGACTGCTATTGGAGCAGGGCCCCGGCTGAATGCAAGTGGCTGGTCATTGTTTAGAGTGACACATGGGTGACAGACATGGACAGGAACGTGGCTCGAGCGGCGATCCCCAGTGACTGAGATAAATTCAAGCATTCCTTGCATTCATGGCTTTCAGTGGGATGAAAAAACTGGGGCTCTCTTAAAGGGGCGTGGCCAATGTAATTAAGGGCGTGACTTAAAAACACCTAAGCTGAAAATCTGTGACTTAGCATAGTTTGCCACCTGACTGGTATTTTACTGCTTCTGCCATTGCATCCACAAATACAACAAGTAGCATTACACCTATAACAAGCCAGGACTATTGGCTTTGCCAATGGTTAATTGGATAAGATAAATAAGCAACAACTACGGCTTTGTTGTATAAAATATTGAAAATGCCTCAGTTCTGAAATGATGAGACTGTGAAAGAACTATAATGAGTCTCTGAAGTTACATCAAAGGCAGTGAAGGGTGATACTGCTGCAGAGTTGAGATTTATTTTTGTCATCCTGAGGTTAGGGCAAAAATGGAGAGCCCGATAGGGACCCGTCTCGGCACCTACTTTTTAGAACTGCTGGTGTTGAGCACCGACAAGACCTGGCCCACTTAAAGCCCTGCATGCATCGCTTTATTGGTGTGTCAGAGGTAGGGGCACAAGATGTAAAAGGTTTATTGAGTGAGAATAGTGCAACAACCAGATCCCCTCACTTCTTATACTTCCGTCAAGTATTCTTCACAGCATCCTGGTCGAAGTCCTCACTACTCTCCTGGACGGATGGCTGCTTCTCACTCCTCTGCTCGCAGGAGTGAGTATGGCCGGGTTTGTCGTGGGAGGAGGGAGAAGAAACATCAACTGCACTGTGACTGGTGCCCACCTAGAACATGGTTGTACCAATGATCCGGACTTTGGAGGGCTCATTCATGCATTCTTACTTTGTACCTCTAGCGGGCACTGTGGCATATGACTCAAACGAAGGAAGTGTGAATAGCCATGAATAACCATGAGGCCTGCTCATACTTTTCTGTCGTCTGGGGTGGATGACATCTCTCAGTCTCATGTATACTCGACCGCAAATGCGATCATTTTTCGTCAATTGTCCGCTTATGCAATGTTAACGATTTCGCATGAGTGGACAATGGCTGTAAGCCAAATGTAATCAATCAATCAATCATAGCATTTGTAAAGAGCACTACTTACCCGTGAGGGTCTCAAGGCGCTGGGGGGGGGGGTGGGGAGTGCTGCTACTGCTCCAAAAGCCAGGTCTTGAGGAGTCTTCTGAAGGTCAGCAGGTCTTGGGTCTGCCGTAGGTGGATGGGGAGGGTGTTCCAAGTTTCGGCGGCAAGGTGGGAGAACGATCTGCCGCCGGCTGTCGCTCTTCGGATGTGGGGGACCGTGGCGAGGGTGAGGTCGGCGGAGCGGAGCTGGCGGGTGGGGGTGTATAAGCTGAGTCGTCTGTTGAGGTACGCTGGTCCGGTGTTGTGGAGTGCCCTGTGTGCGTGGGTGAGGAGCTTGAAGGTTATCCTCTTGTTGATGGGGAGCCAGTGCAGGTCTCTCAGGTGGGGTGTGATGTGGCTGCGGCGAGGGATGTCGAGGATCAGGCGTGCAGAGGCGTTCTGGATGCGTTGAAGTCGTTTCAGGAGTTTGGCCGAGGCTCCTGCGTAGAGGGCGTTTCCGTAGTCCAGCCTGCTGCTGACAAGGGCCTGGGTGACTGTTCTTCTCGTTTCGGTGGGGATCCACTTGTAGATCTTGCGGAGCATGCGGAGGGTGTTGAAGCAGGAGGAAGAGACAGTGTTGACCTGCTTAGTCATGGAGAGGGTGGAGTCGAGGATGACCCCTAGGTTGCGTGCGTGGTCGGTGGATGTTGGAGCTGTTCCCAGTGCGGACGGCCACCAGGAGTCGTCCCAGGCCGAGGGGGTGGATCCGAGGATGAGGACCTCCGTCTTGTCCGAGTTCAGCTTCAATCGGCTGTTCCTCATCCATTCGGCGACGGCCTTCATTCCTTCGTGGAGGTTGGTTTTGGCGGTGTGGGGGTCCTTGGTGAGGGAGAGGATCGGCTGGGTGTCATCGGCGTAAGAGATGATGTTGAGGTCGTGCAGTCGGGCGACGTGGGCGAGTGGTGCCATGTAGATGTTGAACAGCGTTGGGCTGAGGGATGAGCCCTGGGGTACGCCGCAGATGATCTCGGTGGCTTCGGAGCGGAAGGGGGGGAGGTGGATGCTCTGTGTTCTGCCAGAGAGGAAGGAGGTGGTCCAGTCCAGGGCCTTCTCTTGGATCCCGGCGTCATGGAGGCGTGTGCGTAGTGTGCGGTGGCAGACCGTGTCGAAGGCGGCTGACAGGTCCAGGAGGATGAGGGCCGCGGTTTCTCCATTGTTTAGCATGGTCCTGATGTCATCGGTGGCGGCGATGAGGGCAGTTTAAGTGCTGTGGTTGCTGTGGAACCCGGACTGGGACGGGTCCAGGATGCTGTTCTCCTCGAGGTAGCGGGTCAGTTGTTTGTTGACGGTCTTCTCGATGACCTTCGCCGGGAACGGGAGTAGGGAGATGGGCCGGAAGTTCTTGAGGTCCTTGGGGTCCGCCTTGGGTTTCTTGAGTAAGGCGTTGATCTCGGCGTGCTTCCAGCTCTCCGGGAAGGTTGCTGTCTCGAAGGAAATGTTGATGGCTTTCCGGAGATGGGGTGCGATGGCAGTGCTGGCTTTGTTGAAGATGTGGTGTGGGCATGGGTCTGACGGAGATCCGGAGTGGATGCTGTTCATGATTTTGATGGTGTCGTCGTCATTTATGTTGGTCCGGGAGAGCAGGCGGTTGGTGCGGATGGTGGTCTTGGGGGCGGAGGACTCAGTGGTTGTCGGGGCGGTCGTGGCGTTGAGGCTGTCGTGGATGTCTGTGATCTTGCGATGGAAGAAGGTGGCCAGCGAGTCGCACAGGTCTTGTGAGGGTGGGATGTCATTGGTGTTGGAGCTGGGGTTGGAGAGTTCCTTCACGATGTTGAAGAGCTCTTTGCTGTTGTGTGCGTTGTTGTCTAGGCGGACATTGAAGGAGGCCCTTTTGGCGGATCTGATGAGGTGATGGTGTCTGCGGGTGGCGTTCTTGTGTGCTGCGTAGTTGTCCGGTGTTCGTTCACGGTGCCAGTTCTTCTCTAGCTTTCGGCAGGTTTGCTTGGAGGCCTGGAGGTCTTCAGTAAACCAGCTGGCTTTCTTGCTGGTGTGGCTGTTGGAGGGTTTCTTGAACGGGGCGAGGGTGTTGGCGCAGTCCTCGATCCACTGTCTGAGGTTGCGGACGGCGGTGTCGGGGTCGGTGGGGTCGGCGGGTGGGCTTCGGGTGAGGGTGGTGGTTAGCTGGTCTTCGGTGACTTTGCTCCAGCAGCGGCGAGGGATCTGTTGGGTGCGGTGGTGCGTGGTGGGTTTCTGGAAGGTGAAGTGGATGCAGCGATGGTCGGTCCTGTGGAGTTCGGTGGTGTGGTTAAAGAAGACGTGGGGGCTAGCGGAGAAGATGGGGTCAAGCGTGTGGCCGGCGGAGTGGGTGGGTGTTGTGACGAGTTATCTGAGTCCGAGGTTGGCGAGGTTGGCGATCAGGGTGGTCGAGTTGGTGTCGTTGTTGTTCTCGAGGTGGAAGTTCAGGTCCCCGAGGAGGATGTAGTTCGTGGATGCGAGGGCGTGTGTGCTGACGCAGTCGGTGATGGAGTCGCTGAACTGTGGTCGGGGTCCGGGGGGTCTGTAGACGAGGGTTCCTCTGATGGTGGTGTTGGGGTCGGTGTGGATCTGGAAGTGCAGGTGTTCGGCAGTGCTGAGGGTGTCGTCGGTGTTGGTCGAGACTCTGAGAGTGTTCCTGTGGACGATGGCTATTCCTCCTCCTACTCCGTTGGTGCGGTCCCTGCGGGTGATCTTGTAGCCTTCCAGGATGGCTATGGCGATGTCGGGCGCCGAGGAGGGGTTCAGCCAGGTCTCCGTCAGGAAGGCGACGTCAGGGGAGGTTGAGTCTGCAAGTGCGCATGCGTAAGTGATGCTTATATGTGTATATGGGCATTCATTACTGGCGGTGTATTTGTTTTGCATGTTTGTGTATTTGCTAGCACATCTGTGTTTATGTTTAATGTATGTGTTTATGGTTGCTCATGTGTAAACCCCACTGAATGAAGGGGCTTGATTCCGGCACCTTTGCTCAGATCAGGATGACATAGTGGGGCATATTTACAAGAAAGTGGCGAAGCGTGTCGTTAAGCCAAGAAGGCTAACAACACGCTTTGTCACTTTAGAAACGCTGGCCTGCACCATATTTACTAGAATATCGTGCAGCCCTGTGTTCCCCCCTGCGCTGGCGCTAAATCTAGCTGCCTAGCGCCAACGCAGGCACCCTTGCACCATAGTGCAAGGGTGTCTGCGTTGAGGGGAAGATTGTTTATGTGCAGGAATGTCCCCCTTCCTGCACATACACAATCTTTAAATGCCGTTTTGTAACTTCTATTTGTGCTGACTAATGCAGCACACATAAAAGTTGCAAAACAGCATTTTTTTTAACATGATTGTTTATGTGCAGGAAGGGGGACCTAACTGCACATAAACAATCATTGGCATTTTGCTGTTTCTATGTGACATAGAAACAGCCAAAACGAGGAGAAATAAAGCATTTCTCCTCGTTTTGCCTGTTTAAGACCAGGTTTTTCCTGGTCTTAATTTTGGCGCTGCCTCCTATTTACGCTGCTCTTGTCAATAGAGGGCAGCATCAAAGTCAATGGGTGCTGTGGTGGAACGCCCACAGCAACACCCATTGCCCGCCCCTTTCATGCTAAGTGTAGCGTGAAAGGGGGCCTTATTTACAAGGCAGCGTTAAGCTGCATTAAGTGGCTTAACGCTGCCTTGTAAATAAGGCAAAGCCCCTATCGCCAGCACAACGTCACTAAAAGTGACGTTGTGGTGGCGTATGGGGCTTGTAAATATGCTCCTGTGTGTGCACAATTACAGGGGCCCGGGTGTAAATGGTTGGAGGTCAGCACTGCCGGCCTGGCGGCCCCAGAAAAGCAAAAAATAAGGGGCATATTTATAAGCCCCTATCGCCACCACAACGTCACTTTCAGTGACATTGTGATGGCGATAGGGGACTCGCCTTATTTACAAGGCAGCGTTAAGCCACTTAATGTGGCTTAACGATGCCTTGTAAATAAGGCACCCTTTTACGCTGTATTTAGTGTGAAAGGGGAGGGTAATGGGTTTTGCTGTGGGCGTTCCAACACTGTGTGTTTTTTCCGCATTTCAGCAGGTACTAAATGGGGGCGTCAGTGTTTGCTGTGGACATCTCTTTGTCCCATGATGCAAATCTAATCTCTTCCAAGAACTGATCTGAACAAGAGTACTGTCTGTTAGCATGGAGATAGGATGAATGTTTTTATTTGTTATTAAAGGTGGTAAGTATGAAGTTATGCATGAAACGACTACGTGGGCCTTTGATATATTTCAGAGCGGAATGAGAATCTAATGTCCTCCATTTTTTCTGGAACCATTCGGAGTCTTCTGTTTTAGTTTCATCAATAATATTGACCAACTTATATGTTTTGAAGACGTTCTCAACTTGAGTACCTTGTCGAGTTTTATGCAGATCCGCTTATCCGACTACTCAGTGACATAGACATAAAGGTTTAACTCGTGTCCATGGACCCTAAAAGCTGGGTACCAGGGGCGTAACGCAGGCCCCAACCGCTCCAGCGGTGCAGGGGCCCTCAACCCTTCAAGAAGTCCCCAATTCTTCAGGGGGCAATATTCAGCCCAAGGACAATGAATATCTGTGTGATATGGGAAATCCATTGTCCACCATCATATTGTGCAGGGGGTGGGGAGCCATCACTTTGCGTTACGCCACTGCTGGGTATGTTTCTGAAACACACCTAGAATCCTTTGTAAATCAATTTAAATAAAATTACCATGTAAGTAAATTCACTCTTACATTTATCACCTTCCCTCCAGAACTCTGAAAATATAAAGTTTAATGATGAAAAATACCAAAATGTGCGTCTTCATTTACCAGTATTAACCTCTTGCACTTTTATCACGTTCCCAGAATTTTGTACGCCGCAGTGTGAACCACAATAACCCGGTCTGGATCGGGCTGTTCCTTGCGTGTCCTGGCAGGAAGTGGACCTGGGTGAACGGCTCCGTGTTAAACAGTGACTGGTGAGTACCTTCTCAAGGCTCCAGCCGTTGGACAGATTTACCACACTTTATCCTGGCATCTTAGGAGCCAATAGGATGAAGATTTGCATGTATGTGCTCGTTTCCTAGCGCTCATATTGGTTAGGTGGTAGAGAAAGATCTGAGAGCAGGGAATGCTGCAGCCACTAGAGGGCAGACTTCTGAATTTGCCTCTTCTGCGTGATCACTCATGGCACAAACTCAGGGAGCGGATCACCACCTGGTGAGTGACTTCTGCAGTTTCATTTGCTCAGACTATCACAGCCTCTGTGATCTTATTCATTGGACACTCGATCTGTGCACGCTGGACTGTGAGCACCTTCCATACTATGATCCCTTGCCTTGGTCCTCCACCATTGAAAGGGCAACAATGGTCAGTTTTGCGACAGCATAGATGGGTAACAGTTAAAAACCTTGGTGAATAAAAGGAATGGAGGTGTTTGGCAGTGTGCATTGACAGTGCATATCCGCTGAGCTTTAATACACTCACTGCTCTGCAGCGTAATTTACAGGATTAAAGTTCCCACTGGAGTCATGACATCAAAAGACTTCCCACGTAGGCCATACTAAAAACCCATTCTACCAACCAAACACAATGGCACGTTTAGGCATAAGTGAGTCTCTCTCTCACTTCTTGTCCCCCCACTCAAGGTTTAAGCACATTTACATGCTCGTCACCTCAGAATATTTACACCCCTCTGATCTTCACTCATGGCTCCAAAAATACTCCCACTAAAATCACATTAATTCACAATTTCCCAGTCAAACATGATGATGGTAAACCTATCAGTAAGAGACTCTGGGTCTTACTTAGATTTTGGTGGACGGGTTCTCCGTAACAAATACGACGGATATCCCGTCCGCTGTATTACAGTTGTATCATATCTAAATGCATTTGTAATAAGATGAAGTACCTGCCCGCCATACTCTAAATCAGGCCCTTTATCTTTCATTTAATTTCCCTCCACTTCAAGCTTAAAAACATGTACGCGGGCTCATGGCAAGAGCACCATTCCACTCCTCACACAAGACCACAAGCACTCTTCCACACAGGCCACAATGTACACCCACATACTTCCAACCAAATACAACCATAACCGTAAAGTGCTACTCATGACAAATGGTTTTTGAGCTTAGTTGGGGGTACAAGGTGCTATCCACAGGCATCTATAATACCATAGTATACAATACGATGTGTGAATGTATTTTTTGTAAACCACGCATAATCTACATATGCCTTGAAGCATCTTTCATAGTAAACCAAACAAAAACAATGCAGCACTATTTACACTGCTGTGCAACATGACTGAAAACATTGACAAACCCCATAGGTCATGTAGGTGAGACCTAATGGCTTTGTCAGTGCTTTTGTTTCTGGCAGGGCGAGAGGGAGGGTTGGCGGGGAAGGGAGCGGGACAGAAGGAGCCAGCCTTTAAACACATGCACCCTAATGGAGTGCGTCAGCAAAAAGATAAAAGTAGCCCCGCCATGAAAGGTCGAGCAAAAATCCAAACATCACACAAAAAACACAAGTGTGGCAAATGTGCCGTGCCCATTCAGAAGGAGAGTGGTAAGGGTGTTGTTTGTATCTGGTGATGCATTCTGGATAACTGGTGATGTAGCACACAGTCATTTGTAGACAGCACAATTTCTGTTTTAAGGGCCATTAAATTTGCATAGACATGTAGTTTTACTGGTAAAACTATATAGCGCATAAACGATGATGTGTGGAAATCGGGTTTCTGCGAATATTTATCGTTTGCATTAAGTAAAGTGTCTTGCTTTATTTTGAGCATAATAAATTCTGTCTTCCCTCACACTTCCGAATTACACCAAATGTGTGTCATTTGTGCATTCCTAATTGCTGATAAATTCAGAAATATGTGTATAATTAATGATAACTTCTGAGATATGTGTCCAGTCATTACTTAAATGTTGTTGTGTAGAAGAAATAACTGACATCCTGCAGCTTTTCCTTTTTCTTCCTGTACCCCAGCATGATTGTCTCCTAGGTTACTTTTACAACATCCTCTCACTTTGCAGTCAGAGAAATAAAAGTAAACACCAGTTTCTGAATAAGCAGGGATTTGTCAGAAGACAGCCTGACATTTGACCTTTGCCTTTGAAAGTGCAGCACATGTGACATTTCTAAAAACAAAACCTAAAGGCATCTTTACTGCTCATCCACCTTCTGAATTTTAGCATGGTAATTTTGTGGGTTCTGCAGCACCCCTGCACTCCTACTTCAAGCACCTATGGAGCAGCCGGAAGGACACTCACTTGGAAAGGAAGCAGTACATGGGCCATGCTCCACTGGAGGGACAAACACAAAAGGGAAGTCAAGCCGGCATGCACTAACCAAACAAAAGCATGGAAATGAAAGTAACGATGAAGCCAACCAATGGTAAGCAATAGGCAGACTCTAAGCCCACTGTGGGCTAACAAAATATTTCAGAAGTGACAGCACATGCGCTGTCTCAGGCAAGACCTACAAATTTGCACTAGTTTACCATTCAAATAGATATTCAGGTTCAAGAGACTTTGTTCGGTATGCTAGGCAGTCTACAAAAGAGGCCCTACTTACCTACAGGAGCAATTTCAAGGTACATCCCCTGTCTTACATTACAAGCTCACAATTTGGTACTGCCTTGACTTAAGAAAACTTGGTACAGGAGCTGTGCATTTGGTTATCATGCAGCTAGGATGTGGAACACACTGCCTCAAAGAAATTGAGTCCTTCCTCTCCTTTCGTAGAGCTTTAAAAACTCTCCTTTTTGAGAAATTGGTGCTGGAGACCAATTGGCTTTGCCAATGATTTATTTCTGGCTGGGTGGGCAGGAGGAAGGAGGGTGTGAGGCCTGGAAGCAAAGCAACATAGTGCAGGAAGGTAGACTCAGCAGAACGCAAGCAAGCAACAATGCAGGTGGGAGGGGGCAAGCAATAACAGAGGCAGGGGAAGAGGACAACCAACAATACACAAATATTAATCCAACCTTGTGTAACATAATCCAGAGCTCATGGAAATGCTCCATTACCTTCGGAATGATTTTGCTTTATATAAAAAAATCTGCGGGAGGTGGCCAGGGTTCGGAGCAGCACAGGGTCAGCGCCAGGATACCCTTGCGGGTCAAAATATGCTTTACAAATACACATAAAATAATATACAACAGATATGTACAGTAGGGTCTGATTGAACTCAGAGCCACGTTGCCCTTTCTGGGTAACAGCTGCGCTCTATAAGTTACAGCAAATTAACATATTATCTAAGAAGAGATCACTTTTCATCATTTAAAAGTAGGGATTGGATATCTGACCTTCATCCAACAGAGCAGCATTTAGCAGTGTGGGAAATAGGGTTATTAGTTGTGCAGGATGTAAGGCATATGCTAGCAATAGGTCCTCAAATTCCCCTGACTGGGAATCAAGCAACCAACTCTAGCATTTGACTCTCTCAGGATAGGGAAGCAGAGTAGTTCATGGCTTCAAATACCCAGGTATTGCAATCATAGGCCATGCATGCTCACCATTACACTTATAGTGCCTGTGTTATGCTAATAATGCCCACCTTTTAACCAGGGCTACCACTGTACCAAGGCTGGATGCCCACCATATATCAGTTGTGGCCATTATTATGGGAGAAGCAGTTGCCGTTTTTCAGGGATGGCTATAAGCATGCCAGTCATGCTCTTACTATGTTAATGATGGCAGTAAGTATGGGACAACTAGACCAAAATGCCCAAAATAGTCAAGGATGAAATGTTTTTGGCTTTGGCACAATTATACCTTGAATGGGCACAATTGCACCAGAGATAAAATTCTTATGTTGAGGACCAGCATACATATCAACACTGTTTATTAGGTAAGGACACAATGTCACACACCCACGCATAAATGAATGCAGATGCTTCTAATTTTCTCTGTCCTGGATGCATGCTCTCTACTCCTCAGCACTTTGGTTGATCATGCTCCCAACTTACACATTTTAACTCTAGTTCTTGCAGTCACACAATTTGGTGGGTCAGCACTGGTTACTGCTGCCACTATTCTTTGATGGTGCGACTGATAGAACAGGGTGTATAACATGGCCAATCTCCATCTTAGGTAGATTTAAAGTGGATAAAGTTGGTTCATGTAGCATACCCATAGGCCAACACTGTGTGTGTTTGAGTGTTATCATGAGGCCCTGCCATTGGTTTGGATGGCTGTAATTCTTAAGGGTAATGAAACGAGCAGTGCTGCCTTCTTTAATATGCACAGACTCTCTGAGATCGACTTGGCTTGGCTTGGCTTCACCTCTGAGAGCTACTTTCAGGGTGCTGGTGAGCTATCAGTAGCTCCCGAGCTACTTGTTGGAGACCCCTGATCTAGGGAGATGCCTCACCTTGCAAAGCCCTGCGCCACATTATCCTGTGCGTGGTAATGCAGGGTGGGCATTACCACGCAGGAAAGCCTCGTAGAAGTGACGCATTGAAATCTACAAGAATTCACTGCGCCACTTCTAGGACGCCACTGCATCAAAACCCTACGCCTGCTTGGACTAGGCGTAAGGAGTGAGGCAGTGTATTGGGAATAGGCCTCCCCATGCATTGCTGGAATTGCGTCGTTCTTGCGACATGACTCCAGCAATGCGTGACTTTTGCACCAACAGATGCGTCAGAATTTCTGACGCATCTGTCAATCCTTGCGCCATGGTGCGCCGTATTGTAAATATGGTGCATCCATGGTGGTGAAAGGGTTTCGCATGGAGGCGCTGGCAAACTGTTGCATCTGTACAGATGCGTCAGTTTCTTGTAAATCTACCCCACAAAGATTTAAATTTACATCTATATTACCTCAGCAGTGCTCGCCACTAGATAGTTATAGTTAGGATGGTGTTTCCATACGAAATGACTTTTTTGGTTTGCTAATAATTTTGGCACCGTTTGACGGATCTTTACAAAACTTTCTAAAAAAGTGCTCTTTTTTCTTTGCTCCTTCATGTAAAGTTTCTGGGTGATCCATCTAGCAGGGGTCGAGAAAAAGGGTGTGTCAAAACTCTAAATCTCCATGCAATTTCCATAGGGATATTTGAAAAGCGTCACAGCTAAAGCTGCTGAACAGAATTACATCAAATTTGGCAGGAAGCGGGATCTTGGTCCAGAAAGTGTGCTTTTTGGGATTTGGTGTAAATATGTTCAGTAGTTTTTGAGCAAAGAAGGTTAAAAAATATTTGTATATCTGGACGGTTGTGCTTGCGGGACCCTTGTGAGAGTTCCGCAAGCACAACTTAAAAAAATAGAGCGTTTTGATTGTCTGAGAGGGACCTTTTTCCCTTATGCCACCTCATTCCCGTGAGAGTGAGGAAGTCACAGGAGTGAATGCTCTGATTGGCTGGCCGCATTACAGAACTCTCGGACATAGTCCCCAGTCCTGAAAATGTTTCACCAAAATGAAAGAATTAATATTTTTTTTCCCGTGATCACGTGGTACTCCAGCAGGATCCTTCCACAAAAAATGGCGGCCGCCATTGTATCTTTTTTAATTAATATGAACCCTGGGGTGTGCCAGGGCGAGGGGTCAATATGTATAATTATTTGCAGAGAGAGTCATGCGGTGGGCCCCCCTCCCTGAGCTGATTTCAGCCCTGGGAACCCCATCCCCCAGTGTCCACCATGTAGTTCAAAGGGAAGATAGCGCATGGCCCTCCTTCCTGAGCCTCATAGGGCCTCGGTTGCTTTTTTTAAATAAGAGAAGGGGGTGCATGTCCACCTCTCCTGAGCCTCTCCAAGGCCCTGGGGACCACATACGTCGAATGTACATATATATTTAAAGGGGAGGGGGCAGACAACCCCCTACCTGAGCCTGCAAAGGCCCAGGGGACCCCATCCACCGGGGCTAACATACATTTAAAGGGGAGGGGAGGGGAATCCGCAGCCCCCCTAACTGATCCTCTTAAGGCCCTAGGGATGCAATCCCCCCAGGCAGGCTCCAATTGTTTGTCCCAGGGAGCCCACTTCCAGGACACTGTTTCTGTGCATGCAAGAACGTGGGCAGGGAAAAAAATGTGCGCTCCCACCTGGAGGAAGCTGCAAAAATTCTCCCTGCCAATTGGGAGCACACTTTTTTTCATGCCTGCATTGTTGCAGGCAGGGAAACAGATATTGCCATCCGCCCAGTGGGAGCATGGAAAAAAATACTGCTCCTGCTGTGCGGGAGCAATGCCGGGTCCCACTGCACCCAGGATGGGTGCATGTGCAGAGACTTCAGAGCCCTGGTGATGATGGGGCTCCCCCAAGTCCCCCAACATTGTTTATTGTGGGCACACCTGGTACCAGGACACCCACATTAGGTCAAAGGTAATGGGGTCTCCGGGGCCAGTAAAGTATTGGGAAGTGGGACTGCTTGCACCACTACCCTTAAAGCAATACAGCCCCTGTAGATGGGGTCCCTGGGGCCTGTAAAGGCCAGGGTAGCGGGGCACATGCCTCCTCCACCTAACAAAATATACAGGCCAGCAGATGGGGTCCCTGGTGGCTGTAAAGACTCTGGGAGGGGGGTCGCAAGCCCCCCTCCCCCCCAAAAAAGAAAACGTCCCAAGGGCATGGGGCCCCCGGGACCTGTAAAGGCTAGGGTAGGGGGCCTCACACCCCCTCCCGCTCACACTCCGGATGGATGCTGGCAGTGGAGCCTGCGGGGATGCAGTGTCCTTGCGTCTCCTACTGCAGCCCCCAATAAAAAAGATATATGGGTCTCCCGGGTGGGCATCAGGACACCCGAAACATTTTAGAAAAGAGTGAGTATTAAAGGAGCGATGGGAACTGCTCATTTATTATTTACTGCTCCTAGCAAGAAGTGCTCCATAATGTCCTAGGGCATTTTAACATAATATATTTTCCTGCTTGTGGTGCCCCTAGAAGAGGCAAGGGCACCACCAAACTTTTTAGGTCGAGCGTAAGCGTACGACCTCTTGTATACTTTAGTATACATATATCTCTGTGGGCTAAATGCCATTCCTTGCTTCTCATTTGTTTGTTTCAATGTCTTTTAAAGATCTTTGCTTACTAGTGGCCAGTCCTGCCTCTTTGTCCCTCCTTTTTCCTCCAAGGAGCAGGGACTAAGCACAATATCATTACACTTTGTACTGTTGATCTGCTTGTGGTGGGGACTATTTTATTATGTTTTCAACCTCTTGTTACACTGTGGGTGCTCAGACGTAACTGCTTACATTTTATTGCAGCATTCACGTCTCGTCCTTCCTGTCCGAAGCCAGCAGCAACCAGCCATGCTTTCTAGCTACTGCAGCTCTAAATCATGTAAAAAGTTAAACCAAAACTTAAACACAGCTTGAAATGATACTTTAATATGCATGCTGCTTGTGTTTTTAACTCCCCTCCAGGACTTATGCTTGGCTGCTGGCTGAGGAGATGGAAGTTTCTCCTCATCGGTTTTGTGCTGAGGCCAAAATGTTTCCTTCTGGAAAAGTGCCCCCTTTAAAATTTAAAATGTGCATTTGAATGTATTACATTAAATAAAAGCAGAACAAGAACACAAGGCCAGCACAAGGGCTGTGCGATCGCACTGGAAACTGACTTCAGAGGGGCAATGTTTCCAAGTTTATTTTACTTTTAAAAGCACTCCACACATTCCTGGCCTCCTACAATTTCCAGACAATAAAAATGTCAAGATAACTCCAGTGATTGATGTTCTTGCTGGAGAGATCAGAGTTGTCTAGTGGGAGAAGTTTTAACTCATTGCAAGGTACCCAGAGGGTTAATATGCCAGCTGAGAAGAAAGTGTACCATGCAGATTACAGAGTGCATAACATGTAAATAGGTCAATGGGTTACTGCTCTTCTGTTACTTGCAGCTTATAAGTTAAAATCCTAACAGAACAGTGAATTTATAACTGTCATCAAAGAACTGCATGCACTGCAAAGTAAAGATTAGAGGAGATATTAAAGGTGCAAAAAGGGTTCATATGGATGGAAATTGATTCTTTTTATTTAAGAGAACCCCCAACTATGGTGTTCTTTTTTCAATTCTGAGTTTGTGCTTCTGGGGCCCGAGCACTCTTTAGCAATGCTGCCTACCAATATGCATGACTTGTGACTCCTACACCCTGTAGTCCTCTATATTATGTAACATTTCCTTAACACTAATTTATACACTTATGATTGATTGTCTCTGTGTAATTTGTGTGTGATGCAAAGTGCTCTGACACCCTACACTGGTATGTTTGGCGCTTTATAACTAATTAAATGCATCTGAACATTAGTGGTTATGGAGCCTTAAGGGACACTGTTAAAGGGTGGTGGTGAGGGAATCCACATCACTCAGCCTTACCTCAACATCACCTGAGCACCGTCTCAGCATCAACACAGCACCACCTCCTCATCAGTGCACCACCAGTGCAGCACCAACTCAGCATTAGCGCAGCACCACCTTAACATCAGCACTGCACAGCACTATCTCAGCATTGGAGCACCACCACCAACACAACCCCACCTCAGCATCAGCGCACCACCACCTCAGCACAGCACCAACTCAACATCACTCAGCACCACCTGATCACCAGCTCAGCACCACCTCAGAAACAGTGCAGCACCACCACCTCAGCATCACTCAGCACCACCTCAGCATCAGCACAGCACATCAGCATCAACACAGCACCACCTCCTCATCAGTGAGCCACCATCAGTGAGCCACCACCAGTGCAGCACCAACTCAGCATCAGTGCAGCACCAGCGCAGCACATCTCCTCATTAGCACAGCACCACCTGAACACCACCACCTCAGCATCAGCACAGCCCCATCTCAGCATCAGCACATCACTACCTCCTCATCAGCGCAGCACCATCTCAGCATCAACACAGCACTACCTCCTCAGTGCACCACCAACTCAGCACCAGCACAGCACCACATAAACATCAGCACAGCACCATCTCAGCATTAGCACAGCACAATCTCTGCATCAGTGTACCACTACCAGCGCAGCACCACCTCAGCAGCAACTCAGGACCCATGCAGCACCACTTCAGCACCAACTCAGCATCACTCGGCACCTCCTCAGCACCAGCACAGCACCACCACCACCGCAGCATAACTCAACACCACTCATCATCACTCAGCACCACCACAGCATCACTGAGCACCACCTCAATATCACTCAGCACCATCTCAATATCACTCAGCACCACCTCCTCATCAGTGCACCACCAAAGCAGCATTAGCACAGCACCACCTCTGCATTTTCATAGCACCATATCCACATCAGTGCACCAACACTTCAGCACGACACCACATCAGCATCACCTAGCACCAACTGAGCACCAGCTCATCACCTCCTGAGCACCAGTGTAGCAGCACCACCTCAGCATGACTCAGCACCACCTCAGCACCAGCGCAGCACCACCTCAGCATTAGCACAGCACTATCTCTGCATCAGTGCATCACCACCAGCTCAGCACCAAAGCAGCCCCACCTTAGCAGCAACTCAGTGCCAATGCAGCACCACTTCAACATCAGCACATCATTACCTCAGCACAGCTCCAACTCATCACCCAGCACCACCTGAGAACCAGCACAGCACCACCTCAGACCCAGCGCAGCACCACCACCTCAGACCCAGCGCAGCACCACCACCTCAGCCTAGCTCAGTACCACCTCAGCCCTACTCAGCACCACCTCAGCATCATTCAGCACCACCTCATCATCACCTCAGCATCGCCTCCTCATTATTTCACCACCAACTCAGCATCAGCGCAGCACCACCTCAGCACCAGCACAGCACAACATAAACAGCAGAGCACCGTTTCTGCATCAGTGCACCACCACCACCTTAGCAGCAGCTCAGCACCCATGCAGTAACACCTCAGCATCAGCAGAGCATCACCTCAACACAGCACCACCTCAGCACCAGCGCTGCACCACCACCTCAGCATGACTCAGTGCCACAGCGTCACTCAGCACCACCTCAGCATCACTCAGCACCACCTCAGTAACATTCAGTATCACCTCCATACCAGCACACAACTACTTCAGCATCACTTAGCACTACCTGAGTTTCATTCAGCATCACCTGAGCATCACATCTGTACCAGCACACCACCACCTCAGCACCACTTCAGCATTACTCAGTACCACCTCAGTGTGTCCTCAGAATCTGTCATCTGTTGATTCGCTCCTAGTGTCCGTCTGCTGCTCGTGTTGTAATTCAGGTACTATTTCTCAATCTCCACCCTCCTATTGTTTATATCCCTGCATAACAAAAAAAGCTATAACAAACAAGCATTACAACAGGCAGGAGGAGATTGCCAGCATTGCAAGGACAAAAAAAACTAGAAGACATTTTTTGATAATTCATTTTTTAAAAGAGTCATTCAATTGTACACAATGTCGTCTTTAAACTCCACTACATAACGCTCCACAACACAAAATACCATTCCACATACTTACACCACATAATTCCAATACACTCAAAAATACATAATTACGATCCACATAATACAACTTTACACAATACCACATAATTCCACTACACAAATCCCCACCACACAGTTTCACACCACACAATCCCACAAGTAACAAGTCCAATCCAACCCACATAATTGGTACACACCACATACATCCACTCTGTAGGAAGGTGGAATCTGACTATATGGTTGCCCCCACTTTTTTTATGGTGTTTTGCTGGTTTATGACTTAGTTGGACTGGGATCCTGCTATTCAGGGCCCCAGTCTATCTGCTTTCTCTGTAAAAGGTTTCCATGTGCCTTAGGCACATCTCTGATTGGAATCTGGAGTGCCCTTATAAGTCCCTAGTATATGGTATACTATGTACCAAGGGCATAGGTACCTCAGAGGCCTACCAGGGGCTGCAGCATGTATTATGCCACCCCTGGAAGGCCATCCAAACTGACACCACAGGTCTGCTACTGCAGCCTGGGTAGGGTGGTGCATGCACTCCTTACTGTGATATAGGTTACCTATATCACTAAATACATACACACATATAAACCTATAAGTCACTCCTAAGGCAGGCCTTATCAATCCTAAAGGCAGAGTGCATGGTTCCTATGTGAGAGGGTGCCCCTGCATGAGCAGGGCCCCTCTGCAGTGTTCGGAGACCATCTCTGATGCTGTTTGTAGTGCAGCCTGACCATATACTCTTAAGCGCATTATATCCTCGCGGTAAAATGCTAACTTTGGAATGGCTGCACCTAAACATGTCGTGTTTGGTGTCAAACATCTTGGAATACTACCCCCCGCCAATCCTGGCGGCGGGGGTAGCATTCCACCCTTCTAGAGGGAAAGACATGTTAACTCTGGCTTACCCGGTAACTTCTTTCTGAAGCCCTGGCATCACAAAATGGATGCTGCTGCCACAGACACAAGTCTGGCCTCCTGCTGCTGGACGAAACTCCGGCAGGGGAGGCCTGGACAATAGGTTTCCTGTTGCAGGGAGGTGTGACCACCTCCCCAGACAGGATAATGTGTATTGGGGCTGGGTGGGTGCACTCTTAGAGTGCTTTGAAGTCCTGCACTGGGGGAGCAAAAGGCTCCTCTGTGCATATGCCAGTTCAAACCAGCTCAGGGGCTACCTGCCCCTGCTCTGGCGCGAAACTGGACAAAGGGAAGTGGGTGTAGCCACCCCTCCCTTGACCCTCCCATAGGTGGGGTCATAGAGTTAGTCCCTCCCTGTT
Organism: Calotriton arnoldi; assembly: GCA_963921515.1. NCBI lineage: Eukaryota > Metazoa > Chordata > Amphibia > Caudata > Salamandridae > Calotriton > Calotriton arnoldi. The sequence continues at coordinate 101,195 of CAWUFW010007701.1, forward strand.
TTACTGGTTAAAATGGGGAACCCTTGCCACAGCAAGATTAGATAACCCCTGGACGACGCTCTACAGAAGAATCCTGGCCCTTCGACGTTCCACTACCTTTGGAAGACAGAAGAATCTCCCTTGGAGTCAAGGAGTGACTCCCCTGCTTGGCAGGCACCAAAACGACAACGACGGTCGCAAACTACGCCGCTCCCGCCGGAGTCCGAAGTCCCTGCAGCCCAGGAAGTAGATTTCCTGACCTCTCCCAGGCCATCGTGAGTCCCCAGCGAAGCTGAGGCAAGTGGACCCCACGAGTAACGAGGAACCGCGACCCCTGGGTACCGTGCACTATTGTCGAGTGCAACCCCTTCACAACGTTCTACGAACCTGTGCTTTGGACCACGTGTGGTCCCGACCTCCAGCAGGAATCCCTCCGAAGATCAGAGGCCTACACCATCCCGAGTGACCGTGGGCCCCTGTTGAGTGATTCCGCCCGAGGTGTCTTTGCGATCCCTTGCCCGCTGGCTTGTGGGTCCCCAGAAGACTTCTTAAAGAAACCAAAGAGCTCCCCTGGTTGCTCCAGGCCTGCCCTGACTTATCCTTGCTGGGTGAGTTCCACAGACCTTGCTGGTCTGCGCCATCGACTTTTCTTCATCTCCCCAAGACTTGCAGCTGCCAAGGCTTGTTGGCTCCGATTGAGTTGCCGACACCGCAGTCAGCTGCAGACGTCAAGGGATACACCGAATCCAGCTCCTGGTTGTCGTCGACGCCTCCTGGACCACGTGGCTGAAGAGTCAAGGCACCCGCAACCGACCTGAATCACTCGACGACGGTGGGCATCCATCTTCCTTGCCCCGAGTCACTGCCAAGTGACTTTGAACACTGTCCCCTCTGCTTTCAGGTCATCCTTCTTCAGAATCCAGGCTTGGATTCCACCGGACACTTCTTCAGCTCCCGCAAGCAGCAAGTCTTCTTTGTTCGCCATTGAAAACGACGCCGCGACCCGACACCAAAGGACACCTGTGCACCCGGCTTCCCTGGGTGAGGTAACTCCAGCACTACGGTGCCCCTGTGGGTGTGGGCCCTAGAACGACTTACCCTGTAAGTGACTTGCTTGTAGGTTCTATAGAAGTATCCTAAAACTCTTTATTTCCAACCGCGACTTGCCCCATTGAAGTCAACGGCGATCCGCGCCTGTGTATCTACACTGCACGCGTCCCCCGTGGGTCCTTTACTTACCTGCCTTGGGTGGTTTCGTGAGGCCCCAGCACTTCTGAAGGCCCTAGGCCTTGTCTCCCTGCAAGTCGTTGTCCCTAAGTCTCTTACTTAGTATATGGTCTGGTACGCCCCTAGGGCCCCAGCCATATTTTGTGCTTAACTTATTGTGAAACGTTGATTTGTGCATATGTTTGTCTTCTAATCTCATAAAGAGATTAGTAGAGAGTTATTTAGAAATAAATACATATATATTTGATATATATACCTGTGTGGTGTCTTTTCATTTGGTGATTCAAGAGATTATATGGTAAAACAAGCTGCTTTACATTCCTCCGAGACTTAGCCTGAAGGCTGCTCTCCACAGCTACCACTAGGATAGCTTTCTTTAAAAGGTTGTCTTAAACCTATCTACCATAAGAGTCGATTTGCCCTGGTGCAAGGTGTCCACTTTAATTAGTGAACAGCATATACCAGGCCAACTTCTCACATTGGTGGGCAGCGTGTGGGATTCCAGCTTGCCATTGTTTTACCAGAAAATCTCTATTTGAATTACTAACTGAAAACCATTATAGGTACTCAAGGTACATATAAAGTCAAGCTTAGTATCAATAAGTTCTACTGAACTTAGAGCTGGGTGCCAAGGGATAGCACACCCTTTCCACAGCTCAAGCTAGGATCAGTAGGCCACAAACTAGTGTAGGTAGTACAACACTGCACAACACTAGAATGTCTTTAAGGGGAGGATCCAAAGAATCCTTGCAGGAAGCCATTGAGCTTCCACCCTCCAAGTATGATACACTCCCATTCTTGGAATTGAGAGCTTTATGCAACTTGAGAAAAATAAGGACAGGCCAAAGTCCCACCACCCAACACCTCAAGGAGTTGTTGGTGGCTTATGACCTTAGTAAGCCTGTAGGGACTGAAGGGGTAAGAGCTGAGGGTGGGGCAGAAGAAGAGGAGGAGGCCAGGGGTACCAATACCCCCAGCCCCCCTCTGAAACTGGCCAGGAGGGTGACAATGACCCTGACCTGGAAAACCCAATCCCTCCTGTGGATGATGATGAGGATGATCAAAATGATGCCCTCTTTGTCCCCCCAGGAAGGATTAAGAGTGTGCCCAGGAAGTCTAGATCTCCTTCTCAGGAGTCTAACCACTCTGGCACCTCTATAGGGAGCTCTGTCTCCTCTCACAGGAGGGAATCCTCTCATGAGAGGAGAGCCAGGCTGGTCCGGTATGAGGAAACTCAGCTGGAAATCAGAAAAAGCAACTGGCGTTAGATAGGGAATCCCTAGATCTCCTCAGGGAGAGAAGAAAGTTGGGACTAGAGTCCCATGGTGGCAGCAATATCCCTAGAGATAGGGACAGGTCTTATGACCATAGAAACCTAAACAAGATTGTCCCTCCCTACCAGAGTGGGGATGACATCCACAAATGGATAACTGCACTGGAGAGGGCCTGTAAAGTTCAGAAGGTCCCCCAGAGGCAGTGGGCAGCAATCTTGTGGCTCTCCTTTGCAGACAAAGGTAGAGACAAGCTCCTCACTGTAAGAGAAGAGGATGCTGACAATTACACAGTCTTGAAGAGTGCTCTGATAGATGGGTTTGGCCTAACCACTGAACAGTATAGGTTGAAGTTCAGAGACACCCAAAAAGCTCAGACTCAAGACTGGGTTGATTTTGTAGATTGTGCTACAAAGGCTCTGGAAGGTTGGATACATGGCAACAAAGTGCAGGACTTTTTAGGATTGTACAATTTGATTATGAGGGAGCAGATCCTTAATAATTGTCAAAACCAGCTTTTGCACCAGTATCTGGTGGACTCTGATCTGACCTCTCCCCAAGAATTGGGAAAGAAGGCAGACAAGTGGGTCAGAACCAGAGTAAAAACTAGAAATCAGGGTGGTGACCAGAAGAAAGATTCTACTAAGTCCCAAGAGAAAGGTGGGGATAAATCTAAGGATAAGTCCCCTACAGGGCCCCAAAATTCCTCTTCTGGGGTGGGTCCCAAACTCCTTCCTCTCCTGAAAAGAAACCCTATTGCCATGTCTGTAAAAAGCCTGGGCACTGGAAAACTGATCCCAGTTGCCCCAGGATTGGCAATAAAGAAAATGTTCCTCCCACAACTACTACCACCCCTCCTGGTACTACCAGTAGTAATCCTCCAGTTGGGAGTAGTGCACCCAAAAAGTTAGGTGCTTTTGCAAGAGGAACAGAGGTGGGCCCTAGTTTAGACAGGGACCCCTCAACAGACTCCTCTGACTCTGATGGTGGTATAGGATTTGCCACCTTTACCATGGGTCCCATAGCATTGGGCAGGCACAGATTGGAGCCAATAATTAATGGTCAGAAAGCTGTGGCATTTAGGGACACAGGGGCTAGTGTCACCATGGTGGCAGGGAAACTAGTCCCCCCTCACCAGCTTTTACCGGAGTTTAAATACCAGGTGACCAACATTGATGGTGTCAGAACAGATCACCCCATGGCCATAGTCAATCTCAGCTGGGAGGGGGTCACAGGCCCAAAAGAGTGGCAGTGTCCCCAACCCTACCTGTAGATTGCCTGATGGGCAATGATCTGGAAATTTCAGCCTGGGCTGAAGTGGAACACCAAACCCATCTTAGGATGTTGGGCGTCCCTGTAGAGGTTAGTGGGGCTGTGATGGCCACAGCCCCAGCCCAAGAATTTGGAGAGATGGAGCCTGAAAGAATGGCCCACTCTCCCCCAAAAGAGAGCACAAGGGTTGAAGAAAAGTCTTCTTCCCCCAGACAGTAGGTAAGGGTCAGCCTCCTCAGGGAACTGACCCTACCCCTAGTGAAGGAACTGCCACAGAGGTAGTCAGGCCTGGCCTGGCCACACCCCTGATGGCAGAGGACCCTTCCAAGGTGGTACCCCGTCTGGAGCAGGTAACCTGCCCCTCTCTACCCTGCCTCAGTCAGCCCAGGGCTGCAGAGGTCAGGGAGGTCAGTGGACCCCCAGGGCCCCCTGTCCAGAGGAAGCCCCCATCAGCAGATTAGGGGCACCCAGTCTAGTAGCCCTAGCCCGGTGAAAATTCCTCTACACACTGAGGGATCCCCCATACCTTTATGTAGGGACCTCCCCAGAAGGACTCTGGTAGGCAAGGGCAAACCTGGGACCAGAAGGTTCCAAACCTGCCATGTCCCTCCAGTAGTCCATCCAAAGGGACCCAACCCCCAGCTGTAGGCAGCCAAAGGTTGACCCTTAGAGCTAAGTGCAACGCAGTCATGGAAAGACAGGCATACATGGTGACCAGTGATCTGAGGAAGCTGAGGCCAACATTCCTAGGGCCTCACTTCCCTACTCAGACACCTCACCAGCCTTGTACTTTACCTAAGCACACCACAGGTAGTGATTCCCCATGGTGGAGACCCTCTCATACCCTTAGGGTGAGGGATTGCTTAGTGGACCATAAGACAGGGGGCAACCATGCTAGTGCAGGTGCTTCCTTATATGACCACTTAGTCAATGAAGGCTCAACTGGCCAAGGTTAGCCTTATCTCCTTTCGTTTGGGGGGTTATGTAGGAAGGTGGAATCTGACTATATGGTTGCCCCCACTTTTTTATGGTGTTTTGCTGGTTTATGACTTAGTTGGACTGGGATCCTGCTATTCAGGGCCCCAGTCTATCTGCTTTCTCTGTAAAAGGTTTCCATGTGCCTTAGGCACATCTCTGATTGAATCTGGAGTGCCCTTATAAGTCCCTAGTATATGGTATACTATGTACCAAGGGCATAGGTACCTCAGAGGCCTACCAGGGGCTGCAGCATGTATTATGCCACCCCTGGAAGGCCATCCAAACTGACACCACAGGTCTGCTACTGCAGCCTGGGTAGGGTGGTGCATGCACTCCTTACTGTGATATAGGTTACCTATATCACTAAATACATACACACATATAAACCTATAAGTCACTCCTAAGGCAGGCCTTATCAATCCTAAAGGCAGAGTGCATGGTTCCTATGTGAGAGGGTGCCCCTGCATGAGCAGGGCCCCTCTGCAGCGTTCGGAGACCATCTCTGATGCTGTTTGTAGTGCAGCCTGACCATATACTCTTAAGCGCATTATATCCTCGCGGTAAAATGCTAACTTTGGAATGGCTGCACCTAAACATGTCGTGTTTGGTGTCAAACATCTTGGAATACTACCCCCCGCCAATCCTGGCGGCGGGGGTAGCATTCCACCCTTCTAGAGGGAAAGACATGTTAACTCTGGCTTACCCGGTAACTTCTTTCTGAAGCCCTGGCATCACAAAATGGATGCTGCTGCCACAGACACAAGTCTGGCCTCCTGCTGCTGGACGAAACTCCGGCAGGGGAGGCCTGGACAATAGGTTTCCTGTTGCAGGGAGGTGTGACCACCTCCCAGACAGGATAATGTGTATTGGGGCTGGGTGGGTGCACTCTTAGAGTGCTTTGAAGTCCTGCACTGGGGGAGCAAAAGGCTCCTCTGTGCATATGCCAGTTCAAACCAGCTCAGGGGCTACCTGCCCCTGCTCTGGCGTGAAACTGGACAAAGGGAAGTGGGTGTAGCCACCCCTCCCTTGACCCTCCCATAGGTGGGGTCATAGAGTTAGTCCCTCCCTGTTTTACTGGTTAAAATGGGGAACCCTTGCCACAGCAAGATTAGATAACCCCTGGACGACGCTCTACAGAAGAATCCTGGCCCTTCGACGTTCCACTACCTTTGGAAGACAGAAGAATCTCCCTTGGAGTCAAGGAGTGACTCCCTGCTTGGCAGGCACCAAAAACGACAACGACGGTCGCAAACTACGCCGCTCCCGCCGGAGTCCGAAGTCCCTGCAGCCCAGGAAGTAGATTTCCTGACCTCTCCTAGGCCATCGTGAGTCCCCAGCGAAGCTGAGGCAAGTGGACCCCACGAGTAACGAGGAACCGCGACCCTGGGTACCGTGCACTATTGTCGAGTGCAACCCCTTCACAACGTTCTACGAACCTGTGCTTTGGACCACGTGTGGTCCCGACCTCCAGCAGGAATCCCTCCGAAGATCAGAGGCCTACACCGTCCCGAGTGACCGTGGGCCCCTGTTGAGTGATTCCGCCCGAGGTGTCTTCGCGATCCCTTGCCCGCTGGCTTGTGGGTCCCCAGAAGACTTCTTAAAGAAACCAAAGAGCTCCCCTGGTTGCTCCAGGCCTGCCCTGACTTATCCTCGCTGGGTGAGTCCCACAGACCTTGCTGGTCTGCGCCATCGACTTTTCTTCATCTCCCCGAGACTTGCGGCTGCCAAGGCTTGTTGGCTCCGATCGAGTTGCCGACACCGCAGTCAGCTGCAGACGTCAAGGGATACACCGAATCCAGCTCCTGGTCGTCGTCGACGCCTCCTGGACCACGTGGCTGAAGAGTCAAGGCACCCGCAACCGACCTGAATCACTCGACGACGGTGGGCATCCATCTTCCTTGCCCCGAGTCACTGCCAAGTGACTTTGAACACTGTCCCCTCTGCTTTCAGGTCATCCTTCTTCAGAATCCAGGCTTGGATTCCACCGGACACCTCTTCAGCTCCCGCAAGCAGCAAGTCTTCTTTGTTCGCCATTGAAAACGACGCCGCGACCCGACACCAAAGGACACCTGTGCACCCGGCTTCCCTGGGTGAGGTAACTCCAGCACTACGGTGCCCCTGTGGGTGTGGGCCCTAGAACGACTTACCCTGTAAGTGACTTGCTTGTAGGTTCTATAGAAGTATCCTAAAACTCTTTATTTCCAACCGCGACTTGCCCCATTGAAGTCAACGGCGATCCGCGCCTGTGTATCTACACTGCACGCGTCCCCCGTGGGTCCTTTACTTACCTGCCTTGGGTGGTTTCGTGAGGCCCCAGCACTTCTGAAGGCCCTAGGCCTTGTCTCCCTGCAAGTCGTTGTCCCTAAGTCTCTTACTTAGTATATGGTCTGGTACGCCCCTAGGGCCCCAGCCATATTTTGTGCTTAACTTATTGTGAAACGTTGATTTGTGCATATGTTTGTCTTCTAATCTCATAAAGAGATTAGTAGAGAGTTATTTAGAAATAAATACATATATATTTGATATATATACCTGTGTGGTGTCTTTTCATTTGGTGATTCAAGAGATTATATGGTAAAACAAGCTGCTTTACATTCCTCCGAGACTTAGCCTGAAGGCTGCTCTCCACAGCTACCACTAGGATAGCTTTCTTTAAAAGGTTGTCTTAAACCTATCTACCATAAGAGTCGATTTGCCCTGGTGCAAGGTGTCCACTTTAATTAGTGAACAGCATATACCAGGCCAACTTCTCACACACTCCAATCCATAACACATAGGTAAGAGACATATACATTTACAATGCCAATAGCTCCAACTCTTTCCTTTTTTTTAAACTCATAGATCTGATGCTTAGCTCCTACCTATTTGTTCTTTCCATCACCACAAACGTAAAGCTATACACAAAGTTCCATGCCACACAATTCAGCTCCACACATTGCCAACTCACACCACATAATTTAACACCAAACCACATAATACAACTCAACAACAGAATGACACAACACCCCATACATCCAATCCACACCACACAATTCTACATTGTGCAGCATAATTCAGCTGCACACCACATAATTAAACTGTACAAGTTACCACTCCACACAATCCCACTACACATAATACCACTACACTGAATGCCACAAAATTGCTAACCATATATTTCCACAGCACACCATGCCACATAATGCCACTACACAAATCCACTCCACACCACACATGTACACTCCACACAATTGCACAACTAACTAATCCAATACAACCCACACAGTTCCACTACACACCACATACATACACTCCATAACACATAAGTAAAATACATTGCCATTTGCAATGCCAATAGCTTCAACACAAACAAATGCGAGACCGTTGCATTTCCAATGCTTGTTTTAATGTTGTGAGAGGGCTAAAGGGAGTGCAGCATACCCCAGCAATATTTGAAAAAAAAACTGTAAATCTCCAGTCATTGAATCCATGACCCCTGAAGAGCTTACCATATATTTTTAAAGCACTCCTAGTTGGAGTTCTATGCTGTTCTACAGAGCCATCTTGTGGTCAGTTCTATGGCTGCACTTTGTAGTTTGAGAAATGTTAAAGAAACAAACTCAGACACGTTGATTTTTTTTAATAAAGCTTTATTACATTTTCTAATGACAATTACTTTTATTAAACATTGAACTGAGTGAATTAATGAAATATTAATTTCATTCTAATTATTTGTTATTTTCTGACAAAAACAATACACGTATTTTATATAAGTTGGTAGTCTGACGCCTTCATAAAGCCAATAGTTAGGTGAAAATGTCAGTTAAAACATACCGTTTCAAACTATCAAAACCACTGAAATTTACCAGGTTAGTTATCGGAAGTAACTATAACTCATGCCCTAAGGTAACTATTAATCCCTCCCTTGCCATGCACTGCTAATTACCCCATATTTTACATCACTCATGACATGATCTATGACATTATTAATAACATGACTGCAACATCTGAAATTACATAATTGATGACAAGACTATGAATTGTCGGGGCCCTACATCCAAATCCCCACAGGCAGCTAACTGTCATTTTCACCTAACTATAACGTCCCTTTAACCTTTGTTTTTTTCAGCAAAAATGTATATAAATATATAGGCCAAATTGCCAGAGTTGTCCCTGGCAGTGAAGGAAACTACTTTGCGTGCAGGAACCCTCCTTATGAAAGGGCAGTTTGCTGTCACTCAAAGTGGCTTTAGCCAGTGGCTGTGTTGGGCAGACTCATTGCACCATGCTGTAAGCTCTAAGGGGTGGAAGAAAAATGCAAATGACACATCAGCGAACCAATGGATGAAGAGGGCTGGCTGACAGCCTCAGCCCTTTACAGCACACAGCATTATGCAATGGATCTGTCCATTTCAGCCATTGGCTGCACTGCGTGCCCCTGGTCCTAGAGGTTTAAAGCTGTTCAATATGTGTAAAAGTAAACCATCAGCACAAAGTCCTCCACCACATCTAAATGACCACAAATGTTTATTTGCTCCTTTTTAACAATGAAATATTTACGCGGGGCTCATGTTCTATCATGAATTCATCAATGCATCAATTCCTCAATCCTGCACTTGATTTGATCCAGAGACACCCTCAGCAGGGCCTCTTGTCGATATTGCCTCATTCCTTCATTTCAACTATTGCTCCCAATCTGCGGAATTCTCTTCCTGTCTCAATTCGATTACAGAAAAATTGGAATTATTTCAAAAAAAGCTTCAAAACCATCTTCATTTAGTTAGGAGCCTGGTATGGAGGCCTTCCTGATGCACAACTCTTAGCTGTTATGAGGCCTCCACCTGCACTGCACCCCGTACATGAATAACACAGGAGATGGAGGACTGTGAGGAAGGGGAATGAGAGAAGATATAGAGTATGTGTTAAAAGTCCAGAGGGAGGGGATGAAGAGAAGAGGGTGGGAAGAGAAATGAAGGTAAAACCAGAGGTGGGTGAGAAGAGAGATTGAGGAAATAGAGGGATGAGAGCTGAAGACATCAACACAAGAAAAAGAGAGATTTGGACTAACCTATGAAACACAGAATTGGAGGAAATGGAAAACACTCCAGGTAGATTTTTTCTTGTGTTAGAGCATACACTGCTCAGAAAGAAGTATGTCCTCTCAACCTATGGAATTTGTTTTTGTAACAACAACCTTTTAACATATTTTGACATTCCAAGATAGCTCCTGTTTCTGTTAATTTTCTGCCAAATATTTCTTCCTTCCAAGTTAAAGGTCAGCAGGGTCATTTTAAGGGCCAAGGTTTACTGAGCCATGCACATACGACTTACAAAGTACTTTGCGTTAACATTTGTACCTTCAATGTGCACCAATCATCGAGCAACGAAGCATCCATTAAGGATTCACAATACAAAGGCATGCACTAGTACCCCTGCAGTCCTTAGAGCTCTCACCATGTGCCTCCATTTTCACATTCAAAGTGTGATAAGACCTTCCCAGAGCTCTGATATTGTACATATATTCTGACCTGTAGAATGCACTGCTGCTGCACTTAGGAGACATTCAGTAGTGAAACAGCCACAGGCTTTCACCTGCACCTTGCAGAATTATCCCAGCACCTAGATATTCACAGGGTTCTCCGAGTGCAGCTCAATATTTACCTGCACTATACAGGGCCATCACCACAGTGAAGCACACATGTGCTGCAGATTTCTGTGCATGCAGCTTACCTCCCACTAATGTCTAATCTGTTTAGTGAGGGATGGAATCCTGCGCTGCTGCTGCTGTACTACAGGAAGTGGATGCTTGCACTGCTGCTGCTATACTACAGGAAGTGGAATCTTGCACTGCTGCTGCTAATCTACAGGAAGTGGATGCTTGCACTGCTGCTGCTGAAGTGGAATCTTGCACTGCTGCTGCTATACTATAGGAAATGGAAGCTTGCACTGCTATACTATAGGAAGTGGAATCTTGCACTGCTGCTGCTATACTATAGGAAATGGAAGTTTGCACTGCTATACTATAGGAAGTGGAATCTTGCACTGCTGCTGCTATACTACAGGAAGTGGAATCTTGCACTGCTGCTGCTATACTATAGGAAAAGGAAGCTTGCACTGCTATACTATAGGAAGTGGAATCTTGCACTGCTGCTGCTATACTAGAGGAAGTGGAAGCTTGCACTGCTGCTGCTGTACTACAGGAATCGGAAGCTTGCACTGTTGCTGCTATACTATAGGAAGTGGAAGCTTGCACTGCTATACTATATGAAGTGGAATCTTGCACTGCTGCTGCTATACTAGAGGAAGTGGAAGCTTGCACTGCTGCTGCTATACTATAGGAAGTGGAATCTTGCACTGCTGCTGCTATACTAGAGGAAGTGTGAGATTGCACTGCTGCTGCTGTACTACAGGAAGCGGAAGCTTGCACTGCTGCTGCTATACTAGAGGAAGTGGAAGCGTGCACTGCTGCTGCTATACTGTAGGAAGCGGAAGCTTGGAGTGCTGCTGCTATACTAGAGGAAGTGGAAAATTGCACTGCTGCTGCTATACTGTAGGAAGCGTAAGCTTGCACTGCTGCTGCTATACTACAGGAAGTGGAAGCTTGCACTGCTGCTGCTATACTACAGAAAGTGGAAGCTTGCAGTGCTATACTATAGGAAGTGGAATCTTGCACTGCTGCTGCTATACTAGAGATAGTGTAAGCTTGCACTGCTGCTGCTGTACTACAGGAAGCAGAAGATTGCACTGTTGCTGCTATACTATAGAAAGTGTCTAACACATTAGTCTTGCACACCAGAGACAGTAATTGAGTAGCAAATATCAGTTATTAGTGTCCAAAATTCAAGCACAAACACAAAGTTCAATCTTCCCAAAGAACAAATCAATGATCGATGCGAGTTGATTGTAGTTAAAGACTCCTTTTATTCTTTTATTTCTTTGAAACATTTTATAAAAACACTTCACGCTGTGGACAAGACTGCCGACGCGTTTCGTCCCCCTTGGGACTTCTTCAGGGCTAAAAGTATATACAGACAAAAGAGCTATTTACAACATAAATAATAATTAAAAACAGACATTCATATTCAAATGAACCAGACAACATATTATGCACATGATCATATAATTATCAAAAAAAGAAAAAACACAGGAAGATATCCAGCTTGCAACTATATATGCTTATACTGAAGACAAAGAACACCACTCAAGCATTGTCAGGAGGAAGAGACATTGATCCTAGATCTAATAAGTTCATAAACACAAATAGCTATAGTACACACATAGTTATCTCTGATAGCCTTTTATTAGAGTATAGGAATTACTTTCAACTCTTAATGATTCTATTTAAAGAACAGTAGGCAACCCATAGTAGACAGGTATATTCCATCATCGCTTTTTTTTATGTATATGTATATTAAGACTTGAGGTCACAAAATTGATTATTGTTTTAAAAGAGAGAGAAAAAGAGAGACCAAACATGAGTTTGAAGAGTATCCACAAAATGCTAGAGAAGTAACAAAACGCACGTTAATAGGTATATAGAACAAGTATTCTTGTAAAAAGTGAGTAATTTCAAGTACATCTGTGAAAAATGAGACAAAAATTAATGCTACAATAACACATCTAATAATGTTTCACATTAGCACGTGATACATTAGTATTATAGAAAATATATATGTACATATTTGTCGGGCAATTCATCTGTGCCATGATATTCTCAAATGCCACTATTATTCAATATATCAACATGATAAGTGAAATGATATTTTCATTCATAATAACAATACAAGGTTAGTGCATAAAACGGTCAAATGACCGCAAGGTTTTAACCCAATAGACAAACACAGATCGTTACAGGTTTGAATTTGGATCAAATTCTTTAGTAGAAACACGCCAACGACAGCAAAAAGTTAATTAATGTGGGGAACACTTCTAATGCGGGCTAACTATCTATAAGCCAAAGAATATGCACTTTATGAAGTTAACATGTCACACAAGCATATTTATATGTTGCACGCGTTAATAATAATTAACGGATCAAAGGACACAAATTATCAAAGGTTTATAGCTATGTCGTAAGAGAAACAGAATAGTGCCGCAACTACATATCGGGAACAATGTTATTGCATACTAGTTGTCAGAATTAAGAAATGTGTGCTTTAAGAAATACGTTTTTCAACACGAACAAGGTGTATATGAAAATCGCCATCTTAAAGTGTGACTAACGAAACACAAAGATGTATGTTTGTTACTTGAACACCATAGCCTACATCTACCAGCTTGTTGCATAAAGCTAAAAAGTATGCGTTTAGAGAAATAGAGGTTTCACCTAAATGAAGTGCGTGTAAAACACACCATCTTGAATTATAGCTAAGGAAATGCAAAGCGGTATCTTAGCTGCTAAACCAGTGCATCCTGCAACTAACCAATATATATAGGCATCAGAGTGAAACCTGTAACTGTGTGACATTCTTAAATCCAAATACCAGTGGAATCAACAATTTTATATGGAACACAACCGTATTACCCACTTGTTGCAAAAAACTACAAAGTATGCGTTTTGATAAATAGAGGTTTGACATATAGAAGGTGCATTTACAAAGTGCCATCTTGAAGTATAACTAAGGAAATGCACAGCGATATCTTAGTCGCTAAAACAACGCATTCTGCAACTGTCCAAAAATACAAGGTCAGGAACAAAGGCAAGAATGGAAAATGTACAGAACAAGAAGTAAATAAGATTGTGAACCACCAGGTGGACAGCAGTAATCACTTGACTGATACAAATGAATTGAATTTCATAAATGTATCCTCTAGAGTGTTGAATGATTATGAAATCTCTGTCTTCAGCAAAGGCCTTAATTTTTGTCCCTCAGAGAGACCGTTTTTTGAAAATGTACATTTAGATCTTTTCAAATTTGTGCGTAAGTTAAAATTAAAAAAATTCTTTGCAGAACATCCTTCTAGTGGTCCCTCTATTGTCAACAATGTACCACACTCTGAGTTTACCATATCCGATTTACATGTTACGCACTTAATCGCCACTCTGCATGATGAGGATGACTCAGGAGATCTGATTGAGTTTGCACGAGATCTGAACATTGGAGAAAATTTGTCTATGGATAGTGGTCTACGTAACACTTCTAAATTTGTACCCCCTAGCCATACTAATTCAGTAATTGACGAATTTGCCTCTAGGGTAACCAAAGATCTGTACCATTTAGAGGACAGTCATGTAACTACAAAAAAGTGCTTTCATCCATCTAATATTAGTAAAGAGGATAGGGCTTTTCTCCAATCGATTAGAGATGATCCTAATCTAGTCATCCGTGAAGCAGATAAAGGAGGAAATATAGTTTTAATGGACCTTAAAGACTATATGGCTGAAATTGATCAGCAACTTTCCCAGACAAAATGTTATGAAAGACTCAGCTCGAACCCTACACCTACGATTGAGAGAAACATCAATGCCAGGCTAACAGAATGGCATGAGTCTTGTCTTATCACTGACCTGGAATTCAAGTATCTTGCAGCACACAACTCTAGATACCCTTGTATCTATGTGCTCCCTAAAATACATAAGGGAGGCCCCTTCCCTCCAGGACGGCCAATTATATCTGGCAATGGGGGCCCGACAGAACATCTAGCGGGAGTACGTAGATACCTTCCTTCAATCTTTCGTCCAAAACCTTCCTTCTTACTTGAAGGATAGTAAAGAACTCCTGTGCAAATTGGAAGACTTCAGGTGGGAGCAGGGGGTCTTCACATTCGTTACAATGGACGTGGAGAGTTTATATACATGTATTCAAATGACTCAAGGACTCAAAGGACTTACACATTTCCTGTACAAACGCAATGCGTGTTATTTGGAGCATACACGAATGTTCTTGGAAATGTCTGAAATGATCCTCACACAGAATGCCTTCATGCATGGTGAGACCTGGTTTCTACAAAAGCAGGGGACCGCGATGGGCTCCAGGTTTGCTCCATCCTATGCAAATCTCTTCATGGGGTTGTATGAGATGGAGCATGCCTGGGGCTCAGGTGCTAGTGTTTGGATTGACAACATCCTCTTTTATGTTAGATACATCGATGATGTCTTTCTTATATGGAAGGGCAGTGTTGATGACTTGAATCAATATTTCAACTACCTCAATGACAATAAATTCAATGTCAAACTTACGATTAGTAGTTCCAAGCATGAAATTGCATTCTTGGATCTTAGATTGTATGTCGTTGGTGACACTATACAAAGTGACATTTTCAGAAAAAGTACGTCCTGCAATAGTGTGCTTCATGCCACTAGTTGCCATCTTAAATCGACCATCTCGGCAATTCCATATGGTGAAATGGTCAGGGTACACCATAATTGCAGCCAAAACCATTATTTTGAAAGAAATATAAGTAAGATCAAGAAAGATTTCAGCACACGGGGATATAACACAAACTGCCTTAAAAAAGCAGAACAGAAAATACGAAAACTAGACAGGAAAGATACTCGTATGTCTAAGGCCCATGACAAGAATAAGGCCAATCAGACCCATTTGGCTTTTATAACCGAGCACAACATATACAGTGGACATATTTTTAACATACTGAGAAAGAATTGGCATTTACTTAAGTCTGAGACATTACCTGCTGATATTGTATCTTCAAGACCTAAAGTAACTTATCGAAAAGGTAGAACCATTAAAGACAAGTTATGCCCAAGTCACGTCAGAGAACCCAAGATCGTCCCATGTACTTGGTTGCCTGAAAAACCACAGGGTTTTTATGTTTGTGGAATTTGTAGTATCTGTAGCTTAGGAGTTAATAAACTCACAAGCTTTCAATACAATGGTTCGAAAGAGTATAAGATTACATCCTTTATAAACTGCAATACGACCTTTTCTGTCTATTTGATCAGATGCTCATGACAAAATATATGTCGGAAGTAGTATAAGGAATTTAAAGACTCGCATACAAGAGCATGCAAGAAGCATCAGGAATAAAGATGAAAGATACCCTGTCGCATTACATATTCATACTTCCCATCCTAACAACACTAAAATTACATTTCACGCTATAGATCATGTGAAAAGTAATGTTAGAGGTGGGGATAGGGTCAGTCATTTGCGACAGACAGAGGCGCGCTGGATCTGTCGCCTTAGAGCTGTGACCTGTGGTCTTAATATCAATAATGAATTTCATCATTTTCTATAATATGCATTTGCATCTTTCCAACTTGAAGCATAAATGACTCTGTTGTCTTGGTTTTTAAAAAATGACCCGAATAACTGATTATCTTGCATTTTGCCTTTGTGCACGGTCTTCTCTTTTGTGACTATTTCTTTAGTATATTGTTGTTATAGTAATTCCTGAGAACATACTCTACTAAGTGGCAGGTCATATGTATTTGCATATAATTTGCTTTGGAACTGTCTATCCTCAGCTGGAATCTGTATGTACTCTAGACGAGATTATTTCTTTATGTACATTATTGGGACAGCAAAAAATTCCCTTTTTTTGCTGGTGCACATTTCCCAACGTCTATCAATTTGAGACATTACCATAGTGGCTGTAATCTAGAGTGTATGATTACCTTTGTCAAATCCTTACTGTGGTACATATTATTGGATAGGTTTTGGGTTTTCTGCTTAGCATAAAATACCCTGTCCAAAAACAAAAAAAATTCTTATCAAAAAAATAAATAAATAATAATTTCTTATCATAGAAGACAGTCATGTCTATTCACTCGAGTGTTCCTTAATGACATATTTGTTACAAAACAATTTGTTTCAGTAATGTTTGGTGACATCACATTCTTTACAAACATGGCGCTTGTTCTGAGGATAGTGATATAAATATATTTTCCCATTTCGATTACTGTATAATCTTTTTACTTATATTTAGGATATAAATCGCTTGTATTTTTTTGAAACTTTCTCGACCGGGTGGATGTCTCTTTTCTTCCAAGCGGAGTTTCTCCTGTGTCCCTTTCGCATTGCTCTATCTGCTGTCTAGTCACGTTTGACAATGTACAACGATGACATATTTGCGACAAAAAGAAAAAGAAAAAAAACGATTTGTTGTAGTATTATGAGACAAACCGCTTGTAATTCTTTGAAACTTTCATGACTGGGTGTGTGTTTCTTCCCCAAGCGGAGTTGCTCTTTTGCTCCTTTAGCTTGGCTTTATTTGTCATCTATAACCTTTCCCCCACTCAAATATGGCGCCCGTTGTACACCTAGATATCATGTGACCACATCACGCTCGACAATGGACAACGTTGATCTCAACACAGGTGTGTGCACTTAGAATGGGTATATAAGCTGTGCTTTATGTGAGTTCGGTTCGCTTCGCTTTTTGAACCGGACGCGATTTACAGATCGCAGGGAGATACAGATTACCATAAGTTTTAAGAAATAAGCTATTGCGCTGCTTGTTTATAGTTAGGTCTATTGGCATCTATGCTACAAAATTGCACTAACTATATTTAGCTTCTTATACTGTCATTTTACTTCCTTCATATTATTCCGATTTCATTCTGATGCCAATATACATTGGTTAGTTGCAGAATGCGTTGTTTTAGCGACTAAGATATCGCTGTGCATTTCCTTAGTTATACTTCAAGATGGCGCTTTTAAATGCACCTTCTTTATGTCAAACCTCTATTTCTAAAAAAGCATACTTTGTAGTTTTTTGCAACAAGTGGGTAATACGGTTGTGTTCCACATAAAATTGTTGATTCCACTGGTATTTGGCTTTAAGAATGTCACACAGTTACAGGTTTCACTCTGATGCCTATATATATTGGTTAGTTGCAGGATGCACTGGTTTAGCAGCTAAGATACCGCTTTGCATTTCCTCAGCTATACTTCAAGATGGTGTGTTTTACACGCACTTCATTTATGGGAAACCTGTATTTCTCTAAACGCATACTTTTTAGCTTTATGCAACAAGCTGGTAGATGTAGGCTATGGTGTTCAAGTAACAAACATACATCTTTGTGTTTCGTTATTCACACTTTAAGATGGCGCTTTTCATATACACCTTGTTCGTGCCGAAAAACTTATTTCTTAAAGCACACATCTCTTAATTCTGACAACTAGTATGCAATAACATTGTTCCCGATATGTAGTTGCGGCACTATTCTGTTTCTCTTACGACATAGCTATAAACCTTTGATAATTTGTGTCCTTTGATCCGTTAATTATTATTAACGCGTGCAGCATATAAATATGCTCATGTGACATGTTAACTTCATAAAGTGCATATTCTTTGGCTTATAGATAGTTAGCCCGCATTAGAAGTGTTCCCACATTAATTAACTTTTTGGTGTCGTTGGGGTGTTTCTACTAAAGAATTTGATCCAAATTCAAACCTGTAACGATCTGTGTTTGTCTATTGGGTTAAAACCTTGCGGTCATTTGACCGTTTTATGCACTAACCTTGTATTGTTATTATGAATGAAAATATCATTTCACTTATCATGTTGATATATTGAATAATAGTGGCATTTGAGAATATCATGGCGCAGATGAATTGCCCGACAAATATGTACATATATGTTCTATATTACTTATGTATCACATGCTAATGTGAAACATGATTAAATGTAGCATTTATTGTAGCATTAATTTTTGTCTCATTTTTCACAGATGTACTTGAAAATACTCATTTTTATAAGAATACTTGTTCTATATACCTATTAAGGTACGTTTTGTTAATTCTCTAGCATTTTGTGGATACACTTCAAACTCATGTTTGGTCTCTCTTTTTCTCTCTCTTTTAAAACAATAATGAATTTTGTGACTTCAAGTCTTAATATACATATACATAAAAAAAAGCGATGATGGAATATACCTGTCTACTATGGGTTGCCTACTGTTCTTTAAATAGAATCATTAAGAGTTGAAAGTAATTCCTATACTCTAATAAAAGGCTATCAGAGATAACTATGTGTGTACTATAGCTATTTGTGTTTATGAACTTATTAGATCTAAGATCAATGTCTCTTCCTCCTGACAATGCTTGAGTGGTGTTCTTTGTCTTCAGTATAAGCATATATAGTTGCAAGCTGGATATCTTCCGGTGTTTTTCTTTTTTGATAATTATATGATCATGTGTATAATATGTTGTCTGGTTCATTTGAATATGAATGTCTGTTTTTAATTATTATTCATGTTGTAAATAGCTCTTTTGTCTGTATATACTTTTAGCCCTGAAGAAGTCCCAAGGGGGACGAAACGTGTCTGCAGTCTTGTCCACAGCGTGAAGTGTTTTTATGAAATTTTTCAAAGAATAAAAGGAGTCTTTAACTACAATCAACTTGCATCGATCATTGATTTGTTCTTTGGGAAGATTGAACTTTGTGTTTGTGCTTGAATTTTGGACACTAATAACTGATATTTGCTACTCAATTACTGTCTCTGGTGTGCAAGACCAATGTGTTAGAAATTCATGTTTGATGGGTTGTACCTATCTTTTCCCAAGACGTATGAAGGTCACGTCTTGGGTTCTTTGCACCCAGGCTTACTTCACAATACTGTAGCTACTACACGTCGCTATAACTGGTGCTGGATTTTGTTGCCTTGACCTTTCTTTCTTTGTGTATACTATAGAAAGTGGAAGCTTGCACTGCTATACTACAGGAAGTGGAATTTTGCACTGCTGCTGCTATACTAGAGGAAGTGGAAGCTTGCACTGCTGCTGCTATACTGTAGGAAGTGAAGCTTGCACTGCTGCTGCTATACTACAGTAAGTGGAAGCTTGCACTGCTGCTGCTGTACTACAGGAAGTGGAAGCTTGCACTGCTGCTGCCATACTGTAGGAAGCGGAAGCTTGCACTGCTGCTGCTGTACTACAGGAAGCGGAAGCTTGCACTGCTATACTAGAGGAAGTGGAATCTTGCACTGCTGCTGCTATACTAGAGGAAGTGGAAGCTTGCACTGCTGCTGCTATACTATAGGAAGTGGAATCTTGCACTGCTGCTGCTACTATACTAGAGGAAGTGGAAGCTTGCACTGTTGCTGCTATACTATAGGAAGTGGAAGCTTGCACTGCTATACTATAGGAAGCGGAATCTTGCACTGCTGCTGCTACACTAGAGGAAGTGAAAGCTTGCACTGCTGCTGCTATACTATAGGAAGTGGAATATTGCACTGCTGCTGCTACACTAGAGGAAGTGAAAGCTTGCACTGCTGCTGCTATACTATAGGAAGTGAAAGCTTGCACTGCTGCTGCTATACTAGAGGAAGTGGAAGCTTGCACTGCTGCTGCTAGACTATAGGAAGTGGAAGCTTGCACTGGAATACTAGAGGAAGTGGAAGCTTGCACTGCTGCTGCTGTACTACAGGAAGTGGATGCTTTCACTGATGCTGCTATACTATAGGAAGTGGAAGCTTGAACTGCTGCTATACCATAGGAAGCGAGAGCTTGCACTGCTGCTGCAATGCTATAGGAAGCGGAAGCTTGCACTGCTACTGCTATACTACCTGGAAGTGGAAGTTTGCACTGCTGCTGCTATACTGTAGGAAGCGGAAGTTTGCACTGCTAATGCTATACTACAGGCAGCAGAAGCTTGCACTGCTGATGCTATACTACAGGAAGTGGAAGCTTGCAGTGCTGCTATGCTACAGGAAGCAAAAGTTTGCACTGCTGTTGCTATACTATAGCAAGTGGAATCTTGCACTGCTGCTGCTATACTACGGAAGTGGAACCTTGCACATCTGCTATACTACAGGAAGAGGAAGCTTGCACTGCTACTGCTAAATATAGGAAGTGAAAGCTTGCACTGCTGCTGCTATACTACAGGAAGCAAACGAAGCAAACACTTGCACTGCTGCTACACTTTAGGAAGTGGAATCTTGCACTGCTGCTGCTTTCTATGGGAGAGGAAAGTTTGTTTTGCTGCTGCCCAGTTCTGACCTGTCCCATCACCAAGGGAAGTGTCTGCTGTTGCTGCTCCTGCTGTACCTATTCTATGAGGGAGGGAAGCTTGCACTCCTGCTCCCTTGCTGTACCAGAAGAGGGCAAGCTTGCCATGCTGCTGCCCCTTCTTCACCTGATCTCCCAGACAGTGACATTTAAAGTAGCAGTCTGTTGTACCTGTTTTGTGTGTGTGACAGAACCTGGTGCTGTTTCGCCTGCTGGTGCCACCAGTCATGTGCTGATTTTTGGTGTTAGTGAAGCTTTCAGGCTGTTGTCCGTACTTTACCTGTGATGTGTGTTAGTGGAGCGTGTTATTAAACATTTCATTATAGAAAAGCCAAAATGAGTGGCATTGCCAATGCTTTTTTAAATGCATCACGCGCATGAAAGATGGCTCTCCCAAAATATGTGGACCGAGTGTATTTCTTTGGTTTTGCATGTTAACTGACCAGTCTGTTTTCTGTACGGACTAAACTACATTGTAAACATGTAAAACACGACTGCCAAATGACTCTGTACCAGGTGTGTGACCTCCGGCAGCCTTATCTATTTAACAAAGCTCACTTTGCATTTTCTGATTTGTTGAGCCTTTACATATAGGTTTCAAAGCAAAACTTCAAGTCCCAGACTGCAGCAAGCCATTTGCTAAAAAACAAGGAGTTTGTAATACTCTGTTCACCTGGCATGTGTTTGAAGTCAATGGCAAATGGTGTTACATACTTTGCATTGCTGACCGTGACCTTGAGAATAATGGTTCTCAGTTTGACCCTTTTAGGTGCTCTAAAACCACTTTTTTATTTAGATGACAAGATGTAATTTAGTTTGCAGCGCGTGATTTACAAAAAATGTGAACATTCCGGGCCTTATTCTGTCATCTTTTCTTGTGCAGGTTCCAGGTAACCGGCGCCAATGAAGAAGGGAGCTGCGGGGCCACAAAGAAGACATCAATCTATTCAGAAAGCTGTCTCACAGAGGCACACTGGAGCTGTGAGAAGGATGCAAAGAGACTTTAGACTCTGGAGAGTGTCTTCTTTGGGAGCGGTAACAAAGCGGCCTGACTGACCACGTGGAGACAGCTGGTCAATTGCAAAAGTTCTCTGTAATCATCCAATGAACAGTCAACAATTCAGCAGAGCTGTTTGTTTCTTACTTTATATGGAGTGTTCCCTTCCTTTTAAAACAAGCATCTGCAATGCAAGAGGTCTCGCATTTACGCTAGTTTGAGCTATTGGCAATGTAAATGACAATGATTTTTATTTATGTTTTGCTTTTCAAAACATAAATAAATTGCATTGTCATTTGCAATGCCAATAGCTTAAACTCTCGCAAATGCGAGACATATTGCATTCCAAATGCTTGAAGGCATCGCTGCACACGAGAGACGCTCGTGCCCTCCTGCAGTAAGAGAAACTCATTAAAGAAAATAGGGGCATATTATCAAGCGGCAGCGATAATTATCGCTGGCCGCTCTTAGCGAGATTTTTTTTATCGCCGGCTATCGCTGGCAATTATCGCCATGCTATCGCTGTATTAACAACGAATAGCGCAATGGCGATAATTTCCAGCGATAGCGGTGTTTCCATGGAACATCGCTGGTTTTCCAGCGATGTTCCATGGAAGCGGCGATAACCTTGCTGATACGACCCTGAGGTCGTATCAGCATAATCCACCCCCATTGTTAGGTATAGGTAAGTCTGCATTTTTGCAGACGTTAGTTTTTGGCAAAAACCGCGGTTTTTGCCAAAAACCAACGTCTGCAAAAATGCGTGGGACTCCTTGTTAATATCGCGATGTACATTTCGCGATATTTAACAAGGTAGTCCGTCAGGGGTACGCCCAGTGACGCCCACTTTGCATCTCATTAGAGATGCGAAGTTAGGCGTGCTGGAAACGGGCGCTAAGTCAAGGAAACACGCGCTAGCGTGTCCTTGATGATATTGCGATGAAATTATCGCCGCTTTTCGCCCGAAAACGGACGCTAAAGCGGCGATAATTTTATCGCGGCCCCTTGATAATATGCCCCATAGTGCTTACAGACTAAAGAAGACATACCGTGTAACAACCGAAGTAAAAGGGCCAGTCCTCATCTGAGGTTACAAATGAAGACAAGGCGGTACTAAGGAGGGACTAACAAGCCTAATAGCGAATCAGAAGCCAGCATTTACGAAGGAGAATGACACAAGCCAATGACAAAAATGTGCGGAGAGTGGGCAGGGCTTCAAGTACATACTCCAATACAGCATGGCTTGCAGAGCAGCGCATGCACTGCCCGGGCTCGACCTAAAAAGAGAGAGAATTCATTCATAAAAGACATCTGAAGACCAACACTCCAGACCGTGTATTTGTATTTAAACACAGTGAACAATGCGAGATCAAATCCCCCTTCCTCCTCGCAGGACCCACCTCTGCATGGGATCTCCTCTCTCTGATCCATCCGACCTTCTCATTTTGAGTTACAAGGTTTCACTTCTCTTGGCTTGAGGAACCGAGGATGGTGACAATAGTAGGCTTAATCATCTCAAAAGAACGAGGGCCAGATTCACAAAGGTAAAGTTAGACCTAAAGTCTAACTTAGACCAAAAGTCTAACTTTACTACTTTTTACTACTTTTCGGTATTCACAAAGGTAAGTTACTACTAGTAAAATTACTAGGAATAAAGATACTGCTCATAACTTAGCTTTGTGAATACCAAAAAGTTGTAAAGTTAGACTTTTGGTCTAACTTTACCTTCGTGAATCGGGCCCTGAATTTTCACCTTAAGGTAAAGTCAGGCAGCTGAAAGTTGTGAAAAGTTTGGATCTGGCTTTGCCATTTATAACATGTGACGCTCTTGGTGGGATCAGCTTAGGGCAATGAGATGTGACACGATGAAACACATCAAGCAGCAGAAAGGCCACAAGGATTCTCGTTTCCTGAGTAGGACAGGGCAATTGAGGAAAGACTATTATCATTACAGAGGCTCAAACAAATCCACGTAGGAAAAGGAGTGTTTTTAAGTGGCTTCCACCACCTGGGCAGCAATAATGGGAGATCTCAGATGGGACTGACTTCCCAACTGAAGTCTTCTTGAATGAGTAGATGGTGAGAGATAATGTCCTTAACTGTTATGTGGTCATATATCCAGCTTTCCAGAGTGTTCGGGATGAAATAAAGTAATTGTTCTGAAGTGCTTTCAGTATAATATAGAATGTTTTACTTTGCTTAAAGCCAAGAATAAATAACATGCACTAATTGGCTTTAAGAGTGATGAGAAAGTTGAAACGTGACCGACTCCTTGTTCAACCATCGCTCTCTAAAATGGGGTCTCAGGAGCATCCTTTCTCTCAGCAGCCTTGAAGCAGAGGCGCTTTGAACCTGCACAGATCTGACCATATTCTTCATGCTGCAGGGGAGCATCAAACACAGGCTAGCTACAGACGATGAACATGTTTCAGTAACAGATTAATTTACATATGCCCCTTAAAGCGAAGCATGCAAAAAGAACAGCAAATGCAATCTGAAATGACAGGATCACCCACAAAGTAGGTGGATTATTACCTTAGGGTGACTAAAACTGGGTTGGGCAATAAGCATGCTTTTTCTCACATCATTTTAGGCCTGCATAATAACTCCTCAGATAATGCTTTCAGGGGGAACAGACAAACGTTGTCATCATCAGGCGTAGGGTAGACTGGCACGTTTCGTATCCAACATCTGTGCAGATTCTCAAGGAGTTGACACCTAGTGCTCCTCCATGGCCTCACTTTGCATATCACACAGTAGTTTTAACTTGCCACCCCCCAGTCCCTGATTTGGCCTGTAATGTTTGGTTTCTGCTTATGTTGATCTCAGAGAACTGACAACTAATGAACAGAAATGTAAAGTAATATTCCTACACCCTTAAAGTATTATGATTACACTCATATAGAATAAAACTTTCTGTTTGGAGCAAGCGGGCAATAATTGAGTTTGGCAAAGCACATGATTGATAGCTCATATAACCCTTGGTAATGGCCAACTCTGTTACAATCAAGCATGTAGTCTTGTAGGATATGAAAGAAGTAGGATTATTAGGTTCAGACAAGCTTACAAGTAAATCAGGTAGAGCCCCACCAGGAGCAGCATCGTCCTGCTCAGCCCTTTTCACTTCAACTGTCCACTCATCCAAGCACAAACACTCTCAACATCCCAATCATCCAATGGCCTCACTCACTGGCTGAGCAGCAGGGACTTGGAACTCTGGGGAGGATGCATAGTAACCAAGACAAGTCACAACACATCTCTCTCTGTTACAGAAACAATAGAAAATTCAAATAAAACAATCAACGAGTCCCATAAATATTACTTCTAGATTAACATCAAATCAAAGGGACAAGAGATGACACAATATGATAAAACAGTCCATTGGACATTAGAATACACAGATAATAACATCATGCAATCTTCAGCAGAACTAGTAAACTAATAACACCCCTAAGTCTTTCACCTCACAACATCAAGGTGCAACACACATGCTCCTGTAACACGCCCTAAATTACTCAGAAGAGACAACACTAATATAAGGGTGCAATACACATACTCCTACACTGCATCTTTAACCACTCAGGATGGACAACAGCAACAATATCAGTCAGTGTCTCTAAACACTTACAACAGGACCAGGGAGTTCACACCTTCAACTGCATCCACTATCACGGCAGGACCGGGGACTCCAAACCTTCTACTGCACTTATACAACACATACAGGACCAGGGATCACATACCCTCTACTGCACTTACACAACTCACGGCAGGACCAGGGACTTCATACCCTTTACTGCAGCAACTCAACTCATAGCAGGACCAGGGACTCTACACCCTGTACTGTATTACACAACTCACTGCAGGACCAGGTCTCACCTCAGGACCTCCACAAAGGGTATCTCTCAACCCATACCATAACAGGGTGTCTTTAAACCCATCACAGGGTATCTTTAAACCCATTACATTCCCACTAACACAGGGGATCTCAGAAAAATGCAGCAGAAGGTATCTTTCAACCCCCCATCACATTCCCACTCACACAGGGAATCTCAGAAAAATGTAGCACACCACACACGGTCTCAAACACCTTACCCGGTCTCCCAACGGACCCAAACTCAATCCCTAACTCATTCCTATGCACAGGGAAACTTCACAGTGTAATACTTTACGCAATATGTACACCTCATACAGTATAAGACACATTCACCAAACAGGATTGAAACACTCACCCACACCCTGACACACAAGCAAAAACAAACTTATGTAGCAAATCCAGATCTCCATAAACAAAATACTCTCAGCAGGTAATTATGCCAGGCAAACTTCAGAACATGTCAGCAAATTGAGAGGAGTACTAAGGAATAAACTGGCAAGCTCAATGATGATACAGCAAAAATTCCAGCACAAACAGTCAAAGTTGTTGGTCTTCACAACAATGTCACTCAACGCATACGCCTTTAACCCCTTAGGAAGGAAGAGTGGAACCTTGGGCTAAACACTTGCCCCTTCACCCTTAACCCCTTAGGAAGGGTGGAAAAATCACACATCACATCAATGTCACTCAACCAACACGGTCACACTCCAGGACCAACACGTCACAACATGGTCACACTTTAGGACTACCATATCACCGTACACACACTCCCTCTTCTGCATACCCAACATGACTGGGAAGAGAATTAAGCATGGCATTAAAAACATAAACTGAGGTAACACGTCAAGAAACCCCCACTCCGGTGAATGACCTCTCACCCGACATCCAACCCGAATACCAACAATAAGACCAACAGGAACAGTTCAATTCCTCCCCAGTTGTCACAAGAGGTTCAGCAGTTGCAGTTCAGCGCCTTCAAAACAGCCCCACACATGTGGTAACCTCCCACCTCAGCTTCAAATGCTTGGGCCTACACTGCCCTAAAGTGAGGTAGTTGTGGTGCGATAATAATTTTTCCTCAAAATGTGAAAGTCACTCACCACTGGAAAAAATCCCACACACAATTCACCAAAGTCTCTCCACCATAACAGGGAGCTGCTATAATATTGTCTGGTTTCAATAAAGCTGAGCGGCAATTTTCACTGATGCCAATATTCTCTCACAGCTCTATCCAGCGTCTGAACACAGGTAAAGCTCACCAGTTTTACAACATAGCTGATGTCCACTATACTCCTTATGCAGTAGAAACCCTTCCTTAGTAATCTCAACAAAGGTTAATTTCATGCTGCCAGTTCGCTCACTTCACAACTTGCAGCATTATTTGTATCACAATGCTGCCTGTTCACTCCCCTCTGGCATGACTAGACAAACCATGAACTCCTCTTGTACATACCAAATTCATTCTTGTTGATAACAAAGTCCTTTCAACTCAGCAGCCACCCTCTAGATCTGCTGCACTCAGTACGCTGGCCTGTTCAATTGCCCTGGACTGCAGACTGGCTGATGTACATAGACACTGGTGGGGCTACCAGGCTCAATTCTTCCTCACAGGCTTTAAACTCTTTGTAATACTCTAGTCTCTTCTTAGTTTCTTTCATTTCTTCTTAATTTTTTGATCCTCACGTGTAGTTTCTTTTCCGCTCGTCGCTAGTGTTACAATCAAAGATGTAGTCTTGTAGCGACTTGGAACTCTGGGGAGGATGCATAGTAACCAAGACAAATCACAACAAACTTCACAACCAAGTCTACGCATGGCAGAGGCTTACTCCCCGCAGCATATGTGCCGTCTGTTGAGAACATGTTTTGTCTCATACATTTGGTGATGCAATTCCAGCAACATATAAGTTTTACCAAGTAACAGGCTTGTCTTCCATCACCTGGCTGCCATGGAAACAGTTATGATGGAGGAGTTGATCTTGAACACTCCTCGCCTGATCCTTGGTTCAGGTACTTGATAGATACTCTTGGTGCTGCAGGTGCCTCCTCATACAATCCAGTGATACCTTTATGAAAGCATCACCTCTTCCTGAAAGATTCTCACTGAGTGAGGGCTGCTTAGTAGATTCTGTTGAGGACCGCCTCCCTTACCAAACAGTAGGACACAGCAACATTGTGGTTCTGCTCTGTCACAATATTGCCGCTGTGACAGAAGCTCAGCTGAAACCTTCAAGGACTTTATCATTTACTTTAAATTCTGTGCCAAGTTGAGATCCAAATTCCTCACACCCATAGTGGTGGCCACTTGGATCCATCAAAGGAGACCAACATTCCTGTTTTTGCCATTTACTGGAGATTGTTTTACCATGTTAACATTTTTTTTCACAAGCCTCAAGAGTAAGTGGCAAGATGCTCTGCAGGGTGGATGTCTTATTATAACGGAGTGATTAGGGCCACTTGCTAAAGAATGTTGTCTCTTTTATTAAAATCTAACAGTTAATATGTGCCTTGATGTTTTGACTTTATTTTATAATTGTCTTTTTTTTCTTCCGTTATCAAATAAACATATTATTACCACTACTATCACTTACCAGCGCACTTAGGGGTCGATTACGATGGCGGGCGGACAAAGTCCGCCCGCCATCGCATTGCCAAAAGGGACCGCCCGCCATAGGTGCGGTGGTCCCGCTACACAAATCAGGATGCGCCCGCCACACTGGCGGGCGCATCCCGTATTTTTACATTGCGGCGGGCGGTGCTGCAAGCAGCACCCGCCGCAATGTAAAAATACAAGTTGCGCATTTACATGCACAACGTGACAGACACCGCGCGGTGCCTGCCACATTGTACATGCAAATGCAGGGGGGTACCATAGGTACCCCCCATGTGCACCCCCCACACCCCCAACACCCTGGGGGCCCGCAACGGGCCCCCAACAGCAGGAACCGCCAGCCTTTCCATGGCGGCAATGCAGCCATGGAAAGGCTGCTCGCAGCCTGCATCGTGATATGGATGGCGGTGTCTTCCAGACACCGCCACCATATTCAGCACGTGTTCCGCCGGTCGATGAGTCGACCGGCGGAAAAGCGGCGGACGGTCTTTCCATCCGCCGCGGACCCCCCAGCCATCATGATATGGCGGGGGGGTCTTTGCTGTTGGGATGGCGGGCGGATCGCCCCTGCCGGCCCGGCGGGGGCGATCCGCCCGCCATCGTGATCGGCCCCAGAGTTCTTTGGTAGGTGGCCGGACTCTCTTTCCCTCCTTCCAGTGAAATACCAAATCCACAGGGTTAAATTTACTAGATAAATCCGGATTGGGGGAGTCAGAATGAAGTATGATATGTGGTATCAGAGTTTTCACTCTTGTTTACTTCATAGTTTGCCTTTTTCTGGCCAATTTTTCCCTTGCAAAGTTTTCCGGGTTTTCCAGTTGAATTTGCCTTTGGAAAGCAACTGGGAAGTGCAGTAAACCTGCATTAGTTGCAATCCGGAAATGGGTGGAAAAACCCATTTGTGTGTGAATCAGAATTCCCAGATACTTGTAATAAGTGCCTAAGTCTTTAGAGCTGAAATTTAGTTATACATAAACAAAACTTGAAGAAACTGACAGAACTCCAAAACACTCCAAATAAAATCTCGCTTGAAAACTTGAAAAGCAAACCCCAACAACCAGTGGGGCTTATTTACAAGCCCCTTGCGCCGCTGGTGCATCCCTTTTAATATGGGAAAAAGGGACGCACCAGCGGCGCAAGGGGCTTGTAAATAAACCTCAGGTTTTTATTGCATGTGGAACTTTCGTTTGCAAATAGCTCGTCCCTGATCTGCACTTCCCTGATCCCGATTCTCAGACTCGAGCACTAGGCGCTTCTGCCCACAGACGAGACTTGAGAATGCGGAAGATCCGCACATACATAACTGTAGGGAAAGAAGAGTGGGGGTGTGTCCGAATACTGACAACTGAATTAATGTCCTGCAAAAATATTTGGGCATATTATCAAGGATTAGCGATATTTATCGCTAACCGCGCTTAGCGCGTTTTTTGTTAACGCCGCCTATCGCTGGAAATTATCGCTGAGATAACACCCTATTAGTAAGGTTTATCTCCATAGCGATAATATTTCCAACGATATCGAAGCAGCGAGAATATCGCTGGAAAACCAGCGATATTCTCGCATTAACGCTAAGGTGGATTCAGCATTAGAATCCACCTCCTATACTTTAAACAGGTAAG
Organism: Calotriton arnoldi; assembly: GCA_963921515.1. Classification (NCBI taxonomy): domain Eukaryota; kingdom Metazoa; phylum Chordata; class Amphibia; order Caudata; family Salamandridae; genus Calotriton; species Calotriton arnoldi. The sequence goes on from CAWUFW010007701.1 coordinate 130,914, forward strand.
TCATCCTCACTAGCAGGTGTTAGAATCTAGCGATAAACGCGCTTAGCGCGAATTATTATATCGCTTCGCCTGCCTTGCTAATAGGGGTAGTGGGATTAGCGACTGTTTTCAGTCGCTTTTAGTAGGAACGCCTTCCTTGCATGTCATTAGCGATAATTATCGCTGACATGCAAGGCGATGGAATACGCGGCCTCTAACGCCTGAAAGCTGTCGCTAACGCCTGTTAGCGACAGCTTGCTAATAGGGCGATAAAATTATCGCCGCTTTAGTGGCAAAAAGTGCCGCTAAAGCGGCGATAAAGCCCTTGATAATATGCCCCATTGTTCTCAGAATATCGACGATCACAATATCATGAAGGTAAGTCGATTCAGATCAAGGCATCTTGAAAATACATATATAATCAAGATACAGGGATGAGAATTTAAGAATAGAAAATCTATGCTTCTCCATGTAGACTTACCTTCACGATATTTTGGTGTTCAATATTCTGGTCACAATTTTTTTGCAGGATGATATTTAAAACTCTATATTTGGTGGTATCCTGGAAAAGTGGCATTTTAGAGAATGAGGTCGTGCATCTTACAAATACACTGTAGTTTATTCTTGTTAAGAGCTAGAGTAAGCGACTTTGCAAGGTGAGAAAGGATTGTCTATACACTCACGTGTCATGAGGGAGCAGGGGAAGAGACTGCTCCCCGATGAGAACCCTCCTGCAAAAAGTGTTTTGCACATTTATGCCATGAATACTCCAGTATGAGGACAACTGAAAGGTCAACTAGAAGTACACAAAGAAATCTATATGTTGCATACTTTACTCCATTATGTCAATCAGTAACCATGCAAGTTACAATTATAAATGGGCAGTATATTGTGAGAGGCCCAGCACGAGTTTAAGGAGCAGCCCAAACCTACGGAATAAGGATGGCTAAGAAAAGGAATATCATGCAGGAACATTTACTTGCTCCAAATTAATGTACACTGAAGTATACAAAATTGACGGGTGGAATACTTACATTTAGCTCAACCACAGGTAATCACTCGGGCCGTATCCCAGTCCATCATTATTTAGCACACCATGCCACCTCAGCTTGGACCCACCCATATGCAAATCATTCTTGATCCTGCTTCAATGGGAACAGTCCAGCCCCAACTGACAGGCCAGGTTCTCCCTGAACCGGAACACAAGCAGCCTAGGACCGGTTTGGCCTAGTTGGGGCTCACCAGCCAGCTATAGTTTGGTTTCAGTCACACAGTGTGCACTTCCAGCCTGAGTGGAACGTATGTATTTTATGAGTATTTCAAGTCTCCCAGTCATTAGGTTTCTATTGCATTTGAGCACATACATTTTCACACCATACTGCTTCAGAGACCTCATATCAATATACTAATTCCAATCATAGGGCCAATTCATGGTTCACTTCAGAACTCACTCTCTTCAAATTGGAAACCCACAAGGCAAGGAGGCAGTGAATTATGATCCCATAGCTAAGTAACAATATATAAAATCCTTCTGAAATATAAATCAGAAATGATTAGCAAAACAGTACTGCTTTTCAACGTGCATTACACACACTCCAAACCAAAACAAACAACTGTTCAGAATCATTGAAGATGAAGTGGTGCCTCAGACCAATCAGAGTCAGGACACTCCTTCCCAAGCTCCCTGTGCCACTACTCTATCTTCATTTTTTATTACAAAGACAGATAGGATTGGATCACAGGTAGGGGAAGTCTCCAATCTCTTCAATATCTTCCTAGTAAATGATCTTACTGCATCAGAAGGTTTCGATCTTTGAGGAAGACACAGCCATCACCATCGCCAGACTCTGTGGCTCGCAGTCAGATCCATACCCCACAGAGATTATGAATCAGATTGTCCTCTATTGGCTTACAATTTGATTACTCAATTTAATCAATCCTTTACTTAAGGAACAGTACCAGATGTGTATAAATCGGCAGTGATCAAACCGTAGTTGAAAAAGTCCACCCTTCCATAAGATGATCCCAAGAACTTCCAGCCTATCTCTTTTCTATAAAAATGTGTTGAATTTAATAACCTACTCAAGCCACTACCTGCTGATTTCAGACTAGGGGCCATGCTACCAAAAGTGCCTCTGAGGTGTAACAGGCACGTGTGCCTGTTTTTTGGTCCTCCACGGACCTTGGTATTAAAGAAGGGACTACAGACACTCGTATTGCCCCTTCTGTAGTACACATCGCTCCAACGCACATGTAGCCCAATCTCATGGGATGTACCTTCACTTGCATGGGGGTATTGCTAATGCGCCTCCGCTGTATTACAGATGTGGGCACAAAGGCAAAGAGGCCATCGGGAGGGTCACTGACTGTGTAACACATAGAGGTGGCACACCATCAAAAGGCCCCCCAAAGGTGCTCCTTAGTAAAAAAGAGTCCTTTTCATGCCCCAAGACACCCCCCTTTAGGTGGGAGTAATCACTCACTGCACCCACCCGCAGAGGGCTCTCTGCCCCTCCTTCATAAGTATGCTGGGTTGCCACCTGCACAGTGAAGGGTGAACTAGCTGCTTCAGTAATTCGTGCCCCCAAACAGGTATACATTTACATCTGTACTGGGGACAGCACATTCATTTTCATAGAGCAAACCTATAAATAGATGACCCGTGCACCCAGTGAATGGTGCGTCACAGCGCAGACCCCGGCAGTGCGGCATATCTGTGATATGGGTCCAGGCCACTGTGCAGAGCTAGTTGAGACCTCAGTACTGAACGATCTATGCAGATTGGTCGACAGCGGAGGAGTTGAAGCCCTGCTTTTGGATAGATTCAAAGTGGTGGCCTAGACCATCAAGGCCATCAAGTGTATTACTTGCTTACCTGATCAAGCACCATCAAAGCATTCTCTTCCTCAGAATAGGTCATAAACCACATCTGTATGATGTGGTCACGGTGTCCATCAGGGCACAGTGCGTTTGCTAATTGAATTCCATATCTATATATGTTACCACTGGCCCATATCCTATTGAACATGGGCACACAGTTTTACATGTATGCTGATGACACCCAGCTATTAGTCAAAGTCTCCATGTCCTTAACCATACCCACTGGCTCCAGCTCCAATATTGCCACTCTGTTGATGGTAGTCCCACACTGGATAGCAGCAAATGAGTTACAATTTAATCCCATCAGAACTGATCTCATTTTCATCAGAGATTCACTTTCAAATGGAGCTCGGCTAGCTGGCCAGTGGCCATGGGCGCACTCTCTCTCACTTCCAAAGCTTAAAAACGTTTTTTCTTTCAACTATGGGACTTGTAGTCTTGATTAGTCCATTACAAAACAGGACTATAAGTCCCAAAACTCAAAGAAAAACCCCCTGGACTCGAGCAGTACATTTCACATGGACCTGGGAAGTTTACCAGCTATGCATGATTTTTAATCTACAGTTTTATTTAATTAATATACTGCTACAGTAAAGAAAGATTTCCCTATGCACTGGAGGAAGTAGATGCAGTTTGACAAAAGAGCCACAATGTATGGTACATTTTGAGAGAAGTAAAACGACTTCCTCCATCTCATCTTCCTGCAGAAAGCGCTGTGGATTTTTTAACACTTAATGCATGTAAATGCCATGTATAGAACTCACGTCAAAATGACCAAAACCACAGCACGACATGAGGCCGACTTCCGCTCAGAGGTGTTACATCCTGTGTGAAGTGGAGAAATGTCCACACAAAGACATCTCTGCACCTTTACTGGCCCCACATCTAATACACGGTCTGCTGCAGCTATTAGAGAAGTGGTGGCCACAAGTGGTAGAACAGCGCCACCACCTGGTTTCTAATGAGACAGCACGTGCGCCAGTCGAGCACTAGTGAATGGCCACTCCTGCTTCCTTTACAGGGTTTGTGTGTGTAATTATTTGATAATAGGGCCGTCTGAGGGGCCACATGAATCTGTGTCTGTTTCTTTGTCAAATGTCGCCTTACGCACATGCCACCTCAAAGGCCTCGTGCCGAGGGCCACGTAACCAACAGCAGCGAGGGACTAGATGTGCTGCGGCACCCCAGATACTCGCGAGACAGCTCAGCTGCAAAAAAAGCAATGTAGAGGCATGTGTTTTTATTTCTGGTAGCATTTCTTACGTAAAGGCCATTCAGGAAGTGGGGCAGGGCCATCCAAATGGTAGAAACACATTATAGAAATGGACTACAGTAACACTCTATACGTAGGAATCACTGCACGCCTCCTGAAGAGACTACTGACAATACAAAAGGCAGCTGCAAGTCCTGACCTCCCCAGATGGACTCACATCACCCCGCACCTCAAGAACCTACACAGGCTCCCGATCCAGAAGAGATGCCAGTTCAAGATGCTGACCCACGCATACCAAGCCCTGTACGACGAAGGACCAGCATACATCAACAAACGAATGACCTTCCACCAACCAACCAGACACCTGTAATCTGCCTCCCATTTCCTCACAGACACCACCCGGATCCCCCAATCCAACAGCAGATGTCTCTCCTTCTCTCACCTGAAGCCAAAGCCTGGAACGACCTTCCCCTGCACCTCAGGAATGCCGCATCGCTCCGGGAATTCAGAAAAGGACTCAAGACCTGGTTTTTCGAATGAACAGAGCACTGCGGAGCAGCTAGCAACTCCAGCGCCTTGAGACCCTCATGGGTGATTTGCCGAGCTTTATAAATCCTGATTGACGTTTTATAGCATACCATAAATCTGCCCCATCAGAATCTTAGGTACCACAAATCTGCGGAAATGAAGGACTGTTCACAATTAAATGCAATGCATAACTGGTAAAAAAACCATAGTGCATTTGCCCTAAGTAAGTCAAACCAGCTCTTCATGTTGCCCAACCCCCAGATGAACGGCTGAGAAGGTCACAAGCTCTCGTGAAAGATTGCATTTACTTTTTCTGCCTTTAGCCTTTGCTGACCATTGGAAATCGAGACAAACTGGCTTCAGTGAACTCACTCGTGGTCTCTGCTGCATTAACACAAGGCTGGTATCGATTCCAATGACAGTCAGAACACACAGATGCACAGAGCAGGCAATTTAAAGTACCAAACGTTTATTGTTAAAAACTCTTACTTGTGAGTTCCACAGGTTAGAATTAGAGACCAGGCTGTAATACTGTGCTCATTCGTCTGTTCCAGGCTGCAGAGCATGTCAAGCTTTTACTGCAGGCAAATGTTACCTGTATTACTTGGTGAACTTTGTGTAGTGAAAACCCCACAGGCCAGTGTGAAAATTGGGCACAGCGTGCAGTGCTGATATGGGTGCATGAGCCAACTTGTGCCCAAGTGGATTCTACCATCCAATTCGGAAACACGGTCTAAGCATGGTTTATAGTCTCAAATCTAGATGGACCCTTTGGTATATACTGACTAACAATAATAATGCATTTTCCTATGTATTCTAGCACACAATGTGCATGAACGCTTAGATTAGAACCTGGAACAATGAAATGAACAATACACAGATCCTGCAGCAGATGGATTATCATAGGCAGCTCTTGAAATGACACAGCATTGAACAAAGAGGTTGGTTTTCAGGTGCACCAGCTGCTCAGAGTATAGTTTCTTTGAACCTATGAAATACATAAGCATAGACTAATTTTAAGAGACCTTTGATAGGGCAGAATTTAGCCTTCATTGTCAGCCGGGCAGACATGTGTAAGAGGTAAAACAAGTGTGGCAAACTGATGAATGACCCAGCATCTCTGACTGCAGCTGAAGCTCTCCAGATCTACCTTGCTTGGGAATGTAACCTCTGTGGTTGAAATTGTGCAGCCCTGTGGATGATTCATGGAATATTACTTCATTCAATTTTCCAGAGACCTGCTCTGTGGGTAATTGTCTCGCTGATGGTCCTGGCGGTCCTGCTTGTCCTGGCTCTGGTGGGATCTGGATTTTGGCATAAGTGAATAATTTCACAGAAATATATCTTTCAGTAGATATTTGTTGCTGAATAAATGCGTAATATCCCCAAGATTATCGAATAATTTAAGTTCCCTTATCAGGACCACAAGGTGAATTTATAATAAACTCAGCTTCACAACCACGTAGCCTTCTCTTTGTCACCACCAATGCATTATTAAACCTTCCCAAGACCCAAAACACAACTACACACCACACACACACACAAACACAAATGCATGCACACACAGACCCATGCACATACGTATGCAAACACACTGACCCACACGCACACAACACATGCATGCATGTTTGTGCACACCACTCCCACCATTCAATGTTGATCTACCTTCCATAACTAGCACTGAATATATTTTTCCAGATAAGGAAAACAACAACTGTCCCTTCTGAACCAATTTGTGCAAGTCTTGCCTTCACCTTTACCAGCAATGTTTACTGAGCAGGCAACAAGAAAGGCTCCCATTAATCCAGTGGCTTAATGCAAAATGATACGCCCCATAGAATGTGATGAGGGGCCCCTGAGAATTCAATATTCCACAGACATTCAAAGGCCCTAGGCAGAATGGGGGCCTCCTGATGCTAGACCCCCCCCCCCCTGTGTCCAGGGGTCTGCAAGGGCTTGGGTTACACCCCTGCACTAATCACTCAATTGCATGGATTTGTGTGACATTAAATAACAACCTTCCAGATAGGCTATTTGGAGATCAACACATAATTATCCACCCACCAATTCACCCAATCCATTGTCCAGTGCTGCAGTTGTGAAATGTGACACAACTCTGGAGACAGCTTCTACTGTTGTGTCAGCGTCATAAAATAAGCATTGGCAATGCCAATAGATTTGCCCTTGGCAGGTTGGTGAGATAGCTAATTTCTTTTTCTATTTTTAATCGCAAGAAAGTACCACAAAAATAAAAAATAAAAACCTTGAGGCCACCTAAAAGTGGTCACCATTGCTTGTATTAAACATTTTTAATTTAGAAATCATTCCTCAGTGAGGTTGTTTTATTAGTGATTTGTTTTTATTAAAAAAGTATTTCAGGTGTGCCATGCATTTTATTATTATTAATATTTGTAAAGGAAACAAGAATAAATCAGCAGCTAACCAATCACTCAAATCATAGGCAGCTCCGATGTTACAATGTCACCTAAACACTTCATAACTTTGAAAAGAGACAGAAAATAAGGAGCCCATCAGAGCTTCGGAAGCCATCATAATCCCCAATAATCCCCTAATGTCGGGATTATGATGGTGTCTTTGGGGGCCTTAGCAGGGCTCTCTTCCCCCCTGGCACACCGCTATGGGGCCTATGGGGCACCTATGAAGCCCCGCTTAACATCTCTGCACCGTGTAGCAGGCATTTACAATGGCATCTTGTGCTGCGGGCCTTTTCCGCCCGCCGCACAAGCTGCCATTATAAAATGGATGTTTCCGACTGCCTTATGGGCGGTTGCATCCAAATACTGAGATCGGAACCGCCCACCTAAGTTCTGGCAGTTCCAGACTGCTACAGTGTGACGTCTGCCCAACATCGTAATGAGCCCCATAATGGTTATCAAAGTGAACAGCCAAAGTGCAGGCAAAATAAATGGATCACTGACAGAATATCGAATACCACAATATCGACCTACAAGAATATCGATGTCAAAATATCGACTACCAGAATATCGACTTCCTATCTACAAACAGGTAAGTACAAAAATATCGAGTACAAAATATCGTAGTAAAAAATATAGGGGTCGATTCCGATCTCGGGCGGAGGCGCACCTAACACCATTCGTCCGGAAAAAAAACGCGCCGAACGCGTGTTGACCGATTCGAACATACGTACGAACGAGCAAGTACGATGTGCATCACTGCCCAGATCCCGACCCAGCCGTACTTACCCAATCCAGCTCCTGTTCCACGTCCGAGCCGGATCCGTAATCGCTGAATCGAGTCGCATGGAAGCCAAAATACAGCACCTTCCGGCCGGACCAGTACGATGCGCACTCCGTACGCGCCGAACCCGTCGCTACGTCCGGCACATCAGAGCATCCGGGAGAGCCACACATAAGCTCCGATTCGCGCCACCAGACGATCCACGGCTACAAGACGAACACGCCAGCCACAAGTACGAGTCGAAGCAACGAGAAAGCCGAATGAGACGAACCAACCATGAATCCCATCGCGCAGGTCCTACCAATACTCTACATCTATTACCGGAACAGGTACGGACGCGTACGGCGCAGAAGGTAAGTTAAACACCCACTACACAAACAAACGACATGTACCCGACACATGACACACACACATAGGGATGCAGAAATGACTTACACTAGCAACAGCAGAACCATAGGGGCGGGATGGCTACCACCAAAGCCATATACACCCATAGGGGCCTGGATGCCTACCACTACCACCACCCCTACTCAGGGGGGGCTGGATGCCTACCACCACCACCACCACCCCTACCAAGGGGGTGCCAGATGCCTGTCACTGCTACCATCCCCACTCATAGGGGGCTGGATGCCTACCACTACCACCACCCCTACTCAGGGGGGCTGGATGCCTACCACTACCACCACCCCTACTCAGGGGGGGCTGGATGCCTACCACTACCACCACCCCAACTCAGGGGGGGCTGGATGCCTACCACTACCACCACCCCTACTCATGGGTGCTGGATGCCTACCACTACCACCACCCCTACTCAGGGGGTGCCAGATGCCTGTCACTACCACCATCCCCACTCATAGGGGCTGGATGCCTACCACTACTACCATCCCCACTCATAGGGGGCTGGATGCCTACCACTACCACCACCCCTACTCATGGGTGCTGGATGCCTTACCACTACCACCACCCCTACTCAGGTGGGGCTGGATGCCTGTCACTAATACCATCCCCACTCATAGGGGGCTGGATGCCTACCACCCCTACTCAGGGGGGCCTGGATGCCTGTCACTACCACCACCCCTACTCATGGGTGCTGGATGCCTCCCACCACCACCACCCCTACCAAGGGGGTGCCAGATGCCTGTCACTACTACCATCCCCACTCATAGGGGGCTGGATGCCTACCACTACCACCACCCCTACTCATGGGGGGCTGGATGCCTACCACTACCACCACCCCTACTCAGGGGGGGCTGGATGCCTGTCACTACTACCATCGCCACTCATAGGGGGCTGGATGCCTACCACTACCACCACCCCTACGCAGAGGACGGGCAATGCATGACACAACCAGCATACTCCAACATAAGGAATGTCAGAAAAACACATCCCCCCAACACCATGACAAGCGAGTGTAGACTGTGTCAAATGCCTACAACACTGAACATGACATTGAACATACAATGTGACCCCCATCACATGTGTCACACATAAATGTGTGTGGCCTCCACAATGCAAGCAGACCATGACCACTGTGGCAATGGGGTCTAACCCCCATCATCACAGTGACCAAAATGTAAGTGTGGGGTCCATAGCTGAAGCACATTTTGAACATTGTGGCAATGGGGTCTAAACCTCCATCATCACAGTGACCAAAAGGTAAGTGTGGGGTCCATAGCTGAAGCACATTTTGAACATTGTGGCAATGGGGTCTAAACCCCCATCATCACAGTGACCAAAAGGTAAGTGTGGGGTCCACAGCTGAAGCACATTTTGAACATTGTGGCAATGGGGTCTAAACCCCCATCATCACAGTGACCAAAATGTAAGTGTGGGGGCCATAGCCAAAGCACATTTTGAACAATGTGGCAATGGGGTCTAACCCCCCATCATCACAGTGACCAAAAGGTAAGTGTGGGGTCCATAGCTGAAGCACATTTTGAACATTGTGGCAATGGGGTCTAAACCCCCATCATCACAGTGACCAAAATGTAAGTGTGGGGTCCATAGCTGAAGCACATTTTGAACATTGTGGCAATGGGGTCTAAACCCCCATCATCACAGTGACCAAAATGTAAGTGTTGTCATGGAAAAAGCTGCAAATGCAAAACAGCATGGATGATTCCTGGTCACAGAACAACAAACACATCAGTGGCATAGTAGTGCTTGTGTCCCATAGCAACATAGATTGGGTGAGGCAAACAGTGCAGTGCAAATAAGACATACCTTTGGCCATGTGCAGACAAACATCACCCATGGGGGCTGACATTGTCAACATTCATCAATAACACAATGACAGAAGTGACCATCATAATGCAGAACCACATATCTGCACCAATGGGCACACAAATGTAGATATCCTGTGGAGACTGTAGATGTGAGGTGAACAAATACCATACCATGGCAGCAATGGGACATACAAACCATGATCATTGTGCTGACTGATGACCTAGGAGTCCCAGGGACAGCAGGGGAAACACACCAAACAACATACAGCCAATGGCACACTAAAAATATGCCAATGCAGTGGTGCAGATGCACAAACACAAACAGGCAGCCCCACACTGCATATCAAACACAACAGGTGATGGGGGGGGGTGTGCCAGTGTCCCCAGGCAACCACACAACACATGAGGGGGCCTGAATACCAATTACACAGATGTGCATACAGTGCCACACAAAAGTAACTCATGGATCGGATTGTGGGCAATCAGGCATTGTTAGATGAGAGGGAGCACAAATTACACATGTCACACAAGCTTGTAGGAACAGCAACTAACACAGCAAGACACAGACCCACCACAGCACTACCCCCAGGGACCCCACATTGTGGTGACACTGGCCTGCATGATAATCCCACTGTGATGACAAAGCTAGATGTCGTTCACACTGTGAACCACAGTCATGTGTCCTGAGCAACAAACTACCATCACACCTACACATGCACAAATCAATCAAAACAGCCTGCCAGCCAAGGCCAATATGGAGGTAGGGGACTAGCCGTGCAACAACTCTCATTTGCACACACTCAACACCACACACCTTGATCTCCACCAATGTGCAGCAGTGAAGCTCACATGGACTGCTGACATTGCACATGCACCTATGACAATCCCAGGGTTGGTGGTGGGAACTAAGGTGCAGAAACACATCACACATGGCCAGTCAACAAGACTCCTGAATGTCTGACACACTGTACAGTACGCCGTACATGGGCATGACGTCAAATCCACACCAACCAATGGGATCCCGGCCACAGTCACACACCAATGAAGAAGCCAAGGTCAACCACAAAGAACACACATAGACAACTTCCAACATTGCAGCTCTGACCCTGAGGAGTGGCAGCAGTCACACACACACAACGTGTCACAATCACTGAAAGCTACCACAAACTGTAAATTACATGACTTGTGTAACCAACAAGTGCCAAGGGAATCCTGACTGTGTCTCATCTGCGTTTGCCCACAAACTCAGCCCTGACAGCAAACACACCTATGGGTGACACCCTGATGACCAGTAATGTGACATGCACCCACATCCCAGAGAACCCAGGGAGAAGACTTTGGGGGAACATAGGTCAACTCAGCAAGCATCACAAACAGGAACATCACTAGGGATCCCAGCCTGCCTAGCAAAATGGAAGTGAACACACACAGACATGCTCACACAACACACACCTTGGGCTTAGGCAATGTCACGGAATTACACACTGCCATGAGGGAATTCCACTCCTGTGTAAGGAAAGCTGTGCCATACGTTGTCACTGTAGGGCTCTATCATGTCAGCAGAACACTTGGTCACTCAGTCAACAGTTTGCACAAAATGAAGGCTCCCGTCATATCAGCCTGGTCATGGGAGTGTCACCTAAATCAACTGCACAGATTCAACACACATGTATAGCAAGTTGCACTGATAACACAGATGAGTCCTTCCCCATTGATGCCCAAACTTGCATGTCCAGTGGAGATTGTCACACGGTCAGGGAAATAGACAAATTGAACAATGGCAAGCACAACAGATGTGCAGGGGTGTAAGTCACAGATGTGCTATTACAAATAAAAGTTGGAAATCCCATTGCCAAATATTGAAAACATGACACCCTCATATTGCTGCAAAGGATGACATGGATACACACCAGGATAGGACACATTCCCCCTGGACCACATGGGGTCCTGCACAGTAACACTTCATATTCCTGATATCAAAAATCACCATCACTGCAGCAAGGGCATGGTTAGCATCATCAACATCATGTACATCTGAAGCAAAACCACTAGAGAAAAGAAAGTAGCGTTATTCAGCATATGTGTCATGAAAAGCGAAAGTCCAGAAAAACACAAAGGCCAAAGGCCAGTCCATTATAAATGTCCAAACAGGGTGACAGTGGCAGATGTCACCCTTTGCAAGCCTGCACTGATACACACTAGGGACATTCCCCTCGGAGGGGCATACAGGGGGCAGGCCAGGCACCGCAGGGACAGGATCAGGGCTCACCACAAGGAGGCAGGGAAGGGGTGGTGGGTGCTGGAGAGTCACCGACAACTGCAGTGGAGGTGTCTGACATGGTGTGTGCCGGCACAACTGGGGGGCATGAGTCAGATGGTGTGGGTGCCGGCACGACTGCAGTGGGCTGGGCAGGTGGAGTGGACAGGTTCCCCACTGCAGTGCCCAAGTCAGACGGGGTGGTAGTGGACTCCACTGCAGTGCCTATCTCCAGGGGAGTAGAATGGGGTTCAGGTAAGGTGGGCAGGACAGAGGGGGAGGACACGGTCTCCACACCAGTGGCACAAACAAGCGCTGCGGGGGGTGTGGTGCTGGAAGAGCAAGTGGGAGGGGGAGAAGGCCTGATCATTTTGGGGATGGTGTATCTGTGGGTGGGGGAACCTGGGGCAGGGTGTGGTGGGGGAACCTGTGGAGTGGGGGCCTGAGGGATGGAGGAAGGAGACTTGGTTGTTGAGCTGCAGGGCGGCGGCGGGGTCTTGCTCTTCCTGGTCCGGGGGGACTTGCGGATGGGGGCCTCAGTCTGTCTGTGCCTGGGGGAGGGTGTCCGGGGGTGAGGGGCACTCCCCTCTGTGTGGGTGGACTTCCTCTTCCCCCTGTATGCTGGATCAGCTGGATTGGAGGGGAAGAGGCCGAGGTCACAGAGGAAGAGCTGCTTTGTAGGTGGGGTTGCAGGTGAGGCAAGGGAAGGGGCCTTGGACGGAGAGGTATCGGAGGACTGCAGAGTGACTGTGGAGGCCTGTGTGTGTGTGTGTTCCCCATCCCCTGTGGGTGTGGTATCAGTCCCCTGAGGATGCTTGCGTGCACGTTTTGTCTTTGATTTGGGTGTTCCTGTGCTGCTCGTGTCTGTGTGTTTGGGTGATTGTGCAGGTGTGCATGTGCTTGGGACAGGTAGGGTGCCAGGAAGTGTGGATGGGGCAGAGGTAGGAGGGGTGAGGGACTGTTGGAGGAGGGACACTGCTGCCGTCAGGGAGGAGTCCATGGACCTATTGCTCCTCTGTAGGGCAGACATGCCCGATGAGATGCCCTCCATGAACGACACCAGCTGTGTCAACAGAGTGGTGTGGGCATGGAGGACACTCAGCATTGCTGTCTGCCCTACATGGAGCTGACGAAGTAGGTACACAGACTCCTCACTCAGGGCAGCAGGGGACACAGGGGCAGGGGGTGCGGTGCCTGGCACGAAGGAGACCTGCTCTCGAACACGGGAGCCTCCACGGACCTCTGGAATGGGAGCCGATGGGAGGGCGGTGGTGGTGGTGGTGGCGGGGACAGCAATACTAGCTGGGGTGTGGTGGCTGCTGACACCCGCCTCCACAAGGGAGTCATCCTCCGAGCTGCTGGGGTCCTCAGCTGAGGTGGATGGTGCTGAGGACTCCTCTGTGTGGCTCCCCTCGCCCTCCGTGCCACTGGGTCCCTCCGACCACTCATCGGCTGCTGCCCAGTCTGGCTCTGCGGCTCCTCCTGGTCCGTGGAGCTGTCCCCTCCTGTGGCCTTGGATGTATCTGCAAACAATTAGGGAAACAGACAAACATCAGTCACCTGCACTGACCGCACACACCACAGTTAATACAGCACATTACAGATCAAGCCCTGGCATCCTTAGTTGAACATTGCCAAAACTGCTCAAACAGATTAGGAGAAGCCAATTGTCAGTCTGATGGTCAACCATGGCACTCACATCCCTCCTGGCCTTGCACCCATCTGTCTGGTGCCTGTCGGATGGTAATACCCCAGTGTGGACACATGCACCACCTACACAGTAGTTGGACATTGCAGAGAACACGGTGAAGTATGTGAACATACACACATCACTTCTCTTGGCACTGAGTCAGTACAGGTGTCCGGATAAAGGGATGGCCAGAGTCTATTTTGAAATGCATGTGATGCATACCAGCACCAGACACCATGATGCACCCATGTCCTGATAGTCAATGCCACAATGGGGTGCATGTAGCACATGTCACTCACCTGCAGGATCACTCTTAGGGAGTTTAATGCCATGGCACAGGCATGCCTGCAAAGTCATACATCACTGTCTCCAGTCACATGGGCAGGGCAGCCAGCCAACAACAGTCTGCACTGTGTCACAATCCTAGGTCATGGGGAATGCAAGTTCTGTAGCTGACAAGTGCACATGTCCATCCCCCACAAACCACATCATCTGAACTCCTATTTGTCCACGTCATAACAATTGGACATATGGGAGACATGAAACACAACCCTCTGAACCTGAGCACCTCACAATCTGCTGTGAATGGGAAACAGCTGCCTGAACTTCACAGTCGCATACCCCAGTCTGCACAGTCAAGTGATCAAACACCTATATGTCACACAAGTATCGTCTCCTATGGTCACATCTCAGGTGGCATGCTGAGCCCTCACCGATAAACACCCCAGTAGTCCTGACAACGGAGCCACAGCACAATGACACAGAGGCAGACACCTGAGGGAACATTTCACTGAGCACAACGTGTCAGCTGATACACAGGAGTGGGAGTACAGAGTGAATTGTATGGCCTGGAGTAGGCATGACTGTCCTGCTCCACGTGAAAGAGGGATGAGCCCTGGACAGTAGGCAGGTGGCTAAGTATGTGTGACACACTTGATATACATACTCCTGAGGCCCAAACATTGTTCCCACCCGCAGCATGGGTGTGTGCCAAATACCACAGGCACATGTGGTGAGTCAGATCAGCAATTGGACCACATATCAAGGTTACACACAGATTACATGGCAGAACTCAGGCATTGTGTAAGCAATTGACCCACCCATGAAGCCCACCACAAAGTTACGGGAACAAATGCTGTCCCCCACCTTAAGCTAAGCAAAATGCAAGGACACAGTACCCAAGTGACACAATTTCCTGACTGAAAGGGCCACACCTGGGTATCAGATGAGGAGTGGGCATGTCATAATTGAGGGACATGGGTCCTGGACCACAAGACTGATGTACTGTGGAAGTTTAACCAGGCCAGAGGAGAGCACATAGCATGTCAGACAAAGTTCACAGTGCAGTCACGGACTCACCCCCTCCTTGCTGCTGTCTGGCCTTCAGCTGCCCATCCAGGTCAGGGAAGACCACCGCCAGGATCCTGAGCATGTGGGGGTCAGGGTCCGGTGTCCGCCCCTCCTGCGAGGAGGCGACAGCTTCAGCTGGACCCTTGCGATCCTCCGGGTCCAGCCCCGAAGGTCCTGCCACCTCTTCTGGCAGTTGCGGATCCGGCGCTTGTAGACCCCCACGGATCTTACTGCCCGGGCGATGGTCAGCCAGATTTCCTGCTTCTGGTGGGCATCAACCTGTGAGGATGACAAAGTGAAAAGGCCATTACTACACATGCAACATATCCGTGCATCACACATTTGGATATACATGTCTCAATGACAGGGGCACATGATGTACACAGGCAGTGCGACGATGGCTATGAACAGTTTGCCAGCAGTTACTACATGGTATCATTGCCTGGGAAGTAAAACCTTGTTGGAATGCACTGTTACTGCACTATACCTGTTCAGTGCATGTAACTACACACTTTGGGGGTGACAACTACTCAGTGAGCATGCTAGCCAGTGGCGTGCACACTGTAAGTCTTGCTAGTCAGACAACATGCACATTTAGTAAGGCAGTGGACAGCACACTCACCTGCTCCCCTGGTTTCCCATACAGCTTGCTGTACTGTGGAAGGAGGCTGTCTAGCAGGGCCTGGTTCTCCTCAGTGCTAAAGGCAGGGGCTCTCTCCACAGTACGTGCCATTGCAGTAGCCAGGGGATGCAGAGACAGCAGCAGTGGTGGTGGCAGATGTCGTCCTGGAGCATGTAGTGCAGGCAAGTGAGCTCTCAGGGGAACAGCCAGCATTATATGTGTGCTGCAGAGGCAGATACTGTCCCATGTGTCCAAAGTGATAGGTCCAAGTCGTTTGCATCTTCTGAATCTGGCCAATCCATGGAATTGCACCACTCATACACGCCCACAGCATCCTTCAAAAGTTCAACTTCATGACACCCATGTTTTTGCAACATTGTTGTGGGTGGCCAACTGAATTCACTGCATCAGACTCGTTAAAGGTTTGAAAACGCGTCCGTTGCCATGCCAGGCCATAGCCAATGCGTGCGCACCGATCGGTCCATTGCTGTACAACGCGTACCCATTCACATCATATGCAATGGCCAATGCGTGCGCACCGATCGGTCCATTGCTGTACAACGCGTATTTCTGACCACATCATATGCAATGGCCAATGCGTGCGCACCGATCGGTCCATTGCTGTACAACACGTATCCGTTCACATCATATGCAATGGCCAATGCGTGCGCACCGATCGGTCCATTGCTGTACAACGCGTATCCGTTCACATCATATGCAATGGCCAATGCTTGCGCACCGATCGGTCCATTGCTGTACAACGCGTACCCGTTCACATCATATGCAATGGCCAATGCGTGCGCACCGATCGGTCCATTGCTGTACAACGCGTATTTCTGACAACATCATATGCAATGGCCAATGCGTGCGCACCGATCGGTCCATTACTGTACAACGCGTACCCGTTCACATCATATGCAATGGCCAATGCGTGCGCACCGATCGGTCCATTGCTGTACAACGCGTACCCGTTCACATCATATGCAATGGCCAATGCGTGCGCACCGATCGTTCCATTGCTGTACAACGCGTATTTCTGACCACATCATATGCAATGGCCAATGCGTGCGCACCGATCGGTCCATTGCTGTACAACGCGTATTTCTGACCACATCGTATGCAATGGTCAATGCGTGCGCACCGATTGGTCCATTGCTGTACAACGCGTCCCTGTACAAATCACTCGCATATGTCACCATGGTTGTCACTGGTGAACGTATGCCAGCCACAATTACTTGCCAGGGACTCAGGGGCACACCTACAACACCACAGCCTGTCCACACTGTATCCTAAGGCATGTAAGGCTGCATTACCTGTGTGTGTATGGGGATCAACCTGTGTATTTTTTGGTGGCACTTGTGGGCAGCCACTCCCAGGCCGTGCACGTGTTCATGGGGACAGATTCCTTTGTGTGTTGTGCACATGACCACTGTGATGTGCAACTGTTCAGTTCAGGGCATGTTGCATGGTCACATTTCCAGGTTGTGTATGTGTATGTCATGTCACATACACCCTGAGTCCCATGTGGGAAGGTATGTACGTCACAGGGTGACCCATTGCCACAATTGTGATGGCCCTCCACAGTCTGTGTGCATGTTGTGTTTCAGATGTCTCGGATTCCATGTGCACAATGGGAGACAGTCTCCACATCCACGTTGTTTGTGCATCGACTTTGATGTTGTGCGTGTGTGTGTCACAGACGTCCATGTCTGTCCTGCAGAGGCAACAGGGGCCACTACCTGTGGGAGTCATGGTTGTATTGCTGACGTGTACATGATACTCCATGTCATGCCAATGTCCATGTGGCAATACAGGGTCCCTGGGAATCTACCTGTCAAAGAGCTGTGATGCCTGTGGCACATCTGTCCTCACTTGTCACTGTGGTGTGTGTTTGGAACGTGACAGCAGTACATGGGTACTGTGACACAGCCTAATGATTTCCCATGGCATGACCTGGAACTTGTTGTTAACACATGTTGATCTGTGATGTTAGATGTCGGCCATGTCGGTGCAATATATGTCCATACAGAACGGCACACACATCAAGTACTTGTGTCTTGTAATGATGTATCATGTGATATTGAGTATGGTCAATGCCACATGTGTGGGGTGACTGACAATCTTTCTTTGTTCACCTATGCACTGCAGGGCACCAGCTGTCCATAGACCATTCCATGACCTTGCAACAATGGTTGAACGTGACTGCATCCGACGGTACCGCTTCAACAGGCCGCTGATTGAGGAATTGACGGTGCGGTTGGCCCCACATTTGCAACCTGGCCGGACATACCCTACAGCGCTGACCCCCAAGGTGAAGGTGATGGCAGCCCTACACTTCTTTGCCACCGGTACCTTTCAACACACTGTGGCGTCTGCTGGTGGGATGTCACAGACCATGTTCAGCCGTGCGCTACGCGATGTTTTGGAGGCAATGTTGGGATTCCTGAACCAGTACATCTATTTCCCTAAACCTCAACAACTCACTGACGTCAAGAGTGACTTCTATGCCCTGGGGAGGATGCCACATGTCATTGGCTCCATTGATGGGACACATGTGGCTTTGGTACCACCACAGGCACATGAGCAGGCATACAGGAACCGTAAACATTACCATTCTATCAATGCTCTGGTGGTATGTCTTGCAGATATGACCATCTCACATGTGTGTGCACGTTTCCCCGGTTCTGCACACAATGCCTACGTGATGAGGAGTAGTCGCATCCCGAGGATAATGTCACAGATGCCGAACCAGCGTGCCTGGCTTGTCGGTGGGTGCTGACTTTGTACCATTGTGTGTGTTCTGCAATGTTGTATTCCACCCTCTTTTCCAACTCAGCTAATGTGCAATTGTCTGTATGTAGGTGACTCCGGATACCCCAACATGCCGTGGTTGCTGACACCCCTCAGGAACCCTGTGACACCAGCCCAGATGCGCTACAATGAGGCACATGGTCGGACCAGGAGAGTGATTGAGCGGACATTTGGTCTCCTGAAGAGCCGCTTTCGCTGCCTGGACAAGACAGGAGGGGCCCTCCCATATGCCCCAGCAAAGGTGTGCAAGAATTTCATTGTCTGCTGCATGCTACACAACTTGGCAGTGCGTAAGGAGTTGCCTCTCATCCTGGATGACGATGACCATCATCCGCCACCTGTGGATGCTCCTGGCCTGGGCCACGATGCCAGTGATGATGATGATGATGATGATGATGGTGATGTCCGCACACAGCTCATCACCAACTTCTTCAGCTGAATGTGAGTATCCAGAGATGTCATGTCAATGAATTGAGTTTGCATGATATGTGTTGGTGGTGCTCTGTTGCTGTTTGAGTGTGGCCATGTGCTACTTGACTGGATGCGTGCAGCGGTGTGTCCTTACAGGTAGTCTGTACTCCACAACAGTGTTGACATGCTAACTTGGTTTTGTGTAGGTATCTTGTGACATGTATTGGGCATGAGTATTGCAGTTCTGTCCTGTTCTTCTGTGCTTTTGACTGTGTGTCATGTCTGTCCTTCACAGGGTGCTTTCAGAGTCGTTTGGTCCATTCGGATCCCCCGACACCATGGTTCAACTTCCAGGGTGGAAGCAGTCGTTTCCCTACAGGTGATGTGCCCCGCAGCCCTGGACTTTATTTCTTCTACAATTGTTGACTGTGTGGCCACAGCCACGTGAGATTACCTTGCATATGTGTGGTAACAACATGTTGCAAATGTGTATTAAACCTGTGCTTCACTTTGGGATGTGCGTTGTCTGTGGTCACACATCTGACTGACATTTCCTTACTGCACCTGTGGGCTAGTTAACACAGACTGTGAATAGGTGTTGTGTCTGTGCATTCCACTGTATTTCCTGGCAACATCAGTGTAGGCGATGAGTCCGATGGCCCTGGGGTGTATGTGTTGTGTAGCCCTAGTGGTGTGTCTCCCTCATATGTGTCACGTCGCCATGACTCACATGACGGTGTTGAACTTGCTGTAGCAGTTAGCATGCACAGTGTCATTTAGCAGATGATCATCTCCATGACAGAAACAACGTTGGAATCACAACAGAGGCAAGTATGGTGTAATAGTGATTTTATTTACATACATGTGTGGGGACAGTGCACAGGATGGTGGGTGCTGTACATTGGGATTGTAATCCAAAGTTCCCAGATGAGTTGGAAGTGTTGGTAGCAGAAATGTCCTGAGTAAAGTCCACAGTCATCTGATACATTGGTCCAACTTAAACTCCCCATGTCATGTGAGAGAGTTGGGTTGCATTAGACAGGGTGAACAGTTTGCACACAAAGGTGGAATTCCAGAACAGGTGTTGGGTTCCTGGGGGATGTACATGGCCATCGGCCTCTCAGTTCTCCTTCCTCGGACGACCCCTCTTCTTTGGGGGGGACCCTCACGTGCAGGCTGCTGCGGTGCAGAGGACTCTCCGCCAGAGTCATCCTCCCTCCCTGTGGCAGTTGCAGTTGTTGCGTCACCAGATGTTGTGGGCACACAGGGAGGTGTGGCCATGTTGGTGCTAATCTGGCGGAGGCATGTCAATATGTCCCTATGCATCGCTGTCAGTTCTTGCAATGTGTCCCACTTGGACTCCATGCCAGCCATGTGTGTCTCCACACAGGACATGTGTGTCTCCACACGGGACATGTGTGAGTCCAAGCGGGCATGATGGGCAGCCTGCTGCTGTTGAATGTCCTTGAGGATCCCCACTACCTGGCTGACCTCTCCGGTGCTATTCTGGTACGCATCAGCAATGCGTACCAGTTGTGGGTCATCATGCAGTCCAGACCCCTCTGCAATCAGCGACCTCTGCCTACCACCCTTCCCACCACCCCTGGCCACACGTGCGGGACCTGTGGTGGCACGCACAGGTGACCCTAGGCCCCCTTGGGAGTTGGTACTGGGGTTGTTGTCCGTTGCTTCACGGTGGGCCGGGGTCACTGTGCTGTTGTCATTGGTGGTCGTTGGTCTGTCCGTGTCGGCGGGGGTGGTCTGTGTGTTTGCAGTTGTTGGAGGAGTGGGTGCAGGTGGTGCAGATGGTGGTCCTGCTGGTGCTGCATGATGACTCACACCGGAGGTGCCAGGTAGGTCTTCGCCATCCGAGGAGGGCAGAGGCTGTTCCACCAGAGAGCTCAGGGTCCCCCGGAGCCTGGGACAGGGACTCGTCATTGTCTGCTGCTGTGTCCCCATCATCACCTGTTTTTGGAAGACACACACAATGTATGTTCTGTTTCTACAGGCATCAATGGTTCAAACACCTGACAGTTGTGACTGTACCTCTGGATGCGGGCCTGTACATTGCATTGTCCTAAGTTGTCACAGTCAGAGGTTGGTATTGGTGTAGCACATTGTCCTGCCAACCTGAAGCATTTCAATGTGAATGTTGAGGTGTGTGCATGGCCAGCATTGGTGGTATTTGGTTGACATCCGGCCCTCCTTCTCCCCCAGCCCAGTTATCCCACCATGAAGCATGCCACCGTTGCAGTGGGTGCAGGTTGACTCTCAGGATGTCAGTCAGTGGTGTCCTGCTGTTGGTTGGTGCCCAGTTCCCAGCAGGGCCTTGTGCTCCCCACAGCAGTACCCAGTGTCAGCCATCTTGTCAGTTCTTTTCCACTCCCTGTGATGTGAGCATATTTCAGAGTGGTGTTGATGGGCCAATTGTGAGGGTGACCAATATATGTGACTACCACTCCCATCATGCTATTGCCTAGACCCCCTTCCCAGCATGCCCATACTTCCTTCCTTTTAAGTGGACTTCACTGTGTGTGAGTGTGACAGCAATGGCAAGATGGCTGACAGTGGTGTCCTGTTGTTGGTTGGTGCCCAGTTCCCAGCAGGGCCTTGTGCTCCCCACAACAGAGCACCAGTGTCAGACATCTTTGAAGTGGCTTTTCACTCCCTGGGAGGTGTGCATGCTTCAGTGTGAGCTTGCTGGGCCATGTGGGTGGGGGATGTTGAGCTGTGACTACCACTCCCATCATGCTATTGCCTACACCCCCCTTCCCAGCATGCCCATACTTCCTTCCTTTTGACTCTGCTTCCCTGTGGGGTAGTGTGCCTGTGCTGACCGGATGGCTGACAGTGTTGTCCTGGCGTTAGTTTGGCTGCAAGTCCCATGTGTGTCCCTGTGCTTCACACAGCATAACCCAGGGCGGTGGTTCTTTGTGGGATATTTACTTGGAGTGTGAGGCAATGCATTCTCCCAGGTGAGTTGTGTGGAGTTTGTGTTGAGGGTGTGTGTGAGAGGAGCTGCTGGTAACTATGGTCAGTGCTGTCAGTCCTCCTTCCCACCCAGCCAGATATCCCACCGTGGAACGTGCTTCCATTGCAGGGAGTGCAAGTTTGCTTTCAGGATGTCAGTCAGTGGTGTCCTGCTGTTGGTTGGTGCCCAGTTCCCAGCAGGGCCTTGTGCTCCCCACAGCAGTACCCAGTGTCAGCCATCTTGTCAGTTTTTTCCACCCCCTGTGATGTGAGCATGGTTCAGAGTGGTGTTGATGGGCCAATTGTGAGGGTGAGCAATATCTGTGACTACCACTCCCATCATGCTATTGGCTACACTGACTTCACCAGCATACACAGAATTCCTTCCTTTCAGTGATCTTCCCCGTGAGGTGGTGTTCTGGTGGTGGCAAAATGTCTGACGGTGTTTGTTGGTTAGATTTGTGCGGCTGCCTTGCTCAATTTGTTGTTGGGTTTGTACATGTCATGACACAGTTACATTTTACTTTGGGATGGCAGGTATTGTGTTTGTCTAACTAACATACACATCTTGGGATGATTCTGTTTTGGTTACTATGGCTTTGAAGAAGGGGCATGTTTTGACTATCCCCTTGACAGTGAAGTGTGTGTATTGTCACAGGATATTGGGTATATTGGTTGTGTACTCACCAGGCTCTGGGATGTTTGCTAGTCCATGTACGCTCTCTGGTGGTAGGATGGCCCGCACCTTCTCCTCCCAGGGCCTGAGGTATACTGGTTTGGCAGGAGGGCCACTGCCAGTGCGCTGGCTCAAGGTGTAATCCTTCTTGAGTAGGGCCTTGACCCTCCTGCGCACATCATACCACCTGTTCTGGATGTCTTCCTTTGTGCGCAAACATGGTGATTGTGCGTTCACCCTGTCGACGATCCTCTCCCACATCTTGGTTTTCTGCGACATGGGGGTCTGTTGGACCAGTGTACCAAACAATTGTGGCTCTACCCTGAGGATTTCATCTACCAACACTTCCAATTCACTGTCTAGGAACTTTGGATTCTTCTTTGGGGGCATGGTGATGGGTGGTGGTGGGAATTGGTGTGTGTGTGTGAGTGTGCAAGTGAGGGTAGGTGTGTGTAGGTTTTGCTGGGTGTATGTGAGGGTGCAATTAGGGAGTTGCTAATGGTGTGTGGCTTGTGTGTTGGATGAGTTGTGGGTGTGTCTGTGGTTGCTGTCTGATGGTGTTCTGTGCTGGCAGGTCATTTGGATTTGCAAAGGATCATGGTAGGGATTTGTGGCCTTTATATGGTTGGAGTTGTGGGTGTGTCTTTGTTCCATTCCCCCCCCCAGTATTTATTGACTTTGTCATTGCTTGTTTGGCCCTTTTCTTTGTATTTTTTCATTTGTAGTTTTGGTGCATGTAGGAGACGTTCTCCTGACCGAGTCGGACGCTGCAGTTGGCTCGTGCGAGCTTCTCCGAGTCTTTCAGGCTGTGTTTACTGTGGGGCGTACGCGTCGGTCGCGGTGTATTGGGTTGCTTCGGCTCGGTTTTGTATGCGTGTCGGTCGTACGGCTTGGGCTCCGTGCGACTCGGTTTAGTTTTACACGCATTGCATCGTACTGCGCGGGTCGGAGTTCGCAGGTACGTTTCTGTCGGCTTCATTCCTGGTGCATGTCGGTCGGTTCGAATTGCGTGTTTTTCCGGCCGGCTAGCTGGTTTCCGTGCGGTTCGGTCGCTCGGATTGTGTTCCGTACGAGTCGGTCGTGTTCCACGTGCATTGCATCGTACTAGGCGGATCGGGCAGCGCCGATACGTGTCGGTCAGACTAAATTCCCGTACCGAGTCGGTCGGTACGTTTTCCGGCCCGAATCGGAATCGGCCCCTAAGTCTGCCAAAATATCAACTTTTTAAAATGTATTAAAAGTAATATAAAATTAATTAAATAAAAAATATAATTAAGTAAAACATACTTAAAAAGTAATAAAAAAGGTTAAAATTAATAAATATTAAATGTAATGCCAAATAAAAAAAACATGCATTTTTAACTTTCTTTATATATATTCACTTAATAATATTAAAATATAATTAATATTTCTATTTAGAAAATATGAAAAACATAACTAAAAATATAATTACATATATATATAAAAAACGATTAATATAAATATAAAAATAAATTATATATAATAACTTAAAACATTAAAATAAATATTTTATTTAAATTTAATATTTTACACTACATTAAATATAAAAAAACTAAAAACATCACATAACGTACAACATAAAATTACTATTCCCACTCCAGCAAGTAGTACAGTAGAGAAACTGTTGGTTAGCGGGTGGATAAAAATTACTATTCCCACTCCACTGAGTGCAAAAGTAGGGAAAGTGTTGGATAGCGGGTGGGTAAAAATTACTATTCCCACTCCAGTGAGTGCAACAGTAGGGAAAGTGTTGGATAGCGGGTGAGTAAAAATTACTATTCCCACTCCAGTGAGTGCAACAGTAGGGAAAGTGTTGGATAGCGTAGGGGAAAAAATTACTATTCCCACTCCAAAGAGTGCAACAGTAGAGAAAGTGTTGGATAGCGTAGGCATAAAAATTACTATTCCCACTCCAAAGAGTGCAACAGTAGGGAAAGTGCTGGATAGCGTAGGGGTAAAATTTACTATTCCAACTCCAGAGAGTGCAACAGTAGGGAAAGTGTTGGATAGTGGAGGGGTAAAAATTACTATTCCCACTCCAAAAATGCAACAGTAAGGAAAGCTTTTGATAGCGTAAAGTTTAAAAATTAACATACTTATAAATTAAATCATTTTTAAAAATAAATTTTTTTTATTAATAAATTAACAATAAATTATTTGAAAATACCAATAATTAAAAATCTAATAATTACTTTAATAACATTAAATTACTTCCCACCCTATTACCAAATAAACACACAACCCACTGCACATAAAATTCACATTATTAATATAATTAGCAATTAACCAATTAATATAAATTAAATACCAATTATTAATTAATCAACAATAAATAAATTATCAATACCAAGTAATAATAATTAATATAAATAAATTAACAAATATTAATTATTGAACAATAAATTAATTATCAATACCCAAAAATTAAAATTATTAATTACTCCATTACATTTAAATTACTTCCCCCCTATTCTTCTAGAAACCCACAACACACTCCTATAATTATTAATACAATTAATATAAATATCAATTAATTAATTAATAAAAAATTAATTACCAATTAAAAATTAATTACCAATTAATTAATTATCAATACCAATAAATAAGGATTAATAACTAGTTAATTACAATTAAATTACTTCCTACCCTATTCCCCAATAAAACCACAACGTGCTCCAATTATAAATAATACAATTAATATAATTATCAATTAATCAATTAATAAAAAATTAATCACCAATTAATAATTAACAATAAATTAATTATCAATACCAATTAATATATTTATTAATTGATTAATTTTATTTAAATTACTTCCCACCCTATTCCCCTATAAACCCTCAACCCGCTACGGAATATATTTACACAAAATTAATTTACATATAATTAATTATTTCAAGTAAATTCATAATTAATATATTATAATTAAATTACTTCCCACCCTATTCCCCTATAAACCCACAACCCACTACGGAACTAAAATACGCAAAAATAATGTAACATAAAAATCATTACTTTTAAAAAATTCCAACATACATTACATTAATAATATATACTTTTAACACATATACTAACACTTAAAACACACAAAAAAAAATCGATATTTTCAACAACGATATTATGACTAACGATATTACTTACTTCGATATTCTGACAATCGATATTACTTACCTTCATGTCGATATTCTTAACCTCTATATTCTGTCCACTCGATATTCTGTCCACTCGATATTCTGCATTCGATATTGTGGCCACTCGATATTTAAAACTCGATATTTTGAGTGTATACCAAATAAATAGCCACTATCTAAAGATAATATAAAAATAACTAAAATGAAAAAGCACACTTGGAACCAAGTTTATCGCTAAAGAGAAAGGGTCTATTTTAAGGTAGATGTGAATAATGTGCATGGGTTTTGTGCTGTCACTCAAAGAGAATGGATCCAGTGGGTAAAGTTGTGCTCATCCATTGCTCCATGCTGCATGCTGTTGTGGGTGGAAGAAAAGCGTGAATGACAATTTAGTAGACCAATGGATGAAGTCCGCTGACCAAACGCCCCTCTATGTATCTATATTAGGAATGGCATGTTTGGAAAAAACAGTACTCTGGTAAGAAGCTATAGCTGTCTCACATGCCAGACCTAAAACAAACATTGCCAAAGGCAGTAATTCTGGAATTGGCTGCCAGCATTTTTGTTTTGTCAGTGCTTTCTTTATCATGGCTTTTGTAAAACTTTCTTTTTAAGGGAGGTGCCATGCTTTCTCCAAGATATAAAAAAAATTGGCTAATACCAAAAATATGTTTTGTCTGGGGCTAATCTAAAAGTGCGAAACCTGCATTTAGAGTATTCACCAGAAAGTGGTACCAAAGGTAAGGAACTTGTTCGTTATTATTGCATATGCAGATAACTCTCTGCATATAGTAGTAAACATGACATAAGCAGCTTATCAATGAATAAATGCATCCTGTTTCATTACAATAGACATTAAACAAAGTCAGCTGCCCCTAACAATGCACTTCTCTGCCAGCCATTGATAAGCAAAATTCTGCAGTCCCTTTCTTACACCTCACCTACAAGAACTTTTTTTGCGCCATATCTAGTCTCTCAACAGCCCACTCATTAATCAGCACCCACTCTACTGCCACCAATTCTCTTTATTTCCAGTGTACCACCCACCTTTTCATGATCTGGCTGTTTCCATTTCTGCCTGCCAGCAATGACCAATTGTAGTTCCATCTGAGCTTTACACACT
The DNA here is from genome assembly GCA_963921515.1 of Calotriton arnoldi. Lineage (NCBI taxonomy): Eukaryota > Metazoa > Chordata > Amphibia > Caudata > Salamandridae > Calotriton > Calotriton arnoldi. The sequence continues at coordinate 158,020 of CAWUFW010007701.1, forward strand.
GTTCAGCACCACCAATAGATGCCTGACCAATTCTGTGCTCCCTTTCTACCTCACAGCATGTTTGGAAGATTATCTCTCCCAGGAGCCTCCATCCACTTCCCAGAAGACCTCTGACATGTATACACCCAAGCTGCACCTCAAAGAGAAAGTAAAAAGTTTGTATCTCATCTGGCTGGGTCAACTCAGCACCCAGCATGCTGCACACATGGAAGCTGGGCCAGTAACATTCACAAATGCACACACACAGAAAAACTCTTTAGGTATGGGATGCTGGCTGTATGCAAGATCTATGAAGCGGAGGGGGTGCATGGGTGTACAAAACACACTGGAAACAGAATGAGAAGTGCAGGTAAACAAGTGCACAGAGATTTCGAGGCAATGCCTTTAGAATTCCATGACACGAGCAGAAGTGCAGCATTACGGAATTCAGTGGGCAGCTCAGTCCAGATGGAGGAAGTTCCCCCCGTTGCACCACACCTGATGCATCTGTCATCAGAGCGAAGGCAACAGCGGTGCAGCCTAGCAGGCCTGTAGTACATACGATGTAAAAACCTAAAAAAGATAATATGAAGTCTGCTGCTTGAGGATATACGCTATGTCTGCTGACAGCAGTTCAACCACTGTTTATCTGCAGTTGTCGCTTAGTGTCCACCCATAGCCTTACAATGGCGCTGTTGCTTTTTCCCTGCCCAATCCCCCTTCACTGCAGTTTATTGCCCGACTATCTATAATCCCTGTTGCTTTTCCATACTCACCCTCCATCCTTTGACATTTCTGCTTAGTGCAACCCACCTTCCGTCGCCAATGTTGCTTTCCCCTGAATAACCCACAGTCCATTGCTGCTCCCCCCCTGAAACTCTTTCCCCACGCTTTTATTTTTTTAAGATCTTTGGAGTAATTGGCTTTACCAATAGGCCTCAAAGTCGAGACATTGATTTTTCCAATTTTGTTTTTTAAGCGTTTGTGTAAGTTACAAGATAAGGCAGCTTTTCTTCCTAGCAGGACACTTATTGTGGGTGGGATATTGCACCACTTACATCAACCTGCTTGCTTGACCCTTTACTTCTCATTTTGATACGCCTGCACACTAGTTTTTAAGAGATTTATAAAGCACTGTCAACCAGGACGCTTGTGGCTCTAAGGTAGCTAGGCAATCCTTGTAAGAAGCATTGCCACTGTCCTTTGAAGCATAGGAACCAGGTACTGCTGAGAGCTCACTGCACTGCCAACTACCTGTTCTTTACGCTTTGACTTTTAGTGCGTAACAGGGTTAAGAGTACAGACTCACTATCAGAGAGAACTGTGGAATGGAAAGCCTACCTCAGCCTGAACATGTATCACAGTAAATAGAATGTCCAAGATTCACATAAAAATGTTTTTTAGCAAGTTTTACTGCCTAAAACGGTTAAGAGAATACAACGACAGAATTAAACTCAACACCATGTCAAGTGTAGCATCTACTCGTTTACATAGTTCGACACATGTAGTTGTGTTTTCTTCATGCACCCGGATTCTCCCAATCCTGTGCTATTCAATGCAGTTTCACAGTCTGTTCATCACTAGCTTCTGGAAAGAAATGGCAGAAGACTCCTCAAGACCTGGCTCTTCGATCAGTAGCAGCACCACCCCCCTCTCTTCCCCCAGCGCCTTGAGACCCTCGCGGGTATGTAGTGCGCTTTATAAGTGACATGATTGATTGATTGATTGAAGGGAGGGCACATAATACGTTTCACAAATCACTGTGGTTAAAAGTATGCTAGACATTCTCTTAATGGCAACAACAAAACTGGTTCTGATTAATTATATTTTCTGTCCTTTCATTCATATATGGTGATAGACCGGAAATGGACTCAAAAATGTAATTTACCAGTTGTCATAAGGGTGAGCCCAGTTTACCGCTCAGGGTCCGCCTCCTTTGCGATGGACCTTGGAGTCCCGTATTAGGAGTCAAGGAGTATGATAAAGTCATCAAACAAATACAGTTTATGTTCAGACAATGACGAGAGTTTCGTTGTAGTTCAAGGATGTTTATTTTTCTCTTTAAAAGATTAGTAGAGATCTTTAATTTATTTTTTATCTTTATTCAGTTAGTCCAAAAATCAAAATAAAATTACAGAAATCTCATGAAGAGTTCTAAATCAATAGGAAAAAGAGTGAAATCAAGGAGCATGAAGCTTCCAAAATCAAATCAGAAATGCAAAATTACCCATGAGGAGTAATCCATAAGATTCAGCAGAGTCTCCGGTCAGTATACAGATGCAGTAGCAGGTAAGGAGGGAAACAGTAGCAGCTACCACCATCCAGGGGTCTGGGTCAGTATGCAAAAGAATAATCTGTGGTGTGGTGCAGCGGCCAGGGCAGCTGACTCAGGAGCACAGGGTTCACGGTTCGATCCCTGGCTCCGGCAGCAGCTCAGCTCAGCACCATGTGACTCTGGGCAATAGCTCACTTAATTTCCACTCCGGCCCCCAGCGCCTTGAGACCCGTAAGGGTGAGTAGCTGTGCTATATAAAAACGGACTACCTAGGAACACGCACAAGTAAAAAGGTCAAGAAAACTTTTTGTAAACAAATGACAGATCTTCGGTCAGCCAGATCTCCTTTCTTACCGCAGAAATACACGTTAGTCAAACATTTTTTTTCCAGTTCTTCAGCCACAGACTGTTCGACAAGTTAAATCTAGAAACATTAAGCATCTTTCCCACAAGCTTCTTCTCTTAGTTAACTTTTCTATACCTCTACTTGTCTCACTACGAAAACAATGAAACACTAACTAAAAGACAAGGGGGCATATTACTAAGGATTATCGATATTTATCGCTAACCACGCTTAGCGCGTTATTTGTTAACGCCACCTATCGCTGGAAATTATCGCTGAGATAACACCCTATTAGTAAGGTTTATCTCCATAGCGATAATATTTCCAGCGATAGCGGCAAAATGCGAGAATATCGCTGGAAAACCATCGATATTCTCGCATTAACGTTAAGGTGGATTCAGCATTAGAATCCACCTCCTATACTTCAAACAGGTAAGTCATCCTCACTAGCAGGTGTTAAATTCTAGCGATAAACGCGCTTAGCACGAATTATTATATCGCTTCGCCTGCCTTGCTAATAGGGGGTAGTGGTGTTAGCGACTGTTTTCAGTCGCTTTTAGTAGGGAACACCTTCCATGCATGTCATTAGCGATAATTATCGCTGACATGCAAGGCGATGGAAAACGCGGCCTCTAACGCCTGAAAGCTGTCGCTAACGCCTGTTAGCGACAGCTTGCTAATAGGGCGATAAAATTATCGCCGCTTTAGCGGCAAAAAGTGCCGCTAAAGCGGCGATAAAGCCCTTGATAATATGCCCCAAGATCCTTGTTGGGTAATGCATTCCTTTATATTAATAAGACATTCATTATTGTCTAAAATGTAAGCATTCTATTAAATTCTTTATGAAATCATAGGAAAACAGGAAGTTCATGATATTCAAGAATAAATGTTGCAGAGTAAAATAATACATTTTGTTAAACGAGAAAGTTACGTCACCATTTCTAAACAGCATTCAAAGTTCAAGGTTTTAATCAAATTGTGCGCATTTCGGCAATTTCGAATTTCTTCTTTAAAAAAAAAAAAAAACATTGTTAGCCATCCTACCTTACTAAATGTGATCGCTTACTGCGAATCTATATCATATAAATGTGTTATTTTAGCCAATTTAAATGTTAGGTTTGCACTTCTTTCAGCACTTTTCTGCATATAATTTTAATTAATTCTTGGTACAAATTTTCAAACTCTATTAGCCCTCTGTCTGATGGTTTCACATGCGAGTTCTGTTGCAAGGCACTTTCATCATCTGTTGAATCCTTTTTGTAGGAAGGTGGAATCTGACTGCATGGTTACCCCCACTTTTATTCTGGTGTTTTGCTGATTTTTGACTAGTCTGACTGGGATCCTGCTATTCAGGACCCCAGTCTATCTGCTTTCTCCCTAAATTGATTGCATGTACTTTAGGTACACTCCAGATTGGATTCTGGGGTACCCTTATAAGTCCCTCGTATATGGTATACTATGTACCCAGGGCATTGGCACCCCAGAGGCCTCCCAGGGGCTGCAGCATGTATTATGCCACCCCTGAGAGGCCATTCAAAATGACACAGGAGGTCTGCTACTGCAGCCTGTGTAAGGGGGTGCTTGCACCCCTTACTTAGATATAGGTTCACTATATCTATCCTAATCACTGCACATATAAACCTATCAGTCACCCCTATGGCAGGCCTTATCAATCCTGAAGGCAGGGTGCTGGGTTTTATGTGAGAGGGTGCCCATGCATGAGCAGGACCCCTCGACAGCCTTGGGACCTTCGGAACCACTATTCCGGGGTTGTTTGTGATGCAGCCAACCATATATACTTAAGTGCATTATAACCTCGCAGTAAATGCTAACTTTAAAACGGCTGCAAGGAATTATGTTGTGTTTGGTGTCAAACACCTTGGAATCATACCTCCACACCAGTAACTGGTGTGGGAGGTATGATTCCTCCCTCCTAGAGGGTGAAATATGACAGCACCGGTACACCCGGTACTAGCTTCACAGAGCCTGGCATCACAAAATGGATGCTGCCAGCCACAGACACAAGTTTGCCCTCCTGCTGCTGGACGGAACTCCGGCAGGGGAGGCTGGACAATAGGTTTCCTGTCACAGGGAGGTGTAACCACCTCCCAGACAGGCTTTAGTGTATTGGGGCTGGGTGGGAGCACTCTGAGAGGGCTTTGATGTCTGCACTGGGGGCACATTTGGTGTCCCTGTGCATAGTCCAGCTCAAACCGGTTGCAGGGGCTACCAGCCCCTGCTCTGGCGCGAAACTGGACAAAGGATATGGGTGTAGCCACCCCTCTGTCCTGACCCTCCCATAGGTGGGTCCCCAGAGTTTGTCCCACCTCTTCCTTGGGTATAAAGTAGGAACCCTGACTACAGGACTTTAGATATTACCTGGACTAAACTCTGCTACAGAAACCAAGTAAACTTCGATGATCTACGCTTTGCTGGGCGACTGAAGAATCTCCCTTGGAGTAAAGGAGTTACTCCCCTGCAAAGCAGGCACCTCAACGCAACTGACCGGTTTGCATCTCCGAAGCTCCTGCGGACTCCGAAGAATATTGAAACACAGGAGGTGGGTTCCCAAGGTCGTAGAGGTTGATCTGTGCCCACAGCAAGTCTGAGGCCCGTATCCCTCGTGCTGACCATGCAACCCGAACCCCTGGACACCGCGTCTATTTGCAGAAGCATCAGCTTTCCGGCGACCCCTGAGGCTGAGCTTTGGGTTACTTGTAGCCCTGACCCTGAGCAGTAATTACACCGAAGATTGCTGGCCTACACTCCACGAGTGTTCCGTGGTCCACCATTTTGTGATTCCTCTCGAGGTCCCTTCGCGATCCCTGGTCCGTTGACCTGTGGGTCCCTGAGAAGGCAACGTTAACTTTCAATGGGCTTCCCTGGTTGCTCCAGACGTGCCCTGACTTTCCATTGCTTGGGGAGTCCCCAGGACCTTGCTGGTCCTCACCGAAGCCAATTTACTCTGACCGCATGGGTTGCAGTTGGCAAGGCTTGTTGGTCTCCAATCCGGAAACTGACCCCTCAGCATTCGACTTCCTTCATGGGACAGTTCGCCTGCGGACTCTGGTCATCGTCGACGTCTCCTGGTCCCCGTGGCTGCAGAGTCAAGCTTTACCTCTTTGCACCTGAAGCACCCAACATCGGTGGGCATTCGATTGCTCCGCTCCTGGTCACGTGAAGTGACCCAGACTTTGTCCCCTCTGCTTTCAGGTTCTTCACACCTTCGATCCAGGCTTGGATCACACCGGACACTTTTCTTCTCCACGGCAGCAGCTCTTCTTCGCAACACGCCATAGAAAACGATGAGGGTTTCCGACACCACTTGACCCCTATGCACCCGGCGTCCCTGGGCTAGGTAACACGGGTATCTTGGTACTCACAAGGGTGCTGGCCTTTGAACCTTCTACCTTTAGCTGGGTTTGCTTGAAGTCCTCTCCGAAGTGTCCTTAAACTTTAAAATTCCAACCGCGACTTTCCCATAGAGTTGTACGGAGCTCACTTCTGTGTTCCCACACTGCACCCGTCCTCCGTGGGTCCCCTGTGTCACTACCTTGGGTGGTTCCTTGGGGTCTCAGCGATTCTACGTGCTCTAGGCACTGTGTCTAGTCAAGTTGTGGTTCTTATACCACTTTCTTAGTATATGGTTTGGTCTCCCCCTGGAGCCCACTGTGTATTGTGCTATTTACTGTCGTTCTAGTACTGTGTAATTGTGTGCCTTGTTCTCTAATCTCATAAAGAGGTTAGTAGAGAGTGTTTAGTAATAAATACATATATTTGATACCTTGTGTGGTTCTCCTTTCATTTGGTCATTCAAGAGGTTATAGACTGGTAAAACAAGCTGCTTTACATTCCTTCGAGACTTAACCTGAAGGCTGCTCTCAACAGCTACCACTAGGATAGCTTTCTATAAAGGTTGTCTTAACCTGATCATCATAAGGGTCGTTTGGACTGATGCAAGGTGCCCACTTTAATTAGTGGACAGCATATACCAGGCCAACTTCTCACATTGGTGTGCAGCGGTTGGGATTCACTCTTGCCATTGTTTTACCACATAATCTCAGTGATTGACTAACTGAAAACCACTAAAGGTACTGAGGTACATATAAAACAAGTCTAGAATAAGGTAAGTTCTACTGAACTTAGAGTTGGGTAAGTCAAGGGTCTAGCACACCCTTTCTCCAACTCAAGAGAGTCTCAGTTCCCACTAGAGTGGGTAGGTGCATACACCACACCACACTAGAATGTCTGCAAGGCCTGAAGTCAGATACTCCTTGTCAACCAAGTATGACCATCTCACATTCCAAGAATTGAGAAACATGTGTGCATCAAGGAAACTGAAGACAGGGAAAAATCCAAACACCCAAAAGCTCATAGTAACTTTGCTTTCAGATGACCTCAGTAAGACCCCAGGGTCTGATGAGGCAGGCAAAGGGGGTGGGGCAGCCGAAGAGGTAAGGCCAGGGAGTAAAAACCTCAATGACCAGGACTCTGATGCTGGCCAGGAGGATCAAGATGATTCTACCCTGGAAAATCCAATCCTTCCTGAAGGTGAGGAAGGAGGCCTGCCTGGGCCTCTCTTTACCCCACCTGGAAGGGTTAACAGTTTACCAAGAAGATCCAGATCTCCTTCTCAGGAGTCTAATCATTCTGGTACATCTGTAGGGACCTCTATTTCCCATAGGACCTCTTCTTCTCATAAAAGGGAGTCTTCTTATGAGAAGAAGTGCCAACTGCTTGAGTTTGAGAGAGCTAAGCTCAGGATCAAGAGAGAACAATTGGCCTTAGATAGGGAATCCCTGGAGCTTCAGAAAGCTTCTCAAAAGTTGGGGCTAGAGCCCCATGGTGGCAGCAACAGTGTCCCTAGAGTTAGAGAACATACTCATGACCATAGGAACCTGAGCAAAATTGTCCCTCCCTACCAGAGTGGGGATGACATCCACAAATGGATAACTGCACTGGAGAGGGCCTGTAAGGTACAGAGGGTCCCTCAGGAGCAGTGGGCAGCAATCTTGTGGCTCTCCTTTTCAGACAAAGGTAGAGACAAGCTGCTCACTGTTAGGGAAGAGGCTGCTGATAATTACAAAGTCTTGAAGAGTGCTCTGACTGATGGGTTTGGCCTAACCACTGAACAATACAGGTTAAAGTTCAGAGACACCCAAAAGGCACAGACTCAAGACTGGGTTGACTTTGTAGATTGTGCTACTAAGGCTCTGGAAGGTTGGATACATGGCAGCAAGGTGCATGACGTTTTAGGATTGTACAATTTGATTATGAGGGAGCAGATCCTTAATAATTGTCAAAACCAGCTTTTACACCAGTACCTGGTGGACTCTGATCTGACCTCTCCCCAAAAATTGGGAAAGAAGGCAGACAAATGGGTCAGAACCAGAGTAAAGCCAAAGAATCAGGGTGGTGACCAGAAGAAAGATTCTTCCAAAGACCAAGAGAAAGGTGGGGATAAATCCACTACAGGGCCCCAAAAGTCCTCTTCTGGGGGTGGGTCCCAAACTCCTTCCTCCCCTGAAAAGAAACCTTATTGCCATATATGTAAGAAGCCTGGCCACTGGAAAAATGACCCCAGTTGCCCCAAGGCCAGCAATAAGGAAAATGTTCCTACCACTCCTCCTGGTACTACAAGTAGTAATCCCCCAGGTGGTAGTAATGCCCCCAAAAAGTTAGGTGGGTTGGTATGGGGAACTGAGGTGGACCCCAGCTTATCAAGGTCTTCCTCACAGGCCTCCTTAGTCTGTGATGGTGGCATGGGATTTGCCACTTTTACTGTAAGTCCTAATTCCTTGGGCAAGTACAGACAGGAGCCACTGATAAATGGTCAGAAAGCGTTGGCACTCAGGGACACAGGGGCTAGTGTCACCATGGTGACAGGGAAACTAGTCTCCCCTCAACAGCTTTTACCTGAGTTCAAGTACCAGGTGACCAACATTGATGGTATCAGAACAGATCATCCCATGGCCATAGTCAATCTCAGCTGGGGAGGGGTCACTGGCCCCAAGAGAGTGGCAGTGTCCCCTAATAGCCTATAGATTGCCTGTTGGGCAATGATCTGGAAGTTTCAGCCTGGGCTGAAGTTGAATACCAGGCCCATCTGAAAATGTTAGGCCTCTCTGAGAAGGTTGGTGTGGCTGTTAGGGCCTCAGCCCCATCCCAGGGAAATTTTGGAGAAGTGGAGCCTGAAAAGAAGGCCCACTCTACTCCACAAGAGAGCAGAAGGGTTGAAGAAAAGTCTTCTTCCCCCCCAGACTATAGGTAAGGGTCAGCTTCCTCAGGGAACTGATCCTACCCCTAGTGAAGGAACTGCCCCAGAGGTGGTCAGGCCTGGCCTGGCAACACCCCTGATGGCAGGGGACCCTTCCAAGGTGGTACCCAGTCTGGAGCAGGTATCCTGCCCCTCTCTACCCTACCTCACTCAGCCTAGGGCTGCAGAGGTCAGGGAAGTCAGTGGACCCCTTAGGGCCCACTGTCCAGAGGAACCCCCTCATCCACAGATTAGGGGCTCCCAGACTACTGGCCCTAGCCAGGTGAAAATTCCTCAACCCACTGAGGGATCCCTCTTACCATTGAATAGGGACCACCCCCAGATGGACTCTGTTGGGCAAAGGCAAACCTGGGACCCAGTGGTTCCAAACCCACCATGTCCCTCCAGTGTTCCAATCAAAGGGACCCAACCCACAGCTGTAGGCAGCCAGAGGTTGACCCTTAGGGCCAGATACAACTCAGTCATGGAAAGAAAGGCCTCCATGGTGACCAGTGCTCTGAGGAAGCTGAGACCAACTTTATTGGGGCCTCACTTCACCAGCCTTTTTCTTTGCCAAAACTACAGGTAGTAACCCCAACTTCTGGAGAAAAACCAGTACCCTTAGGGGTAGGGACTCCTTAGTGGACCATAAGACAGGGGGTATCCATGCTAGTGCAGGATCTTCCTTATATGGCCACTTAGTCAATAAAGTCTCAACTGGGCAAGGTTAGCCATATCTCCTTTCGTTTGGGAGGGGGGGGGGTTATGTAGGAAGGTGGAATCTGACTGCATGTTTACCCCCACTTTTTTTCTGGTGTTTTGCTGATTTTTGACTAGTCTGACTGGGATCCTGCTATTCAGGACCCCAGTCTCTCTGCTTTCTCCCTAAATTGATTGCATGTACTTTAGGTACACTCCAGATTGGATTCTGGGGTACCCTTATAAGTCCCTAGTATATGGTATACTATGTACCCAGGGCATAGGTACCCCAGAGGCCTCCCAGGGCCTGCAGCATGTATTATGCCACCCCTGAGAGGCCATTCAAAATGACACAGCAGGTCTGCTACTGCAGCCTGTGTAAGGTGGTGCATGCACCCCTTACTTAGATATAGGTTCACTGTATCTATCCTAATCACTGCACATATAAACCTATCAGTCACCCCTATGGCAGGCCTTATCAATCCTGAAGGCAGGGTGCTGGGTTTTATGTGAGAGGGTGCCCATGCATGAGCAGGACCCCTCGACAGCCTTCGGAACCACTATTCCGGGGTTGTTTGTGATGCAGCCAACCATATATACTTAAGTGCATTATAACCTCGCGGTAAATGCTAACTTTAAAACGGCTGCAAGGAATTATGTCGTGTTTGGTGTCAAACACTTTGGAATCATACCTCCACACCAGTAACTGGTGTGGGAGGTATGATTCCTCCCTCCTAGAGGGTGAAATATGACAGCACCGGTACACCGGGTACCAGCTTCACAGAGCCTGGCATCACAAAATGGATGCTGCCAGCCACAGACACGAGTCTGCCCACCTGCTGCTGGACGAAACTCCGGCAGGGGAGGCTGGACAATAGGTTTCCTGTCACAGGGAGGTGTAACCACGTCCCAGACAGGCTTTAGTGTATTGGGGCTGGGTGGGAGCACTCTGAGAGTGCTTTGATGTCTGCACTGGGGGCACATTTGGTGTCCCTGTGCATAGTCCAGCTCAAACCGGTTGCAGGGGCTACCAGCCCCTGCTCTGGCGCGAAACTGGACAAAGGATATGGGTGTAGCCACCCCTCTGTCCTGACCCTCCCATAGGTGGGTCCCCAGAGTTTGTCCCACCCCTTCCTTGGGTATAAAGTAGGAACCCTGACTACAGGACTTTAGATATTACCTGGACTAAACTCTGCTACAGAAACCAAGTAAACTTCGATGATCTACGCTTCGCTGGACGACTGAAGAATCTCCCTTGGAGTAAAGGAGTTACTCCCCTGCAAAGCAGGCACCTCAACGCAACTGACTGGTTTGCATCTCCAAAGCTCCTGAGGACTCTGAAGAATATTGCAACACAGGAGGTGGGTTCCCAAGGTCTTAGAGGTCGATCTGTGCCCACAGCAAGTCTGAGGCCCATATCCCTCGTGCTGACCGTGCAACCCAAAACCCTGGACACCGCGTCTATTTGCAGAAACATCAGCTTTCCGGCAACCCCTGAGGCTGAGCTTTGGGTTACTTGTAGCCCTGATCCCGAGCAGTAACTACACCGAAGATTGCTGGCCTACACTCTACGAGTGTTCCGTGGTCCGCCATTTTGTGATTCCTCCTGAGGTCCCTTCGCGATCCCTGTTCCGTTGACCTGTGGGTCCCTGAGAAGGCAACTTTAACTTTCAATGGGCTTCCCTGGTTGCTCCAGACGTGCCCTGACTCTCCATCGCTTGGGGAGTCCCCAGAACCTTGCTGGACCTCACCGAAGCCAATTTACTCTGACCACGTGGGTTGCAGTTGCCAAGGCTTGTTGGTTTCCAATCCGGAAACTGACCCCTCAGCATTCGACTTCCTTTGTGGGATAGTTCGCCTGCGGACTCTGGTTGTCATCGACGTCTCCTGGTCCCCATGGCTGCAGCATCAAGGTTCACCTCTTCGCACCTGAAATCGGTGGGCATTCGATTGCTCCGCTCCTGGTCAAGTGAAGTGACCCAGACTTTGTCCCCTCTGCTTTCAGGTTCTTCACACCTTCAATCCAGGCTTGGATCACACCGGACACTTTTCTTCTCCATGGCAGCAGCTCTTCTTCGCAACACGCCATAGAAAACGACGAGGGTTTCCGACACCACTTGACCCCTATGCAACCGGCTTCCCTGGGCTAGGTAACACGGGTATCTCGGTACTCACAAGGGTGCTGGCCTTTGAACCTTCTAAGTTTAGCTGGGTTTGCTTGAAGTCGTCTCCGAAGTGTCCTTAAACTCTAAAATTCCAACCGCGACTTTCCCATAGAGTTGTACGGAGCTCGCGTCTGTGTTCCCACACTGCACCCGTCCTCCGTGGGTCCCCTGTGTCACTACCTTGGGTGGTTCCTTGGGGTCCCAGCGATTCTACGTGCTCTAGGGACTGTGTCTAGTCAAGTTATGGTTCTTATACCACTTTCTTAGTATATGGTTTGGTCTCCCCCTGGAGCCCACTGTGTATTGTGCTATTTACTGTCGTTCTAGTACTGTGTAATTGTGTGCCTTATTCTCTAATCTCATAAAGAGGTTAGTAGAGTGTTTAGTAATAAATACATATATTTGATACCTTGTGTGGTTCTCCTTTCATTTGGTCATTCAAGAGGTTATAGACTGGTAAAACAAGCTGCTTTACATTCCTTCGAGTCTTAGCCTGAAGGCTGCTCTCCACAGCTACCACTAGGAGAGCTTTCTATAAAGGTTGTCTTAACCTGATCATCATAAGGGTCGTTTGGACTGGTGCAAGGTGCCCACTTTAATTAGTGGACAGCATATACCAGGCCTACTTCTCACACTTTTGCTTTCTTTTCAAACTCTGAAATTTTAATGATTTTTATAGTCATCATTCATAATATGATTCAGTGTCAAACTCCTTTCAAATCTATTGTTCATTTCTCTTTCCCTTTGTTTGCGTAAGCAATATCTATAGCCTTTGACTCAAGCATACATAGCAAGCTAAGAGCTATTGCTATCATGGGTATAAGTATAGCCTTAGAATGCCTCCCCTGGCAGATGTAATCCGGTTTCCAAGTGTGTGAATCCTGTTCCCAAAATTTGCTAAAACACTAGGGGGCCGATTCCGATTCGGGCCGGAAATCGTACCGACCGACTCGGTCCGGGAAAATTGTCCGACCGACACGTACTGGCGCTACCCGACCCGCGTAGTACGATGCAATGCATGTGAAACACGACCGACTCGTACGGAACACAAGCCGAACGACCGAACCGCACGGAAACAAGCCATCCGGCTGGAAAACCACGCGAATCGAACCGACCGACACGCACCAGGAATCAAACCGAACGAAACGTACCCTCGAACTCCGACCCGCGCAGTACGATGTAATACGTGGAAAACCAGACCGAGTCGCACGGAGCTCAAGCCGTACGACCGACACGCATTCAAAAGACAGCAGAAGGAAGCCAATACTCGGAGAACGACGTGTACGCCGCACAAAAAACCTAGCAGAAACACAGCGTGAACGACTCGTAGAAGCTCGCACGAGACAACTGCAGCGAACACACGGTCAGAAGAACGTCTCCTACATGCACAAAAAATACAAAGGGAAAATTACAAAAAAAAAGGGACAAACAAGCAATGACAAAGCCAATAAATACAGGGAAAAATAACATGGAACAAGGACACACCCCCAACTCCACCCATATAAAGACCACAAATCCTTACCATGATCCTTTGCAAATTCTACTAACCTGCCAGCACAGAACACCATCACACAGCAACCACAGACACACTCACAGCTCATCCATCACACAAGCCACACACCATTAGCACCTCAACAAATAGCACCCTCACATACACCCAGCAAAACCTACACCCACACACCCCACTTGCACACCCACACCCACATCAATCACCACCACCACCCATCACCATGCCCCCAAAGAAGAATCCAAAGTTCCTAGACAGTGAATTGGAAGTCCTGGTAGATGAGATCCTCAGGGTAGAGCCACAGTTGTTTGGTACATTGGTACAACAGACCCCCATGTCGCAGAAAACCAAGATGTGGGAGAGGATCGTCGACAGGGTGAACGCACAATCACCATGTTTGCGCACAAAGGAAGACATCCAGAACAGGTGGTATGATGTGCGCAGGAGGGTCAGGGACCTACTGAAGAAGGACTACCTCTTGAGTCAACACACCGGCAGTGGCCCTCCTGCAAAACCAGTATACCTCAGGCCCTGGGAGGAGAAGGTGCGGGCCATCCTACCACCAGTGAGCGTATATGGACTATCAAACATCCCAGAGCCTGGTGAGTACACAACTAATATACACAATATTGTGTGACAATACACACACATTACTGTCAAGGGGATAGTCAAACCATGCACCCTTAGCAAATCCACAGCAACCAAAAGATAATCATCCCAAGATGTGTATGTTAGTCAGATAAACACAATACATGCCATCTCATAGTGATATGTAACTGTGTCATGACATGTACAAACCTAATAACAAATAGAGCAAGGCAGTGGCACAAATCTAACCAACAAACACTGTCAGATATTTGGCCACCACTAGAACACCACCTCACAGGGAAGCTCACTGAAAGGAAGGAATGCTGTGTATGCTGGTGAAGTCAGTGTAGCCAATAGCATGATGGGAGTTGTAGGCACAGATATTGGTCACCCTCACAATTGGCCCATCAACACCACTCCGAACCATGCTCACATCACAGGGAGTGGAAAACAACTGACAAGATGGCTGACACTGGGCACTGCTGTGGGGAGCACAAGGCCCTGCTGGGAACTGTGCACCAACAAACAGCAGGACACCACTGTCAGCCATCTTGCCATTGCTGCCACACCACACACAGTGAAGTCAACTCAAAAGGAAGGAAGTATGGGCATGCTGGGAAGGGGGGTGTAGGCAATAGCATGATGGGAGTTGTAGTCACAGATATTGCTCACCCTCACAATTGGCCCATCAACACCACTCTGAACCATGCTCACATCACAGGGAGTGGAAAAGAACTGACAAGATGGCTGACACTGGGCACTGCTGTGGGGAGCACAAGGCCCTGCTGGGAACTGTGCACCAACCTACAGCAGGACACCACTGACTGACATCCTGAAAGCCAACTTGCACTCCCTGCAATGGAAGCACGTTCCATGGTGGGATATCTGGCTGGGTGGGAAGGAGGACTGACAGCTCTGACCATAGTTACAAGCAGCTTTTCTCACACACACCCTTAACACAAACTCCACACAACTCACCTGGGAGAATGCAATGCCTCACACTCTAATTAAATATCCCACAAAGAACCACCACCCTGGGTTATGCTGTGTGAAGCACAGGGACACTCTTGGGACTTGTAGCCAAACAAACGCCAGGACAACACTGTCAGCCATCCTGTCAGCACAGGCACACTACCCCACAGGGAAGCAGAGTCAAAAGGAAGGAAGTATGGGCATGCTGGGAAGGGGGGTGTAGGCAATGGCATGATGGGAGTTGTAGTCACAGATATTGGTCACCCTCACAATTGGCCCATCAACACCACTCTGAACCATGCTCACATCACAGGGAGTGGAAAACAACTGACAAGATGGCTGACACTGGGTAATGCTGTGGGGAGCACAAGGCCCTGCTGGGAACTGTGCACCAACAAACAGCAGGACACCACTGTCAGCCATCTTGCCATTGCTGCCACACTCACACACAGTGAAGTCCACTCAAAAGGAAGGAAGTATGGGCATGCTGGGAAGGGGGGTGTAGGCAATAGCATGATGGGATTGGTAGTCACAGCTCAACATCCCCCACCCACATGGCCCAGCAAGCTCACACTGAAGCATGCACACCTCACAGGGAGTGAAAAGCCACTTCTAAGATGTCTGACAATGGTCCTATGTTGTGTGGAGTACCAGGCCCTGCTGGGAAGTGTGCACCAACCAACAGCAGGACACCACTGACTGACATCCTGAGAGTCAACATGCACACACTGCAAGGGTGGCATGCTTCATGGTGGGATAACTGGGCGGGGGGAGAAGGAGGGCCGGATGTCCACCAAATACAACCAATGCTGTCCATGCACACACCTCAACATTCACATTGAAATGCATCAGGTTGGCAGGACAATGTGCAAACCCAATATCAACCTCTGACTCTGACAACTTAGGACAATGCAATGTACAGGCCCGCATCCAGAGGTACAGTCACATCTGTCAGGTGTGTGAACCATTGATGCCTGTAGAAACATAACATATTGTGTGTCTCTTCCAAAAACAGGTGATGATGGGGACACAGCAGCAGACGAGGAGGAGTCCCTGTCCCAGGCTCCGGGGGACACTGAGCTCACTGGTGTGGAACAGCCTCTGCCCACCTCGGATGGCGAAGAACTACCTGGCACCTCCGGTGTGAGGCATCATGCAGCACCAGCAGGACCAACATCTGCACCCCTTGCACCAACCCCTCCAACAACTGCCAACATCCAGACCACCCCCGCCGACACGGACAGACCAAGGTGCACTGATGGCGACAGCACAGGGACCCAGGCCCAACGTAGAGCCACGGATGACAACATGGGTAACAACCCCCAAGGGGGCCTAGGGTCACCTGTGCATGCCACCACAGGTCCTGCACATGTCGCCAGGGGTGGTGGGAGGGGTGGGAGACCTAGGTCGCTGTATGCAGAGGGGTCTGGACTGCATGATGACCCCCAACTGGTACGCATCGCTGATGCGTACCAGACTAGCACCGGAGAGGTCAGCCAGGTAGAGGGGATCCTCAGGGACATACAACAGCAGCAGGCTGCCCATCATGCCCGCTTGGACTCCCACATGTCCCGCATGGAGACACACATGTCCCGTGTGGAGACACACATGTCCCATGTGGAGACACACATGTCTGGCATGGAGTCCAAGTAGGACACATTGCAAGAACTTACAGCGGTGCACAGGGACATATTGACATGCCTCCGCCAGATGAGCAACAACATGGCCACACCTCCCTGTGTGCCCACAATATCTGGTGCTGCAACAACTGACACTGCCACAGGGAGGGAGGATGACTCTGGCGGAGAGTCCTCTGCACCGCAGCAGCCTGCAACTGAGGGTCCCCCACCAAAGAAGAGGGGTCGTCCGAGGAAGGAAAACTGAGAGGCCAATGGCCACGCACATCCCCCAGGAACCCAACACCTGTTCTGGACATTCTCCTTTGTGTGCAAACTGTTCACCCTGTCGAATGCAACCCAACTCTCCCACATGACATGGGGACTTTAAGTTGGACCAATGTATCACATGACTGTGGACTTTACTCTGGACATTTCTGCAACCAAGACTTCCAAATCATCTGGGAACTTTGGATTCTGAACCCAATGTACAGCACCCACCATCCTGTGCACCATACTCACACATGTATGTAAATAAACTCACCAATACATCATACTTGCCTCTCTTGTCATTCCAACGTTGTTTCTGTCATGGAGATGATGATCTGCTAAATGACACTGTGCATGCTAACTGCTACAGCAAGTTCAACACCGTCGTGTGAGTCATGGCGACGTGACACATATGAGGGAGACACACCACTAGGGCTACACAACACATACACACCAGGGCCATCTGACTCATCGCCTACACTGATGTTCCCAGGAAATACAGTGCAATGCACAGACACCACACCTATGCACAGTCAGTGTCAACTAGCCCACAGGTGCAGTGAGCAAATGTCAGTCAGATGTGTGACCACAGATAACGCACATCTCAAAGTGAAGCACAGGTTTATTACACATTTGCAACATGTTGTTTCCACCACAGATGCAAGGTAATCCCACGTGGCAGTGGCCACACAGTCAACAAGTGTAGAAGAAAAAAGGTCCAAGGGTGTGTGGCACATCACCTGTAGGGAAACGACAGCTTCCACCCTGGAAGTTGAATCACGGTGTCGGGGGATCACAGTTGACCAAACAACCCCGAAAGTACCCTGTGAAGGACAGACATGACACACAGTCAAAAGCACTGAAGAACAGGACAGAACTGCAGAACTCATGCCCAATACATGTCACAAGATACCTACACAAAACCAAGTTAGCATGTCAACACTGTTGGGGAGTACAGACTACCTGTAAGGACACATCGCTGCACACATACAGTCAAGTAGCACATGGCCACACACAAACAGCACCAGAGCACCACCAACATATATCACGCAAACCCACATCATTGACATGGCATCTCTGGATACTCACATTCAGCTGAAAAAGTTGGTGATGAGCTGTGTGCGGACATCACCCTCATCATCATCATCACCATCACTGGCATCGTGGCCCAGACCAGGATCCTCCACAGGTGGAGGATGTTGGTCATCGTCATCCAGGATGAGAGGCAACTCCTTCCGCACTGCCAGGTTGTGTAGCATGCAGCAGACGATGACAATCTTGCACACTTTTGCTGGGGCATATGTGAGGGCCCCTCCTGTCTTGTCCAGGCAGCGAAAGCGGCTCTTCAGGAGACCAAATGTCCGCTCGATCACTCTCCTGGTCCGACCATGTGCCTCATTGTAGCGCAACTGGGCAGGTGTCACAGGGTTCCTGAGGGGCGTCAGCAACCACGGCATGTTGGGGTATCCCGAGTCACCTACATACAGACAATTGCACATTAGCCGAGTTGGAAAAGAGGGTGGAATACTACATCGCAGAACACACACAATGGTACAAAGTCAGTACACACCGACAAGCCAAGCACGCTGGTTCGGCATCTGTGACATCATCCTCGGGATGCGACTACTCCTCATCACGTAGGCATCGTGTGCAGAACCGGGGAAACGGGCACACACGTGTGAGATGCACATATCTGCAAGACAAACCACCAGAGCATTGACCGAATGGTAATGTTTTCGGTTCCTGTATGCCTGCTCATGTGCCTGTGGTGGTACCAAAGCCACATGTGTCCCATCAATGGAGCCAATGACATGCTGCATCCTCCCCAGGGCATAGAAGTCACTCTTGACGTCAGTGAGTTGGTGACGTTTAGGGAAATAGATGTACTGGTTCAGGTATCTCAACATGGCCACCAAAACATCGCGTAGCACACGGCTGAACATAGTCTGTGACATCCCACCAGCAGACGCCACAGTGTGTTGAAAGGTACCGGTGGCAAAGAAGTGTAGGGCTGCCATCACCTTCACCTTGGGGGTCAGCGCTGTAGGGTACGGCCGGCCAGGTTGCAAATGTGGGGCCAAGCACACGGCCAAATCATCAATCAGCTGCCTGGTGAAGCGGTACCGTCGGATGCTGTCACGTTCCACCATCGTTGCAAGGTCAGGGAATGGTCTATGGACAGCTGGTGCCCTGCAGTGCATAGGTGAACAAAGAAAGATTGTCAGTCACCCCACATATGTGGCATTGACCATACTCAATATCACATGATACATCATTACGAGACACAAGTACTTGATGTGTGTGCCGTTCTGTATGGACATATCTGGCACCTACATGGACGTCATCTAACATCTCAGTTCAACATGTGTTGCCAACAGGTTCCAAGTTGTGCTATGGGAAACCATTATGCTGTGTCACAGTACCCATTTACTGCTGTCACGTTCCAAACACACACCACAGTGACATGTCTGGACAGATGCGCCACAGGCAACACAGCTCATTGACAGGTAGATTCCCAGGGACCCTGTCTTGCCACATGCAGACTGGCATGACATGGCGTATCATGTACACGTCAGCAAAACTTACATGACTCCCACAGGTAGTGGTCCCTGTTGCCTCTGCAGGACAGACATGGACGTCCGTGACACACACACGCACAGCCTCAAAGTCCATGCACAAACAACGTGGATGTGGTGACTGTCTCCCATTGTGCACATGGAATCAGAGACATCGGAAACACAACATGCACACAGACTGTGGAGGGCCATCACAATTGTGGCAATGGGTCACCATGTGACGTACATACCTTCACACATGGGACTCTGGGGGTACGTGACATGACATACACATGCACAACCTGGAAATGTGACCATGCCACATGCTCACAAATGAACAGTTGCACATCACAGTGGGCATGTGCACAACACACAAAGGATCCTGTCCCCATGAACACGTGCACAGCCTGGGAGTGGCTGCCCCCAAGTGCCACCACAAAAACCACA
This sequence comes from Calotriton arnoldi, assembly GCA_963921515.1. Lineage (NCBI taxonomy): Eukaryota > Metazoa > Chordata > Amphibia > Caudata > Salamandridae > Calotriton > Calotriton arnoldi. The sequence goes on from CAWUFW010007701.1 coordinate 177,692, forward strand.
TGTTGCCCCCCATACACAGATAAGGTGATGCAGCCTTACATGCCTTAGGATACAGTGTGGACAGGCTGTGGTGTTGTAGGTGTGCCCCTGAGTCCCTGGCAAGTATATGTCACTGGCATACGTCCACCAGTGACAAGCATGGTGACATATGCAAGTGACCTGTACAGGGACGCGTTGTACAGCAATGGACCGATCGGTGTGCACGCACTGGCCATTTAATCTGTTGTGTGCGGGTACGCGTTGTACAGCAATGGACTGATCGGTGTGCACACACTGGCCATTGAATCTATTGTGTGCGGGTACGCGTTGTACAGCAATGGACCGATCGGTGTGCACGCACTGGCCATTGAATCTGTTGTGTGCGGGTACGCGTTGTACAGCAATGGACCGATCGGTGTGCACGCACTGGCCATTGCATGTGATGTGAGCGGGTACGCGTTGTACAGCAATGGACCGATCGGTGTGCACGCACTGGCCATTGAATCTGTTGTGTGCGGGTACGCGTTGTACAGCAATGGACCGATCGGTGTGCACGCACTGGCCATTGAATCTGTTGTGTGCGGGTACGCGTTGTACAGCAATGGACCGATCGGTGTGCACGCATTGGCCATTGCATGTGATGTGAGCGGGTATGCGTTATACAGCAATGGACCGATCGGTGTGCACGCACTGGCCATTGAATCTGTTGTGTGCGGGTACGCGTTGTACAGCAATGGACCGATCGGTGTGCACGCACTGGCCATTGCATGTGATGTGAGCGGGTACGCGTTGTACAGCAATGGACCGATCGGTGTGCACGCACTGGCCATTGAATCTGTTGTGTGCGGGTACGCGTTGTACAGCAATGGACCGATCGGTGTGCACGCACTGGCCATTGAATCTGTTGTGTGCGGGTACGCATTGTACAGCAATGGACCGATCGGTGTGCACGCACTGGCCATTGCATGTGATGTGAGCGGGTACGCGTTGTACAGCAATGGACCGATCGGTGTGCACGCACTGGCCATTGAATCTGTTGTGTGCGGGTACGCGTTGTACAGCAATGGACCGATCAGTGTGCACGCACTGGCCATTGCATATGTTGCGAGCGGGTACGCGTTGTTTTTCGAAATACGCGTTGTACAGCAATGGACCGATCGGTGCGCACGCATTGGCTATGGGCTGGCATGGCAACGGACGCGTTTCGAAGCTTTAACGAGTCTGATGCTGTGAATTCAGTTGGCCACCCACAACAATGTTGCAAAATCATGGGTCTCATGAAGTTGAACTTTTGAAGGATGCTGTGGGCGTGTGTAAGTGGTGCAATTCCATGGATTGGCCAGATTCAGAAGATGCAAACGACTTGGACCTATCACTTTGGACACATGGGACAGTAACTGCCTCAGCAGCACACATATAATGCTGGCTGTACCCCTGAGAGCTCACTTGCCTGCACTACATGCTCCAGGACGACATCTGCCACCACCACTGCTGCTGTCTCTGCATCCTCGGGATCCTGCAATGGCACGAACTGTGGAGAGAGCCCCAGCCTTCAGCACTGAGGAGAACCAGGCCCTGCTGGTCAGCCTCCTTCCACAGTACAGCAAGCTGTATGGGAAAGCAGGGGAGCAGGTGAGAGTGCTGTACACTGCCTCACTGAATGTGCATGTTGTCTGACTAGCAAGACTTAGTGTGCACGCCACTGGCTAGCATGCTCACTGAGTAGTTGTCACCCCCCCATAGTATGTAGTTACATGCACTGGACAGGTATAGTGCAGTAACAGTGCATTTCAACAAGGTTTTACTTCCCAGGCAATGATACCATGTAGTAACTGCTGGAAAATAGTTCATAGCCATCGCTGCAATGCCTGTGAACATCATGTGCCCCTGTGATTGAGACATGTATATCCATATGTGTGATGCACGGATATGTTGCATGTGCAGTGATGTCCTTTACACTTTGTCATCCTCACAGGTTGATGCCCAACAGAAGCAGGAAATCTGGCTGGACATCGCCCGGGCAGTGAGATCCGTGGGGGTCTACAGGCGCAGGATCCGCAACTGCCAGAAGAGGTGGCAGGACCTTTGTGGCTGGACCCGGAGGATCGCAAGGGTCCAGCTGAAGCTGTCGCCTCCTCGCAGGAGGGGCGGACACCGGACCCTGACCCCCCACATGCTCAGGATCCTGGCGGTGGTCTTCCCTGATCTGGATGGGCAGCTGAAGGCCAGACAGCAGCAAGGAGGGGGTGAGTCCATGACTGCACTGTGAACTTTGTCTGACATGCTATGTGCCCTTCTCTGGCCTGGTTAACCTTCCACAGTACATCAGTCTTGTGGTCCAGGACACATGTCCCTCAATTGTGACATGCCCACTCCTCATCTGATACCCAGGTGTTGCCCTTACAGTCAGGAAGTTGTGTCACTTGGGTACTGTGTCCTTACATTTTGCGTAGCTCAAGGTGGGGGTCAGCATTTGTTCCCGTAACTTTGTTGTGGGCTTCATGGGTGGGTCCATTGCTTACACAATGCCTGAGTTCTGACATGTAATCTGCGTGTAACTTTGATATGTGGTCAAATTGCTGATCTGATTCACCACATGTGCCTGGGGTATGTGGCACACACCCATGCTGCAGGTGGGAACAATGTTTTGGCCTCAGGAGTATGTATATCAAGTGTGTCACACATACTTAGCCACCTGCCTACTGTCCAGGGCTCATCCCTCTTTCACGTGGAGCAGGACAGTCATGCCAACTCCAGGCTATACAATACACTCTGTACTCCCACTCCTGTGTATCAGCTGACACGTTGTACCCAGTGAAATGTTCCCTCAGGTGTCTGCCTCTGTGTCATTGTGCTGTGGCTTGGTTGTTAGGACTACTGGGGTGTTTATCGGTTAGGGCTCAGCATGCCACCGGAGATGTGACCATATGAGACGATACTTGTGTGACATATAGGTGTTTGATCACTTGACTGTGCAGACTGGGGTATGCGAATGTGAAGTACAGGCAGCTGTTTCCCATTCACAGCAGATTGTGAGGTGCTCAGGTTCAGATGGTTGTGTTTCATGTCTCCCACATGTCCAATTGGTTTGACGTGGCCAAATAAGAGTTCAGATGATGTGGTTTGTGGGGGATGGACATGTGCACTTGTCAGCTACAGGACTTGCATTCCCCATGGCCTAGGATTGTGACAGTGCAGACTGTTGTTGGCTGGCTGACCTGCCCATGTGAGTGGAGACAGTGATGTATGACTTTGCAGGCATGCCTGTGCCATGGCATTAAACTTCCTAAGAGTGATCCTGCAGGGGAGTGACATGTGCTACATGCACCCCATTGTGGCATTGACTGTCAGGACATGGGTGCATCATGGTGTCTGGTGCTGGTATGCATCACATGCATTTCAATTTAGAATCTGGCCATCCCTTTAACTGGACACCTGTACTGACTCAGTGGCAAGAGTTGTGATGTGTGCATGTTCACATACTTCACCGTGTTCTCTGCACTGTCCAACTACTGTGTAGGTGGTGCATGTGTCCACACTGGGGTATTGCCATCCGACAGACACCAGACAGATGGGTGCAAGGCCAGGAGCGATGTGAGTGCCATGGTTGACCATCAGACTGACAATTGGCTTCTCCTACTCTGTTTGGGCACTTATGGCAATGTTCAACTAAGGATGCCAGGGCTTGCTCTGTAATGTGCTGTACTTACTGTGGTGTGTGCGGTCAGTGCAGGTGACTGATGTTTGTCTGTTTCCCTACTTGTTTGCAGATACATCCACGGCCACAGGACGGGACAGCTCCACGGACCAGGAGGAGCCGCAGAGCGAGACTGGGTCAGCAGCCGATGAGTGGTCGGAGGGACCCAGTGGCACGGAGGGCGAGGGGAGCCACACCGAGGAGTCCTCAGCAGTATCCACCTCAGCTGAGGACCCCAGCAGCTCGGAGGATGACTCCCTTGTGGAGGCGGGTGTCAGCAGCCACCACACCCCAGCTAGTATTGCTGTCCCTGCCACCACCACCACCACCACCGCCCTCCCATCAGCTCCCATTCCAGAGGTCCGTGGAGGCTCCCGTGTTCGGGAGCGTGTCTCCTTCGTGCCAGGCACCGCACCACCTGCCCCTGTGTCCCCTGCTGCCCTGAGTGAGGAGTCTGTGTACCTACTTCGCCAGCTCCATGTAGGGCAGACAGCAATGCTGAGTGTCCTCCATGCCCACACCACTCTGTTGACTCAGCTGGTGTCGTTCATGTAGGGCATCTCATCGGGCATGTCTGCCCTACAGAGGAGCAATAGGTCCATGGCTCCTCACTGACGGCAGCAGTGTCCCTCCTCCAACAGTCCCTCACCCCTCCTACCTCTGCCCCATCCATACTTCCTGGCACCCTACCTGTCCCAAGCACATGCACACCTGCACAATCACCCAAACACACAGGCACGAGCAGCACAGACACACCCACTACAAAGACAAAACGTGCACGCAGGCATCCTCAGGGGACTGATAGCACACCCACAGGCGATGGGGAACAGACACACACACAGGCATCCACAGTCACTCCGCAGTCCTCCGATACCTCTCCCTCCAAGGCCCCTTCCCTTGCCTCACCTGCAACCCCACCTACACAGCAGCTCTTCCTCTGTGACCTCGGCCTCTTCCCCTCCGATCCAGCTGATCCAGCATACAGGGGGAAGAGGAGGTCCACCCACACAGAGGGGAGTGCCCCTCACCCCCGGACACCCTCCCCCAGGCGCAGACAGACTGAGGCCCCCATCCGCAAGTCTCCCCGGAGCCGGAAGAGCAAGACCCCGCAGCCGCCCTGCAGCTCAACCACCAAGTCTCCTTCCTCCATCCCTCAGGCCCCCACTCCACAGGTTCCCCCACCACACCCTGCCCCAGGTTCCCCCACCCACAGATACACCATCCCCAAAATGATCCGGCCTTCTCCCCCTACCACTTGCTCCTCCAGCACCACCCCCCGCTGCGCATGTTTGTGCCACTGGTGTGGAGGCCGTGTCCTCCCCTCTGTCCTGCCCACCTTACCTGAACCCCATTCTACTCCCCTGGAGATAGGCACTGCAGTGGAGTCCACTACCACCCTGTCTGACTTGGGCACTGCAGTGGGGAACCTGTCCACTCCATCTGCACGGCCCACTGCAGTCGTGCCGGCACCCACACCATCTGACTCATGCCCCCCAGTTGTGCCGGCACACACCATGTCAGACACCTCCACTGCAGTTGTCAGTGACTCTCCAGCACCCACCACCCCTTCCCTGCCTCCTTCTGGTGAGCCCTGATCCTGTCCCTGCGGTGCCTGGCCTGCCCCCCATATGCCCCTCCGAGGGGAATGTCCCTGGTGTGTAGCTGTGCAGGCATGCAAAGGGTGACATCTGCCACTGTCACCCTGTTTGACTTTGTTAATGGACTGGCCATTGGCCTTGGTTATTTTTCAGGACTTTCAATTTTATAGCCACATATGCTGAATAAAGCTACTTTCTGTTCTCTAGTGGTTTTGCTTCTGATGTACATGATGTTGATGATGCTAACCATGCCCTTACTGCAGTGATGGTGATTTTTGATCTCAGGATAATGAAGTGTTACTGTGCAGGACCCCATGTGGTCCAGGGGGAATGTGTCCTATCCTGGTGTGTATCCATCTCATCCTTTGCAGCAATATGAGGGTGTCATGTTTTCAAGATTTGGCAATGGGATTTCCTACTTTAATTTGCAATATCACATCTGTGGCTTACACCCCTGCACATCTGTTGTACTTGCCATTGTTCAATTTGTCTATTTCCCTGACCGTGTGACCATCTCCACTGGACATGCAAGTTTGGGCATCAATGGGGAAGGACTCATCTGTGTTATCAGTGCAACTTGCTATACATGTGTGTTGGATCTGTGCTGATGATTTCGGTGACACTCCCATGACCAGGCTGATATGATGGTAGCCTTCATTTTGTGCTAATTGTTGACTGAGTGACCAAGTGTTCTGCTGACATGATAGAGCCCTACTGAGACAATGTATGGCACAGCTTTCCTTACACAGGAGTGGAGTCCCCTCATGGCAGTGTGTACTTCTGTGACATTGCCTGAGCCCAAGGTGTGTGTTGTGTGAGCATGTCTGTGTGTGTTCACTTCCATTTTGCTAGGCTGGCTGGGATCCCTAGTGATGTTCCTGTTTGTGATGCTTGCTGAGTTGACCTATGTTCCCCCAAAGTCTTCTCCCTGGGTTCTCTGGGATGTGGGTGCATGGCACATTACTGGTCATCAGGGTGTCACCCATAGGTGTGTTTGCTGTCAGGGCTAAGTTTGTGGGCAAACGCAGATGAGCCACAGTCAGGATTCCCCTTGGCACTTGTTGGTTACACCTGTCATGTAATTTACAGTTTGTGTTAGCTTTCAGTCATTGTGACACGTTGTGTGTGTGACTGCTGCCACTCCTCAGGGTCAGAGCTGCAATGTTGGAAGTTGTCTATGTGTGTTCTTTGTGGGTGACCTTGGCTTCTTCATTGGTGTGTGACTGTGGCCGGGATCCCATTGGTTGGTGTGGTATTGACGTCATGCCCATGTACGGCGTACTGTGCAGTGTGTCAGAGATTCACGAGTCTTGTTGACTGGCCATGTGTGATGGGTTTCTGCACCTTAGTTCCCACCACCACTCCTGGGATTGTCATGGGTGCATGTGCAATGTCACCAGTGCATGTGAGCTTCACTGCTGCACATTGGTGGAGATCAAGGTGTGTGGTGTTGAGTGTGTGCAGATGAGAGCTGTTTCACGGCTAGACCCCTGCCTCCATGTTGGCCTTGGCTGACAGGCCGTGCTGATTGATTTGTGATTGTGTAGGTGTGATGGTAGTTTGTTGCTCAGGACACATGACTGTGGTTCACTGTGTGAACGACATCTAGCTTTGTCATCACAGTGGGATTATCATGCAGGCCAGTGTCACCACAATGTGGGGACCCTGGGGGTAGTGCTGTGGTGGGTCTGTGTCTTGCTGTGTTAGTTGCTGTTCCTACAAGCTTGTGTGACATGTGTAATTTGGGCTCCCTCTCATCTAACAATGCCTGATTGCCCACATAGGGGATTCGGATCCATGAGTTACTTTTGTGTGGCACTGTATGCACATCTGTGTAATTGGGATTCAGGCCTCCTCATGTGTTGTGGGGACACTGGCACACACCCCCCCCCCTCACCTGTTGTGTTTGATATGCAGTGTGGGGCATGCCTGTTTGTGCATCAGCACCACTGCATTGGCATATCTTTAGTGTGGCATTGGCTGTATGTTGTTTGGTGGGTTTCCCCTGCTGTCCCTGTGACTCCTAGGTCATCAGTCAGCACAGTGATCATGGTTTGTATGTCCCATTGCTGCCATGGTATGGTATTTGTTCACCTCACATCTACAGTCTCCACAGGATATCCACATTTGTATGCCCATTGGTGCAGATATGTGGTTCTGCATTATGATGGTCACTTCTGTCATTGTGTTATTGATGAATGTTGACAGTGTCAGCCCTCATGGGTGATGTTTGTCTGCACATGGCCAAAGGTATGTCTTATTTGCACTGCACTGTTTGCATCACCCAATCTATGTTGCTATGGGACACAAGCACTACTATGTCACTGATGTGTTTGTTGTTCTGTGACCTGGGATAATCCATGCTGTTTGGCATTTCCAGATTTTGCCATTACAACACTTACAATTTGGTCACTGTGATGATGGGGTGTTAGGCCCCATTGCCACAATGTTCAGAATGTGCTTCAGCTATGGGCCCCACACTTTCCTTTTGGCCACTGTGATGTTGGGGGGTTAGGCCCCATTGTCACAATGTTCAAAATGTGCTTCAGCTATGGGCCCCACACTTGCCTTTTGGCCACTGTGATGATGGGGGGTTAGGCCCCATTGTCACAATGTTCAAAATGTGCTTCAGCTATGGGCCCCACACTTGCCTTTTGGCCCCTGTGATGATGGGGGGTTAGGCCCCATTGTCACAATGTTCAGAATGTGCTTCAGCTATGGGCCCCACACTTGCCTTTTGGCCACTGTGATGATGGGGGGTTAGGCCCCATTGTCACAATGTTCAAAATGTGCTCCAGCTATGGGCCCCACACTTGCCTTTTGGTCACTGTGATGATGGGGGGTTAGACCCCATTGCCACAGTGGTCATGGTCTGCTTGCATTGTGGATACCACACACATTTATGTGTGACACATGTGATAGGGGTCACATTGTATGTTCAATTTCATGTTCAGTGTTGTAGGCATATGACACAGTCTACACACGCTTGTCATGGTGTTGGGGGGATGTGTTTTTCTTACATTCCTTATGATGCAGTATGCTGGTAGTGTCATGCATTACCCATCCTATGAGTAGGGGTGGTGTTGGTGGTAGGCATCCATCCCCCTATGAGTGCGGATGGTAGTAGTGGTAAGCCTCCAGCCCCCTCTGAGTAGGGGTGGTGGTAGTGGTAGGCATCCAGGCCCCCATGAGTGGGGTGGTGGTAGTGGTAGGCATCCAGCCCCCCATGAGTGGGGTGGTAGTAGTGGTAGGCATCCAGCCCCCCATGAGTGGGGTGGTAGTAGTGGTAGGCATCCAGGCCCCCATGAGTGGGGTGGTAGTAGTGGTAGGCATCCAGCCCCCCATGGGTAGGGGTGGTGGTAGTGGTAGGCATCCAGCCCCCCCCTGAGTAGGGGTGGTAGTAGTGGTAAGCCTCCAGCCCCCCCTGAGTAGGGGTGATGGTAGTGGTAGGCATCCAGCCCCCCATGAGTGGGGTGGTAGTAGTGGTAGGCATCCAGCCCCCCCTGAGTAGGGATGGTAGTAGTGACAGGCATCCAGCCCCCCCTGAGTAGGGGTGGTGGTAGTGGTAGGCATCCAGCCCCCCATGAGTGGGGTGGTAGTAGTGGTAGGCATCCAGGCCCCCATGAGTGGGGTGGTAGTAGTGGTAGGCATCCAGGCCCCCATGAGTGGGGTGGTAGGCATCCAGGCCCCCATGAGTGGGGTGGTAGTAGTGGTAGGCATCCAGCCCCCATGGGTAGGGGGTGTTGGTGGTAGGCATCCAGCCCCCTGAGTAGGGATGGTAGTAGTGACAGGCATCCAGCCCCCCCTGAGTAGGGGTGGTGGTAATGGTAGGCATCCAGCCCCCCATGAGTGGGGTGGTAGTAGTGGTAGGCATCCAGGCCCCCATGAGTGGGGTGGTAGTAGTGGTAGGCATCCAGCCCCCCATGAGTAGGGGTGGTGGTAGTGGTAGGCATCCAGCCCCCCCTGAGTAGGGGTGGTAGTAGTGGTAAGCCTCCAGCCCCCCCTGAGTAGGGGTGGTGGTAGTGGTAGGCATCCAGCCCCCCATGAGTGGGGTGGTAGTAGTGGTAGGCATCCAGCCCCCCATGAGTAGGGGTGGTGGTAGTGGTAGGCATCCAGCCCCCCATGAGTTGGGTGGTAGTAGTGGTAGGCATCCAGGCCCCCATGAGTGGGGTGGTAGTAGTGCTAGGCATCCAGGCCCCCATGAGTGGGGTGGTAGTAGTGGTAGGCATCCAGCCCCCCATGGGTAGGGGGGTGTTGGTGGTAGGCATCCAGCCCCCCCTGAGTAGGGATGGTAGTAGTGACAGGCATCCAGCCCCCCCTGAGTAGGGGTGGTGGTAGTGGTAGGCATCCAGGCCCCCATGAGTGGGGTGGTAGTAGTGGTAGGCATCCAGGCCCCCATGAGTGGGGTGGTAGTAGTGGTAGGCATCCCGCCCCACATGAGTAGGGGTGGTGGTAGTGGTAGGCATCCAGGCCCCCATGAGTGGGGTGGTAGTAGTGGTAGGCATCCAGGCCCCCATGAGTGGGGTGGTAGTAGTGGTAGGCATCCAGCCCCCCATGGGTAGGGGGGTGTTGGTGGTAGGCATCCAGCCCCCCCTGAGTAGGGATGGTAGTAGTGACAGGCATCCAGCCCCCCCTGAGTAGGGGTGGTGGTAGTGGTAGGCATCCAGCCCCCCATGGGTAGGGGTGGTGGTAGTGGTAGGCATCCAGCCCCCCCTGAGTAGGGGTGGTGGTAGTGGTAGGCATCCAGCCCCCCCTGAGTAGGGGTGGTGGTAGTGGTAGGCATCCAGCCCCCCATGGGTAGGGGTGGTGGTAGTGGTAGGCATCCAGGTCCATATGGGTGTGTATGACATTGGTGATGGCCATCCCGCCCCTATGGTTCTGCTGTTGCTAGTGTACGTCATTTCTGCATCCCTATGTGTGTGTGGCATATGTTGTGTAGTGGGTGTTTGACTTACCGTCTGCGCCGTACGCGTCCGTACCTGTTCCGGTAATAGATGTAGAGTATTGGTAGGACCTGCGTGATGGGATTCATGGTTGGTTCGTCTCGTTCGTGTTTCTCGTTGCTTGGACTCGTACTGGTGGCTGGCTTGTTCGTCTCGTAGCCGTGATCGTCTTGTGGCGCGAATCGGAGCTTATGTGCGGCTCTCCCGGATGCTGTGACGTGCCGGACGTAGCGACGGGTTCGGCGCGTACGGAAAGCGCATCGTACTTGTCCGGCCGGAAGGTGCTGTATTTTTGCTTCCGTGCGACTCGATTCAGCGTTAACGGATCCTGCTCGGGCGGTGAACAGGAGCTGGAATGGGTAAGTACGGCTCGCTCGGATTTTGTGCTGTTATGCACATCGTACTTGCTCGTTCGGACGACTGTTCGAATCGGTCGGGAAACACGCATTCGGCTGGGGTTTTTTCCGGGCGAATGGTGTTAGGTGCCATACCGGCCCAGATCGGAATCGACCCCTAGGCGTCTCCAGCTCTTCTAAATCAGGTTTTAAGTCTAAAATGTTCTTTGCAAAATCCTCTATTTTCTTACTCTCATCAGGTACATAGAAGCGGCACTGGGTTAATTTAAGTATTTTGCAGACTCTGCCTTTTTCTGCTAGTAAAATATCTAAAGCAAATCGATCCTGCAAGACCATTGAACGAATAGCCATTAGCTTAGTGTTTATTACTAACAAAGCTCCAGATGTGCTTGTTGACAGCTTATTGACAATAATTGAGTTTTCTTATCTTATCATTTAAAATGGCTCATATAGGTGGAATTATTTCTCCAAAAATAACTCCTACTAGTTGAGCTCCCTTTTCTGTGCTAAATATGTGTGTGTGCAGGTGTGATGGTTAATGCCTCTATGCTGGTCACCCTCCCAATCAGCTGGTAAAAGGAAATAAGCATTCTATCCATAGACAAAATAAACTCTTGGAATCGTGGATTCTCCTCCCTGTAAAATTTGCCATGTCTCTCCCATTGGTTCAAATGTATGTTCACAACTGCTAATACCAACATGTCTGGTTCGTTTTGGAGTTAGTCTTCTGTAAAACAAACTTTCCCTTTGTGTTGGCGGTCTAATCTAAATTTTGGATAAACCATTTTCTTTCTGAATTAATCTACTTCCTTTTTCCAAAATTTTTTCAAAACATCACTACGTCTGTCCTTGCTACGTGTTATGTTAGTGTTTCTTTCTTCTAAAGCCATAATGAAAACCTTTTCTAAAGGGCGCATCAAGCATGTTAAAATATTCTGATAAGCTTTAACACCATCTATAGGTCTGTGTGGTATAAAATAATACCAAGCTGGGTCCATTTCTTTTCTTTCTGAGTGTATACTGATGCTTTCTTTTAACAGCACTATTAGATCATAGCTAGAATAGGAGTGTTATCGTCTATACACAAGTTTAAGTAAAATGCTACATGAGATCCCATATGATAACGGCATGTGGTAGTATGTGATGTCTTCTGATGCAGATGATGGAAAATGAGCACAGACATAGCAGTCTTTAGCTCCCATGGCATGTGTATTCCTGTATTAACCTAGAATAAACATTTGTTGAGTAATCCTCCCTATTGTATACAACAAAGGAAGCCTTCAATTGCTCATCACTCAGATATGTATGTTTTCCTGTAGTATTTGTGTTTTTAACTTCTTTCTCTTGTGTTAACCCTTTGCATGCCGAGGACGAAATGGTTACGTCCTCGGCTGCGGTGCCAAGGCCGTAACCATTACGTCCTCGGCACAGCAGTCAGAAATCCCTCTGCTGTAAACAGCAGAGGGATTTCTTTTTCAGCCTCGGGAGCTTCCCCAGCTGCCAGAGGCATTTTTTTTCCAGAGTAATGACGATCAGCATGCATGGCGCGGTGACGTCCTTACACTGAAAGTGGAATGAACAGATTGGCTCATTTCACTTTCACTGCCTACGTGCTCGCGGGCTATCTCCGCCGCCAAGCACGTAGGCAAACGTGAGAGGTGTCATTGGAAAGGGGAGAAATTCCCTTTCTAATGGTACCTTTCCCTAGAGGATCCCTGCTTGGGGATCCCCAAGCAGGAATCTACCACTAGACACCGGGGAGGGGGGAGGGGAGAAAGGCAAGGGCCTTTGCTCCCCCCCCCCAACTATTTTGGCATTTGCAGACTTTCTGCCCAAATGGGGGCAATAGAACCCGATCTGCCTCCCCCAGGCAGGCAGAAAGCACACCAGGCGCCAGGGATTATTTTTATTTCAATATGTAGGGTGGGGGCTGCGCAAAATGGGCGTGCCAATGCACCGACCCTCCAAAAAACTAAAGGGACAGTCTTTCAGCCCAGAGGGGGCAGAAAGCACACTAGGCACCAGGGATATTTTTTTCTTGAATATGTAGGGGTGGGTGCTGCCCAAAATGGGCATGTCAATGTCCCACACCACCAAACACTAGAGGCAGTTTTCTGCCCCTTTACAGGGGGGAGGATGGGGGCAATAGCCTCATCTACCGCCCCAGGGGAGGTAGAATGCCTACTAGGAGCCAGGTATTACATTTTTATGTAAATTTAGGGGTAGGGCTGCCCCACAAAAAATAGCCACTGTCTTACTGCCCTCCCCTGGGGGGCAGATGGGGCTATAGCCCCCGATCTGCACATCCCCTGGGGGGAGGGCAGAAAGCCCACTAGGAACCAGGGATTTTTTTAAATGTAAATTTAGGGGTGGGGGCTGCCCTGAATGGACATTGTAATGCCCCTACCCACCCACAAATAGGCACAGTGATTTTTGTAAGCTAAATTTGAGGTATGCAGGGGATTCTGGGTAAGAAAACATAGGAGGATCCACACAAGCTACACCTCCCTGGACTCCCCCGGGTGTCTAGTTTTCAGAAATGTTTGGGTTTGGTAGGTTTCTCTAGATGGCCGTCAAGTCCGGGACCAAAAAGGGAGGTGAGACTCTTGCAAAACCAGGTTGTTTAGTGACAAATAATTTTGATGTCTTAACAATACGTTTTGGGCCATTTCCTGTTGTAGCACTAGGCCTACCCACACAAGTGAGGTGCTATTTTTATCGGCAGACTTGGGGGAATGCTGGGTGGAAGTTTGTGGCTCCCTGCAGATTCCAGATCTTTCCATCACAGAAATGTGAGGACATTTTTTTATACAAATATTGAGGTTTGCAAGGGATTCCGGGTAACAGAACCTGGTGTGAGCCACACAAGTCACCCCATTCTGGACTCCCCTGGGTGTCTAGTTTTCAAAAATGTGCAGGTTTGCTAGGTTTCCCTAGATGCTGGCTGAGCTAGGACCCAAAATCCACAGCTAGTCACACTGCAAAACAAAAATGTCAGTTTTCACTGGAAAAATGTGACGTGTCCACGTTGCGTTTTGGGTCTATTCCTGTCGCGGCATGAGGCCTACTCACACAAGTGAGGTACCATGTTTATCGGCAGACTTGGGGGAATCCTGGGTGGGTGGAAGTTTGTGGCTCCCCACAAATTCCAGAACTTTCCATCACAGAAATGTGAGAATTTTTTTTTTTTTTTAATTTTATTTTACAAATTTTGAGGTTTGCATGGAATTCTGGGTACCAGAACCTGGTGAGAGCCACACAATTCACCACATCCTGGATTCCCCTGGTGTCTAGTTTTAAAAAATGTACAGGTTTGCTAGGTTACCTTAGGTGCCGGCAGAGCTAGGGCCCAAAATCCACAGCTAGGCACATTGCGAAAAAGGGACAGTTTTCAGTGGAAAAATGATGTGTCCACGTTGCGTTTTGGGCATGGCAGACATAACGGTATATTGCTTTAAAAAATCTATCATAGTTACAAGGGGTTACAGGTGAAAATGTAGGCAGAAATGGCTGTGTTTTTTCAACTAAATTTCAATTTTTTTTATTTCAACTTGCTGAATTTTGTCTACTTTTCAGAAATGTATAGTTTTCCATTATTGGTTTCAAACTCATTTCTACCACTAACTGGATGGAGGTTGAAAGCACAAAAATAGAAAAATAGGCTATGTCCCAGTAAAATGCCAAAACTGTGTAGAAAATGTTGGCTTTCTAGCAAACATCTGCCTGTTCCTGAAAGCTTGGAAGATGGGTTTTTTTAGCACCAGAACCCCTTTGTTGATACCATTTGCAGGGGAAAAAACTGATACTTTCTTCTTGAGCACTTTTTTCCCAAAACACCAAAAACGTAGCTGTATTTTGCATAATTTCTCGGTTCCCTCCAGGGGAATCCACAAACCCTGGGTACCTTTAGAATCCACAAGATCTTGGAAGAAAAGGACACAAATTTGGCATGTATACCTTATGTGGACAAAATGATACGGGGGCCTAAGCGCAAGCTACTTCTAATAGCCAAAAAGGGCGTGGCACCGGGGGGAGGCCTCTCAGCGAAGGGGTTAAATAAAACCCTACTAGTACTATAGTAATCATAATAACTGTTATTAAGAAACTCAAACACATTATATATGCACTTATTTCTAAGGGAACACCTTCTCTTTAGCGTCAGACAAAAGTTATGTAATAAAGCTCAAGATGAGAAAATCCTTAACCCTACTCTGCATTCTTCTAAAATGTTATCCCTACTCTTCTACTGCATACTAAGCCATAGTTTGGTCTTTGTAAAATAATAAAATCACAAATATGGAAACAATTCAGTTTGTCTTTTCAGTTTTTTTATTTCTTCTTTTAAATTCTTCACAGTGTCTTGTAAATGTAGTTTGTTTCTGCCAGATTTCTTTTCTAGCACAGCTTATCTCAATAGTTTCATGGGGGTTCAAACAATTCAGCTCTCAGAACACACATTTCACAAATTGTTTCATTTAACGCTTCATTCAAGTAATAAGTCCACTCGGTGGTGAATACCTCCAAATAAGTACTCTTTCTCTTTTTGATCTTCTCACCCTTTGGCTGTTTTCTCCGATGCACTTTCTTCACTGGTCTCTGTTTCCTCTGATATTGGGACTGGGATTCGATCATCAGACAAACTTTGTTTCACTCATCTTTGATTTTGAGTTTGCAGCCATTCAACTTTGTGAGTGACTCTTCTTTGTTCTTCGTCGTTCATCCAGATCTTCTCGTTATTCTGTGTTTTCAGGTATAGCTTTAAACTGAGGCTCAGTCTCTGCTTCTACTTCATTAGAGACTTCAATACCACTTGGTGCAACAACAGGTTCTTTGATTAGTGTGAATTGTTGCAGTTCTTCACCCCTTTCTTTTCCTTACTGCTGGTGAGACCCTGACCATTGTCTCACTCAGTCTCTCAGCTTGTGGTGGTGCAGTCACCAAGGCTCTTTGTTCATGGCAAAAGAGCACAATCTCCTCTTCAGGATTTCTCACCTCCTTAGTGTGAGAGGCATGCACCCAGTCTGGAACTCCTCCACACTTCACAGCAGAATTGGTCACCAATATGACTTGGAAGGGGCTTTTCCACCTTGGCTCCAGACAGTTCTTCCGAACGTGCTTCTTGATCAGAACCCATTCACCAGGATTGAGGTTGTGGCACTGTTATTCGTGTGGATCTTTAGTGGCACCTGCAACCTGGTAAAAAACTGAATGCACCACATCAGCCAATCATTTGCAGTAGTCGAGTATCATATCGCCTGATGTTCAATAATGCATTTGTAGGTACAGCAGGTAATCTCTTTGCTCTTCCCAACAGCACTTCGTGGGGAGAGAGACCGGTCCTATCAGGAATACTTTGAATATTCATCAGTACCAATTGCAAAGCATCTGGCCATTTAAGTGAAGGTGATGCACAAACTTTTGCCAAACGTGATTTGGTAGTCCCATTCATCTCTTCCACTATTCCAGAAGCTTCTGGTCGATAACTGCAATGTAGTCTTTGCTCAATTTGTAACACTGTGCATTTCATTTTTAAGATTTCATTATTAAAATGGGTCCCCCTATCTGACTCCAAAGAGACCAGAATGCCACACTTGGGTATCAATTCTTGCAATAACAGTTTAGCTACTGTGAAACTGTCATTCCTCCTAGTTGGGTAAGCTTCCACCTATCTTGAAAAGGCACATACTATAGCCAAGACTTATCTCAGCCCATTACAAACAGGCATCTCAACAAAGTCCATTTGCATCCTGATGAGAGGACCACCTGATCTCCCTATGTGACTTAGTGTAACGTGTCCTTTTTCCTGCATTAATTTGAGGCCAGGCCACACATCTGTGGCACACCTCTTCTGCTAGCATGCTGAATCTGGGATTAAACCAACTTTGGCAAAATAATTTGGTCATGGCATCTCTACCCAGGTGTGTGTACCTATGCATGTAACTTGTCATTGGAACCAGCAAGCTATCAGGTAACACTGCCCTCTCATCAGCTGACATTCAAATGTCATTTGCGTTTTTAGTGCACCTTGCCATTAATCTAATCTGCTATTCTGCTTCCAAGACATTTTCTTGTACTCTTTTCAGTTTATCCTAGATGCCAGTTACTTTCATCAGCATCGAAACATTTGTGTCTCCAGACTCACATGTGAAGGTTCGATTAAATATACAGGCCAACAAAGCACAATACCGTGTACATGAATCTGCACACCTATTTCCCATGGCTACATAGCCATTTCCACTTTGATGAGCTGCACATTTAACCATTGCAGTTTCAACTGGCAACTGGAGAGCATTCAATAAGTCCTTCACCCGCAACCCATTTCTAATCGGTGTACCTGAAGAGGTCATAGAAACCTCTTTGTGACCATAATTGCCCATAATCATGGACAACACCAAAGCCATACTAACTATCTGTAAATATTGTGACTTATTTGAGCAGCTCAACAGCATGCTCTAGTAAGGACAATCAATTCTGCAACTTGTGCTGAGGTAACTCCTTGAAGCCATGAACATTGTTCATTGTACATACAGCATAAGCTGCTCTCAGGGTACCTTCATGATTTCTTAGACACAAGCAGTCTACAAAAATTACATGATCTGGCACAATCAGGGGTTCATCCTTTATATCTGGTCTTGGCTTTGTGCATACGTCTGCAACATCTAGGCAATCATGTTCAACTTCATCACAAACATCATTTACAGGCATACGGGTAGCAGAATTCAATATCTGGCAACATTTGATTATAATATTCTTTGATGACAAGATCCTCTGCTCATACGTAGTCAATCTATTAGGAGTCACATGTTGTGTTTTCGTTTTTGTCAATAGAAGCTCCACAGAGTGAGGGATCATACAGTTGCTGGAC
This sequence comes from Calotriton arnoldi, assembly GCA_963921515.1. Taxonomy (NCBI): domain Eukaryota; kingdom Metazoa; phylum Chordata; class Amphibia; order Caudata; family Salamandridae; genus Calotriton; species Calotriton arnoldi. Next base: position 195,130 of record CAWUFW010007701.1, read on the forward strand.
ATCCCATCACTATGCTTTCACTCTTTTCCAGACTAACACTCACTGCAGCAATGGCTTGAAGACATCTGGGCAGATCTGCGGCTACAGGGTCAAGGGTGTAGAAAAATATGCCACAGGTTTTTGTGCATCTCCATATTTTGGTGTCAGCACAGAGTGCAAAAAAGAAAAATCTCTTTGCTGTAATCTGACTTGCCTAGTGCTGGGGCACAACAAAGACTCTTTCAGCTCTAGGAAAGCTTTCAAACATTTGTTGTCCTATCGAAGTGGATCAGACACATCCCAGTGTGTCAGCCTCAGTAAAGGCTTAGTCACTAAGGAAAGGTTGTGTATCCACTGTCTACAGTAGCCTACCATTCCTAGAAACATCCAGACTTCCTTCCGTGTTCGAGGTGGATTCATTTGAAGAATTGCTTCCACTCTCTCTGGTGACACCTTTCTAGTTCCTTTTTCAATTATGTGTCCCAGATACTGAACTTCTTTCTGACAGTACTATAATTTCCCTGGGGACACAATGTCAGCCAGGTGATTTAACAAGGCTATGGTATCTTGTTCACATGCTTCTCGTGTTTCTGATGCCACAAGTAGATCATCTATGTACTGTACTAACACTGATCTATATGGCATTTCTAATGACTCGAGATTCTTTTTCAAGATCTGGTTGAAAACTGATCAGCTCTCTGTATACCCTTGTGGAACTCATCACCAGGCTAAAAATATCTGCTGGAACACGGATGAAAGGAGGAACTGGCTATTTTCATGTAAGGGCACTGAGAAAAATGCCTGACCGAGATCAATGACCAAAAACCATTTTGCAGTACAAGGAATCTGAAAAAGATATTGTGTCTGGATTCGGTACCACGGGACAACGATTTCATAAATTTTCTTCTGGTCCTGCACAATCCGGTATTTTCCATTTGGTTCCTGTAAATCCATGATCGGAGAGTTACATGGACTCCCAATTAGTTCTCTCAGAATTCCTTTCTGTAACATGGCTTCTACTACAGGGATTATTCCTTCAATTGTTTCTGGGACCAAATGATATGGTGGGGTTCTTGGAAACACTGCATTCTTTTGAACTGTGATCAGTACTGGTTCTACTCCTTTGAGTAACCCAATATCTTTCCCCGTGAGGTCCCATACTTCTCGATTCACAGTTCCCCTTATATCAGCAGGAAGTTCTTCAATGATCATTAAAGGAAATAATCCTACAGCTGTGTTTTGCTGAATCTTTTTAAACCTCACATCATTTGCCTGCAGTACAATACCATTAAGTGTGCAATAGATTGTGCAATTTACCTTACACAACAAATCTCTTCCTAACAGATTTACAGGACTAGTTTCACAAATGACAAACTGACGCTAGTCTTCAAAGGTATCTATTTTTACAGGAACCTCTTCTGAAACTGGATTTGTAAGTTGTCTATTTGAAACTCCTACAACTTGGCCCTGCTTTCCAGAGAGGGGTAGGTCTGGGACTTCCTCACTTTCAACAGTGGATCTGGTAGCTCCAGTATCAACAAGAAACAATACCCAGTGGCCATTCACCTTACCATCTACATCTGGTTCCCTCTGGTCTACCTCCAAGACTGCACCAAGCACGGAATCCTCCTCCCCCCCCCAGGCACCATCATTGAGAGGTGTCTGAGCCCGAGCCATCACTACCAAAAACAGGAAATTGCTGAAACACATTCCGATTTGCAATTTGGAACTGTTGCATTGCATTTTGATTCATATTCTGAAAAGAATTTAGATTTGATTTTGGCATTTTACATTAAACTTTGGGTTCCCCATATTGTGTGGAATCATTTGTGTTTGCGGAACCTGTATCATAGGGACTTGTTCTTGCATCAGCCCTGTATCTGGTGTACTGGCATATTCTATATTTGAACTCCTCTCTGCATTGTCATATTTCCATTTGCTTTATGTGGATTATATCTACATTCCGGTTTCCAATGCCTGACCTTGTGAAAGATGCGACAGGGAGTCATCTTTTTCAATGCCAAAACCTCCACACCAGAGCCTGGATCAATAGGTGCTCCTCTACCCCTATCATGTGAAACATCAAATCCTCCAGAATTCCCCTGAAATCCCATCTGTGGAACCAAAACTCATTGCATTCCTCCAGGATTCCCTTGAAAAGATGAACTCTGAAAAACTTTTAACAAATTTTGTTTGTGCCAACATAAATTTCTTCTTAATCTTTTTCTTCTTCATTTCTAATTCATTGCTGCAATATTTTGCATATCGCAGTTTCTCATCAAGCGACTTATTTAGCCAACAGATCACACTGGGTTATAGGTGAACTAATTTCTGGTCTCAAACCAGACACAAATTGTGACACAAAAAACCCCCTATCCTTTTCTTCAGGATATTCCCTTCCACTGTGCTATTGAAACACCTGCAACAAACGTTCATAGTACTCATGAACTGTTTGTTTTGCCTCTTGTATAGTTCGATTAATTTTCAACCAATTCAAATCTTTTGGTGGCACTCAACCTTTCAGGAAAGGAATCACCGCTTCATACTATTCCAGAACTATAGAAGAAGGTGCATTAGTGCGTTTATCTCTCGTTGCCTAATCTTGTGGCCATTGTACAGCAGTCTTACACTCAGCCGACAAATCACTGGCAACCACAATCTCAGACAATGTATCCAGAGCAGTCCAAAACACTTTTGCAATTTTCAGAAACCACTCAACTTGAATGTACCACTGCACAGGGTTGTCTCTCAATTTTGGGAAATTATTCATAAATGCTGCAAGATTACCCCTGCTCCAAATTGCATGGACATATATGCCTCCCGCTACTTCCCTATGGCAAAAGCTGAAACGCCCTCTTTCTCAAGCTCTTTATTTTCATTCCCTAACTCTGGTGGTTTCTTTTACTTTTTCGTGTTTCGTTGCCCACATGGCTTCCAATTTTTCAAAATCACTCCATTTATTAATGCATTTTATTAATTCAATAATGTACATTCACATCCCTGCAGGACGCATGCTCACAATTGAATCATTATCTAAATGTACTCTATACCTTTTCTGATAAAGAGATTTTTAAATCTCCACATCATATTTCTGTGCCAATTCAGTCAACTTCTCATGTGTGACTGCTGCTTGTCTTGTAATTTATACAAACAAGTGAACCAATTATTTTTCTTGATAATTGCTCAAATATTCTAATTCCAAACATCCCAGAATAATTTCTTCTAATTCAATCTTTTCGCGGAATATTCAGAGGCCTTTCCATCTTGGAATCTGGATTATTAATTTGCATTGAACCTGCTGTCTTTTTAATCCTCACTGCTTCCTCAAACCATGGTGGTAAAATACCTTCTTCAAACAGGTTAGTTTCCTCCCGAGTCATTGGTGTCATAAAGCCATTCTCCCCATCTCTTAATACTTGGACCGTCTGAGGTGGTCTCAATACCACAATCTGTGAATTTTGTGAAGTCGGAAAATATCCCGTCACAGGTACTCCTCCTGTAGCTTCTTGTGTCTCTGGAGTTAAATTAATATTCACTGGAACATTAGCAACTGGTCTGTGCAGTCACTACTTGTGGTCTTGCATTTGTGCAGATATGACTGGTAGATTTACCATGGGTGGTGGAACAATCTGTCTCTGAGTAATTTGTGAAAGTTGCGGTGGAGCAATCTGCAACACTTGAAGTGGTCTCTCAATATGTACCACTCTAGTTTCTACAGAGGCAGTCACTACTGTACTGCTAACTGTGGCACTACTTCCAGAACTATCAACTGTTGTTGCATAAGGTGGGGGTCAAGCAGCCAGCATTTCTTCTAAGATATCGTCCCGTGAATTACTATTAGTTTCATTTTATTTCTTCTCGTTATCTTTCTCTTTTGTATTCTTTTTCTTCCCTTTCTCCAGCATTTCAGTAGAAATTGCTGGATACAGTCTAATCCCTTAGACTATAACCTTCCTCCATATACGCTGTTCCTCATCCCATCGAGCATCTGCATAGTTACGCATTGCTCTCTTGGTCCTTTTCTGGTATCTCTCTCTTTGTTCCGTGTTGCTTTTTCCGACATGCTTAAGGCTTCAAATTGTAGAGGTCTAGTGGTGGTTTCATTTCACATAATTTTTCCCTTCATTTGTCAATAATTCTTATTTCAAAACTCTCAAATTTTAGAAATCTCAATGGACCTTTCTTCTTTGTGACCTTACACCACTGACAAATCTATAACAAGTGCTCAATCCCACCTCAGTTAACACAAAATGTGCAGGTGTACCCTTAGGAGGTGCCTCATCACCTCTCCGTATTGGAACTGTAACATCTCCTCTCACAAAACTCATAAATCCTTTGAAAAATGTCATACTGTGACGATAATTCGTAAACAACCAATCACAGTGGAATGCTATGATTTTTGTTCCTGTAAACGTTACTTTGTCTTCACCCAATCCAGTTCCAGTTATTATTTTCTCAATATCCTGTCCTCAAATCTCAATGCGAAATTCACAACTTACTGACCAATTGCAGCACAGCACCTTTGATGTCACCAACCAATTCCAGCATGAAAGCACACCAACCGACCAATCCCAGTGCGGACCACTATGATGTTTGATGTCGCTCCATGCAGCAGATTACCCGCCTTTACAATTTCTCTTGTACTTTCACAAATCACAAACTTTTAACAAAACAACATATATCAGTTATCTTTTGCTCTTCTAAAAGATAAAGATAGAAACTCAATCGGAATATTAAGGGTTTTACACCTTCCGGCTTTTATCATACACTCAGAAATCCTCATTCACAAGTGAAATCTCGACGGGGGCGAAATCACCCTAATCAATGCAGCTTCCCCAATTTGCGCAATTAGGTTCTGCCAACATCAATCAATATTAGACAAGCGCAATAAGATTAGTATTACTATCTCAATTGTGTAGGTGATGGTACCTCACACTTTACACCTCAAATCTCTGCAAACAAGAATGTATTTAAGTGTTTTCTACACTTGTCTCAAACTTTATTATTCTATGATCTTAGACTACAAGTCTGATTTCTTCAATCTCTTCACACAAAACAAATCAATAAGCAATTTTCAATCATCTATTTTCAAATCAATGACAAAACAAAGACACAGTTACAATCACAATAGATGTTGCATCACTCCATTGATACTCACACCTCCAAATCAGCAACTGCCTTCGAACACCGCACCTTGTCACCTCCTCAAATGCAGGAAACTGGATTCCAGGATTCAGATATTTTATTCTAAACTTGGGGAATTAATTTAACTCCTTGCTCCAGCACAACTGAAACAATTCTTCTCCTACCAAAACTGATAGAGCGGTTATGGACTCAAAAATGTAATTTACCAGTTGTCATAACGCTCAGGGTGAGCCCACTTTACTGCTCCAGGTCCGCCTTCTTTGCGACGGACCTTGGAGTCGCGTATTAGGAGTCAAGGAGTATGATAAAGTCATCAAATAAATAACAGTTAATGTTGAGACAATGATGAGAGTTTGATTGTAGTTAAGGATATTTATTTTTCGCTTGAAAAGATAGTAAAGATCTTTTATTTATTTTTGATCTTTATTCAGTTAGTCCATCAATCAAATAAAATTACAGAAATCATCAAAAAGAATGTTGATTAGAACAAGTCATCAAAAAATATAATGCATACAAAGCGTATTCCACAGAGGAAATAGTTTCCTGTTCCAAGATGGGTGATCAGAGTTCAATTATTGAGAACCCATTAAGAGTTCTAGCTCAATAGGAAATAGAGTGAAATCAGGAAGTATGAAGCTTCGAAAAAGAAATGCAAAATTACCCATGAAGAGTATTCCCTAAGACGCCGCAGAGTCTCCGGTCAGTATACAGATGCAGTAGCAAGGTGTTAAAATCAACTAAATCAAGTAAGGAGGAAAACAGTAGTAGCAGTAGCTACAACCGTCAAGGGATCTGGGTCAGTATCCAAAAGAATAAGCCGCAAGCCTGCCTAGGAACACGTACTAATATAAAAGTTTTAAAAAAACATTTTCTAAACAAAGTTGCTTCATTCTTTTTCATGGGCCAATAGGAGGACAGAGATCTTTGGTCAGCCAGTCCATCTCCTTCATTCCCACAGAAATACATGTTAGTCAAACATTTTTATCAGTTCTTCAGCTACTGTTCGAAAAGTTAAATTCTAGAAACACTAAACATCTTTCCCATGAACTTCTTCTCTTAGTTGACTTTCTATATCTGTACAAGTCTCACTGCGAAAACAATGAAACACTAACAAAAAGACAAGATTCTTGTTAGGTAATGCATTCCTTTATATTAATATGACATTCATTATTGTCTAAAATGTAAGCTTGCTATTCAATTCTTTTATAACATCATAAGAAATTAGGAAGTTCAAGATATGCAAGAATAAATGTTACAGAGTAAAATAATGCATTTTGTTAAATGAGAAAGCTATGCAGTTATGTCAACATTTCTAAATAGCATTCAAAGCTTTTAATCAAGTTGTGCATATATCAGCCATTTCGAGTTTCTCCTTAAAAAAACATGGTCAGGATTTGTTCTGCAGCCTACCTTAGTAAATATGATTGCTTATACTGCGAATCTGTACCATATAAATGCGTTATTTTAGCCTGTTTAAACGTTCGGTTTGCACTTCTTGAAGCACCTTTTGCATATTATTTTAATTAATTTTTCGTACAAATTTTTCAAACTATATTAATGGTCACTTTGGTGCAGATCCACTTGTTTGTGATGTCATATTCCAAACTTTTGACTTGGCCATAATTTAGGTAAGCACATTCCGAGGTATCGCTTACTGTGAAGCCTGCAACAAGAAAAAAAAAGTTTCAGAGCTTTTGGGAAGTTTTCATTAAGAAATGAATAAATGTTACCAAAGTCTTATACATCACTAATGCAAGTACTGTATAAAGGGAAAACTTTTCTACAAGTTCACCCCTCGGGAATGTAAGCCTGGTAGGATAGACGCTGGCTCAGTGATGGAGTGGACTGGATGTGCTGCTGCAACTGCAAGTGACATGTGGGCTTCCTGGGAACCAAGCCTCTGTCTAGTGATCCTAAAGTTTCACATTTAACATTGTGCAGCAGGAGGCAGGTAGTGCACATGTGTTTGAAAAGCAAGACGCCATAAAAAGGGATTCATTCAAAAGAGGAAGTGGTAAAAGGGATGTGCGAGTCCCTTAAGGTAAAACAACGATTTGTCAGCCTAATAAGTCGCACATTCACAACACAGGAACAATGAGCAACAACGGAGGATGAGGTCTAAAATGGCTAACAGCTCTTGGTGGGTGACCTCTAATGACCTAACGCAGGGAGTCAAATGTAGGTCAGGGAGCACCTTATCAGTTTCACATGCTCAGGACAACCGCTCACTAAGGAAATTAGCTCTTTTTACAATCACTAAATGAAGATATGTTATGTGAATAGCCTGAAAATCTGGGCTGTAGCCAACCCTTAGGGGGGGCTAAACAATGTGATAAGACTTTGGGAAAGGCACAGGTGAATGAGGAGATGTATCCATTCCTCAGGGGGCTAAACAATGTGACAAAACTATAGAGAGGGCAGGAAGAACAGAGGCATTCTGGGATGCCGATAGATAGCAGAAGGAAAAGGGAGGCTGCCTTTTCTATCTGAACGTCATGACAAGGGTGCATGAAGGGCTGCATCACAGTACACATTATAGGCATGCACCACATGGTTGGCAGATGCATTTGGATCAGTACATCTGGTATATCTGAACCGAGGGTGTGTTCCATATGCAAGTTTTCACTGCCAGCTGATGGGGCCACTCAACTCCACCTTTGGGAGAAATCACATTTGCAGGGGGAATGACCCAGACACATTTTGCCCCATCTCAGCACCAACAGCCAGTAGGCGAGAACCACTTTGATATAGCCCAGTCCTTTGCTAGTATAAATGTTATTTTTCAGTAGCAGGCTTGGAAAGTAGGTGGTGGGTGTATAGTGGAACATCAATTTCCCCATCGTACCCACCACCCAGCAATAAAATGTACTGCCACCAGGGTGCTAAAGTGTGCTTCCATTTCTGGAAGTTACATTTACAAAAGAATATCAAGAGAGATCCCACGATGTGGCGTGTGGTAACAATGAATGGTTTAAATCACAAGTTTTAAAAAGAGCGTATAGTTTACCAGTCGGTGTAGTTTTGCAGCTTGAAGGATTTTCTGGATTCACATGCTGTGCATTATTCCGCTATCTAGTGGCTGTGTCCGGAATTCTCCTAAAAAACTTTTGTCCTTCTACTTTTTTTTCTGTTGTAGGTGGGCGTCGACGGATATCTATTTGGTGTTTCTTGTGACATCGTCGTGCTCCCTCCTGAAGGTCCCACCTTTGGTCGCTATCTTCAGATTTTTTTTGTTGCTTCCTCCAATCATTTTTATTGGTGGAGGAGGGGGTTGGCTTGCTTTTGAATCCAGAAAATACTTCTAGCTGCAAAACTACACCGACAGGTAAGAAAATATGCATTTTGCAGTGTGAATCTTTTCTGGATACCCATGCTGTGCATAGATTTTGTAGTGGTTTGTTAGCATAGTGGTGGTTGGGTTTAAGATAAGGTTCCTGTAAGGTGAGTGCTTGAAATTCACTAACTCTGCATAGTGATGTTATGGCCACTAAAAAAACAGTCTTTAGTGTGAGCATTTGTAATGTAGCCTTGTGTAACGGTTCAGATGGTGCCTTCAGCAGTAGAATGAGCACAATATTTAAATTCCATGTGGGTGCGGGAAAATTATTTGGAGGTGCGATTCTTTTTGCGCCTTCTAGGAACCGCTTAATGACTGGTGTCGTGAAGAAACTTCTTTCAATATGGTCCTTTGTGTACACCACTATTGCTGCTAAGTAAACCTTCAAGGATGCCTAAGTCAGTTTACAGTCTAGAAGGTGTGTCAAGTACTTCAGTACTGTCTTATCTTTAGTGATCTTTTTTAATAATCCTTCCTTAAGACAACACAGTGAGTATCTTTTCCATTTAGCTATAAAACACTTTCTAGTTGTTGGTCTTCTTGTCTCTCTTAAGATTGCCACTGTATTTTCCGGTAACTTTAGGTGCCCAAATTCTAAGTCTTCAGGAGCCATCCTGCCAGGCTTAAAGACTGGTTCTGAGTGAAGAATCCTTCCTTCTTGCATTGACAATAGATCTTGTCTGGTAATTTGTGAATCTTTCCCTGAGATAGTTTATTAGTTCTGAGAGCCATGTTTGTCTCGCCCACTATGGTGCAATTAGTATCAGTCACGCTGCTGATTCTGCATTTGTTGATCACCTTGTGAAGTAGTTGTATCTGGGGAAAGGCGCACGCAAATATCCTTAACCAATTAATCAACAGTTCATTCCCCATGGACTGGTGGCAATATTGTCTTGAGGCAAAGAGTTGGCATTTCGCGTTCTGAGGTGTTGCAAACAGATCCATCTCCGGTGTACCCTATTTTTGAAAGATCTTTGTGAGTACTGATTGGTTGAGTTCCCATTTGTGAGACCATGATGCTTGTCTTCTTTGTCTGTCTGCTTCGACATTGTCCTTCCCTGGTAGGTGGACTGCTAAGATCTCCATTTTCCTTTAATTAGCCCAATTCCACATTTCTTATGCTAGTCTTGACAGTGGTAGAGACTGTGTCCCAGCCTGTTTGTTTATGTAAAACATGGTGGTTGTGTTTCCCAGTAGGTCCTTTTGAAAGGCTTTGATGTGTTGTACGGCATCCTGGTCTTTCCAGACTCCCCTTACCTTGAGATTGTTCATGTTTGCTCCCAATCCCTACTGTGAGGCATCTGTTGTTATGGTTACAGTTGGTTATGTAAATATTCTTCCTTGCGTTATATTTGACCTGTTCCACCACACTATCTCCTCCTCTAGCCTTTGTGTGACAACCACTCAAACTTCCCAACTCCCCGAAGCCTGTGACCATTGAACTTGTAGCCATTCCTGAAATGGTCTTGTGTGGAGTCTTTTATGTTTGGTATCAAAGGGATGTAGGAAGCCATCCTTCCTAGTAGCTACCACATCATCCTTACTGTCAGAGCTTGCCCTTTCCAGTATAGCTGTGTCTCCTTCAACAGTGCCACTGTTCTCTTCTCGTTGGGGAATACTTTCCCCAGAATTAATTTATTCTGGCCGCCCAAGAACAGGGTCTCTTGTTCTGGTCCAGGGGATGACTTCTCCATATGTATTGAGCATCCTAGTTGACATAGGGTTTTTATTACTTGCTAAATGTGCTCTTTGCATCTTTAGTATGAGATTGCCCTTACCAGCCAGTCGTCCAGGTATGGATAAACATGTATGCCCTGCCTTCGAAGGTGTGCTGCGAGACACTTTGTGAATACTCTTGGTGCTGATTTTATACTGAATGCTAGCACCTTGAACTGATAGTGTTTTTTGTCTACCACAAATCTGAGGATTTTTTTTTTAATTCGAGTTCATGGGAATGTGTAAATAAGCCTCCTTTGGGTCTATTGTTGCCATATAATCCCCTACTTGCAGTTGTAGTATTACACCTCTTGTAGAGTTGTCATCTAGAACTTTTGCGTTTTCATAAAATTGTTCAAAAACCTTATGCCCAGGATCGGCCATAGTTTCCTGTCTACCTTTGAAATTATTAAATATGTTGAGAAATTTCCCTTGTTTATTGCTTTCTTTGGCACTAATTCTATTGCATCTTTTGCCAACATGTCTTCTACTTCTCTGAGTAGTCGTGCCTTTTCCTTCTTGGAATGTATTTTTCTTCTTGGCCCCTTGCCTGCAGGTATCTTGTCTAATTCTATGCAATATCCGTTTTGTATTCTTTAAGATCCATTTGTCTGTAGGGATCTTCCTCTACTCCTGAAAGAAAGTTTTTATTTTACCTCCTACTGGTGTTGAATGTAGGAATGTTTGGTGCTGTAAGCATGCTCCTTGTCTTTTCTCCTCCCTTAGTAACAGTTCTTAATCTGCTTGGAGTATGTATTGGGCTTGTTAAGTCAATTGCTTGCAGGGGTGTTCTTCCCCTTTGTGGCTGTCCTCTTCCACGTGGCCGTCCGCGAAAGGACTGTCTTCCCTGTTGGTACAGCCAACCTTGCTGCTGCTGTTGTTGGTGTGACCCATTTTATCCCTGTAATGTTTGTTGGGTGGTGTGATGGGAGGTTGCTTGATGGAAACTCCCTCTTCCTGAAGGTCTTCTTATGGGTATGGTTCCTCTATGCATATTGCCTCTGAATTGCAATGCCCTCATTGATTTTGCCATCTTATTATCCTTCAACTGATTCAGAGTGTCATCTACTGCACTTTCGAACAGTTGTATCTAGAGCAGATTTTAAGCAAGTCTTGGTGATATTTTTTCCATCTTCTACCAGAGGGGCTGCTCTCTTTTGATACTGCTCTGGTAGGTGTTTCATTAACTCTATCTCTTTCCAATGTTGATAGGCGTGGCGGTTGAGCAAAGCATTTGAGTTTGCAATGCGCCATTGATTTGCAGCACTTCTCTCTACCTTTCAGCCTATGATTAGGGTTTTTCCTCCTCAAGTTGAACTCCATATCTATCTGCTGCCTTCTTCACCACTTGATTATACACCCCAATGTCATCAGGTGGTGACGGCCTCAAAGGATGAGTGTCGACCGCTTCTTTTGGAGAATCTGTTTCGAGATCCTACCACTATGTCTCTTGGTATTTTGAAGCCTCAGAACCCATGTACATCTGTTCCTCTTCCTCTTCATAGAAGATTTTCTCATCCTGCTCCTCCGGAGGTACAGGAGTTAAGGGCGGCTCAATGTTTGATACTTTTCTCCCCTTGCTCTGTTGTCGTCAAGCTCTTAGTAGGGATTTAATATGGTTTTAGATTTTCAAGTCCTTTTTCTTTTGTGAAAGAAAAGCCATATTGGCCTTGAGCCTTCTCCTCTTCCTCTCTATCTCCGACGCTTATTGTTCGGTGTCGAAAATTTATGCTTTTCTCTTCAAAGAATCTTTTGAAGACAGTGCTGTCAGCAAACCGTGACTCCGATTTTGACCGCTCCGGTTTCAACGTTTATGCGTCTTTTCCTCTGCTGTCCTTCAACGTCTTGTATTTTTTGGGGTCTTTTCTACTGCGGTGTCCTTTTCAAAGGATCTGAGGGTACTTTTCTCTCTGGGTGCGGCTGCGGTCATTGAGTGCTTCGGCGCCGAAGCTCCCTTCGAGCTCTTAGAGTCAGTTTTTCGTGACTCTACATTTTGTTTTAGGACAATGGGTCTCCTACCTCTTGAGAAGTCTTCTTGCCCCCTTGTGTTTAGACGTTCACCATCTGGATGTCGGTCTCTGGTCCTTTGGCGACATTCTCCGTCTCGCCGCTGGAGAAGCGCAAGTCACGTAGAGACAGTGGTGGATGTTGGCCCTGCATATTGTAGTGGGCTCTTCTCTACCTCTCTCTCACCCTCAAAATCTTCTGAGTGAACACTGAGCATGCGTTGCAGTCTTCAGTGGTCTACCAGCAGGCAGAGGTTGCAGACCAGATGTTGGTCCTTTTGGGCAAACTTGTGATTGCGGTTCTTGCAGAACTGAAACAACATTTTCTCCATCACCACGCACAGGGAGCCCTTCTGCACGCACATTCTCTGGCTTATCGAAAAGGGCACTCACTTCTCAGTAAAAACTTCTCAGGTACCTTCTTCTGATGTTTCCTTCTCTCCAGACGACTTCCGATATATGTCCAGGCCCAACGGCGGACAATACAATTTAGAAGATGGTAACCAAAGGTGGGAGATTCCGGAGGAAGCACGACGACGTCACAAGGGGACACCAAATGGAGGTCCGGCGACGCCCACCAACAATAAACAAAAAAAGTATAAGGACAAAAGTTTTTTTTAAGGAGAAATCCAGATCCAAGCAATAGATGGTGGAATAATGCACAGCATGAGAATCCAGAAAAGATTCACGCTGCAAAACTCAAATAATGTGTACATGTCTGCACTGGAGGGGTGGAGGAACATGATTTAGGCTAGCACAGCTGCTTTCTTATCCCAGAAACAAACAAATACAACCAGTAAGAGATTGTCATCACCTGTTACGCCTGTGAGAATGGAACAGACTAGGGCAAAAAAGGCATACCAAGATTTGTGAGCAAAGAAATAATCTTTCCTGAATGCCTCAGGCCTGCAGGGATCGGGCGAGGAGCTTGGTGTCAACTGGTGTCCTCGGAGCCACACCCTGCCCAGCTGCTGCTCAGTAGGTGTTTGAGGTGGGGGGTTGCATTTGAGCCCTATCCCCCAGGATTCTGGGGCGGGTGGTGTGGTCTGGTGACCACGGGGTGGGGGGTTGGGAACCCAATGATAGGTAGTCTAGAGGGGCGAGGTCAAGAACGTTAAAGAAGAGGGTAGAAAGGGCTGACCCCTCCTTTGTTCCTAGATACTAGACACGCTGGTCTGAGGGACAGCACAGGTTTGGCAGGCTGTTGTAGCACCTTGCAAGACAAGGTGAATATAGTGCTGGCAAGAACACACAGTACTGCTTGCCTTAGAGGAGGCCCAACCATATTAAGTCTGGAGCCATTCGGCTGGGGGAGTAGCGACTGCTATTTTGGCTTGCTATCCCCCAAAAAGTAAATGGAGGCTGGTGCAGTGGAAGGAGAAGATGAGGCGCCCCTGGTGGCCCAGCCCTAAAAAGGCTGAGAGCCCCTACAACCAGCCATGATGAAGGGAAAACGTGTTGGGAAGGATTCAGCCCCTAAGGTGAGTACTCGGGAGGAGGACTGGCACGCCTAGGGTTGAATTTCTGAGGATGGTAATTTCTGATGGGGTAACCAACTTCATCTTCTCTTACATGAGAGATGTGGGAGCAAGCTGGTGTGACATACCATTTCTCCACAGCTTATCACCCAAAAACCAATGGTTTGGTGGAGCAGTTTAACAAGACAGCAAAGAGCATGATGGCAGTTTTGCCAGAGAACCTCAGGAGGAAGTGGGATCTTCTACTACCATGTCCTTTGTTTGCCTAAAGAGAAATTCTGCAGAAGGGAGTAGGGTTCAGTCCCTTTGGGTTTCTGTATGGACACTCGGTGTGGAGTCTAGTCACCTTAGTTTGAGAAGGGTGGGAGGGAACCTGTGTCTCCTCAGAAAGATGATGGGGACTATTTATTGGCCTCAGGAAGTTGATGGCACAATACATGAGTCAGGCAAATGAAAACCTTCAGGCCAGTCAAAAGCTGATGAAGGAATGGTACAACCAGAAAGCTATGCTGACTAAGTATCAAGGTGGTCAGAAGGGTCTGGTGCCAAGCCTATTTGTCCCAGGACCTTGGAGGACAAGTGGTGTGGGACATAAAAAAGGTACTGCAGAAGACTTCTGATGTTAAATACTTGGTGGACAAAGGTGCCCCAAGGGGACTCAAGAGCATATTCAATGTGAACAGGCTGGAGCCTGAACTCCAGAGAAAATACACAGTGAATGTCATGGCTATGGCAGATGAAGTTGAGGAAGACAGTGAGCTTCTTCCTGACTTGCTGCATAGCAACATGAAGGATGGCACTGTGAAAGGGGTTCAGTTAGCCCCTAAGTTAACACCTGAGCAGTACAGGGAATGTAGAGAGGTATTGGAATGGTTTACCAGCAAGTGGTATAATACATGAAGGATGTAGAGCTGAGCAGTGCATGCTAGTTAAATGCATGTGATGGGTGTATATGTGCCTACAGGTACAGTGTAAATGTATGTGCTGGGTGTATGTGTGCCTATGTGTGGTATAGTATAGGGAGGATACAGTGCTGTGCATGTATGCTGTATACCTGCAGTGGATGTATGTGTATGTGCGCCTATGATTGGTACAATGTATGGAGGGCCCTGGGTTCCATTTGGGGGACCCAGCCTGTATGGTGAAGCACATGAGGAGGCAGAAGAGGAATCTCCCCAGACAGATTTTGTATTGCGGCATTCCCGTAAGCTGGGTGGGACACTGAAGAGGGGAGAACCAAGCTTCCTCCCTATACTTCAGAAGGTGCTTTTTGATTCAGTGAGAAGTCACAAGGAGGGGGCCTGGGCACATCTCAGGAAGGAGATGGGGCTGAGAGGAGAATCATAAAGAGTAGGGCTGGAGCCCTGGGCTAACCTTATAATACACCTCACTGTGGCTGACATCCAGGTGTGAACTTCAGACACTCCCATGGCCTGTGTTGTGACTGCTACCAGCTTTGGACAGACTGCTTTTAAGAGCAAGAGAGGGCAGAGGAGTGGGCACTTCAAAAGAAGCAGACCCCTAACAAACTTCAAAGACTCAGACCCTAAATCACATTTGGTGCCTGGAAATGGGCTTTAAAAAGTGAGTTTAAGACCCCAAATATTGTCATCTGTCAAGCAGCCAGACGGGTTGTGTGAAGACGGGGAACTCTGCAAGACTTCTGTCTGTGACCTTGACTGGGGTCAATGACAGCTAGTCTTCCTGCTGGGTGAGGGGACATCACCTAGGAAATCCAAGACCACCTGCTCTGGGGCCTTGAGCACCAGCGCCTGCCTGCTTGCCAAGAGCATTATGCCTATGAGGAAGAGGACATCGTTGGAGGGAGAGAGGTCTGGGGGAGCCCTGTCAAGTGGACTCATTTTGTGAGGTGTGAGGAGACTGCTGTACCAATCGGGTCATAGCCCTTGTGCAGGACAAAGTCAGCAACCTCCTTATGCCAGGAGACGGCGGCTGAGAATTAAGGTTGGTGTAGTGCTGCGGAGATCGGGCCAGAGCCCTCCGTTGTGCCGACTCGGCAACCCCGTATGCCAGTATGGGCCACCAAGTACTTCACTGTGCCAATCGGGTGGAATACCATGTACTGTAAGCATACGGTAACCCCGTATGCCAGAGGGGATCACCAGGGCCATGAAAAAGTACCACCTGATCGGCAAATCCCCATTGGAGAAGTGAAGCCACTGTTGAAGCACCTGAGCAACATCACCAAGGCGACTGACCAGCATCAGTATTATCGTGACAACCCCACAGGGAGACTGATCGGATACTTACTCCAGAGGAGGAGCCGCAAAGAACCTTTGGTTGCTTAAGGATGGCGAACAAGTGTGAGAAACTCTGTACCTGCTGAGTGCAGCCAGCCTGGGCAGCATGCAGCAAACTCAGCTGCTGTCGCTGCCACTTTATGTCTGCTGATGCAGTAAAGACTGATTTCAACTTACTACTAGCTAGCTCTGAAAATGTGTGCTGCAAGGCTGCGGTCCTTCAATTTTGTTTTTAAAAAAAAATATTTTCCCTATATACCGGATATTTACCTTAGTAAAGGAGGATGACAAACACTAAATGTATGATGTTCACCTTGTGGGAAAAGTGTATGCCAATAATATAGGCCTGCACTGGCTGGTGACAAGCTCATGATAAAGGCAAAATGCCTGACTGATTCATTTGGATTAGTTAGTTTAGCTGTCAGATCTGTTTGATTATGAAAATGTACGACATTGATCTAAGTTATTTATTGTGAAAAGCTTATGCTAAAGGTAATACGAACAGAAAGGTGAAATGTTATTACAGTTAAAGGATGCACATTGTTTCTATTATATGAAATATCTCCGTTTTCCATCGCCGACTAGAGATTTGGTGGTTTCCTTGATGCACTGAGGGTAGGAAATTTGCAGTGCGATAATCCTTGTTCGGCCATCTTAAGGGGGGGGGGCTGCATATTGTTTTGCCAACTATCATTTTGTACCTATTTGTCACTTAATGTGTAGTATTTAGCTTCATGTGTGTATTAAAGTGTGTGGCCTTATTGGAATAGTAAAACAAGCTTGCAATATCCATTTTCAAGATGGCCACCTGCTGCTCTGTTAAACTTGTTTGTCATTTTCTCATTGCAAGCACATGACGTCTACATTTATATGGCAGCATTTACTACTGTTAGTCTTTTAATTTATCATGCATATGCTTGCAAAAAAACTCACAATAAACCATCAAACCACAAACATAGGTAGCGAAGGACACACCTACTAGCTTTTCCAATGCTGGTGTTATTTTTTTTATAGTATTCAACATTGCACCAGTGGAGAGCTTTATACCGAAGAGGAATCTCGAAAACTGAGGTGTTGTAGACAGAACCGCTGTATCTCAGTTTGTTTTCAACAAAGATGGCAGTTTTGGGCTGTATGCTGGTGTGCGATTAGCTTCACAACAGGATTAGTGACTGAACATGTATAGCAGTGAGATAAACAAATAAACGAGGACTTACCAGTTGTTGAATTTGGTGCCATTGACCCACGTCCACAGCTGCGTCTTATCCCTCCTCAAGCCAATCCAGTGATTATAATACCCTTTGAGACGCAGCATGAACTTCTGTAAATAAGATGGAAATAGGGACTTCCTGAGAAGTGGTCATTAAGTTTGAGGAAATTGGTTCAATGGAATCAGTGCACAGATGGACCAAGAAGTTTTCCAAAATGAATTAAGAAAACACTTAAGGACGGTGGCGAAGTAGGGATGAGGAAATCAGGTGTAATACGATAATTTGACGCATTCATTTGGCCAATTAGATTCATAGACAATATTAGTAAATTACTGTAAATATCACAAGTAGCTGTTGTTAAGAGGGGCCCTGGTCCAACGGCGATGGAGTAGGCAGCATGTGGCAGAGCTCCTGGAGGGGCACTGCCATCTGGCACCATCCAGACTCGCTGCACGATCCTACCCCTCTGAAGCAATACGGGGTAGAGTGGGCATTAGATGCCTGCACTTTACGGCTACATTTGCTGTCCCGAGACCACCCGTAGAGATAACTGGCACTGCCTGACCTCCAAGTTGCACATCTAAGATGGCTGCACAAAGGTCCTAGGAGGGATACAGCGACGGGCCCAGTCTCCACATCCTGAGGACTTGCTTGACCGGCTAGGGTGACCAACCGTCCGTAAATTTCACGGACCGTCCGTAATTTGGGCCTCACGTCCGTGAGGATCCCTTTTACGGACGCCTTTTGTCCGTAATTATAGCCATTATAGCCATTACAGGGAGCAGCACTGCTCCCCTGTGAGAAGCCTCAGCCCCCTGATGGGGCCGCCTCGCACTCCACTGAGCACAAGAGCAGCCCCACCCCGCCCATTGTCCTTCGGTATGCTGGCTAATTGCCACATACAGAATGACAATGGGGCAGTCTGGGCAGTTCAAGCATGTGGTGGCCTCCTCCTGCCTCAGTGTACAGCAGGGCATTCTGTTAGATGGATAAAAGGTAAAACGCCCATGCTGCAACTTGGGAATACAGTTTAAATAAAGAAGACTGTGAAACAAGTTAAAAAGAATGGGTTATAGTTCTTTCACTGTCTCATCATTTTAGAACTGACGCATTTTCAATATTATATTCAACAAAGCCATGGTTGCTGCTTTTTTATTTTAAGCAACTAACAACCATTGACAAAGCCAATAGTCCTGGCTGTTGTTGGTGTAATGATACTTGCTGTATTATATATCTGGATGCGATGACAGAAACAACATAATACCAGTCGGGCGGAACACTAGGCTAAGCACAGATTTTTAGCCTAAGTGTTTTAAGCCACGCCCTAAATTATATCGAACACCATCTTTGAAGAGACACCCCAGTTTTTTTTACCCCACTTAAAGCCCTGGAAACACCATGTCACAGTCACCTCATGTCCTGGCACTGTGCATCATGCATGACTCATGATTTCTAAGTTTTCAGATTGCCTATGTGCAGGGGCATAGTGAACACTCCCCCACCCAACCCCCACCCCTCGCTTTAGGAACTACAGCGAGGTGAAGTTCTTGATGGGCCTCTTCTGTCTGCAACTCTGCAGACAAAGGCTCAGCTCATAATGTGAAAAGGTGGGTGAGTAAATAAGTGAAGGAATGTGTGAATGGCTGGATTCATTAGTGAAAGGATGAATGCATGAATGAAAGGGTGAATGGATAGATAATGAAAGAAAGGATGGATGGATAAGTGAGTGAGTGGAAGGATGGATGAGAGAAAAGGTAAATAGATAGATGTATGGGTGGAAGGGTAGATGGATGGGTAAAAGGGTGGATGGGTGAGTGAAAGGATGAATGGATGAGTGAAAGGGTATGTGAGAAGTTGGCCTGGTATATGCTGTCCACTAATTAAAGTGGACACCTTGCACCAGTCCAAACGACCCTTATTGATGATTAGGTTAAAGACAACCTTTATTGACAGCTATCCTAGTGGTAGCTATGGAGAGCAGTTTACAAAAAGGAGAGTACGTAGTTCCTGTATGATATATTAATCACTCAAAGAGTAAGAATATTAAAAAATATACTACAGGTAAAGAGGAGGATAGGGGGAATTCCTCCTGTTGGAACTAGGGCCCTCACACACCCAGCAAGCTAGGTGTCATGCTTCATCATTTGAGCCTGCTCCTCGTCGGGCCGGCGCTGCAATGCCCGACGGGCACCCTTAAAGGGGCTCTTTTCGGAGATCTTCTGTTCCACGCCGTATGGGTGCCGTGGGTGTATGGGGCCAGAATGAGTGTAGATGTATAAAGTAATGATAAAACAGGTGTGGGACTCCTCTGTGATGAATTTATTCCGCGAGGGACCCGACCTGATTAAAAAGAATAGGGAGGGGTGACTCTTTTTGTTTTTATGCAACAAAAATTATACTCAACTCCCAAATGGTCGACATGTTTCTCGCTATTTTTTGTCAAGGAGTGATCATTAGCGATTCTTCAGGACCGTGTAAATTAAAACAAACTATCTACACATAGGTGGCAAGGCGCAACGCTACCTACCACTAGTAGTCCCTCTAGGACATTTCCTATGGGAAATGGAATAACCTGTAGTATAAACAAGAACAACAAAAAACTTTATATCTTGTAAGGATCACATAAGTCAATGATACTGTAGTGAATCCAGATTGACATGCTCTTATAATTCAAGGCGTTGAGTGACTTCATAGAAAACCCCATAAAAACATAATGTGCACATGTGAAGAAACCCGTGATGGTGAGTGTGTTTTATAAACTCACCTAATTAGGTATCAGATATTGCCTCATCGGTTGTAGCGAAGGAAAGACACAATAAGTGGTGTCTCTAGAATGATGAAAACATGATGTATAAAAACCAGGTATAAGTGTAATGATTTTCTGCAGCATGTCATTGCCAGCTGATGAGTAGCGGTTAACAAGGCACAGGGTCCCGGTCGGTCCGGGTGTCACCAGGGTGGGAGCCATCGTGACCCCTCCTCACCTCATTAACAACAAATAACCATCCACACAATCCATGGACATCCAGAGGGGCACACCATCGTCGGTGTAGCAAAGGCAAAGGTTATGCTTGCATCCATATACCCCCGAGCCCTGGTTGCGTATGACGCCATTACCAGAAAGTTGGTGAGAAAGCACCACGAGTCCCCACCGGAAGGTATACTAAGGACTCTGACACTAGTTTCCTTCACCTCAACATACTGCTGATGACAACGAGGCTTCCAATCATCGTGACAGAGGGACTTACAATCATGCGTGCCGACTTACCTACTCCCATTCGGAGTCAAACGGACGTCGTCAAGTGGAATAATGAAAGTATTTAATATTCCACTTGACGATGTCCGTTAACAGCGTGTTTGGGGCCCGCATCCTGTTTTTATCTATCTTATGTACACTCCTCTCTTTAAATCTTTTTGAAATGGTTAGGACTCAAGACTGGCTAATGTGCCATCTTTTCTACATACCTATCCCTATACTTTCTAGATTTGATTAGAAATGAAGACTGGTTAATGTGGTACTTTAGCCGTGATGTATTAGAATACACACTTATTTTGTAGTATTATTGACCCTATTGTATAACGACAAAATCTGAATGGCTATTTTGACCGCTATTCTCAATACCAACTCCAAGATGGCCGCCATATTCACGTGGTAGCGGTAGCATTGAAAACCTACTCCAAGATGGCCGCCATTTTCACCCTGTAGCGTTAGCACGTGATACGATCACATGACTCTTACAATACACCAGCTGGAATTGATCGGCTCTCCCGCGCTTTCGACTCCCTCTCCAGGGAAGGTATTTAAAACGGCTGGTTTCGAGGAAAGGATACCTTCCTGGATGTAGCGAAGTGGGGTAGGTCGTCCGTTTGACTCCGAATGGGAGTAGGTAAGTCGGCACGCATGATTGTAAGTCCCTCTGTCACGATGATTGGAAGCCTCGTTGTCATCAGCAGTATGTTGAGGTGAAGGAAACTAGTGTCAGAGTTCTTAGTATACCTTCCGGTGGGGACTCGTGGTGCTTTCTCACCAACTTTCTGGTAATGGCGTCATACGCAACCAGGGCTCGGGGGTATATGGATGCAAGCATAACCTTTGCCTTTGCTACACCGACGATGGTGTGCCCCTCTGGATGTCCATGGATTGTGTGGATGGTTATTTGTTGTTAATGAGGTGAGGAGGGGTCACGATGGCTCCCACCCTGGTGACACCCGGACCGACCGGGACCCTGTGCCTTGTTAACCGCTACTCATCAGCTGGCAATGACATGATGCAGAAAATCATTACACTTATACCTGGTTTTTATACATCATGTTTTCATCATTCTAGAGACACCACTTATTGTGTCTTTCCTTCGCTACAACCGATGAGGCAATATCTGATACCTAATTAGGTGAGTTTATAAAACACACTCACCATCACGGGTTTCTTCACATGTGCACATTATGTTTTTATGGGGTTTTCTATGAAGTCACTCAACGCCTTGAATTATAAGAGCATGTCAATCTGGATTCACTACAGTATCATTGACTTATGTGATCCTTACAAGATATAAAGTTTTGTTGTTGTTCTTGTTTATACTACAGGTTATTCCATTTCCCATAGGAAATGTCCTAGAGGGACTACTAGTGGTAGGTAGCGTTGCGCCTTGCCACCTATGTGTAGATAGTTTGTTTTAATTTACACGGTCCTGAAGAATCGCTAATGATCACTCCTTGACAAAAAATAGCGAGAAACATGTCGACCATTTGGGAGTTGAGTATAATTTTTGTTGCATAAAAACAAAAAGAGTCACCCCTCCCTATTCTTTTTAATCAGGTCGGGTCCCTCGCGGAATAAATTCATCACAGAGGAGTCCCACACCTGTTTTATCATTACTTTATACATCTACACTCATTCTGGCCCCATACACCCACGGCACCCATACGGCGTGGAACAGAAGATCTCCGAAAAAGAGCCCCTTTAAGGGTGCCCGTCGGGCATTGCAGCGCCGGCCCGACGAGGAGCAGGCTCAAATGATGAAGCATGACACCTAGCTTGCTGGGTGTGTGAGGGCCCTAGTTCCAACAGGAAGTTCCCCCTATCCTCCTCTTTACCTGTAGTATATTTTTTAATATTCTTACTCTTTGAGTGATTAATATATCATACAGGAACTACGTACTCTCCTTTTTGTAAACTGGTTGTAGGGCATGTACGTTGGACCTCCCCAAGCCCTCTCTGTCCCTCTTATTTTGTTAGAGCTATGGAGAGCAGCCTTCAGGCTAAGTCTCGAAGGAAGGTAAAGCAGCTTGTTTTACCAGTCTATAACCTCTTGAATGACCAAATGAAAGGAGAACCACACCAGGTATATATAAAATATATGTATTTATTGCTAAACACTCTCTACTAACCTCTTTATGAGATTAGAGAACAAGGCACACAATATTGCAGTACTAGAACGACAGTAAAAAGCACAATACACAGTGGGCTCCAGGGGGAGACCAAACCATATATTAAGAAAGTGGTATAACAACCACGACTTGACTAGACACAGTGCCTAGAGCACGTAGAATCGCCGGGACCCCAAGGAACCACCCAAAGTAGTGACACAGGGGACCCACGGAGGACGGGTGCAGTGTGGGAACACAGACGCGAGCTCCGTACAACTCTATGAGAAAGTCGCGGTTGGAAATTTAGAGTTTAAGGACACTTTGGAGAGGACTTCAAGCAAACCCAGCTAAACATAGAAGGTTCTAAAGCCAGCACCCTTGTGAGTACCGAGGTACCCGTGTTACCTAGCCCAGGGAAGCCGGGTGCATAGGTGTCAAGTGGTGTCGGAAACCCTCGTCTTTTTCAATGGCGTGATGCGAAGGACTGCTGCCGTGGAGAAGAAAAGTGTCCGGTGCGACCCAAGCCTGGCTCGAAGATGAGAAGAACCTGAAAGCAGAGGGGACAAAGTCTGGGTCACTTCACGTGACCAGCAGCGGAGCAATCGAATGCCCACCGATGTCGGGTGCTTCAGGTGCGAAGAGGTGAAGCTTGACTGTGCAGCCACGGGGACCAGGAGACGACGATGACCAGAGTCCGCAGGCGAGCTGTCCCATGAAGGATGTCGAATGCTGAGAGGTCAGTTTCCGGATTGGAGACCAACAAGCCTTGGCAACTGCAACCCACGCGGTCAGAGAAAAGATGCTTCGGTGAGGACAAGCAGGACCTTGGGACTCCCAAGCGATGGAGAGTCGGGGCACGTCTGGAGCAACCAGGAAAGCCCATTGAAAGTTAAAGTTGTCTTCTCAGGGACCCACAGGTCAACGGACCAGGGATCGCGAAGGGACCTCAAGAGGAATCACACAATACCAGCCCACAGAACACTCGTGGAGTGTAGGCCAGTAATCTTCGGTGGAAACACTGCTCGGGGCTTGGACTACAAGTAGCCCAAAGCACAGCCTCAGGGATTGCCTAAAAGCATATGCTGCTGCAAATGTGCACGGTGTCTTGGGGTTCGAGTTGCACGGTCCCCACGAGGGCTGAGGGTCTCAGGTTCGCTGAGAGCACTAGTCGGCCTCGGGGAAGCTTGGGCACCCACCTCCTGCATTGAGGTGCCTGCCTTGCAGGGGAGTAATTCCTTTACTCCAAGGGTGATTCTTCAGTCATCCAGCAGAGCGTAGATCGTCGAAGGTTACTTGGTTTCTGTAGCAGAGTTTAGTCCAGGTAATATCTGATGTCCTGTAGTCAGGTTTCCTATTTTATACCCACGAAAGGGGTGGGACAAACTCTGGGGACCCACCTATGGGAGGGTCAGGACAGAGGGGTGGCTACACCCATATCCTTTGTCCAGTTTTGCGCCAGAGCAGGGGCTGATAGCCCCTGCAACCGGTTTGAGCTGGACTATGCACAGGGACACCAAATGTGCCCCCAGTGCAGACATCAAGGAACTCTCAAAGTGCTCCCACCCAGCCCCTGTCTGGGAGGTGGTCACACCTCCCTGTGACAGGAAACCTATTGTCCAGCCTCCCCTGCCGGAGTTTCGTCCAGCAGCAGGAGGGCAGACTTGTGTCTGTGGCTGGTAGCATCCATTTTGTGATGCCAGGGCTAAGAAAGCTGGTACCGGGTGTACCGGTGCTGTCATATTTCTTCCTCTAGGAGGGAGGAATCATACCTCCCACATGATTCCAAGGTGTTTGACACCAAACACGACATAATTCCATGCAGCCATTTTAAAGTTAGCATTTACCGCGAGGTTATAATGCACTTAATAGTATATGGTTGGCTGCATCACAAACAACCCCGGAATAGTGGTTCCGAAGGCTGTCGAGGGGCTCTGCTCATGCATGGGCACCCTCTCACATAAAACCCAGCACCCTGCCCTCAGGATTGATGAGGCCTGCCATAGGGGTGACTGATAGGTTTATATGTGCAGTGATTAGGATAGATATAGTGAACCTATATTTAAGTAAGGGGTGCATGCACCACCTTACACAGGCTGCAGTAGCAGACCTGTTGTGTCATTTTGAATGGCCTCTCAGGGGTGGCATAAAACATGCTGCAGCCCCTGGAAGGCCTCTGGGGTACCTATGCCCTGGGTACATAGTATACCATATACTAGGGACTTATAAGGGTACCCCAGAATCCAATATGGAGTGTACCTAAAGTACATGCAATCAATTTAGAGGAGAAAGCAGATAGACTGGGGTCCTGAATTGCAGGATCCCAGTCAGACTAAGTCGAAAACAGTGAAACATCAGCAAAAAGTGGGGGTAACTATAAGAAGCAGATCCTACTCTCCTACACAACCCCCCCAAACGTCAGGACATTAAACTAACCTTGTCCAGTTGAGTCTTCATGTTCTAAGTGGAAATATCTGGAGAGTCCATCTGCATTGGCATGGTTACTCCCAGGTCTATGTTCCACTGTATAGTCCATCCCCTGTAGGGAAATGGACCACCTCAAAAGTTTGGGGTTTTCACCCTTCATCTGTTTTAGCCATAAGAGGGGCTTGTGGTCTGTCTGAACAATGAAGTGAGTGCCAAACAAGTATGGCCTCAGCTTCTTCAAGGCCCAAACCACAGCAAAGGTTTCCCTCTCAATGGCTGACCAACGTTTCTCTCTGGGGGTCAGCCTTCTGCTAATAAAAGCTACTGGCTGATCCTGACCTTCATCATTCAATTGTGATAACACAGCCCCTACCCCCAACTCAGATGCATCTGTTTGGACAATGAATTGTTTGGAATAGTCAGGACTTTGCAGAATGGGAGCAGTGCACATGGCCTGCTTCAGGTCATCAAATGCCTTTTGACAGCTAACTGTCCACTGAACTTTCTTTGGCATTTTCTTGGAGGTTAAGTCATTCAAAGGGGTCACTATGGATCCATATCCTTTGACAAACCTCCTATAGTACCCAGTCAGGCCCAAGAAAGCTCTGACCGGAGTCTGGGTGGTTGGAGCAACCCAGTCCATGATGGTCTGAATTTTGCTCTGCAATGGTTGAACCTGGCCTCCACCCACAAGGTGGCCCAGGTACACAACCTGACTCTGCCCTATCTGGCACTTGGTGGCCTTGATAGTGAGGCCTGCTTTCTGCAGAGCCTCTAAAACATTTCGAACTAAAGACAGCAATATCATCTAGATAAGCTGCACTATAGGCTTCCAGATCTGTAAGGACTTTATTCACCAACCTTTGAAAAGTGGCAGGTGCATTCTTCAAACCAAAGGGCATCACCACAAATTGGTAGTGCCCACTAGGGGTTGAAAATGCTGTTTTGGCTTTTGCATCCTCAGCTAGTCTGATTTGCCAGTAGCCAGCTGTCCGGTCAAATGTGCTGAGAAACTTGGCTGAGGCCAAAGTGTCTATAAGCTCATCTGCCCTAGGGATTGGATGGGCATCAGTCCTAGTGACTGCATTGAGACCTCTGTAGTCAACACAAAGAACAAAAGTTACTTACCTGTAAACTGTGGTTCTCCAGTATTGGTGTCTTTCATAGATTCACATGCTTGAATATTCCCCGAAGTGGGAGTCCCACGGTACATAACATAGCAATGTAGCAATAACATAACCATAGTATAGGTAAGAAATAACCATAGAGTAGCATTGAAACATAGAGCTTAATGGATAGAAAAAACTTGTTACTTTTATAACATATCAAAGTCATTGTAAATCGTCCAAACTCCAGCCAATCATGCGCCAGCACCCTGTAGAATGTTCTCCTCAGAGGCTCAGGCCCTCAGATTTTCGTAGCACAAGAGTGACATAAGAGTCAAGCAGAAGAGGAGAGCCTCTGAGGGGAGGAGGGTGGGTCGCATGTGAATCTATGAAAGACACCAATACTGGAGAACCACAGTTTACAGGTAAGTAACTTTTGTTCTTCTCCAGTATTGGAGTGTCTTTCATAGATTCACATGCTTGAATAAGAATAGTTAGCAGTGATACCAAGATAATGCAAGGTACATATAAATCAATCGTAAAACACAGTACGATAGAGATACTGAAGCATAGAAAAAACGGTACCTTGTATACAGGAGGAGGGAAGCAACAGAGGCTCACCTTATTTAAAGAGATTACGTAGGACTGCTTGCCCCACGGCTGCGTCAGCAGCTTCCAGACAGTAGTGCTTGGTAAAGGTGTGTCTGCTGGACCATGTTGCAGCTCTGCAGATGTGTTGAAAAGGTACACCAGCAAACAGCGCAGTAGAAGAGGAACCTTTCTGGTAGAATGCGCTCGAACAGTTGCAGTAAGTGGCTTCCCAGCTTGCTGATGGCAAAAAGCAATAGCAGTAGATATCCAGCGTGCAATAGTCTGTTTGGTGACTGGATGCCCCTTTCGCATCCGTCCATAGGCTACAAAAAGTTGATCAGTCTTACAGATACTAGCCGTCGTTTGAAGATAAAATTTCAGACATCTAAAGAATGGAGTGTCCTTTCTGCTGATGTTTGAGGATTAGGGAAAAACGTTTTTAAAATGACCGGCTCATTAAGATGGAAATCAGATGGCACCTTGGGGGATAAAGGCCGGATTGGTGCGGAGCAAGACAGTCCTTGGTGAATTGAAGAAAAGGCGGTTTAATAGTAAAGGCCTGTATGTCACTGACTCGACGGGAAGAAGTGAGAGCCAACAGCAGCGAAGTCTTCCAAGAAATTAATTTGAGATCGACCTTATGGATTAGCTCAAATGGGGGCTTCATGAGTTGCGCCAATACAATGTTTAAATGCCAAGGAGGAGGCGGGCGACGAATTGGGGGAAACATCCGAAATAGGCCCTTGAAGAACTGCTGAATTACTCTGGAGGAGTAAAGAGAGGTGGAACCATCCTGTCGAAATCTTGAGATTGCTGTCAGAAAAACTTTAAGAGTAGAATGCGAGAGGCCTGATTTTGCTAGATGTAAAAAGAAAGGCAAAAGTTGGTCTGGTGTAGAGTGAACGGGGTGTACTTTAGCAGCTTCACACCAAAGACAGAACCGTTTCCATTTGAGTTTGTAAGTTTTCACAGTGGAGGCTGCCCTAGCCTTAGCAAGAACTTCCCTGCAGTCTGAAGGAATGTTTAAGTTGGCAAACTCATAGTGCTCAGGTTCCAGGCCGCTAAACGAAGAGATGCCGGATCGGGATGACAAACCTGTCCCTGATCCATTGTCAGAAACTCCGGAATTGGGCGGATCAAAATCGAGTCGCACTGCGACAGGAGCAGGAGTTCCGTAAACCAGATTTGTCGAGGCCACCTGGGAGCTATTAGAAGAATGTCGCAAGGTTCTCTCCTCATTTTCCGAAGAACCCTGGGGACCAGAGGAATCGGCGGAAAAGCGTAGGCATATATAAAAGCATTCCCGAACGACTCTGGTTGGGGAAGCCAACTTGCGTAGAAAGGGCATTTGCGGTTCAGATTGGTTGCGAACAGATCCAGATTCGGGGGGCCCCATAACCGAAAGATGTGATCCAGTGTGGGTTGATGTAATTCCCACTCGTGGTTGGAAGAGGTTGACCTGCTCAGAGAGTCCGCTAGAATGTTGGGCGCTCCCGGAACATGTACTGCCGTCAGTGATTTGATGCTGGATTGCCCAATCCCAGATTTGTTGAGCCTGAAGGGATAGCAAAATGGACCGTGTGCCCCCTTGTTTGTTTATATAGTGCATGCATGTTGTGTTGTCCGTCCGGATCAACACCGAAGCTCCCTGAATGATGGTGCGAAAAGCCTTTAGCGCCAGAAATATCGCAAGTAACTCCAGAAGGTTGATGTACCAGGTCCTTTGGTGGGTATCTCACCTTCCTTTGACTGTGAGGCCTTGAAGGTGCGCTCCCCACCCTTCGAGAGATGCGTCTGTTGTGAGAGTGAAACTTGGGGTGTCCACCAGAAATGGACGACCTGAAGAGACGTTTGTTTCGAGAGTCCACCAGAACAGAGCCGTTTTCATCTGAGATGTGACCTTGATCATATCGTTGAAGGATCCTGAAACTTGAGCCCATTGTTTGTCGAGTTCCTCCTGGATGGGTCTCATTTTCAGGCGGCAGTGAGGGACTAGGGGAATGCAAGAGGACAACTGTAATTAAGAGTAGGATCCTTACACCAAATTATTAGTATGCTTACAGATTTAAGTTCTTATAAAAACTCTTGTTTAAATCTGTATCCAAACTACTCCCGTTAAATATGGTATGTAGTAAATGACATTCTAAAATGGCGGCCATATTCGCATTGTATTACTACTCACTCGAGAGAGAAATAGCTCTCCAAGTCTCGCGAACTTCAATTGACCAATCGCAGTGCAGCATTAGATTTAAAAATCGGCAAGGACGCTAAACCTGTTGACTATCGTCTCAAACGCCTATCGAGTGCGGAACACAGGCCTCTTCTAGACAGCTAAATTGCAGGTAAGGACTTACCGGGACTCACTTTCTGCCGTTTTTTAATGAATCTTTGATTCACTATTTGGTGTTTGCAGCTTTATCGTCTTAGAGCTTAGCTATGTAGCTGCATAGCGTCTCCCGCTTTTAACATCGTTAAGTAGTCAGAAGTGCCGTTTTCAGCAACATGTCTAACATTCGCATATGCTCCATTCAGCTGCAGGATAATGAACTCATAGTGCTACATGGCCGACCAGTTTATGCACATTAATAGCTGAGAACTTTAGGAATCTGTTAGTTTTTGTTCATACTCAACCATTGCAGTTTAATAGATTGAGCTTTGGAGCGGTTAGAACAGGTGATATATAAATGACACTCTGTGCTGCTCGCTTTTAGGAACACATCTTTATGACAGCTTACTGTCAGTGTTGACGAGCTATTTTCTTCACACGGACACCCTTAGCCGGGTGCCCATCCATCCTCTTAGTAAGCACTATAATCTAGGAAATATATCCACTTTCTAAGGTATGCGCCTCAGTGACGATTTGGTTTTCTTCCGCTCTCAGCAGCTGGCTAGTTTGATGAACAAGCATATACAGCAACGGGAATTACCTGCCTACGTTGTTACATTACTGTAATAAGGAGCCTTAGCTACCTTGATTTGAAGAAGAATTTAGCATTGAGCTATCTAATAGGGTAAGTTACTTCTCCCCGCCCCTATTAGTATTCCGGATAATTCCCGTCTGATTTGACAACTCAGCTGTCTTTCATTCTTATTTTCTAGATGTCGTGCGTATTGTACGCAAAAAAATCTTTTTTGAAGCCATAAAGTCTGTCCAGACGACTAGAAATATTTTTCATGTAGGTTGACTTTCATATGCAGGTAGATCATTCTCCTGCTATTAAAGCGGTTGTATGTGCTTTTCTATGTATATCTTTTTCAATTCACATCTCTTTTATTAAATCGCACGGATGAATGAAGTTCTACTCTTTTTCTTCTTTTTTTGGTGCAGGTTACTTTTACGTTAATCATTTTTTATGTTTGTACTAAATCACATTGGGAACTACCACTGCTCTTAACTTAGTGACCATAGGTAACACCTTAATAGAGGAACCACGGGTTGGTTATGAAGTATAATTTGATTTTGTATCAACTTTGTATTTAAATGAGATATTTTCCCTGTCGCTCCCTTATCTTTACTAAAATTAATGTCTTTGACACCCTACAGATAACCCCTGGCTACTTTTGGGTTTGAGATTTCTCTCCCTTTTATCTGGTCCTGAGGAAGGTGGTTTGCCCACTGAAACGCGCGTAGACCAAGACCAAGTCCAATTTTGAGCAGAGGTCGTTGGAGGAACATTACCATCAGAAATTGCTTTTAGCAACTCTTGTTTTCCCTCCATTGATTTGTTTAGACCCCTCATAGGATTGAATCTCATGTGGTTTTTATTTATATTAGGATGATTGTAGGATGTATGAATTAGTCTGTGTGGTGTGAATGAATGTTTGCTGGTTGCTGTGGGGTTATAAACTGTAATGTTTACAATAACGCATTGTTTGTAATGTTTTTGTGTCACACTGATTGAATATCTTATAAACAAATTGTATTTATGTAAACTTTTTTCTAAATTAAATTATTTAAAAAAATATAAAATGATTAAAAAAAAATGTGAATTTTTAAAGAAAATAAAAAATAAAAATGAATATTTTGTCATTTGTATAATTTAGATGTATCAGTGATTCATGATAAGGCTGTTGGCAGGGTAGAACCTGAAGGGGTCAGTATCAAAGCAGTATAGGTCTGATTAGAGGTTTTGTATTTGATGCAAGAGGACAACATCCCTAGCAAAGACTTCAACTGCCGAACAGAAACGGACTTTCTTGACCGGAGGGAGGTCGCTAGGTTGCAAAGTCGTTGACGCCTTTCGTGTGACACAAAGGCTTTTGCCAGTTTGGTGTCTATTATGGCCCCCAAGAACGTCCTGAGTTGAGCGGGAACAAATTGAGACTTTTCCAGGTTGAACGTAAGGCCCAGAGACTGGAAGAGGGACCTGCAAAGTAGAGTGTGTCGGGATGCCAGTTCGAACAACCGTGCCTTTAGAAGGCAGTCGTCGAGATAGGGAAATATTTGTACTCCTTGTAGACGAAGATAAGCTGCCACCGGTGCCAAGACCTTGGTAAACACTCAGGGCGCAGAACAAAGGCCAAATGGAAGGACCTTGTATTGGAAATCTCTCCCAGCCACTCTGAATCTGAGGAATTTTCTGTGCCTGGGCAGGATCGGGACATGAAAATAAGCATCTTGGAGGTCCAGTGTGGTCATGTACTCTTCCTGGAATAGTAAAGGAAGCACCTCCTGAAGAGACAACATTCGGAATGTTTGCTTTTTGAGGTATTTGTTTAGGGAGCGTAGGTCCAGAATGGGGCGCCATTCTCCCGACTTTTTCTGTAGAAGGAAGAACCTTGAATAGAATCCTCTGCCCCTTTGTAGTTTTGGAACCACTTCGATCGCGCCTTTTCTCAACAAGATTGTGAGTTGACCTAAAAGTTCCTTCAGATGGGCAGGAGGAGGACCTCTGGGCGGAGAATTGGGAGGGATCTTTACAAACTCTAAAGCGTGCCCCCTGTGCACAATATCCAGAACCCATCGATTGGTAGTAATCACTGACCATTTGGAGTAGAAGCGGGAGATTCGACCTCCAACCTTTGTGTGAGTGGGAGGTATCAAGGGTGGCAGATGGAAAAAGTCATTGTTTCTTGGAGGAATCTCTTCCTCTATAAGAGGATTTACCTCTGTACTGTTTGTAAGATGCCGGCGGCGGTTGTCTGTACAATTGTTGATTCTGGGAGGAGTAACGTTGTTGGGTTTGAAAAGAGTTGTACTGATTGGAACCTCCCCGAAAGGAAGAGGAGGAGCCACGACCCCTCGCACCCCGAAAAGGCTGTTTTTTAAATTGAAGAGTGCCGAGAGCACTAGCAGTGTCGGTGTCCTTCTTGATCGTCTGAAGGGCATCATCAATGTGTTGGCCAAACAGGGATTCACCGTCATAAGGCATGTCCAATATCTTCGTCTGTACCTCTTGACGGAAAGAAGTGGCTTTTAACCCGCCCTGCTGACTGAGGACTGCCGCACCTGCCAGTTGTCGAAAACCAGTAGAAGAGACATCAACAGCACAATCAATAATCTCAGAGGAAATCCTTTCCTCTTCTTGAAGAATTTTCAGCGCTTCTGCCTTAGAAGGTTCTGGTATCAAATCTACGAGGGAAGAAATGTCCAACCACATCTGTCGGTCATAACGGCCGAGGATAGCTAAAGAATTGGCTGCCCGGACTGTAGTTGCTGCCATAGTGGAAAACTTTTTACCAATAGCATCAAGGCGTCTTCCCTCACGGTCCGGAGGAGCCGATAACGGAGACGAGGGATTCCTGGCACGACGTTGCGCTGCCTGAGTAATAATGGGATCAGGTTTCGGCTGTGCAATTAGACAAGCAGGCGAATTTGCAGGTGCCTTGTACTTTTTATCCAGTCGTGGCAGGACAGCAGGAATGGAATTAGGGTTCTGCATGAGCTTGAGACCCTCTTGCCAAATAAAATCGATGATGGTAATAGTACGTACTTGTTTCTGTGGCTGGTCTTTAAAGTCATACAAGAAACAATCCTCGTCTCTAGTGACCATAGGGAGGTGAAATCTCTTTGCCACCCTTTCCATGAGGACATGGAATCCACCGATGTCCACCGGTGGAGAATCAAGAGGAGCTGGAGCGGTGGGGGACGGTGTTTGAATCTGATAATGGTCCCATTCAGTGAGGAGGGAATCTATCATCCAGCTCACCCTCCTCTGTCATCATCATCATTGTCCTCCTCAATGACATGTGGAGTGTCCTGGTGTTGGAATCGTGACGCCGATGTAGAAGGCGTGGAAAGCGGCTCTACAGTGAGCGGAGGTGGAAGAGGCGCTTGTGGTGCTGGAGAGGTCTGGACTGAGGTTGGAAAACGACAGTAATAGTCATCCAGCATAAATTGAAGATTGGAAATAAGGGACATGGGCATTTGCACCATGGGAAAATTCGGTGCTGGTTGGCCGGTATGGTCCGAAAAATCCTCATACTCCTGGTCGTCATCAAAATCCTGGCATTTAATTAGAAGCTCAGAGGGACTGCGAGCAGCCCGAAACCTGTCATCCTCCTCCGAATCACCTTCACCAGCGTCAGAAGAAAATAGCTCTGCTGGAGGATGAGGAGCCGTTTGAATTGGCAGCAAGGTATCCAAAGAAGACTGTTGGCGCTGAAGCAGAGAACCTGTAGACTTCAAAGGGACTAAATCCATGGATACAGCCGTCGACGCTGTCGCCGTCGACGAGAGATGTTGTCGCTGAACTGCCAACGAAGCCACCGTCGATGAAGCCACCGTCAACGAAGTCAACCCTTTTGTCGACGAAGAAGTGCGCGCCGACGAATGCTTCTTATGCTTAGTAGACGCCGTCGACGAAGTCAAAGGCACCGTAGACGACAGAGGCCTCACCTTCACTGACACCAACGTCGACAGTGATGTTGCCGACGACAGGATCATAGCTGGCATCATAGACGACGAAGTTGAAGTCGTCGTTGCAGAAGCGACGACAGAAGTCCTCGTCGACGGAGGGAGCGACGACGAGCTCGTCGACGAGATAGCCAGTTTTTTTAGGCAATATCTGTTCAGAGTCTTGGATGCCTGAGAGTCAGATCTCGGGGGCGTAGAGGGTGAAGACAGACTCTGAGGGGCAGGAAACACCCCTTTTGAAGATGAAGGCAGGTCTGTGGACTTAACAACATGATGTTTCTTACCACCTTAATCTTAGGAGAAACCTTCTCCGACTCACTGGCTCTCTTCAATGATGAAGCAGTCCGGACCGAGGAAACAATTTCCGCATCTGACAGGGGGTTATCCATAGTCTTCAACTTCTGTAGCCACAGAAGGAGACGCCCCTCTCTGTCCTTTAAGGTCTTTTGAGAGAAAGTCCTGCAAAATTTACAATCCTTTGCCTGATGTTCAGGGTAGAGGCAATAAATGCACTTCTTATGAGGATCCTCAGAATGAAGTCGCTGTTTTCCACATGTTCCACAGGGTCTGAAGAGGGACTTCTTGGTTGTAGACATGGCAAAAAATAGTTCTTTTAGAAGAAAAATGAGAAAAAACTGAGCAGAGCTCAGGGAGACTCCCTTCACACGACGTGCGGTAGAAAATCTGAGGGCCTGAGCCTCTGAGGAGAACATTCTAGAGGGTGCTAGCGCATGATTGGCTGGAGTTTGGACTATTTACAATGACTTTGATATGTTATAAAAGTGACAAGTTTTTTCTATCCATTAAGCTCTGTTTCAATGCTACTCTATGGTTATTTCTTACCTATACTATGGTTATGTTATTGCTACATTGCTATGTTATGTACCGTGGGACTCCCACTTCGACGACGGGGAATATTCAAGCATGTGAATCTATGAAAGACACCCCAATACTGGAGAAACCTCATCTCTCTCTTACCACCCTGGGTGTTAGGTTTAGGTACCAAGACTACTGGACTAGCCCAAGGGCTATCTGAGGGTTCAATCACACCCAAATCCAACATCTTCTGGACTTCAGTCCTGATGCAGTCCCTGACATGGTCAGGTTGCCTGTAAATCTTATTTTTCACAGGCAGACTGTCCCCAGTGTCTACTTCATGAGTGCACCAGGTAGTCTGACTTGGAGTCAGTGAGAACATATGTCTAAACTGGTTGAGAACTTTTCTGCAATCAGCT
Organism: Calotriton arnoldi; assembly: GCA_963921515.1. Lineage (NCBI taxonomy): Eukaryota > Metazoa > Chordata > Amphibia > Caudata > Salamandridae > Calotriton > Calotriton arnoldi. The sequence goes on from CAWUFW010007701.1 coordinate 229,842, forward strand.
TGCTGCTGGCCAGTGAGGCTGCCTGCCAAGGCTACACCATCAACTGAACCATCATCAGGGTTCTGTGAGAGCAGGTCAGGGAGTGGATCACTCTCTTCCTCCTGTCCCTCATCAGTAGTCATGAGCAAGCCCATGTCTGCCCTGTCAACATATGTTTTGAGCTCCTGGGAGTTCCAAGGTCCGCCAAGTAGGTAACCTCTCCCTTTTGCTCAACAATTGTATGAGGGCCACTCCACTTGTCTTGGAGGGCTGCTGGGGCCACAGGCTCCAACACCCATACTTTCTGTCCTGGCTGATAAACAGTCAACACAGCCTTTTGGTCATGCCAGGCTTTTTGCAATTCCTGGCTAGCCTCAAGGTTTTTAGTTGCCTTCTTCATGTACTCAGCCATCCTGGAGCGGAGACCAAGTACATAGTCCACAATATCCTGTTTAGGGGGTTTGAGAGGTAACTCGCATCCCTCCTTCACTAGACACAATGGACCCCTAACTGGATGTCCAAACAGAAGTTCAAATGGGCTGTAACCAACCCCCTTCTGAGGAACCTCTCTGTAGGCAAAGAGAAGGCAGGGCAAAAGTATGTCCCATCTGCGCCTAAGCTTTTCTGGGAGACCTTTAATCATGCCCTTTAAGGTTTTGTTGAACCTTTCAACTAAACCATTGCATTGTGGGTGATAAGGGGCGGTAAATTTGTAATTGACACCACACTCCTTCCACGTAGCAGTTAAGTAACTAGACATGAAGTTTGCATCTCAGTCTGATACTACCTCCTTAGGGAAACCCACCCTGGAAAAAATTTCCAGGAGGGTCCTGGCCACCACAGGTGCTGTGGTGGTCCTAAGGGGAATTGCCTCTGGGTACCTAGTGGCATGGTCCACCACCACCAGTATAAATCTGTGCCCAGATGCAGTTTAAGGATCCAGGGGACCAACAATGTCAATCCCTACCCTCTCAAAGGGAACCCCCACCACAGGTAGTGGTATCAGGGGGGCCTTAGTAGTGCCACCTGCCTTACCACTGGCTTGACAGGTGACACAGGAGCGACAAAACTCCTTGGTGTCTTCAGACATGTGAGGCCAATGAAAGTGAGGGACAATTCTGTCCCAAGTCTTGTTTTGGCCTAGGTGACCTACCAATGGGATATCATGTGCTAGTGTCAATAGGAAGCTCCTAAACTTCAGAGGTATAACCAACCTCCTGGTGACTCCAGGCTTGGGGTCTCTACTCTCCGAGTAAAGGAGTCCATCATCCCAGTAGATCCTATGGGACCCACTAGCACTCCCAGCAGCCTCAGCAGCAGCTTGCTGTCTGAGGGGTTCAAGAGAGGGGCAGCTCAGCTGCTCCTGGCTCAGATCTGCCCTGGAAGGGCCTCCTGTCCCCAAGAACTCAACCTGATCAGGTTCAAGCTCATCTGGGACAGTTCCTTCTTCAGGACTGAGATCATCCCCTCAAGAGACTGATCTGCATTCTGAGGAAGGGGGGGGGGGGAAGGCCCTGCCTTAACCCTACAACTCCTCCTCTTGGAAGGCACCTGGTCCATTCTTCCAGGATGCAGGGCCTGTTCAGTGTTAGACATTTTTGCCTGTGACCTGGTCATAGCAAACACATCTGCAGGGATACCCAACATTTCTGCATGAGTCCTGAGTTCCACTTCAGCCCAAGCTGAAGTTTCTAAATCATTGCCCAACAAGCAATCAACAGGGAGGTCTGCACTTACCACAACCTTCTTAGGGCCAGTTACCCAACCCCAGGTGAAATTAACAACTGCCAGGGAATGGTCTGTCCTGACATTGCTAGCATTGGTCACTTGGTGCATCTCACCAAGTATGAATCTCACCAAGTATGATTTGCTCAGGAGCCACAAGATCTTTTGTCACCATGGTGACACTTGCTCCTGTGTCCCTGAATGCCAAGGCCTCTTTTCCATTGATTATAGGCTGTTGTCTGTATTTGCCCAGATTACTGGGGCTTACAAATAAGGAGGCCATATCCATGCCTCCATCACAGACCAACATTGCCTGAGTTGGAAATCTGACTAGGCCAGAGTCCATCTCAGATCCCAGGGTTAACCCTACTACACCCTTATTTGGAACATCACCACTTGGAGCTGAACTAGGGGGAACAGTTGCCTTAGGGGCAGTGGTGGTTGGAGTTGAGTCCTTGGACTTGTTACAGTCACTTGTCCAATGGGTCGTCTGTTTACAGATTTGACACCATGGCTTCTTCTTGCCTTTACTCTTGTTTGATTGGGACTCCCCACCAGATGCAGATTTTTGGGGCCCTTGAGAAGACTTCTGGTCTTTACCCTTCTCCCCACCCTTATCAGAGTTTTTAGAATCCTGCTTCTTGGAGTCACCACCTTGGTTCTGAACCTTCTGCCTCACCCTGGTTCTGACCCATTTGTCTGCCTTCTGACCCAATTCTTGGGGAGAGGTCAGATCAGAGTCCACCAGGTACTGATGCAACAGCTGACTTTGACAGTTATTAAGGATCTGCTCTCTCATAATTAAATTATACAATCCTTTAAAGTCATTCACTTTACTGCCAAGTAACCAGCCTTCCAGAGCCTTAGTAGCACAATCAACAAAGTCAACCCAGTCCTGAGTCTGTGCCTTTTGGGTGTCTCTGAACTTTAACCTGTATTGTTCAGTGGTTAGGCCAAACCCATCAATCAGAGTACTCTTCAGGACTTTGTAATTATCAGCATCCTCTTCTCTAACAGTGAGGAGCTTGTCTCTACCTTTGTCTGCAAAGGAGAGCCACAAGATTGCTGCCCACTGCTCCTGAGGGATCCTCTGTACCTTACAGGCCCTCTCCAATGCAGTTATCCATTTGTGGATGTCATCCCCACTGTGGTAGGGAGGGACAATCTTGTTCAGGTTCCTATGGTCATGAGTATGTTCTCTACCTCTAGGGACACTGCTGCTGTCACCATGGGGCACTAGCCCCATCTTCTGAGAAGCTCTCTGAAGCTCCAGGGATTCCCTATCTAAGGCCAATTGCTCTCTCTTGATCCTGAGCCTAGCTCTCTCAAACTCAAGCAGTTGGCACTTCTTCTCATAAGAGGACTCCCCTTTTATGAGAAGTAGAGGTCCTATGAGAAACAGAGCTCCCTACAGATGTACCAGAATGATTAGATTCCTGAGAAGGAGATCTGGATCTTCTTGGTAAACTGTTAACCCTTCCAGGTGGGATAAAGAGAGGCCCACTGGGGCCTCCTTCCTCACCTTCAGGAAGGATTGGTTGTTCCAGGTTAGGATCCTCTTGATCCTCCTGGCCAGCATCCGAGTCCAGGTCATTGAGGTTTTCACTCTGGCCTTTCCTCTTCTGCTGTCTCACTCCCTTTGCCTGCCTCATCAGACCCTGCACCAGTCCAAACGACCCTTATGATGATTAGGTTAAAGACAACCTTTATTGAAAGCTATCCTAGTGGTAGCTATGGAGAGCAGCCTTCAGGCTAAGTCTCGAAGGAATGTAAAGCAGCTTGTTTTACCAGTCTATAACCTCTTGAATGACCAAATGAAAGGAGAACCACACCAGGTATATATAAAATATATGTATTTATTGCTAAACACTCTCTACTAACCTCTTTATGAGATTAGAGAACAAGGCACACAATATTACAGTACTAGAACGACAGTAAATAGCACAATACACAGTGGGCTCCAGGGGGAGACCAAACCATATATTAAGAAAGTAGTATAACAACCACGACTTGACTAGACACAGTGCCTAGAGCACGTAGAATCGCTGGAACCCCAAGGAACCACCAAAAGTAGTGACACAGGGGACCCACGGAGGACGGGTGCAGTGTGGGAACACAGACGCGAGCTCCGTACAACTCTATGAGAAAGTCGCGGTTGGAAATTTAGAGTTTAAGGACACTTTGGAGAGGACTTCAAGCAAACCCAGCTAAACATAGAAGGTTCTAAAGCCAGCACCCTTGTGAGTACCGAGGTACCCGTGTTACCTAGCCCAGGGAAGCCGGGTGCATAGGTGTCAAGTGGTGTCGGAAACCCTCGTCTTTTTCAATGGCGTGATGTGAAGGACTGCTGCCGTGGAGAAGAAAAGTGTCCGGTGCGACCCAAGCCTGGCTCGAAGATGAGAAGAACCTGAAAGCAGAGGGGACAAAGTCTGGGTCACTTCACGTGACCAGCAGCGGAGCAATCGAATGCCCACCGATGTCGGGTGCTTCAGGTGCGAAGAGGTGAAGCTTGACTGTGCAGCCACGGGGACCAGGAGACGACGATGACCAGAGTCCGCAGGCGAGCTGTCCCATGAAGGATGTCGAATGCTGAGAGGTCAGTTTCCGGATTGGAGACCAACAAGCCTTGGCAACTGCAACCCACGCGGTCAGAGAAAAGATGCTTCGGTGAGGACAAGCAAGGACCTTGGGACTCCCCAAGCGATGGAGAGTCGGGGCACGTCTGGAGCAACCAGGAAAGCCCATTGAAAGTTAAAGTTGTCTTCTCAGGGACCCACAGGTCAACGGACCAGGGATCGCGAAGGGACCTCAAGAGGAATCACACAATACCAGCCCACAGAACACTCGTGGAGTGTAGGCCAGTAATCTTCGGTGGAAACACTGCTCGGGGATTGGACTACAAGTAGCCCAAAGCACAGCCTCAGGGATCGCCTAAAAGCATATGCTGCTGCAAATGTGCACGGTGTCTAGGGGTTCGGGTTGCATGGTCCCCACGAGGGCTGCGGGTCTCAGGTTCGCTGAGAGCACTAGTCGGCCTCGGGGAAGCTTGGGCACTCACCTCCTGTGTTGCAAAATCTTCGGAGTCCGTCAGGAGCTGCGTAGATGTAAACCGGTCAGATGCGTTGAGGTGCCTGCCTTGCAGGGGAGTAACTCCTTTACTCCTAGGGAGATTCTTCAGTCGTCCAGCAGAGCGTAGATCGTTGAAGGTTACTTGGTTTCTGTAGCAGAGTTTAGTCCAGGTAATATCTGATGTCCTGTAGTCAGGTTTCCTATTTTATACCCACGGAAGGGGTGGGACAAGCTCTGGGGACCCACCTATGGGAGGGTCAGGACAGAGGGGTGGCTACACCCATGTCCTTTGTCCAGTTTTGCGCCAGAGCAGGGGCTGATAGCCCCTACAACCGGTTTGAACTGGACTATGCACAGGGACACCAAATGTGCCCCCAGTGCAGACATCAAGGCACTCTCAGAGTGCTCCCACCCAGCCCCAATACACTAAAGCCTGTCTGGGAGGTGGTCACACCTCCCTGTGACAGGAAACCTATTGTCCAGCCTCCCCTGCCGGAGTTTCGTCCAGCAGCAGGAGGGCAGACTCGTGTCTGTGGCTGGCAGCATCCATTTTGTGATGCCAGTGCTAAGAAAGCTGGTACCGGGTGTACCGGTGCTGTCATATTTCTCCCTCTAGGAGGGAGGAATCATACCTCCCACACCAGTTACTGGTGTGGAGGTATGATTCCAATGTGTTTGACACCAAACACGACATAATTCCATGCAGCCATTTTAAAGTTAGCATTTACAGCGAGGTTATAATGCATTTAATAGTATATGGTTGGCTGCATCACAAACAACCCTGGAATAGTGGTTCCGAAGGCTGTCGAGGGGCTCTGCTCATGCATGGGCACCCTCTCACATAAAACCCAGCACCCTGCCCTCAGGATTGATAAGGCCTGCCATAGGGGTGACTGATAGGTTTATATGTGCAGTGATTAGGATAGATATAGTGAACCTATATCTAAGTAAGGGGTGCATGCACCACCTTACACAGGCTGCAGTAGCAGACCTGTTGTGTCATTTTGAATGGCCTCTCAGGGGTGGCATAAAACATGCTGCAGCCCCTGGGAGGCCTCTGGGGTACCTATGCCCTGGGTACATAGTATACCATATACTAGGGACTTATAAGGGTACCCCAGAATCCAATCTGGAGTGTACCTAAAGTACATGCAATCAATTTAGAGGAGAAAGCAGATAGTCTGACTGGGATCCTGCTATTCAGGACCCCAGTCAGACTAAGTCGAAAACAGTGAAACATCAGCAAAAAGTGGGGGTAACTATAAGAAGTAGATCCTACTCTCCTACAGGGTAGATGATGGGTGAGTGAATGGGTGGATGGATGAGTGAAAGGATGGATGGATTGATTAATTAATAAGTGAAAAGTGTGAATGGATGGATGAGAAAGGGAGGATGAATGACAAAGGGTGAATGGGTGGATGGATAAGTGACTGGGTGGATGGATGAGTAAGTGAAAGGATGGCTGGATGGGTGAAAGGGTAAATGGCTGGATGGATGAGTGAATAGATGGATGGATAGAAGAGTGGATGGATGAGTGTACGGATGGATAGGGTGAAAGGGTGGATGGATGAATAATGGATGGATGAGTGAAAGGGTGGATGGAGGGATGGATGACTGAAATGATGGATGGAAGTATACATGTTGGATAGGTTTGCAAATGGCTGAATATGTTTGGATATAGATGGGCACACAGATGGAATGACAGAGTTAATGGTGACAGACTGAATGATAGATAAAAGAATGATTACACCTTGTAGCACCCATTATCTTAAGTAACATTTCCTATACATTGACTTTCACTTTTATGAGAGTCATTGTCTCTATATAATGTGTGTGTGATGTAACGCACTCCGACACCCTGCCCTACATACTTGGGATGAGTAACACTATAAAAGAAATTAAATACACATGAGAGACGGTCTATGTGAAGATATGGGGCACCATTGGAGGGTGGTAGCAAGGCCGGACTGGCCGGACCGGGCATCAGGTGTTTCCCTGGGAGGCTGGAAAGGGGGAGGGGGGGGTGTTTGTTACTGGGGCTGGCACTGCAAAGTTCCTTGTATATCCAGTAGTTTTCAATCAACAATAAAAGCGGCCTCACTTATATTCAGGTGTGGTTCACCATTGTCTGGTGACTAATACCTGCTGGAGCGAGATGCGAGTTTTGAATCGTCTAAGGTAGCAAGCTGCGGGCATACTGAAAAACTGTGAAGTGCACGATTGTCTCAACCTAATATAAACTTAATTTGACTTGTACTTAAGTGGTTGTCTATATACTTACTTTTATACTATTGCGCGACCTCCTCTGACGTGTCTATAAAACGTACCTTTTGTCCCGAAGTTTTGTCCTGAATTTTGACCCTTTGTCCTGAATTTTTACACTCACCATCCTGAATTTGCACCCATGCCAGTTGGTCACCCTATTGACCGTGAGTGTACCGAACTTGCTGAATCTGGGTTAAAGGCAGCGGAGGGTCTCCCTGGCCCCAGCTGTGGGCTTTATTGGCCATTTTCCTGCTTGCTATTGGAGGCCCTCTGTGCCAAAGAGCTGCCTCCTGGCTGTAGGGTGTCCCGGGATCCGGTCCCAAATCCTAAAAAACGCGAGGATGAATTGAGTGCCCGACTGTGGTGGCTTTCTTCCCCCATCATGGAGATATGGCCCCTGGAGAACAGGGGGATAGGACCTGATTGCAACAACTAGGACAGAGGCTCTCGGCCACAGCAGGAGCCATCCCCTATACCAGCAGACAAACTAGATTGTTTCTACTGGCCAATAAAGACACCAGAGAAGCTCTCAAACTGAAGATGGATATGGTGGTGGCAGAAACAAGTGTCCTTCGTGATGAACAGCACCAACTAGCAGATGAGTAACAAAGAACAAACAGTCGCTGGTAGAACTTGCTCCCGCAACAGGAGACCTGAAAACTCAGCTGGCCAACATGATGGATAGGGTCTAAGTGCTGGAACACAGGGTGGAGTAAGTGGAAGGGAGGGCCCGCAGGAACAACATTCGAATGGTGGGCCTGCTGGAAAGAGTGGAGGGCAATGATATAGTGGCTTACCTGGAGGTCTGGCTCAGAAAGACTGTGGCCCAACAGGAATTGCCTCCCTTTTTTGCTGCAGAACAGGCTCATAGGGTCCCGGCATGCCTTCGCCCCCTGGGGTGCCCCCTTGCCCAGTGTTAGCGAGGCAATTACACTTTTGAAACCGAGATCACATACTGCGACTCACCCTGAAACAGTGACTTCCATGCTGAGACCTGCAGAGTAATGATTATCCCGGATTTCACATTGGCAGTGCAAAGACAGTGAGCATCATTTCGAGAGGCCAAGAAACATCTTCGCATATTGGTTGCAAAATATAAGATGCTGTAGCCAGCAAAAGTATGGGTTATCACTGACCAGGGCACCAAATTCTTCTCAGAATCACAAGTGTGAGATTCGATTGAGATACAACCACAAACTAAGGGACCACAGCATACTCGTCCGAAACTTTGCTACGCTGGGCGACTGCGCTCTTGTAACAAGCGAACTGAGGAGCTTCTCATCAGGGGCCCATTGCCAACATGACAGGCAGAGTGCGGTGGAGGCAGCAGCAACACTGACCACTTTTGATTCCGAACGGGCCCAAACTCAGACAGGGGGCACAGACAACGACCCCATTACGACTCCACATTGGATCGGGACGAAGCACTTGTCTACCCCATGGATGGCAGACAATCTCATCTAAAATGGAACAGTTTCTTACCTGTAACTCCTGTTCTCTCGTAGGAGTATTTCCATGATAAGTCATAAGCACTTGAATAGTCCCGCCCACGTGTGGGGACCCCGGAGCGCTTCTTTAGATATATCTCCTTAAGTGGGATTTTTCGCCTTTCTTCAGGAAGGCCTGCAAAGACACTTAAGAGAGAGAGACAATAATGCAGCCTAAATAAATAGGCTACACTGGCCGCATCTTCATCTTGAAGCGAAAAAAGGGGGCCAGTATACTATATTTTGTATAATTTTTGAAGTATTTAACACAGAAGAATCCCCTTCACAAAACTCCTTTTTTCATGATAGAGATGAAAGGAAAGGACAGAATAGCCCCATAGGCTGCCATTATATGTCTTAAAAATAGTAGATGTGCCTTTAAGAATCCAGAGACAACCAGCATGCCATCATGCACAGCTAGTGGCAGTTACTTCAGTTCTTTTTGAGGGCGATGAGAAGTGAATACCTGTTGAACAAGTTACTTACCTTCGGTAACGATATATCTGTAAGAGACATATATTAGTTATAGATTCCTTACCTTAGAATTACCCCCAAGCGTCAGACTGGATTCGGAGAATTTTTCTTCAGAAGTACGCCTGTGCGTCGGTAGGTGGCGTCGATCGACTCAGAGTTCGCCGTTGGCGTTGTGATCGCCGGAATGACGTCGCGGTATCTACTTAAGACACCGCCCCCACGCGCTGACGTCGGTTCTTTACACAACATTCCACGCCAGAAGCGCAGAGCCATGCAAGACACTGACCACTGGTGCACAACACTAGGGCCCTGAAAGGGAGTCCCTTACTCTAGAAGTCAGTTTGCAGAACGGGGAGGATGGGTGGGGCGGTAAGGAATCTATAACTAATATATGTCTTACAGATATATCGTTAGCAAAGGTAAGTAACTTGTTCATCTGAAAGAGACTATTAGTTATAGATTCCTTACCTTAGAATAGATACCCAAGCAATACCAACCCGGAGGTGGGTCTGCAAACTAAGTTCACACCAGAAAGTCCTGGAGAACTGAACGGCCAAAGAAGCCGTCTTTCCGGACTTGACTATCCAGGCAATAATGCTTAGTGAAAGTGTGCAGTGAGCCCACGTGGCTGCCTGGCAGATGTCACTGAGGGGAACTCCACGTCCCAAAGCAGTAGTGGCTGCCGTGCCCTGGTGGAATGGGCGCGCAACCCTACTGGAGGCTCCTTTTTCGCCAAGGAATAACAGATTTTAATGCAAAGAAAGACCCATCGAGAGATGGTTCGTTTTTGCACAGCCCGACCTTTCTTAGCACCCACATAGCCAACAAAGAGTTGGTCATCCACCAGGAATTGTCTTGTGCGTTCCAGATAAAATGATAGCGCACATTTTGGATCCAGACGGTGAAGCCTCTCCTCCTCTATAGAAGGATGCGGGGGCGGGAAGAAGGTGGGCAAAGTGATGGTCTGTCCTATATGGAAAGAGGTAACCACTGTGGGAAGGAAAGCAGGTTGAGTTCGAAGGACAACCTTGTCCGGATGAACAGCAAGGAAAGGAGGTTTAGAAGAAAGAGCCTGAAGCTCACTCACCCTGCGAGCAGAGGTGATGGCGACCAGAAAAGCAGTCTTCAAGGTCAATAGTATGAGAGGACAATTATGTGGTGGCTCCAAAGGAGCACACATGAGGTAGGTTAAGACCGGATTCAAGTCCCACTGGGGCATTACGAAAGGAATAGGAGGAAAGAGGTGAGTAATGCCCTTGAGAAATCTATTTACAATAGGGGACTTGAAAAGAGAAGGCTGATCAGGAAGGCGCAGAAAGGCCGAAATATAGCTTTTAAGGGTGCCCAGAGCAGAGCCCTGCTGGGCCAAAGAAAGAAGAGAGAGGAGAACCTCTGAAAGAGGGGCAGAAAGGGGATCCACAGCCTTTGCTGTGCACCGTGCCACAAATTTGCTCCATCTACAGGCGTATACTGTTTTAGTGGAGGGACGCCTGGCTGCCAAGATGACATTACAGCCTTCGGGAGGAAAGTCAAAAGCTGTCAACTGCCGCTGCTCAATCTCCACGCAAGGAGGTGGAGGCTGGACAGGTTCGGGTGGAGGACCGGCCCCTGCTGCTGCGACAGAAGATCCTCCTGAAGAGGCAGTCTGATCGGAGAATCGATGGCCATGTTCAAGAGCTCGGGATACCAGACTCTTTGTGCCCAATCCGGAGTCACAAGAATGACTTGGGCCCAGTCGCGCTTGATCTTCTTTAGCACTCTGGGCAGAAGTGGCATAGGCGGAAAGGCGTACAGAAGACCGCAATTCCACTCACGACGAAAAGCGTCGCCGAGCGAGTGCCGCCTCGGAAATTCCAACGCGCAGAACAACTGACATTGTGCATTCTCTTCGGTGGCGAACAGATCTAACCGAGGCTCTCCCCACTGCTGAAAGATACCTTGCTATTTATCAAAAAGAGAGGGGGGGGGACGGTGGGAGCTGATTGTTAGGTCCAGTGACCCTTGCTCCCGATTGGTAACTGGTATATAAAGGGGGGTCACTGTTCCTTAAGAGGAGAGTTCAAAGTGGAGAAAGGAGAAGGAAAAGGTGTCCTGTGCTACTCTATGTGTGGGGACAGTGTGTCCTCATCATGATGCCCTCACACACCCCGAAGGATGTCATGCTTCATCATTGGGCTGTTTGCTCCTCGTCGGGCCGGCGCTGCAATGCCCTACGGGTCCCCCGAATGGTCTCTTTTTCGGAGATCTTTTGATGAAACAAGCCGTTAGGTGCGTGCGTGTGAGTGGAAGTGAGGTCTCAACTAGTGTGTTAAAAAATGACTGGAGGGAGAGTGGCTATTATTTATTAAAGTGGTCCCTCTGTCATTAGTAAAAGGTGTGTGGTGCTGCTAGTGGGATATTATGTCCCTCAGTAGCTAGATATGAGTCCTTAGTGGGTGTCTCCGGCGGAGACAGAGAGAGGCATGCAGGTGGAGCAGCCCAGCTGAATGGGAGAACCTTCCCATCGACCCTCACTGATCTCATGAGGCCATAATTATAGAAACAAGGGAGATGCTACTCCTTTCCATCAACCTGGTGGCACCAAAAATTTAGGCCGCTAGTGATACTTTATTTAAACTCACCTTGGTCCTGAAGAAGCGCTTTGGCTCTCCTCCAGAGGCCACAGATAGCGCGAAACATGTCGACCACTAGAGACACCCACTAAGGACTCGTATCTAGCTACTGAGGGACATAATATCCCACTAGCAGCACCACACACCTTTTACTAATGACAGAGGGACCACTTTAATAAATAATAGCCACTCTCCCTCCAGTCATTTTTTAACACACTAGTTGAGACCTCACTTCCACTCACACGCACGCACCTAACGGCTTGTTTCATCAAAAGATCTCCGAAAAAGAGACCCTTCGGGGGACCCGTAAGGCATTGCAGCGCCGGCCCGACGAGGAGCAAAAAGCCCAATGATGAAGCATGACATCCTTTGGGGTGTGTGAGGGCATCATGATGAGGACACACTGTCCCCACACAGAGTAGCACAGGACACCTTTTCCTTTTTCTTTCTCCACTTTGAACTCTCCTCTTAAGGAACAGTGACCCCCCTTTATATACCAGAAAGATACCTTGCACCACCTCCGAGTGAAGACGCCATTCGTGATCCATCATGCACTGGCGGCTGAGTTTGTCCGCCCTGGCGTTCAGGGAACCTGCCAGGTGTTGAACCACTAGGGACATGCCCTGATGTTCCAGCCACGTCCAGAGGCGGAGAGCCTATTAACAGAGGGTCCACAACCCCACCCCGCCCTGTTTGTTGCAGTACCACATGGCGGTGGTGTTGTCCGTGAACACCTGCACTACTCTTCCTTTGACAGAACACAGGAATGCTTTCAGTGCAAGACGGATCGCCCGGAGCTCCAGCAGGTTGATATGGAGCCCGGACTCCGCCAGAGACCAGAGGCCTCTGATCTTCGCTTCTCCCATGTGGCCGCCCAATCCCAGAAGTGACGCATCTGTCACCACTGTGAAGTCTGGTTGGGGAAGGGAGAGGAATCTGCTGTTGACCCAATCCTGGTTCGCTAGCCACCACTGCAATTGGTGTGCAGTGCCCTCCGAGATCTGGACAACAGCAGAAACATTCCCCTGATGCTGCGCCCACTGGAACTTCAGGTCCCACTGCAGAGCACGCATATGCCACCTGGCATAGTCCACCAGCAGGATGCAGGAGGCCATGAGGCCCAGCAGCCTCAGGGTCATACTCACCAAAACCCGGGATAGAAGCTGAAACATCGGTATCATAGCCCGAATATCCCGGACTCGCTGCTCTGGAGTATAGGCCCGAAACTGCGCTGTATCCAGAACTGCTCCGATGAAAAGGAGCTTCTGAGAGGGAATCAGGTGTGACTTCGGCACGTTGATAGTAAACCCCAGCGAGTGCAGGAGGTTCGCCGTAGTCTGGAGGTGGGAAACGACAGCCTGGGGCGAACTCTCCTTCAACAGCCAGTCGTCGAGATAGCGGAAGACTGGAACCCCTGATCTGCGCAGATGAGCTGCGACCACCGCCATCACTTTCGTGAACACCCGAGGGGCGCTCATAAGGCCAAAGGGGAGCACAGTAAAATGAAAATGCTCGTGACCTACCGTGAGCTGTAGGTAATGCCTGTGGGCCGGCAGGACAGGGATGTGAAAATAAGCGTCCTGCAAGTCCAACGCTACCATCCAGTCTCCAGGGTCGAGGGCAGACAAGACCTGAGCCAATGTCAACATTTTGAACTTCTCCTTCCGGAGGAAGCAGTTGATGTCCCTGAGATCCAAGATAGGACGTAGGCCTTTGTCCTTCTTGGGCACCATGAAGTAGTGGGAATAACAACCACGACCTACTTCTGGCACAGGAACTTGCTCGATGGCTCCCTTGGTCAAGAGAGCCGCAACTTGATGACGGAGAAGGGCCAAGTGATCCTCCGACATGCAATGGAGTGTTGGTGGCATGGAGCGAGGGGTGGTCTTGAAGGGGAGGGAGTAGCCCCTTCAGACTATCTGCAAAACCTACCTGTCCGACATGATGGTGTGCCAGTGGGGGAGATGATGGCGAATCCTGCCACCCACTGGCAACTGGTGGCCCTGAAAGGTCGGACTAGGAAGGCTTGGAGGGCGATGCAGAGGGGGCACTAGTGGACTGGCCCGCTCGCTGGCCCCCAGACCCACGGCACTGGGTCCCAGGTCCCCGGCCGCGCAGAGGTTGAGTAGCTTGCACTGGCCTGTGGCCCTGGGTGGAACCTGGTGGGGCACCCCTTCCGTAGCCAAGAAAAGGGCGAAAGGCGGACTGAATGGGACGAGAGGTGGCAGCGAGGCCCAAGGATCTGGCCGTAGCCCGAGAGTCCTTGAAGCGCTCAAGCGCATTGTCCGTCTTATCACCAAACAGGCGACGGCCATCAAAGAGCATGTCCAAAAGGGTTGATAGGACATCCCCGGAAAAGCCAGTGGACCTCAGCCAGGCGTAGCGTCTCAAGACTACTGACATAGAAATCGTTCTACCTAGCGAGTCGGCAATATCCAGCCCACACCGAATGGCGAACTTCGCTGCGTCTCTACCCTCTGCAACCACACAGGTGAGTACAGTCAGGGCCTCCTCCGGGCACAGTGGCAGCACTTGCGCAACCGTGTCCCACACAGAGTGGGTCTAGCGGCCCAAGAGACATGCGGTGTTCACCGACCGCAGCCCTAAGCTGGCGGAAGAAAACTTCTTCTTCCCAAGATGATCCAGCTTCTTGGATTCCCTATCTGGGGGAGCAGGAGGGAACGCACCCTTAGAGGTCGAGGCTCTCAAGGGTAGGGTGTTGGGAGAGGAAAATGGGTTCGCGTGGGGCCGGGTGGTGGCGTCGGGCAATCATCCTATCCACAGGAGCCCCTGTGCTGGGCTTGGACCAAGTGCCCACAAAGATGTCAGTGAGGGCCTCATTGAACAGCAGCAGGGGCTCCGAGGAGGCCGCTGCTGGTTGTAGCACCTCAGTCAGGAGGTTAGTCCTGACTGCCAAGGTAGGAAGCTCGAGGCCCAAGGCCTCAGCCGCCCTACGCAACACCACAGCGTTAGAGGCTCCCTCCTCCGTGGCCACGGTAGAGGGAGAAAGCATACCAAGGTCTGAGGAGGTATCCAGACCACTGGCATCACCCAACTCCTCTCTCCAGTCCAGCTCTTCTAGCTGGTCTGCCAGAGGGTCCACAGACCCCTCCCAGTCCTCCTCATCCTCCCCTGGCTGCCACTCAGGGCGAAAAGGAACACCAGAATGGAACAGTGGTACAAAAGTACCGGTCGGGGTCGACGCCGGCCAGGGACCCAACCGGCGTCGGAGGTGTCGTCAGTGGAATTGGCGCCAGGCGAGGTGTCGTGAGGTCAACCGGCACCGATCCGGATCAAGGCCTGGATCCCTTGGGGCCCTGCGGCATCAGGGTCGGAGCCGCCGGCATCGAAGGCCTAGAGCCTCCAGCCAAGTCCACGGGGCCCGAAGGCATGCCGGCGGAGTCGGCTGCCCAAAGATGGAGTGAAGGGCCTCGTAAAAGGCACAAAGCTGGACAGGGGACGCTCCGACTCCTGTGAAGGGAGGGAAGCTCAGAGCTGTACCAGCAGGCTCCGCGGGCGGAGCCGAAGGACGACGACCTGTTGCGTTGGCCGACGGACGGGGAGAAGGCGAAGAGCGACAGTGCTTCTTCACCTTCTTCTTGTGCTTCTACTTACCCGAAGACGAAGACTTCGATGAGGAGTGATGGTGGTGACTCCGCGACCGATCCCGTGACCTTCCTCTCGACCGGGACCTTGAGCGGCGCGGAGCTGACTGCCGGGCCTTCAGAAGCTTTCGGGACCGCTCCCGCAAAGACTTCGGGTTCATGGCCCGACAGTCGGAGCACGACTTTGGGTCGTGGTCGAGCTCCAGGCACCAAAGGCACACGAGGTGCGGATCCGTGACTGATATTATTATTATTATTATTTGTGCAATTTATAAAGCGCGCAAATACCCGGGGGTGTCTCAGCTTGTGACAAGAGTCACAAGGCTTGAAGCCAGTCCGCCGATGAGACATCCATGTGTGCACCAGGAGTCAAAAGACTCAAAAAAGATGTCGACAAAAGTCGAAAAACACTAGTCAAAAAATGACTAAGGGTACCGCTCTCTCTGGATCTGCGTTGGCTGGCGCATAAAAAGAAAGAACTGACGTCAGTGCGCAGGGGCGGCGTCTAAGTAGATACCGCGATGTCATTCTGGCGATCACGGCGCCACCGACGAATGCGGAGTCGACTGACGCCACCTACTGACGCGCAGGGGTACTGCTGAAGAAAAATTCTCCAGATCCAGTCTGACACCTGGGGGTAATTCTAAGGTAAGGAATCTATAACTAATAGTCACTTTCAGATCTATGGTATGGATCCCTTTGTCTATTCCACCGGGGAGGAGGGAGGGTTGCTTATGTCTTATCAAGGAAATACCCCTACGAGAGAACAGGAGTTACAGGTAAGAAACTGTTCCTTCTCTCGTAGGGGATTTCCATGTATAGTCATAAGCACTTGAATAGATTAGCAAGCTCATCCCTATAGACCGCGGTGGAAGAGACAGAGAAAAAAGGGATGCAGATTTAAGCAAATAGGTTCCGAAGGGAAGCCTGTCCTACTTGAGCATCTGCCTTGGCATCTGAGTCCAGGCAGTAGTGTTTAGTGAATGTATGAACTGATTTCCAGCTTGCAGCTTTGCATATCTCTGCAATGGATATATTACGAAGCAAAGCCGCAGTAGCTGCCTTCCCTCTGGTAGAGTGAGCTTTAGGCTTAACTGCTAGAGATTTATTAGCTTTTTGGTAACAGAGTAAGATGCAGGAAACAATCCATCTGGAGATGGACTGCTTGGAAGTCACTGGACCTGTACTGAGGGAGCCATAGTTTACAAATAACTGGTCAGATCTCCGCAGATCCTTAGTTTTACCCATATAGAATTTTACAACCTGTCTAACTTCCAGGGAATGAAGAGACCTGTCCGCTGGAGTAGATGGATGCTGGAAAAAGGTAGGCAAAGAAATAGTCTGATTTACATGAAAATCCGAAACCGCCTAGGGAGGAATTTCGGATGAGTCCTCATGACTACTTTAGATGCATGAAACACTGTGTATGGCTCTTGACAGCAAAGTGCCTGGATTTCACTAACCCTGCGGGCTGATGTAATAGCCACAAGGAAAGCTGTCTTTTAAGACAGACGCTGAAGAGAAGCCTTATGTATGGGTTCCAAACGTTCCTGCATAAGATGAGAGAGGACAACATTAAGCTCCCAAGGAGGAGAAGGACTTCTAATGGGAGGAAAAACCTTCTTCATACCCTCTAGGAAATCTCTGATGACCGGGTTTCTGAAAAAGGAAGTTTGTGAAGGGCATTTCCTATAGGCAGTTAGGGCTGCCAAGTGAACCATACTGGAAGAGGATTGAAGGCCAGATTGAGCAAATATGGAAGGATGACTTCTTCCTGGCAAGAGGTAGGATCCTCATTCTTCGATGAACACCAAATACAGAATCTCTTCCATTTATGAGCATAAGCGGAGCGTGTGGACAGCCGCTTTGCTTCCTTGAGGATGTCCACGCAGCTCTGAGGTAAGTTCAAGTGTCCATATTGTATTAGTTCAGAAGCCATGCTGCCAAATTCAAAGAGGAGAGGTTGGGATGCATCATCTGGCCTCTGAACTTCGTTAGCAGATCTGTTCTGCATAGAAGTCTGAGATGTGGACAGATAGACCGGTGAAGGAGGTCCGTGGACCACCATTGACGTGGCCACTCCACGGTTATGAGTATCATTTTGGCCCGTGACCGCGACAGCTTGATGACGACTGCCGGGATTAGGGGAACTGGAGGAAAGGTGTAGAGCAATCTGCCTGACCAGTTGATCCATAGAGCATTCCCCAGGGTTCCCGGTTGGTAGTACCTCGATGCGAAGCTTTGGCATTTGCTGTTTTCTGCAGTGGCAAACAAGTCAACCTCCGGAGTACCCCATCTTCCGAAGATATCGAGGACCACGTCGTCTTTTAAGACCCACTCTTGGTTTTCCTAGAGGAGCCTGCTGAGAGAGTCTGCCTGAGCATTTTAAACACCTGGGAGGTGAGTTGCTGTTATGGTCAGGTTTCTGGCCCGAAGCCACATCCAGATCGTCTGGGCTTCCCGAGATAAAGGTCTGGACCTCGAGCCTCCCTGCTTGTTGAGGTAGTACATTGTTGGTGTATTGTCCGTCTGGACAAGCAGGGAGTTGGAGCGGAGTGATGGCTAAAAGGCTTTCAGCACCAGATGAACTGCTCGTAGCTCTAGCAGATTGATGTGGTAAGTGGATTCTCTGCTTGATCATTTGCCCTGAATTTGAAGTTGGCCTGTGTGGGCTCCCCATCCTTGGAGAGAGGCATCCGTGACTACGGTCTGAATAGGTATCTCCTTGCGAAAAGGGGTCCCTCGTAGGAGATTGGCGGGATAGCACCACCAGTTGATGGACCGGAGGGCATGCTGAGACAATCGAACCTGGTCTTCCCAATCTCCTGTTCACTGGTCCCATTGGTCTTCCAGGCATTCCTGCAGGGGTCTCATGTGGAGACGTGCATTCGGTGTGAGGAATATACAGGATGCCATCGAGCCCAGGAGCGAGGAGACCTTCCTCACGGTCGGGTGAGACATTGCCATGAGAGCCTGAGCCTTCCGAAGGATCGGTAAGAGTCTCTCCTCCGAAGGACACACGTTTGCCGTGAAAGTATCGATGGATGATCCCAAATATTGCAGGCACTGTACAGGGATCGGGGTTGACTTCACCTGGTTGACATGAAGTACCAACCGAAGGAGAAGATCGGAGGTCCAATTGAAGTGCAGTTGAGGCTCCTGAGATGAGGATGCCTTAATTTGCCAATCCTCTAGATAGGGATAGACAAACACTTTGTTTTCTCAGATGGGCCGCTACCAACGCCATGCATTTGGAGAAAGTCCTGGGTGCTGACTTTAGGCCAAATGGAAGTACACAGTACTGATAGTGGTTGTTCCGTACTGCAAACCTCAAGAACTTGCGATGCTTCCTTATGATGGGAATGTGGAAGTATGTGTCTTGAAGGTTGATTGCGCATAACCAATCCCCTTGATGTAGTGGAGGGTAAATTTGGCGCAATGCTAGCATCCGGAATCTCTCTCCGAATCCACTTGTTTGCCGTCCTTAGGTCGAGAATGGGCCTGAACTCGTTCTTGTCTTTCTTCTTGTCAAGAAAAATCTTGAGTATAGCCCCGTGCCTCGTTGTAAAGGAGAAACGGGTTCCACCACCTGTTTCTGTAAGATAATGTTCGCCTCCAATTGTAATTGGTGCAGTTTGAAACTGGATTGTTTCGGAGGGAATGACGGTGAAGGGCTGATGAATCTGAGAGAATATCCATTGCGAACAATATGCAGCACCCAATTGTCTTGCATGATTTTTTGCCACTCTGCCAAGTAATGTTGGATGCTTCCCCCTACTGGAGCGGGTAACAGAAGAGGGGGAAGACAGGATTCAGGGTTGTGAACCAGCTGGCATCTTGCCTCCTTGAGCAGGTTGCTGTCCTGATCTGCCTCTTGCTCGTCTTTTCTGATAAGGCTGGTAAGGATGTTGGTACTGTTGTTGTGCACCTGACTGGCAGCCCTGATACCACCAAGGGGTTTGAACCCTCTGTGTAGAATAGCAGCGTTGAAAAGGTCTGAAAGATTTATGCTGCTCCTTAGGTCTTTCCAGGCTAACAGCTTTTAGCGTCTCCGTTTCTGCTTTCATCCTGGCCATCTCCTTGTCTGCGTGAGTGACGAAGAGAGTTGTACCTGACAACGGGAGATTCAGGATGCGCTGCTGCGATTCAGGTTTAAGTGACGTAAGGCGCAGGCATGAGTGCCGCCGAAGACCACACCATGGCAATACCCATGTGCAGCCAGAAGGGATGTGGCCGCTGCTGCGCTTATGACTTAATTCGAGACCATAAGACCTTCTGTCAAGATCTCATTAAAGTCCTCTCTTTTGTCTCTAGGTAGGTAGTCCGCAAACTGTTGGAGAGATTCCCACAGTGCCCATTCATATCTGCAGAGTAAGGCTGTGGCACTAGCAGCTTTCATGGTAGTCGCTGCTGTGTTGCAAACCTTCCTCCATACTGAGTATTTTTCGGCTCCCTTTATCTGGTGGCACTGTCGAGGTTGGAGCCGTGGCATGTTGCTTTTTCGCCAGCACCACAATAACAGAATCCGGAGCTGGGTCAGTTCGTAGGAAAGTAGGGTCCTGCTCTGGAGGCCGGTATTTCTTTTGAAGCCTGGATGGAGCTGACTTAATTGAAGGCGTCAGAAAATGTTCCATAGCAGGTTCTAAGAGGCCCGGAACCATAGGAAGCAACGGACGTGAAGCTCAAATATTACAGAAGTTGTTGGTGTAGGAGTGGAGACGGGAATGTTTAATTTTTTTTCAAAGATATGTTTATTGTGAGTTTAACATAGTAAAACATATGACATTGCCATCATTGTTCCCACCTTACTGACAGTACGGGATCAGTGCAATCAAAAGTTATACTTATCAATCAGATATGAAGACATCGCCCTCCACCCACTCTGAACAGAAAGCAAAAAGAAAGATACAGTGTCTGATATGACCAGGTGATGGACACTCTCTCCCCACCCGTACATTTGCCTCGTCAGGGATAGAAACCCATCCCACCCTTCTTTAGGATGGCACTCTCTAAAGCCCCTCTAGTCAGAAGGCATTGGCGCATAATGTTTGCTGTTTATATGAAACTGCCCCCAACTGGGGAGCAGACAAACAAGAAGAAGAGAAAACAAAACCCTGTCCACCGCTCCCCCTCCCTCCCCCCAACATGGTGGTGGCGCCTACTTGTTACTTTAGTGGATCGTCCAATAAGGGTTTGCTTTATAGCTGAAAGAGGTGTAGCGCTCTAATGGAGGCGGGGCAAACTGCAGACGGAAGGCCACGGGAGAGAAAGGAGACCAACGGGCCCCAGCGGAACTCAAAAATTTTAAAGGCGTCCCTAGAGACATCTGACATTCGCTCCATGCTGAGTAAGTTCCACAGTCTGGAGTGCCACAAAGAAATTGATGGAGCCTCCCTTTTCTTCCATGCCGCCGCTAATGTAACCTTCGCAGCCCCCACACATAGCCACATGATTGCCTTATCTGCCCCGGTCTGGTGCTCCAGAGAAGGATCACGTAAGCCCAGTAATACTCCCTCCATAGTGGTCGGTACAGGATAGCCCAGCATTTCTTTAATATGTGCCAAGATTTCTTCCCAAAATGGTCGGATGTGCGGGCAGTCCCACCAAATATGTCGGAAGTCTCCCAACAGTCCACATCCTCTCCAGCAGCGGTCTGACGTATTAGGGAAAATCCGCTTAAGCCTGGAGGGGTGGAGATACCAATCCATCATGGTCTTGAGATGTGCCTCCCTGAGAGCTATGGAATGGTTAAACTTCCCTATGTCTGACCACAGATGGGACCACTCATCCTCTGAAATGTGTCGCTGCAGGATCCCCTCCCACATGGCCATGTAGCGCGGGGAGCATGTGGTAGTGAGCAAAAATTGATAGATAAAAGAAATCGCGCCTCTCATAGTTGTGGTTTTAGTGAGAAAGGCTTCAAATTTCGTGAGACGCCTAGTAGCCGCCTCTCGTACCTGTGGGACCTGAGCCCAGTGCATTAGCTGAGCGTAACGGAACTGTTCTATATTCTGCAGGCCGAAGTCCCTTTTGCAGCTATCAAATGTAAGGGGGTCATAGTTATGAAAGAGATGCGTCAGTGCCAGACATCCCCCCCTCCCGCCATGCATCAAACGGACCCGCCTGTAACCCCGGCGGGAATGCCGGATTAAAGTGTAAGGGTGTGAATGGAGAGGGAAAGGAGGTCCACCGCTCATCACTAGCCACCGAGTCCCAGACCTGCAGCGTGGTGCGTGTAGGCATGCTAATGTATGCGTTTGTGGGTCTGTCGCGTTTAGGTCGCCATATTAGGTCCCATATAGTGCGTCCAGTCACACTACGGTCCATGTGAAGCCAGTGTTTATCGGAGTCGCGCTTTACCCATTCTATCAGTACCCGTAGTTGAGCAGCCTTGTAATACAAAGAGACATCTGGAAGACCCACCCCCCCCTTCGCCCTGGAGCGTCGGAGAATCGAGAATGAGAAGCGAGCCCTTTGTCCCTGCCACACAAAGTTAAGAAGCATAGTCTTGGTGCGCTGAAAGAAGTCTTTCTCCATTGGTATAGGCAGAGCTTGGAATAGGTAGAGAAGCTTGGGCAGAAGTGTCATTTTTATAGCGTGCACGCGACCGAGCCAGGACAGAAAGAGAGGCTTCCATTTGGTGAGCTCAGTTTGTAATCGTGTTAGCATGGGTGGGAAGTTAGCTGTATACAGACTCTCCACCTTGGATGTGATTTGGACCCCCAGATATTGGATAGAGGACTTTGCCCACTGGAGGGTTGTGAGAGGCCGAAGCCTGTCTACTTCCGCTCCAGGTACTGTAAGGTTAAGGATTTGTGATTTTTCCAAGTTTATCTTAAACCCCGCCACCGCCTCGAATCGTGCTAACTCCTCTTGTAAGGGTGGCAAAGATGTAGCCGGGTCTGCGAGTGACATCAAGACATCGTCCGCAAAGAGAGAAATTTTATGTTGTTCCCCAGTGAAGGGAATCCCCTGAATTGCCGGGTGAGCTCTAATCGCTATGGCTAGTGGCTCCATACTAAGAGCGAAAAGTAGTGGGGAGAGAGGGCAGCCCTGTCTGGTACCCCTGGAATGAAACAGGGAAGCCGAGGCCATGCCATTAACCACCACCCTGGATTGGGGTTGCTGATAGTTGGCTCGGAGCATAGTAAGAAAATTAGGGGCAAAGCCAAAAGCCTCCAGGGTGCGGAAGAGAAAGGGCCAGTCCACCCTGTCGAACGCCTTTTCCGCGTCTAACCCCACCAAGACTGCAGGGATCCGGCGTTTGTGAGCTTTTTCAATCAAATGGACAATACGGCGGGTGTTATCATGGGTTTGACGCCCCTTTATGAATCCGGACTGATCCGGATGTATAAGGTCTGGTAGTTTGTCATTCAGCCGTCTAGCCAGGATCGAAGAATAGAGTTTGGCGTCCAGATTGAGCAGCGCTATAGGCCGATAAGAAGAGCATAGTTGAGGGTCTTTCCCCGGCTTGGGTATGACCGTGATCACCGCTTCCGACATAGAGCCAGCAGTCAGCCCCTCCGCCGCCATTTTACTAAAAAATCGCGTGAGATGTGGGATGATGTCTGGGGCAAATGTCTTGTAAAAGAGGGCAGTGAGGCCGTCCGGGCCCGGAGCTTTTTGGGGTTTAAGCGCCTTAATGGCCGAGGTAACCTCATCTATGGTGATGGGAGCAGACAGGCGCTCATTATCCTCCATTGAGACCTGCGGCAATTGAAGATCCCGGAGATATTCTCGCTGAGCGACAGGATCCAAGGGATCCCCAGAATAAAGGCGTTTGTAAAAATCGCCGAAAATAGCCGCCTTATCCTCGTCTTTGTGTGTGATATCGGCCTGTGCGCCACGTATCCCCCCTATATATTCCTTTTCCCACTTGTCTTTAAGCTGTCTAGCCAGCTGTTTGCCAATTTTATTGCCTTGGGAGTAGGAAAGTTGGCGCAGTTTAAGCAGCGTGAATTCCGCCCTGTTGGAATATATAGAACGAAGTTTCCCCCTAAGTGCCGTCAGATTGCGCAGAGTCTGCTGTGTGGGATTCGCTTTATGTTCTTGTTCGATGGATGTTAATTCCGCTTCCAGCCTCACTCTTTCCTGCGCTCTGTTTAAGTTTAATGCTGAGTTGAGAGATATACATTGTCCGCGAAAGACGGCTTTGAAGGCGTCCCAATTAGTATATTCGGAGGTGTCATCTGACCGATTGATATAAAAAAAGTCAGCGATACTTTCCCTAAGCTTCGTGCATGCCTCTCTATCCCGCGATAGAGCAGGTGGAAAATACCATCTGGGTAAGGTCGCTCGACCTACCCCCCAAAGCTAGTGAGACTGCCAAAAGGCTGTGGTCGGAGACCGAAAGCGGAACATTTTTTGCGTCTTGCAAGGCGCCTTGGAGCGACTGGCTCAGAAATATATAGTCTAGTCGGGAGTAAGTACGGTGCACGTGCGAGTAGAATGTGTAGTCCCGTGAGGCGGGATATAGAGTGCGCCATGCATCGAGGAGGCCCATATCGTGGATTTTTTGTCGCGTATCAGGGGAAAAGGAACTCGTCTCTGACCGATGTGGTTGAGTACTATCTAGGTCGTTTTGCCAAGTTAAATTCAAGTCGCCCATAAGGACTAAGGAACCCTCCGCAAAATCCACCAACTTGCCCAGGAGATGCTGCAGGAAGGTTGGTTGTCCCGTGTTGGGGGCGTAAACCGCAACAAACTTGCTTAATCGTCCCTGAAGTCGCCCCTTCACCATAACCCATCTGCCGTCCTTGTCGTGTTGTATATCTAGGGGCTGAAATTTAGTTGTCGATCGGAATAACAGCGCAACCCCCCTATGTTTCGTGGATGCCGAGGATTTATAAATCAATGGGAAGTGTTTGTGGCAGAGCCGTGGGTCCTCTGATCTAGTTAGGTGCGTCTCCTGCAGAGCCACTATGTCTAAATTGTGATCGATTAGGTATTTCCAAACTTTCTGGCGCTTCTGAGGAGAGTTAAGGCCCTTAACATTCCAAGTGCCGATAGTGATTGTCATGACGTCATAGGAAAAGAGCAACTCTCGGCGACTGCCCGCCAATCGAGACTGCGCTGCGACAGGCATATGAGCCCCCCCTGATCCCTCCACTCCCCTCAAGCAGTACAACATTGTGCTGTTGCAAGAGCCCACCCTCACTAAAGGTTAAAAAGCCACCACCATGCCCCACCCTTCCCCACCCAACAAATCCCCAAAAATAGAAACAAACATAACAAAATACAACCCATAATTGGATAGCAATGAACAATGACATTGCCCCGTAAGGGGTATACAAACCCCCCAGGAACTCGGGGGGACGGCGGGGCCGAGGTCCCCGCCCGCAGCCACCCGGAGCGACATCAAAAAGGAAAAGCAAAGAGATTATCTCCTAGGGTCAATAGCAGTGCAGCCCAGCAGGCCCTCATCCAACCGGAGCTGGAGCCTCCCCATGATGCCTGATCGTGCCGGGTCAGCGGAGATCGCTTGTGTGAAGCAGAGTCCCCCAAGTATGTTTGTGTGCAGTTCAGCGTTCCCCCCACCCACATCGCAGTGGTTGCGGGGCGTACCCAGTCCATCCCCCTCTGGGGTGTCGTGATACAGGGGAACCAAACAGAGAAGCCTGATGAACATGTGAATGTGACAAACCAGGATATCACGATACCAGTCATCTTCGTCGACTACGGTGAACATCGGTTCATGAAACGATTGGAAGGCAAGTGAAATCCAACGCAGGGTCCGGTGGTCATCAAACCAGGAGCAGTGAGCAGGGAATCATCTGCGGCCCCTGCGGGGACCCGCGGTCCATGTGGATGCGCCCATCTCCACCCTGCGTGTGCCAGCAGATTTGTCCACCGTCGATTCTGTGTCATTTGCGGGGAGACCTAGAAGATCCAGGCCCACCTGAAGGTCGGTGATGTGGCGCTGTTTATTATTAAGTTCGAAGCTGAGCCCAAACGGGTAGGTACACCGATACCTGATCTTGTCGTTTCGTAATTTGGTGGTGATAGGCCTGAACATCTGTCTCTGCGCTAGTGTGGCCGGTGCAAGGTCCTGATATATCGCACAGGTGTGGTTTTGAAAGGAGACCACATCTTTCACTCTGGCAGCTGCGAGTACTGCCTCCTTCACACTGAATGAGTGGAACTTAGCCAGGACATCACGCGGCCTCCGCTTATCACCCTGCAATGGGGGCCCCACACGATGCACCCGGTCCAGCTTAATTTTGAGGGATTGGGGGCCTAGGATCTCTGCGAAGAGCCCTTCCATAAACGCTCCCAGGTCCGGCCCCTCCGCGCCCTCTGCCAGGTTTCGGACGCGGATGTTTTCCCTCCGAGCCCTATTCTCCAAGTCTTCCGTCTTGAGCTGGGATTGGAAAAGCTGATCTCGAAGCATCCGAACATCCTCCCGGAGCTCCGTCGTTTGCTTGTCCTGATCCTGTTGGTGGGCCTCCAAATCCAGCACCCGGGTGCCCACGGAATCTACATCTTGCTGAAGGGAGGTTAAGTTCTCCGTCAGATCAGTCCTCAGCTGCTCTATAGAGGACTTAATGTCCTGGCCTAAATCTTTCCGCAGCTCAGATTTGAAGTCTTTAAACATAGCCAAGAGGTCGGCCTTCGTGATCGCCATGGCGGTAGTTGCGTCCTCGGCTCCCCCTACCGCGTGTTTTTCCGAAGCCACAAAGAAGTCCGAGACCTTCGTAGACGTTCTGGACGTCCCTTTCTTGGGAGGCATACGGTCCTATCCTTGGGCCCCTCTCGTCGCTGCACCGCCATTCCCTGCGGGGTTCTCTTAGCGTGGAATAGGTGTCGGGCCGTCGCGATGTGGCACAGGTGGGCAACACTCGTAGGGCAGTCGACAGGTTAATACCATTCCCGTCCCCTCGCTCCGCCACTGCAAGGCACCCTGGATTTCCGTGGTGCGGCCCGCACCCCACCCAACTCGAT
This sequence comes from Calotriton arnoldi, assembly GCA_963921515.1. Classification (NCBI taxonomy): domain Eukaryota; kingdom Metazoa; phylum Chordata; class Amphibia; order Caudata; family Salamandridae; genus Calotriton; species Calotriton arnoldi. Next base: position 255,999 of record CAWUFW010007701.1, read on the forward strand.
GACCTGTGGCAGCCACAACAGATCTAGGCCGCTCAGTTGGGGCCGGAGTAGAGTTTCAACCGCTCACCTCAGGTATCTCCCAGGGGTCAGGATTCTTGCGATCCGGGACTGCTGTCCCGACCAAGTTCATCCCTTACCCGGTCTCACCGGCTTGCCGGGGCATGGCGGCCATCATCTCCAGGTTTCATATGCTGGCAGTTGCAGGCCTTGAGTCAGCAATTCGGCCGGTGTCTCCAGCAAGGCTCGCTTCTCTCATCTCCCCGCCGCCGCCCAGGACACACCCACCTCATATGGGTCGGGCAGTAAGGCCTCTCAGCCCGATTACGTAATGCGGAGTCCCCGAAGGTTCCAGTTGTGTCCGCGAAAGCGGTCGCCAGGCAGGACCCCGCTCTCTCCGGCACCGGGGCCAGGCGGCCAACAGATATCGCCAGTCAGTCTCGTGCTCGCGCCAGGCCGCCGTTCCAGCCCCGACCGTCTCAATGACACCAAGTCCCCAGCGAGCACCTCTAGAGGGAGGGGGGCGGTAAGCGCTGTCAGCACGCCTCCCAAAGCGCAGAAGGCAGTCCAGGCATCCCCCGCCACCCGTCAGTGGCACTCCGCAACTCTGGGAAAGTTCCACCAAACGTCCGCTCGTCAGCGCTCGCGCTGCTCAGCCGCCATGTTGAAGTCAGGCAGGAGAACGCCTGAGGACGCGCCTCTCGTTGCCGATCTGTGTGGGGTCGCCAGTCTGCCGCCGCCAGCCATGCCCTCCTCACCGCTGGATCTCCCTGAGTTCAGGGGAAGCAGTACTCTGAGGCGCTTCCCCTCCGACGCTCCCTCAGCGTTCGAACTCACTCGGCAGCTGCCATTTTGTCACGCCGGTCGCTTCACTGAGAAACTCCGATGCCAGACATCCCAGGTCAGCTCCGTCCGTCAGGATGGGTCCAGCTACTCTCCACGCCTTCCGCTGCTCCTAGGAGTCCTTCTCAGCTCGTAGGACCCCCGGAGACAGCCACAAATCGCTCCGTGGTTACACGTGGACCGGGAGCCGAGACGGATTACATCCGCTCGGCCATCTTGCCCGGCCACGCCCCCGGAATGTTTAATTTTAAAGCACCCCGCACCAGAACCTCTTGTAAGGTGGAAATGTCGTCAACTGGTGAAACCCGTGGAGGAGGAGAGTCCGACCTGTGCTTGAAGAGGAGGTGTCCTTGGTATGTCTGGAATGAGACCTTCTTCAGTGACGCCGATGATGTGAATGAGAAGAGGAGCATCTATGACTGTTAGACCGATGTCTCGAGTGAGACCTAGACCTCGGTCTTTGTGGTGGTGGCGGAGGCAGAGGAGGCGGAAGAGGTGGAGGAGGAGGAGGCGGTGTCAGAAGTCTTGGTTCCACATCTGGTAGAGGAGGTGGAGACTGCTGAGGAGGAAGCGTTGGAGCGCGAACATTCCTAGATGGAGAATAGGTTTGGGGGTACTCTGAATCCAATGTGTAAAAAAGCATTCTTTTTTTCCGCGCCTCCTGAAGCCTCGAAGAAGCTGACAAAGTACTTGAAGAAGATATTTCCGTCCCCCTCGACGGCAACCGTCGACGTTGCCTCGAAGGAGGATCTCACTTCGACGTCCAGCGACGAAATCTCGGCGTCGACCAACGGTGTGAGTGCGTCAGCGATCGACGGTGGTGACTCGACGTCGATCGGCGGAGGTGTCTCGACGTCGAGCAACTGACTGTGAGAGAAGGTCCTCGACGGCGACCTGCGAGGTGTCACCGTCTACGGTGGACTTCCTGATGCCGACCGAGGTGTTCTCCTCATCGGTTTTGTAAACGAGGTCAAAGATCTTCTCAACATGGAACGCCAACGCCATTTTGACCGAGAGCCCTGGGTCGACGGCGAACGGGCCGGCGCTGTACCTCCTCTCGACATCGATGTCCTCGACTGGGACCGGTGCCGTTTTTCAGCCCTTCTTCTGCTGGGGAGCCCCCCAGAGGCTGAAGACTGAGCCCTGGTAGAGGACTGACCCTCTCCTTGCCCTGAAGTCCCACCTGAAGATGTGGCCTGCTGTTTTCGTCGCTCTTCTACTCCCTGAAGACGAATCTACTCTCCGTCACGCAGGGTGCGCTTAGAGAAAGTTGTACAGATGGAACAGGAATCAGAAACATGAGTAGCAGGCAGGCATAGTATACTCACTCTGAGGATCAGTCTTGGCTTTCTTCCTATCACAGTCTGGAGACTTATCAAAAAAAGATGGCATTTTTGAGTGAAAACTGCAAAGTTTCCTGTCAGAAAAAGACAGAAAAACATAGGGAAAGACCAAAGACGTCGAGTGAAGTAGCTATTTGTTAAATTCACAAGTGAATTTTGAAGAAAAAAACAAATTGGTAGAGCTCTATGCTCCAGGGTCCTGATAGCAGGAGCCGGAAAAAAGAACTGAAGTAACTGCCACTAGCTGTGCATGGTGGGATACTGGTGGTCTCTGGATTCTTAAAAACACAGCTTCTATTTTTAAGACATATAATGGCAGCCTATGGGGCTATTCTGTCCTCTCCTTTCATCTCTATCATGAAAAAAGGAGTTTTGTGAAGGGGTGTGTTAAATACTTCGAAAATTATACAAAATATAGTATACTGGCCCCCTTTTTTTCACTTCAAGATGAAGATGCGGCCAGTGTAGCCAATTTATTTAGGCTGCATTATTGTCTCTCTATCTCTTAAGTGTCTTTGCAGGCCTTCCTGAAGAAAGGCGAAAAATCCCACTTAAGAAGATATATCTAAAGAAGTGCTCCGGAGTCCCAGCACGTGGGAGGGACTATTCAAGTGCTTATAACTATACATGGAAATCCCCTATGAGAGAACTACAGTTCCCCTTTCTGGCTGGATAGGACACGTGCATGGGGATGTGATCCTGTTGTATAAGTATGGTGGGCATCCTTTACCGCCTGGACATAGTTGCAGAGAAGTGACGGACAGTCTAAGTATGCTGGCGTGGCCGAATGGTAAGCGGTGCTGCCTGGGAGTTTCCACCCACCTTGAGTATCTCCTCCCCTTAGGTGCATGGGCACTACTGGCCACTTGAAAGCTTGTTTTATTTTATAACGTTTGGATGAAGGGAAGTTGCCTTTCCGTCCTGGGGAGGGGGTGTTGGTTACTATGATCTTGTTTATTGTGGTTGTCAATGCTCCGTGCACTGTTTTGGGTTGGCGGGGAACAGGTGGTCGCACTGGCTGGTGGACAAGATCAGAGATGGATTGGGCCGAGACACCACCTAGATCAGGGACACACACTAAGTAAAGGATTGTGTCTTGGAACGTCAGGGGATCAAATAACAAACAAATGCTACAAGGTCCAGGCTCATCTGAAACGGAGGGTGATACACCTCGCCCAATTGGAAGAAACCCATCTAAAAAGACAGGGAGGGGTAGCTTTACAAAAACACTGGTGGGCCAATCAATATTTACAGATTACTCAGCCTTTGCAAGAGGGATACATCTGAGTGAAACTCGGAGTGCCTTTCTGAATCTACAGTGAGAAGGGTGACACAGGGGGTGATGCACCATCCTTGGTGGTCGCCTGGCGCGCAGAGATATCACAATACTAAACATATACGCACTAAATATCGACCAGGATGTCTTCCTGGACACAATCTCTTAAACAGTAGTACCCTTTTGGCCCTGATCAGTCACCATTGGGGGAGACTTTAACTAGCTAACACTGTGCTAGACCACTGCCATAATACCCCCCTTCCCCGAGAGACTCTCCAACCACTCCCCTAGCAAGGAGATTTCACAATTGGCAAGACGACCACTGGGGGTACACAGATGCGTGTAGGTTGGCCCACGCAAGAAAGGATAAGTTACTTACCTGTAATCCTAGTTCTCTTCCAGGGGTATCCTCATCAAAGTCATAAGCACTGAATATTCCCGCCCATGTGCGGGACCCCGGAAATAATAAAATGATATATGGAAAACATATATATATATATATATATATATATATATATATATATATATATATATACAGCTCCCCTATGACCTCATGAAAGACAGGGTCGTCCAAGCTGTCTATTTATAATTTCAATCTCTGGATTAGTATCTGTGACCTTTTCCCAGGACAGTGTCATAATTATCTACTTATGGTCACAAATAGTCCTCACCATGCATTCCGTGTTTAGCACTGATTCCAATAAGTCGGGTGCGCTTAAGAAAGTGTCTTGTCAAACAGGCAGGTCATGTAAGGCAGAGCAGTATGAATAGCCTCGGTTCTCTTCCAGGGGATCCTCATCAATAGTCATAAGCACTGAATATTCCCGCCCATGTGCGGGGACCCCGGAAATAATAAAAAATATACATGGAAAACATATATATACAGCTCTATATATATATATATATATCATTTTTTCTCATACCAATGCAGCTCCCATCTAGGAGGCTAAACAATGTAATAACACATATAAAGCTACATTTGCAAATATATAAAAACACAAGAGGGCAAGTAGCACTTGAACTCTGTTTTTAATGAGTAAAACTCATGAAGAAAACACTGCAAATAAAGCAGACATTGTTAGCCTACAGGCTGCATTGTAAACCAATAGCATAGAAAATGAAAGCATTTTCTTACAAACACTGGCACCGTGCCTTTAAGGCAGCCATGACCCCTAGCTTCCCATCATGCCTCAGGGGTGACAGTTAGGTCAGTTGTTCTTTGCGTAACCCTGAAGAACAGGGCCCAAAGGTACTCTTTAACATTGAAGAGAAAATCTAATTTGCCTGGGGAGGAGGGTGGGTTGCTTATGACTTTGATGAGGATACCCCTGGAAGATAACTAGGATTACAGGTAAGTAACTTATCCTTCTCTTCCAGGGGATCCTCATCAATAGTCATAAGCACTGAATAGAATAGCAAGCCCAATCCTCACCCTGCAGGCAAATGAGAAAGGGAGAGAATGACCCAACCTACATTAACAACCGTAATCAGCTGTTGAACAGATTCCTCAAGGAGGCCTGGCCTACTTGGGTGTCTGTTCTGGTGTCTGAATCTAGACAATAGTGCCTCGTAAATGTATGGACGGACCTCCAAGTCGCCGCCTTACAGATTTCAGAAATAGGCACGTTATGAAGAAAAGCAGTCGTAGCCGCTTTTCCTCTGGTAGAATGCGCCTTGGGAGTAAACCCAAGGGGCCTCTGCGCTAACTGATAAGCTAGCTTGATACATGAAACTATCCATCTGGAGATGGACCGCTTTGAAGCTGGAAAACCCGTTCTGATCGACCCATAGTTAACAAATAGTTGATCAGATTTTCTCGTGGACTTGGACCTATCCAGATAGAATTTTAAAACTCTTTTCAGGTCCAGGGAGTGTAAAGCCCTCTCAGCTGGAGTGGAGGGATTAGGGAAAAAGGTGGGCAGAGAGATGGTCTGATTTACATGAAAATCTGACACCACCTTAGGGAGGAAAGAGGGATGAGTCCTCAATACGACCCTATTAAGATGGAAGACGGTATAAGGTTCCTTAGAGCAGAGGGCCTGTATTTCGCTCACTCTGCGAGCTGACGTGATCGCTACCAAAAAAGCCGCCTTCCAAGAAAGGTGTTGTAAGGTTGCTTTGTGTATAGGTTCGAAAGGCGGACCCATCAATTTTGATAGCACCAGGTTTAGCTCCCAGGGTGGTGAAGGAGGCCGGACTGGAGGATAGACCTTCTTTAGACCCTGTAAAAAGTCTTTAACAACCTGCAACTGAAAGAAAAAAGGTTGAGAAGGTGATCGCCTATATGCAGTGATAGCTGCTAAGTGCACTTTAATGGAAGGAAACTTCAAGCCTGCTTTCGCCAGATAAAGCAGGTATGGAAGGATGACCTCTTCCTGTCCTTTGGTTGGGTTACAATTGTTTTGAACACACCACATATAAAAACGCTTCCACTTGCACGCATATGAGTATCTAGTGGACGGCCTTCTTGCTTCTTTTAAGATGGACATGCAGTCCTGTGGCAGTCCTAAATGGCCATACTGGAGGACCTCAGGAGCCATGCTGCCAAGTTCAGTGAGGGAAGGTTGGGGTGATGAATCCTCCCGTTCATCTTGGACAGCAGGTCCGGTCTGCACGGCAGCCTCCTGTGAGGGCATTCCGACATGTGCATAAGGTCTGGGTACCACCATTGTCTCGGCCAGTCCGGGGCAATTAGTATCATCCTCGTGTGGGAATGAGACAGCTTGGTCACCACCTTCGGGATGAGAGGAAGAGGTGGAAAGGCGTACACAAATGCCCCTGACCAGTCTATCAAAAGGGCATTCCCTTTCGACCCTGGTCGGTAGAACCTTGAGGCGAAGTCTCGGCATTTTGTATTTTCGTCGTCCGCGAAGAGGTCGATGGTGGGACGACCCCAAGCCTGGAATATGTCTTCGATGACCTCGTCGTTGAGAACCCAGTCTTGTCTGTCTTCGAAGTGACGACTGAGAGCATCCGCTCTCACGTTCTGTTCTCCCGGCAGGTGGACTGCTGTGATTGATAGTTTCCGTGCCAGGAGCCAATGCCAGAGAGTTTGAGCTTCCAGTGACAGTATGCGAGAACGAGTTCCCCCTGTTTGTTCAGGTAGTACATGGTGGTGGTATTGTCCGTCTGTACTAAGATTGAACTTGCCTGAATCGAAGGGAGGAAAGCCTTGAGGGCCAAGTGAACTGCTCTCAGCTCCAGCATGTTGATGTGATAGGATCGCTCTTTTGGTGACCATAGACCTTGTGTCTGGAGGGATCCCATGTGGGCTCCCCAGCCCTGGAGGGAAGCGTCCGTGATCAGTGTTTGAGAGGGAGGTGCTTGATGAAAAGGTATCCAGACTTGCATATTCTCCTTCCTCATCCACCATGGGATGGAAGCCCTTGCTGCGTTTGAGAGACTTATTTTGTCGTCCTAGCGAGCTGTCTGCTGGTCCCACTTGTCCTCCAGATCCTGCTGAAGAGGACGCATTCGTAGTCTGGCATTGGGGACCAGGAAGATGCAGGATGCCATCGACCCTAACAGGGAGGCAATGCGACACACCAACAGCCTTCTGTTGTCCAGAACAAGCTTGCATTTCTGTATGATGGAAAACTGTCTCTCCTCCGAAGGAAACACTTTTCCTACCTCGGAGTCTACCAGAGCGCCTAGATAATGGATTCTCTGCGTTGGTTGTGGAGTCGATTTGTCGAAGTTCACATGAAGGCCCAGCCGGTGACAAAGCTCTATGCATTGCAGGAAATGACTCCTCACGCTGTGTGGTGAGGGACCCTTCAACAGCCAGTCGTCTAAGTACTGGTACACGAAGATGCCTTTGTGGCGTAGTGCGGCTGCCACTACTGCCATGCACTTCGTGAACACTCAGGGAGATGACTTTAACCCGAAGGGTAGAACCTTGAACTGGTAGTGAGAAGATCCCACCAGGAATCTCAGGTATTGTCTGTGATGCTGGTTTACAGGTACGTGAAAGTATGCATCTTGCAGATCCAGCGAACACATCCAATCTCTCTGCCTGAGATATGGATATATTTGATGGAGAGCCAACATGCGAAACTTCTCCTTTCTGATTGATTTGTTGAGTGTTCGCAGATCCAGAATGGGTCGGTATTCGGCTTTTCGACCCTTCTTCTTTACCAAGAAGTATCTTGAGTAGACTCCTCTCCCTCTTTGAGATAGTGGAACCTTCTCGATGGCTGACTTTCTGAGAAGGGTGGCAACTTCGTTCTGTAATATTTTCATCTGATGACACGATGATGGAACCGGAGGGATTGAGGGAGGGTGGCGTCGAAAACATAGAGAGTACCCATTCTGCAGCGTAGCTAACACCCACTGGTCCTTTGTGATAGCTCGCCACTCTTCGAGATGATTTGCAATACTTCCCCCCACTGGAGTGGTGAACGGCGACGGGGGAAGTGGACACTCATTGTTTGGCCTGCGTCTTGGCGGAGGTGTTAGCCTGACGCTAGTTTCCTCTTCCTCTAGAAGAGCACCTGCTCTGATATTGAGATCTTTGTTGACCTTGCTGATCCTGATTTTTCTGCCAATGAGGGGTTTGAACCCTCTGTTGGGAGGATCGTCGATTGTAAGGCCTGAATCGTTTGCGGAATTCCTTCTTCTTTTCTAGACCCACGGCCTTTAGTGTGTCTAGTTCTGTTTTCATCCGGGACATTTCTTCATCCGTGTGAGCCCCGAACAGAGATGATCCGGAGAAGGGAAGATTCAGGATGCGCGACTGCGCTTCTGGCTTGAGCGCTGTGAGTCGGAGCCAAGATGTTCTTCTAGCGCATATTCCATGCGCATAAGCATGCGCCGAAAGAGTAGCTCCATCAGCTGCCACGCTGATAACTTGGTTAGCCACCAAGCTGCCCTCATGCAAGATCTCCTCAAAGTCCTTGCGGTCTTCCTGTGGCAACTTCTCTGTGAATCTTTGTAAGGAGTCCCACAGAGACCTGTCATACCGGCCCAAGAGAGCCGATGCACTTGAGACCTTTAACATAGAGGCTGATGTGCCACAAATCTTCCTTCCCCACGAATCCTGTGTTTTACTCTCCTTGTCTGGTGGAACAGTAGAGGAGGAAGCAATAGCATGAGTCTTTTTTGCTGCAGCAATTATCACAGAATTCGGAAGGGGATCAGATCTAAGGAAGAGTGGGTCGTCTTCTGGTGAGCGGTACTTCTTCAAAATTCTAGCTGGCGCGGTCTTAACTGTCGCCGGCGTAAGAAAAATGTCCATCACTGGCTCTATGAGGCCCGGTACCAAAGGTAGCAGAGGTCTAGATGCTGCCCTTTGGTGTAAAGTCTCAAAAATCACAGAAACTTACTCTGACGAGTCGGCATAGGAATACCTAGCTTCGTTGCCCCTCTGCCAAGAATGTCCTGAAAAGTGGTGACATCATCCACCGGAGAGACCCTCGACGGCGGACTGTCAGTGAGGGTAGGTGAGTAGTCTCTGTGGGACGTGCGAGTGGAAGAGGATGAAGAAGTAGGGGATCTGCGTCTTCTCCTCCTGCTTCTAGATCGAGATCTCCTTCTGTGCGAGTGCACAGGAGTGCGGCTGCGAGCTCTGGCTCTTGCAGGAGTGCGTTCCCTATCCACGGCCTGTACCAGACGAGCCAACGGAGATCTGTGAAGAGGGCTCGAGTAATGCTGCGCCCCTGCGTCTGGAGCCGTGGCCCAGTGATGTAAGGGTCTGTTCCATCATGGCGAAAGATGGATGGAAGGTGATCTTTGCCTCTCTCGCCCTTCAGGAGACCGTGTAGGTGAAGGAGAGTTCACCCCTTCATGTGCAGGTCTGGTCGGAGAATCTTGGTGTCCTCTGGACACTGGACTGCCAGACGTCGAGATCACCACCTCCGGAGACCTTGACGTGGATCCTCTGTGAGAACTGGGAGAACCTGTTCTAGACGTCGGTGATGGTGGCGAGGAGAGACTCACTGGATGTGAGGCCTCTTTGGACTGGTGTCTCGACGTTGATCTGGAACGCCTCTGCACAGACTGTCTTCTCGACGGAGACGACTGCCTCGACGTCGACTTTCTCCTCTTGGATGGAGGGCTCAATCTTGCAGTCGACCGGCCTCTCGACGTCGAACGCCTACTTGACGCCGACGGAGTACCGTGCTTCGACGTCAGCCGTCTTTGCTCTGAAGACCGGTGTCTCGACGTCGACCGGCGGTGTGCTGCCGTCGACGGAGATCTCTGCTTCGACGTCGAAGATCTTTGCATTGACCTCGACGGAGATTTTTACGTCGACGATGGAGTATGATGTATCGACGTCGATGATCTTTGGGCTGATTTCGACGGAGACTTCTGCCTCGACGTCGAAAATGTCCTATGTCTCGACGTCGAAGATCTTTGGACTGATCTCGACGGAGACATATGTCTCGACGTCGAACGCCGGTGACGACGGAGTGATGTGTCTCGACGTCGAACTCCTAGCCAGTGTCGACGGAGACTTGTCCCTCGACGTTGATCGTCACCTGGTTGACGTCAACGGAGGACCTGTTACCTTCGTCGATGTTGATCCCGTCGTCGATTTCTGCATCAACGAAGTCTTCGACGCCGATTTCTTCGTCGTCGGCAGTTTGGACGTCGATCCAGACGTCGATGGAGAACAGGTCGGGACCTTGCCTCTCGACGTCGACAGAGTTCTCTTTTTCTGATGCCTCACTGGAGACCTACCTCTTTCAGAGAGGCCATAAAGTCGAATCCTCTCCCTGTCTTTGATGGTCCTTCTCGACAACTTCTTACAATGATGGCAGTTGGTAGAAGAGTGAGAATCAGGGAGGCAGAGAATACACACAGGGTGTGTGTCTGATCTGGCCTTCTTCTTGCCACAGGCAGGGCAAGGATCAAATAAAGAAGGCATTTCTTGAAGAAAATAAACCTTTTCTGGAACTCAAAAAAGGTAACACTCTCACTCTAAGGCAAAAAGACGTCGAGTGAAAGTACAAAAACTAGAAAATTATCAGATATTTTTTGACAGAAAGCCAAAAAAAGGAAGAGCTGTGAATCCAGGGTCCTGACTGAAGGAGCCGGAAAGAACAACTGACCTAACTGTCACCCCTGAGGCATGATGGGAAGCTAGGGGTCATGGCTGCCTTAAAGGCACGGTGCCAGTTTTTGTAAGAAAATGCTTTCATTTTCTATGCTATTGGTTTACAATGCAGCCTGTAGGCTAACAATATCTGCTTTATTTGCAGTGTTTTCTTCATGAGTTTTACTCATTAAAAACAGAGTTCAAGTTCTACTTGCCCTCTTGTGTTTTTATATATTTGCAAATGTAGCTTTATATGTGTTATTACATTGTTTAGCCTCCTAGATGGGAGCTGCATTGGTATGAGAAAAAATGATATATGTATATATATATATATATAGAGCTGTATATATATGTTTTCCATGTATATTTTTTATTATTTCCGGGGTCCCCGCACATGGGCGGGAATATTCAGTGCTTATGACTATTGATGAGGATCCCCTGGAAGAGAACCGAGGCTATTCATACTGCTCTGCCTTACATGACCTGCCTGTTTGACAAGACACTTTCTTAAGCGCACCCGACTTATTGGAATCAGTGCTAAACACGGAATGCATGGTGAGGTCTATTTCTGACCATAAGTGGATAATTATGACACTGTCCTGGGAAAAGGTCACAGATACTAATCCAGAGATTGAAATTATAAATAGACAGCTTGGACGACCCTGTCTTTCATGAGGTCATAGGGGAGATGTTCCAGAATTAGGTTACTGAGGAAGACACCACTTCTTCGATGTTTTCCGAGAAGAAGGCATTCAAGGTGGAGGCCCCGGATTTTGAAACATATTATTTGGTGGTCTAACTGCAATGGTAGCTGCAATAGCTACTGGGTATGCTGGCTGGAGTGATACCTGCTTTGCCCATCACCCCGACTTCAGACCAGCTGAGGACATTTCTCCTAGACTTGAAGCGGACCAATGTAGGTAACTGCGAAGACTTGAAGGCAATTAGGCATTGCTGGGTTAGGTTTCTGCATAAGACACATACTACTGCTCCATATTCACAAACAATCCCCCTTGATTTTTTAGCTGCACTTCTGAACGGGGGCAATGGGGGGTGGGGAGGGGAGTAGCACTACAGGGGCGGGTGGAACAGGGGGAGGGAACAAAACTGTTGGTACCCTGTTCGGTAATGGCAAATTTGCTATCCTCTGAGGAGTTGAGGGACTAGTATGACATCCTGGCAGGGTGATTTCTACAGCATGGCTATCGGGAACCATGGGGGTGGGGGCAAAAACCCTGACGCACCGGGGCTGCCAGTTCCTCTGTTCAACAGCATATGCACAGAGTAGTATCAAGGATGTGTCCAGCACTGAGAGCAGACTTGACTTACCCCTTTCAAAGACAAATGGGAGGCAGACTTGGGGACCCCATCTTAAATGTTGATTGTACCAAAATCAGAGGCAGTCCTAAAGGTAGCCTGAAATGGTTCAAATTGATAAACTAATACATTGTGCAACATGTATACCTCACACCCGGGAGACTTAATACTTTTTTTCTGCATATTTCCAATACGTGACCCACATGTAGTGTGTAGGGGGTGGAGCTATTAGATATGATGTAGGGGTGCTCGCTCCTGACTTCCTATTGGTCTGAGGTGCTACAATTCCTGAATGATGGCACTGATCGCAATATAGATTTGTCCCCTATTACATGCATACTAGGGCTATATCCCAGCACGGCCAAGAAGTTGATGTCTAGATTTGCTGATCGGCCCCGATTTTGGCTAAACGCCGCAGAACAATACAATGGAAGGCGTACACAGGCTCCCAGGTTGAGCGGAAGGCTGATCTACATTGGGCGGACTGTGAAGGTGGCGCTCTCCTCAGAGATGCTAAAAAGGGCAGAGGGTACCTGGACTTCGCTAGAGCTTGGGAAAACCTGATAGGAGCTATGAGGGAGGAGGATGCATTATCTGAACCGGCACCCTCCCCCCTGAACACTTATGAGTCCACTGGACTAGGATATCTTGGCCTTGTCTGCCTGGATTGCCCATCTTCCCAAATTCCAGCGGACTGATCTGGGCCTGGAGTCGTTGCCAGCACCATGCACTCCCCGTTCTGGCTGCTTAGAAAAAGGCTACACTGGTATTGTAACACCCATTTTGAAACTTCTACTACTACTACCCTTTCATAGGGCATATGACATAGCGTGAACCAGAGATGGGAGGGGAGACAGGGAAATGGATCCCTTTTGAACTGGGTTTATGGTCTTATAGTGGTTTGTTACCCATGCACTTGTTTAACTTCTATTTTTATGCACTGCTCCAATGATTGAATGCTGACTGATTGGAATGCCACTGTTTTGAAACTGTGATTACCACATGCCCGTCATTACGTCTCTTACGGACTGCCCATTGATTTCAATGTTTACATATTCTAAAAGTACTGTGCTTGTGCGAAATTTAATAAAAGATATAAACAAAAATTAAAAAGGTAGCCATTGTCAATTCAGTTACCCTAAAGTTCATTACAGTTACCTGCAAAATGTTGAGCCACACATTCGCTATGCCCTGGCATCTGTGGAGAAGCAGAGGTGAATTCCAAGACTTAGCTGTGCAACATTAAAAACAAGGCAGCCCATTGCTAGACAGATACAACAGGTGACTGCAGCAGAAAAGAGGTCATAAATGTGATCTTGGTAATAGATCTTGAAGTGTCAATTAAATTGGTGTCCCTGGTTACTACTTTACAAGGTTCTCTTGAACCAGTTTCTTATAGAGGAACCAAAAACAAGTTGGGTTTAGATCTCGAAGAGGGCAAAATCAAGTCAAACATATGTAAGGTGAACAGTAACCTAAAGTTACCAAATAGTTTTGTTTTGAACAAAGTAAACTGCATGACAAAACAAACCAGTTACTTACCTTCTGTAAATTATTATCTGGTAGAGACACAGTCTAGCTGCAGATTCATTAACTCTTGAATTCTCCCCAGGCGACAGACTGAATCCGGAAAGCAGTTCCACTGCACACCGGGGGATGGCGCCGTGCGACTCTGTGATGTCGTCGACTCCAGTTGTGACGACAGTGGAGTCATACAAATCCCCTCCGTCACACGGATGTCAGTTTCTTCTGTGAAACCTTCTGCGTTAAAACTGGCTGTGGAAACAGGGTGCCTAAAAAGATCAATATATCTTTAACAAATATTATTAGAAAAGGGAAATAAATGGTATAATACCCAGACAAGGCCCCTAAGGAAAGACCCAATGGTGTGACGAAGCAACTGGAAATGAAAGGTATGGCAATATTTAAGAAGTAAGACCAAATGGTCCGTTGAATCACACAATTCCATGAAACAGTGATCACTGGTATGTAAAACCAGTACTGAAAAGGGTATAACCCCTATACTACAGGTCGTTCGCAGAACGGGGAGGATGGGCAGGGAGTTAAGGAATCTGCAGCTAGACTGTGTCTCTACCAAATAATACATTACCGAAGGCAAGTAACTTGTTCATCTGATAGAGACATCTAACAGTAAATTCCTTAACTTTTGAATTAAATACCATAACTATACCCACCCGGAGGAGGGTCTGCGAACAAATCCTATAAAAGTTCTCAGAGAGAACCACCCGGTCGAAATTAATAATAGAACAGACGTATGTAGGAATTAGATGAAAAAGAGCATGACTCCTTATAAAAACCATGGCAATTCCCGCAGACAATGTAAATAAGGAACAACCCTGCAGCCACAGAAAAACCAAAGCTTCAAGGGAAACAGGATAATACCCTAACAGAATACATCTGACAGTCAGACAATAGTATTTAACCCCCAAATGGTAAGTGAACCCTTGGACCAGAACGGCCAAAGGGAAAGCGAATGCCATGCAACTTGAATTCTCTCCATCAGCAAAGAAATATCTGAAGGAAATCTGTCCTGATAACTTCAGAAAAGAAGGGCTTCCAAAACCCATCCCCATTACAACCGAGATGAATAAACCCATTTATTGCAAGGTAGGGAAGATTAATCCAAGTATCAAGACAGATGAATGTCATAGTCCACCCCTGAGCAAAGAATATTTCTTTTCCTTTTTTTTGTTGACAAAATGACGACCCGAAGGTCCACACAATGCATAGTGCCCGTATAGACGGAAAGATGGCAATTAAACAGATATGAATCTGCTATAAATATTTATCAATTATACCCAGTTCTATATATCCGAGTTCCACGCATACATATAGATCTGAACTTTAAAATATAAATATCAGTTTTATTACATACAGCAGAACTACATCTCAGCATGTGTAAACACATATTCAATACACTTCTGTAAACTCTGTATACACACAGATAAACAGAACTGAAAAACCAGTCCCAAAGTACCATACAACATAATATCAAGAGAGATATCGCAACCTCAAGGAAACACCTTGGATGACTTCGCATTAAGATAATGCTGCCTGTCAAAAGTATCTTAACAGGCTGGTACTCCCTAAAAAAAAAAAAACACATGAAAATTAGCCTTTGTCAGCAGCACTTACAACCTCAATTGGCCTAGAAGGTCAAGTTGAATAAAATAAATCAAGTTCCTGGAAAATCCCAAAAAAGGGGACCCAGTTGCAGCAACTGTCCACAAGGCATAAGAGCCAAAATCCACTCTGACCTTAAAGGGCTGTAAGGTACAGAAAATAACAAATGTTTAATAGAGAAAGAGAAATGTCCCCAAGGAGACAGAGAACATCCAACCTCACTGCAGGATATGTAGGACTATCAATAGCCAAAGAATAGGGAATATCAAGGACGTTCTTAAAGTGAAGAAGGATCAACAAGCGGACCTTCTCTTCTAACAAAACAGAAATTTTTTCAACCATGTAAGACATGGCCCTAAACAACCCTAAGGTAAATGTTCAGACACTGCCTTTCAGATAACCTCAGAAGCAGAGCTCATGGAACAACCATGTTCCAAATTGAACATATGAATAAATATCACCTCCAACAATGGAGGAAACCAGGACTTTAAGTATTCAGAAGATTACAAATCAGATACCATGAATTGCCAAACGAAATGTTTTAAGCAAAAAGGGAACACACGTCCATACAACAAATTCCTATGTGCAGGAAAGGAACACATCACATAAGAAAGCTGGCCTGACCCCCTCACCAGGAAGCATAACCTAACAATTGTCCAACACAAAAGCTAGCCGTGCACCACTCGAACTCAATGAAAAGTAGCGAAAAGGACTACATTGGACAAACCAGAGCACAAAATTATCCTGATGTAGAAATCCAGAGTACTCACAAAGACAAAGTATACACTCTGCATACAAGGTTACATGTCTCTATAAGGCATGCAGTAAGTCAACAGCAATGCATACCAGCATACCGAACTGCTTCGAAGAAGCATGTCAAAATGTATACTTCCTAACCGGAAGACACATCCGCATATGACCTCTTGAGCCTGAAGCTCTATCCAGAGGAAAAAGAAAAAGGAAAGTCTATACCTCAGGTATCCCTGTACCACAAACTGTTAAAGACAGTATTGAAACGATAACATCTGCTCCTCGCAGAAACACCAATCTGGTGTAACCAAAAGGCGGACATGGTAATGCCCTGACCAGGCAAGTTCCTTGAAAAACAAAAACCCTGTATCTCTTATACACCCCAAGTATAGGGACAAATACTAAAGACCATATAAATAGAGGAAGAGTAATTAAGACTCTGTATCACTTCGCTTATCTCGGGAGCGCCTTAATGCCGAATTGGCCTGAGCCCCAAAAAGATGGGCGCCATCAAAGGGCATATCGACCAAAGTCGCGTGGAAAGCCTCTGAAAACCCTGAAGTTCTTAACCATGCACGCCGCCGAAGCGCCACCGAAGATGCCATGGCCCGACCTACTGAATCAGTAGTATCCATGCCACTTTTAATTAGCAGCTTAGCTGCCTGTTGGCCATTTCTAATTAGCGTTTCATTTCAGAACAGAGGTTATCCAGAAGTGATGGCAACATATCTGCCAAGAATCACACAAAGCGTGGGATAAACGCCCAAGAACACAAGATGTGTTGGTGGACCTTAAAACAGAACTAGCAGAAGCAAAGATGTGCTTGCCACATGCATCTTGACTCCTAGAGTCTCTATTCAGTGGAGTCTTAAGTGAAAAATCCATATTCTGTGAGGCTGCAGCAGCCGGAACTACCAGACTATGAGTGGTAGGATGCCCGAGGATACAAACTGGGGCTCCAAGGGCAGGCAGGTGCCTGCGAGATATAGCACGGCCCACCGATATCCCTGAATCAGGCTTGGCCCAAGCTCCTAACAATATGTCAAACAGGGCCTCACTGAATGGAAGAACAGGCTCTTCCCCTGCCTGACCTTGATAAAGGACATGAATTAGAGGCTCGGTGGACTTCTCCACCGTAGGCAGAGACAAATCCAAAACTGCAGCCACTCTCCTCAACATATCTGCGAAGGAGGAACTTGCCTCAGTAGCGAGACTAGGAGGGGAAAGTAGCCCAGAGGCTGGAGAAGTCTCCAACCGTCTAGCCTCACCAAGTGCAGATATCCAACTCTCCTCCACCTGAAATGGAATAATCTCAGAGATGGGCTGAAAAAGCCCAGACTCTCTTTATCACCCGTCACAAGGTGACTTCCTGAAGTCTCACACTGAGAAGGAAGTGAAAATGCTACATTCCCCCCTCCCCATTTCCTCTATCGACTCCGCACCCGACGCCGATCGATGCCGAGAAGGTGGTGCTTCGACGTCGATAGGAGAAGTGACTTTGAATAAAGCCGTGACGTCAACGCCGGAGTCGGCTGATCAAGAATGGACCCCGAAGGTGGAGACCCTGAAGGGCTGTGCACAGGCGCCGTAGCGAAGTCTGCCGATGCCGACTCAAATGGTATAACCGACACCAACGGCCAACACACCGGCGTGGCTCCACTCACCTCCTTGGGGCCCTGGGGCACTCCAGAGAAAGGTGGGGGCCCAAAGATGAGATGTAGAGAGTTATAATGCCCCCTCATCTGGGACCACTGCCTGCCCTTAAAAAATGAAACAAAAACGTTTCATTTTTTTTTTTTAAAATGCGTCCCGTTTACCTTTTAGGAAAACGGGCTGCATTAAAAAAAACTGCTTTATTTAAAAGCAGTCCCAGACATTGAGGCCTGCCGAGCCCAGCAGGCTACCATCCTTGGGAGGGCCAGCCATTCCCAATGGGGTCGCAAATTGTGAGTGGCTCATTAATATTCATGAGCCTCACATTTTGCGACCCTATTGGGAATCGCTAACAGTGTCTCTGACACTGTTGTACATTGGCTTTTTCGACTCGCAAATTGCGACTCGCAATTTTTCCCAATTTGCGAGTCCCAAAAGCCAATGGTCGTACATCTGGCCCACTGTTCCCAACCGGCAAAAACTGTTGCGGTAGGGCAGAAAAAAGGGTCTGAGGAACCGCTTTTCAGGATCCGCATTGCATTGCAAAAAAGAAGAAACTGATGTCCGCCCACCCGGAGGGGACTTGTATGACTCCACTGACGTCACAACCAGAGTTGACGTCATCACGGAGTCGTAAAGCGCCATCCGCCGGCGTGCAAAGGCACTGCTGAAAAATTTCCGGATCCAGTCTGACGCCTGGGGAGAATTTAAAAGTTAAGGAATATGCGGCTAAATGTCTCCATCAGATATATTACTCCAAAAAGTAAGCTATCTGGTCGACATTTTCTTCTAAGTATGAAGTTCAAAGGGAGGTCTTGCATCAAAATACTGTGCCTGGTTTGTGCTATTCATAAGTAACACTTTTTAAGTTATACATCTAATTTTGTAGGTACACATGCCACTAGAGGCAGCCAGTTTAATGCGGATATGATCAAAAGCCCTTGTTGTGTAGGTCAGGCACAGTGAAGGACTGCTTTAAGTGGTGTAAGTTGGGTCTGGGGGGTGATGAATAAAGTATCACCATACTCAAGCCTTACTACAATCATGGCTTGAACAAAATTCTTTAGATTAGATCTGTGCAGCTGTCCGATGGTTCTTATAATTCTTAGATGGTAATTGGTGCTACCCTTTGCCAATTCATTATTATGGATGCCCTAGTTAAGTTAGGAATCAAGGATGACAACCTATGGTTGCGCTGGTGAGGTTGTTTTAGGTGTAATAAACATTTTATTCACATGGTCAGTCTATCAGGATGTAAACTTGCAGTCTTCTTTCAGAGAGCACTACATCTGGGATACTTTTGATAAGGGAAAACACTATTCAAAATGCTATATGCAGAATAGTGATACAATATATACAGCATTTATGGTTTTTTACAGAAAATGTTTTCAGAGCAATGTTTTACTTCTAGAGTGAGGTTCCAAAAAGTAGTTGTCTTGCGATCTACATAGAATATACACAGAACTCAAGTTTACACCGGTACTCTAGTAAGGATTCCCATGTAGGCAGTTCTCAAACCAACAAAGACATTTACAGTAGAAAATGGTTCACAGGGCTACTGGAAAGTGTTGTTCAACTAGAAGAGACTTCTTATTGAAAGTGGTAAACTTGGACACATGTCGTAGGTCCGAGGTGTGGCAGGGCTGGGGGGTGGAGGGACATCTGCTGGGAAGGAAGGAAAGACTCTGGTGGTGCAACTGGAAATAGACTGGGAGGCAGTGTCTTGCTTTTTTGAACCTGAGGGTCTCCAGGAAGAGTTTAGTCCTTACTGCATAGTGTGCATTCTTCATGGGATGGTCGGCATCCAGGCAAAGTACGATACTATTTGCATTTGTAGAGAGCATGGCGACCCGTAGGCATCCCAGCGCTAGTTGTGCGTCAATGGACCTCGGAGTTAATTCTCAAAGAGCCTTGTTTTAAGAAGTTTACAGAAGGAAAGTTCATTGTCCACTGTACGCAGGGTCTGGGAATGAGAGTCCCAGAGTTTGGCCACATTGAAAGCAATGGAACGACCTGCACTTCTTGCTCTTCTGATGGAGGGAACACGAGCCCAACGTGCATTAGACGATCTGAGGGCTCTCTGAGGCCTATGGAGGGCAATGACCTGGAGGGAGATGGGAGGGCCCTGGGATCAAAGGACTCTGTGTGCGAGGCACAGAGCCTTGAATTTGATCCTTTGGGTCACCAGGAGCCAGTAGAAATTGGCCATGGCTTGTCGGACTGAGCTGTGTCTGGGGATGTTGAGCAGGATATGTGCCACCGCATTCTGCACAACTTGCAGTTTGTTGGTCACTGCTATAGAGCGAATCATCGTAGTCCAGGCGGGAGAGTATCAAGGCCTGGACCACCAGTCTCCTGGATTGCGAGGAAAGCAGGTACTGTATTTTGCCTAGCACTGAGGATTCCACAGCAGCAGGCCGAGGGTTTGGTAGCCTGGGTTTTCATGGTTAGCAATGTGTACAGCCATACCATCAAACTTTTAATAACCGTCTTGGGGGCAAGGGATGGGCCTAAGCACTCTGGCCAGCCCAGGGACTGATGGGGGTTTGGGTTGTTCCCTAGGATCATGAGTTCGGTCTTGTTTCCATTGAGCTTAAGGCATGAGTTGTCCATCCAGCAAGCTACCATCGCCTGGCAAGGTCTTAGAGTGGGGGCTGCGAGATCTCGATCTGGGGAGAGTAAGGCGACCAGTTGGGTGTCATCCACATAAGATACTATGGAAATCCCAAATTAAGTTAGTGTCAGTGAGGGCCTGCATATAAAGTTAAAAAGAGTGGGGCTCCAAGAAGAGCCCTGCGGGACTCCATAGTTCAGGGGTAAAACATCTGATGAGCAGGAACTGACAAATACTTGGAAAGACCTGCCCTTCAGGAAGGAGCTGAGTCAATCCAAGGCATTTACTGACACAACAGCCATGAGAAACCTTTCGAGTAGGATTTCATGGCTTACAGTGTCGGACGCGGCGCTTAGGTCAAGGAGTATTATTGCATCCGTGCCTCCTAGGACCGTCCTCCTTTTACAATCTTCCACCACCGTTAAAAGAGAGGCTTTGGTGCTATATTTGGCCGGAACCCAGTCTGACTGGCGTGAAGGACTTTGTGGATTTCTATGAATTCTGAAAGATGAAGGTTAACATATTTTTCCAGCTATTTGCTTATACCTGGAAGCAGTGAGATGAGATGGAAAATGCCTAAGCATATGGGGCCTAAAATTGGGTTATTTTGGATTGCTTAGACCATGGGGTATTTTCCAAGCAGGAGGAACAATTCCCTTTTCTAGTGACAGGTTGACTATTTCCAGTAGTGTGGGGAAGATGTCTTCGGCTGCGAGAAAGAGGATCCTAGGTGGAGCAGGGTCTAATGGAGACCCAGATTTGACTTTGCTGAATAGGTCTGAGAAGTTCACAGGATAGAGCCGGGAAACTCAAAGAGGCCTATGAAGCAATTCCTCTTATGTATGTTTTGGGGTTTGTGGTAGGGGGTCTCCCATCGCCTCTTGAATGGTGAGATAAATGTCCAATATTTCTTTATGGAAATAGTTGGCCAAGTCATTGCATCTTGAGTTGGATGGCTCCAAGGAGGGTAGGCATTTGGAGTAGGCTCTAATAGAGATTTAGTGATTTTAAACATTTCTCAAGGGGAGTGTCCAAGATGGCGGACGGGTATGATACATCTTTTGGTCTCTCTGTCCTGCAGTTTCTCCAGCGATCCTCAGCACCCTCCCTGCCTGCTTTGGCAGGTTCCCTTGAGGCTACAGAAGAGCCCGCCTCTATTCGGGAGCCAATGGATTCTGCCGGACGTGTCCTCCGGCTGCGATCGGAACGAGGCTGCGCAGCCGCCTTCGCTGGGTTATTGGTGGGCGCGGAGAGGTCGGCGTGATTTGGGGCCTGCCCGTAAACTGCAGCGATGGCTGGGAGACGAGACCCCCCCCATCGGTGAGCTCTCGGTGACTGACATCGTGATGCGAGCATCTTGTACAGGAGACCACCCTTCCCCAGCCGAATCTTACGGCCTGAGACATTGACCGGCCTGGAGGCTGTGGCAGGAGCGAGACGGACTGGTGAGCCCTTTGGGGCTGGCACGGCGGCCGGCAAGTGAGCAGCGTGGAGTGGGGCCTGCTTGAAACAAGGGGGCAGGGGAAGAGAGGCCCCCCTTTTTTTCCTCTTCTGGCCCTACACCCACCGCAGAGACACAACAGGGCTCCCTGATACAGGGGGGGGGGGAGGGGGTTGCAGTGGCAGTAAGGTTCCACCCCTACTTTCTACTCACCTGCTAGCCCCGACGGGGAGGCGGCTCTGGACCGGACAAGCCCAGTGTCCATTAACAGTTGCCTGGTGTTCCCTGCCTGTTTGCGGATACGGAACATGTGCCTGGCTGCTGAGGGGTCAGGCGGGCCATGGCGCTGCAGGGAGGCAATCTGGCCTTGGCTGGCTGCTAGACTTCAGCTAATGGAGAAGACCTTCCCCCACTCTGGGCCTGGGTCTTGATTATCTGCGTATCCGAAGACTCCCACACCACAGTAGGTACTGCGGTGGGGCTTCTTGTCTGCCTGGGCCTGGGAGTGGGACTTGCTGGTTGCACCGGACCTTCGTTGTAGTGCTTTACTGATGGTGAAGCAGCGGGCCCTGAGGACTCTACTAGGTTCACTATCTTTGAGGCTTAGCAAGCGCTAAGTTGTCCCAGCTGCTTACTAGCTACATGCCACCTGTTCTCTCCTCGCCCATAAAAGCGAGACCTGGTTCATAGGAGATGGGTCCTTAGGTGAGCTCTGGATGTTTGGTCTGGTTGGAACTCTGATGTGCATTACCAGCTCTCTAATGCCTCTGGAGTGGGAACTGACTTGGCCTCTTCGGGGTGCCTGCATTGGATCCCTGGACTTCGCATTTGGCTAGACTGGCCAAATTTGAGCTTCTCCATACCCTCACTCGAGGTGGCCACTTAAATCCCTGTGAATACCTTGAGCGCTCCGCGAATCCAGGTATTTTAGCTTACTGCCTGAACCCACTTATGCCGGTCTTGATTGATCCAGACCAGGCTTCTCCCACCAGTAGCTCGTGAGCTACTGGTAGATCTCCAGCTACCTGGAAGTAGCTCGCCAGTGTGCAGACCAGCCTACTAAAGTAGAAGCTAATGCTTGTTTGAATTATTATGTGTATCCCAAAATTAAAAAGTGTGCTTTTGAGGCAAAAATGTGTGTTTTCAGAGCTCATACGCTTAGCTGATGTGTGGAGCAAATGGCTGGATTTCAAAATAATATTTAAAACACATATTTGAGTTATAAATCATGAGGCATGGGGGAGACGTAACTAAAATTATTACCTTGGTGCTAGAGGACTTGAATCTGCGGCTGGCATGTATAAGCCATGCATATGCATTCCAAATTGATAATGCCATTTTCACATTACTGATGACAACCTTGCCTGATGCACTGAGGTAATCATTGATGGTAAACTTGAATGGGGTTGCCACTAATGTAATATTGTCTGGCATGCTCACTATTAGCACATTAGTAGCTCTGTATGATTTTCATTCTGACATGAGTAGCTATTATTACAGAAAAGGTTGGAGACCCCTGATCCAGACCAATCCGGATTTATTCCCACAAGGCAATACGGCGACAACACTAAACGTCTTATGCACCTTATTGACAAAATCCATCAAATCACAGATAGAAGCCATGTTCCTTTCCATCGATGCGGATAAAGTGTTTGACCGCGCTCTCTAGCCATATCTGCTCGAGGCCCTTTGACATTTTGGATTTGGTGACAAATTCATTAGATGGGTTTGCTGCATTTATAGTGCTCCCCATGTCTTTGTTCGGGTCAATGGAGTATCACCCTCCACGTTCCCTATAGTGCGCAGAACACAGCAGGGATGCCCCTTGTCTCCGCTCCTCTTTGCTCTATATATGGAGCCCATGGTGCAGAGATTAAGGGACAATCTGCAGATTACTGGAATTCCTTTTGGCACGGGCAGACACCTTATTAGCCTTTACGCTGAGGATGTTATTTTGTCACTATCTAAACCGACGACCTCGTTGCCACCGTTACTTATTGAACTCTTTCTGTTTGGAGAGGTCTCAAGCTTCAAAGTCGATCTCCAAAAATCACAGATCTTGAACCTCTCATTCTCTCCTCCCCAAGGACTCACACTACGGTCCCAGTTTCCCTTTACCTGGACACAGGAGGCCATCTCGTACTTGGGCATACAGATATCTGCAACTCTCCCCAAGATCTTGGCGTTTTATTATGGTACCTTTCACTCCCAGACGAACAGGACTTTATCCTCCCGCGCATACTTTATGTCTTCCAAAATATTCCTCTAGCACCCACAGAGGGTTTCTACAATTCCAGTGGGACAGCCAGATTTACAAATTCACTTGCCTGCCGTTCGGCCTGTCTTAAGCACCTAGGTGTTTCACCAAGCTGTTGAGACTGGCAATGGGATGGCTATGAGCATGGGGTGTGCAACTAATAGTATACATGGATGACATTCTTCTGATGCACCAGGAGAGACTAACTTTGCTCTTGCAACTTCAGATGACTCAGGCTCAGTTACAAGTTCTAGGATTTATACTGAACGACCAAAAGTCTGATTTAGTGCCGGCGCAACAGATGACCTTTCTGGGGTTCAAGGGCGACACAGTACACCAGTGCCTCCGGATGCCCCAAAAGAAGATGCTCTTGATTCGCTTGGAGTTGTGCAGAATCTTGCTGAGAGAGATTTTCCCTTTGGCCTAGATGGTGGGCCTTATGTCATCTTCGATACAAGCGATCTCTCTAGGCCCTACAATGCCTGAGGGCGCAACACCTCAGGAGGGGACTGATGTACACGCAGAAGATTTCTCTTTCCTCTTTCCTCAGAGGCTCAAATGGAGCTTTGGAGGGATATATAAGAAGACCTATAGTTTTCTCTCTATCTTGTGAAGGGTTAGCACACAGAGTACGGACGGGCTGTTTTGTTTGAACGATAAGCAAGTAGAAGGACAAGCCCTCTGGGATATTCCTCTTATCTCCACTTTTCTTTTGAGAAACGGTTAGGCATAGTCTTTCAGGCCAATAACAGGCCACACAACTTTAAATAAGAGTGAAAGTTGTCTTTTTGATTGTGTGGTATAATTTATAATTAGAATTTTTATGTGTGAAATAATTGTTTAAATATATCATTAATGTTCATAGTTTAATGTATAGGGTTCTATCATGAACTTAATTATTTTACACATACAAAGAAGTTGAATTTTGAGGTTAACTTCTTCTCTAAGAAAGCACTTTAAATGACTCCCACCATTATCTGTATTTGAAAAGCCTGTAAATCAGACTTCTCCAACGACTAGCTCATGAGCTGCTGGTAGCTCTCCAGCTACTTGTAAGTAGCTCTCTACTGTGCAATCCAGCCTATTAAATTAGAAGCTTTTGCTTGGTTGAATTAATGTACGTATCCCAAAATTGAAAAGGGGATATTTGATTGTTCAATCATGCATCATTGGGGAGAAAATAACTACATTGATGCCATGTGCATTGCACTTATGACTGTCATGTATTAACCATAGAGAGGCATTCCAAATACATAATGCATTTTTCACATTAATGCTAGCAACCCTGCATGATGAAATGAGGTGATTGTTGCTGGTAATCTTGCATGAAGTGGCTATTGTTGCAATCTTGTCTGATGTGGTCAATGTTTCCACACTAATAATATTAGTAGCTCAGGATGATTTTCATTTATCATAAGTAGCTCTTATTACATAAAAGGTTGTAGACCCCTGCTGTAAATAGTTCAACAAGTAAATGTCGTAGATATGCTCTATAAGGAAATATAAGAAGAATTTCCCTAAAACAATGATAATTTGTTTTTGTGTTTGCATTTATTGATAGGATTTGGATTTACACCACTTCAGTATATACACACACTTTATAACAATGATATTCCAATATGTATTTGAAAAAATGGTGACCTCGTTTTATAATTTTTAAGCACCCCTTAAGAATAGACTATTGTTGTAAAACAAAGATACTTTCGAACTTGTAAGTTTGTATTATAAAATGTGCAACCCTGAAAACAGTGTGTTTACCCAGATTTGTACCTGCAATGGAGCGCCAGGGGGTCCCCTCCAACGGATCCTTGTGAACAAAATATATATATGCCTCTTACACAACCCCGCCCCCTCCAAAGAACGGTTTCCATCACGAAGAAAATGCCCCATGGAGCTTTTTATAAAACTTTGTTCATGACTAGATTAATGAAAGGCGATCATTTATGACAGAGCGTTTGAGCACCTTTCTACAATGTAAGATACAGCAGAGCACTGGCAGTAATGGGTGTCACAATGTGATGTGTGTGGGGTATGAAGAAACCAGAGTTTGGGGGGGGTTTGACAGTTAAGGGTTAATATACTGTAGTAACGGCGTAGTGTTTTAATAAAGATGAAGAGGCGAGTTTCAGGCTTTCTTGTCATGAATAGGATGCTGGCCCCCAGGGGAAGTAAGGGTCGCAGACAAGTATTCCCCCAGGTTGCTTTGTGCAGGGACCGGAAGGACAAGGTAGGGATAGCGCCAGTTAGGGGAAGGGGAGGTTGTTAGAGAGCTATATAGCTGTCAGGAGAGGAGGATCCGGCCTCTCCCGGACTCCAAACACCACCGGGAGGAGCTGTTAAATAAAAGTGTAAGAAAGGTTAGTGGGAAAAATAAGTGGGAGGCCTACCTTGTCGAGACAGCAGGAGCAGTGGCAGGCATGTCTAGGCCTGACAGCGACGCGGTCCGGGCGGCGCTGACAGCCCTGGGAGTGGCAGGCAGGGACGACTTGCTGCGACCGGGCGTCCTCAACCAGGCCTGGGTCAGGATGCGCTGCCCGACGCGATCCGCGTCGGGCGGGGTCGCAGCTGCGGTGGCGGCTTATCTCCCTGAGCCACCGCCCGCAGGGAAAATAATTGGAGGCCGTGGGCAGGGCACGAAGAGAGAGACTGGTGGAGTGAAGCACGGAGGCAGGAGGAAAAGCCTCCCAGCATGGCTCCCGTCTCCAAAGCCTATCGAGGAGGGTGGGACCTGCCCACACGGAACAGGTGCAGCATGATCAGCTGCAAAGGGGACTGGCCAAGTGGAGACAGAGCTCCCGGGGTAACCGGGCGATTGATCTATCGGTGAGGCCCCCCCCCTGGGAATACAGAGAGGAGCAAACCTGGCGCTTTGGAGGGAATGGGGCCTGCAAATAAAAAATCAAAATGGGCCATGCCTGGACCAAGCCTAGCAGGAAGGGGGGGGGGCTCCCATGAGGTGCTGGGAGGTGGGCCTGGGTGCCCAGACAAGTAAATGGCAGGGTATTGACCTGGAGGTGAAGATAAGGGAGGAACGCCTCCTCATCCAACAGATGGAGGAGAGGTGGGCACACATGTGTGAGGCCAGGGAGAGGGCGGCAGCCCTCCCACCTGAGAGGGAGGCCCCTGAAGCACACACTTGGGCAGCTGAGTCTGGGGCAGATGGGCTCAGGCAGCGGAGTCTAGGGCAGGTGGGCTACACAGTAGGGGGCAGTGTGTGTGGGTCCCAGAGGATCAGGACAGGGAAGGGAGGATAGGGACAGCCGGGACGGCTAGTGGGCTCGGTGGTGTTCGGGACCCCCCAGGTTGGAGCAGCCTGGGGGAGGAGGGGGGGGGGAACGAGACCGTCAGGTGAGGCCGAGAGAAAGGTGGCGAAGCCAACGGGGTGCAAAACGGCCCCTGGACGTTGGCCAGAAGCAGTAGGAGGGTCAGCGGAGGCCTGCCCTCCGACAAGGGCTCGTGCACAGGGACTGACCGCCAAAGATGGCTCGGCGCGGAAGGAATCAGCTGTGCAAGGGAAAAAGACGGTGGTGCAGGAGCCTGTGTGTGATGAGGCAGAAGGGGATGCAGAGCTGGTGCTGGATTATGAGAATGAGTGACGAATGGGAAGAAGGAGAGCTGCATGATGACGAAGAGGATGCTGTGGGGAGGCCCGGGCGGACAACCAAAGATGTTGTTTTTCAGCTGACTACCACGGACACAGGGACCAGCAAGCACGTGGGGCCCCGGAGCGGTGGAACACGATGCAAGGACAAGCCCGTCGACAGTGGAGTATTGCCAGGTAAAAGCAAATGGTGGGCTGCATGGGATGTGGGGAATGAAGGTGCAAAAAAGAAACCTTGCAGGTCGTGGGGGACGGGGTGGTGAGTGAACCGAGATCCGGGTGACCAGGTGCAATAGCCGCGCCTGCAGAACACACGAAAAAGGACAGCGGTAAGCAGATGGTGGGTACTGGGGTCCAGACAGACGGTACAGTGGGGGCAGAGGGGAAGGACGAAAAGGCAGAGGATAAATGTAACAAGAAACTACTATACGTGGGGTTAGCGATGCCGTTGGGATCTCACTTGTCGGAAAAGACCAAAAACAGAATCTGGAAACATGAATACGTTGATGTTTTCAAGCTACTTCACAGGGAGATACAGGCCAAAGTGGGCTCTAAGGAAGAAGAGTGGGAATTCACCAGGAGGCCGAGGGTGCCCATTAACATGGAGAACAGGACATCTGCCTTTTTGATTTATGCTAGCATCTACTGCGAGAAGCATCTAGATAGAGCAATAGCTTTGCTGAAGTACATGGACATTATTCACAAGGCGCAGATGCATTTTGGGGGATATGCTTGGTTGAGCTATGATGAAGGGTCAGCATTAACCCAGATAAGCCATGGGAGAGGTGGATTCGGAACTCTGGATGCAGTGGATGTCGTCCACCCAATCCTGGGCTTCCACACATACAGCCAGCGGCCTGCCAGTGACATATCAGCCTTTTCAGCCTCGTCCCGCCCCACAAGGGGTGGGGGAGCAGGATATCCTCAAAAGCAGTCAAGATCCACCACGGGGGCATGTTGGAATTTTAATAAGGGATTTTGCTCCAGGCACTCCTGCAGATTCAAGCATGAATGCTCCAAGCGCGGAGGGCGTCACCCGATCACACAGTGTTTCACTTTGGATACCCCTGCAGAGCAGTGGAAGGCATCTAGAGGTCGGGGCAGTCTGGACAGAAGGGCCCCTACCCTAGTTAGAGTAGAGGCCATGGTCCCAAGGCTCTCGGTTTACCTGGACAAGGAGGCTGCTTTGAGGTTAAAATGGGGTTTTACCGAGGGGTTCCGGGTTGGGTACCATGGTCCGATGGGGTGTAGATGGGCAGACAACTTGAAGTCAGCAAGGGAATTCCCTCAGGTGGTAGCAGCAAAGTTGGAAAAGGAAGTATCGGAGGGTAGGATTGCTGGACCATTTTTCGAATGGCCAATGGCGGATTTAATAATTTCACCCTTGGGAGTAGTGCCAAAAAAGGAGGCAGGAGAATTTAGGATGATTCACCACCTATCCTGGCCGGAAGGTGGGTCGGTAAATGATTTCATCGTGAAGGAGGACTCCAGGGTGTTTTGTATGCCTCGGTGGACAATGCTATCTGCCTGGTGCGGGGCTGTGGGCGGGGAGCGGAAATGGCAAAATGCAATGTCAAGTCCGCTTTTCGCCTGCTGCCCATTCACCAAATGATTTCCCCCTGCTTAGTATGCAATTTGAGGGTGCCATTTACGTGGATAAAGTCTTGCCAATGGGTTGTGCCATCCCCTGTGCCTTGTTTGAGTTGCTCAGTACCTTCCTGCAGTGGGTGCTCACCAAGAGATGTGGTCACCGGGGAGTGTTGCATTACCTTGATGATTTCTTGTTTGTGGGAACGAGGGATTCAGGAGAGTGTGGTCGGGCGCTACACTACTTTGAGGACCTTATGCAGGAATGGCACCGGAGAAAACATCAGGGCCCAGTTCTGTGCTGACTTTCTTGGGCATTGAACTGGATTTGGTGCGATGGGTGGCTCGCTTGCCGAAGGAGAAGGTTGAGGAAATCCAGGCTTTTTTATTACAGGTGATTGGTGAGCAACGTATCGAATTGAGAGTGGTGCAGAAGTTGCTTGGCTTCCTGAATTTTGCATGCAGGGTGGTGAGAGCAGGGAGGACTTTTTGCAGGCGGCTCGGCATGGTCATATCAGGGGCAGAGATGCCGCACCACATGGTGTGAATCTCCTTAGGGGGCAGGGCGGATTTGGGGGTGTGGCAGCCGTTCCTTGAGGACTTCAATGGGGTGCCTATTGAATTTCTGGAAGAGAATACAGTCTGGCAAGTTCAGATTTTCTCGGATGCAGCTGGGGCCCTGGGCTTTGGGCTGTTTTGGGATGGGAGATGGTGCGCGGAGAAGTGGCCGCCACACTGGTTGAGGCAGGGACGGAGCATTGCTTTCTTGGAGATTTTTCCATTGCTGGTAGCGCTAGCGATGTGGGGAGAGGAACTAAGGAACAGGACAGTGCTTTTCCATGTGGACAACATGACTGTGGTGAAACTTGTGAACAGACAGAGCAAGGGATCTGAGGGTGTTACGGTTGTTGCGGAGGTTCATGTTGGCGGGCTTGCGACTTAATGTTGCTTTTCGGGCAAAGCATGTACTGGGAGCCAGCAATAATATCCGGATTCCTTGTCTCGTTCGCAGTGGCACCGTTTCCGGAGCCTGGCGCCAGGAGCACAAGAATGCAAGACAGAGCTGCCGGAGGACATCTGGGCCTGGGGGGGAATGAGAGTGATTTGTCTGGTCAAAAAGTCCTTAGCTGAGTCTACCAGGAGGAGCTACAGGCTGGCATAGAGCGAGTTTGAGGAATTCATGGGCCTTTCTGCAGAAGTGCTGCGCCGTAAGCGGCAGGACACTGAAAAGGGAGTTTTGTTCTTGGTTGCATTGATAAGGGTTTGTCGCATACAACTATTGAGGGCAAATTAGCTGGGATCTCATTTTATGGTAAACTGTACTTGGGTTTTGACCCTTCCAAAGATGAGATTTTGGGAAAAATGCTGAAGGGATGGGGTAGGGAACGCGAGGGAGGGGTGCTCCACGGGACGGCATCACATTTGAGCTGTTACAAGAGCTGTTGGGGATGTTGCCATTGTGCTGTTATGATCCGTTTGAGGTTGCACTGTTTAGACTTTGCATGAGTTGGATGTTTTTGGGGCATTCAGAGTCTTGGAGCTTTAGGGAACAGCTCGCCAACAGGGGGTTTTGTATGAAGAGGTGCGTTTGGATCAAGGGTGATTGGGGATATGGTTGAGGCGATCCAAGACAGATCAAGCTGGCAGGGGGTGCTGGGTATGGCTGACCGAGAGTGTTTGTAGTGAGGGCTATCCGGTGAAGGAGTGGCAAAGTTTCAATTTGTTGACTGGGAGGTGCTTAACCCTTTAGGTGCTTGCGTCGGCCAATGGCCGATGCAAGCACGACCTCCCTGGTGCGGCTCACGTCCATTGGCCGTCATCAGGGAGGCCCCCCTTTAAACCTCTGGTGCAAAGCACTGGAGATTGTTTTTTTAAATTTCCCCTGGGGGAGACACGGAAAGCTTTCCGCGTCTCCCCCCGCCCGCCCTCCCGCCCATCTGTGACATCAGCGCGCCACGAGGCGCTCTGACATCACTGATTTCCCCACCGGAGCCGAGGACAGCCGCAGGTAAGGCCGCGCTCGACTCCGATGGGGAAATCAGGCCGAAAACGGCCTCCCCAGCTTTCAGGGAGGCCTCGTTTGAAAGGGGAGAGTCTCCCCTTTCAAACGAGGCCTTCCTGGAAGGGTTTCCTGGCCGTGGATCGCGGCAGCACTGCGATCCACAGCCAGGAAACCCCACTAGACACCAGGGATGTCCTTGGGGGAGTCGGCCCTAGTGGTAATGGGTCGGCCGCCCCCCAGGGGCATATTTTATTATAAAAGAATGTTGGCTTTCCTTGGGGGGCGCGATCGCCCCCCGAAAATGTAAAAAATGTTTTTTTTAAATGGCGGCGATATTGGCAGGGGGTCGCGCCCCCATGCAGAGTGGCCGACCCCCTGTGGGGGCAATTTTTTTTTATTTGGCAAAAAGGTAGCCCTTGGTTCAGAGTCGTGCCTTTTGCTTAAATGGTGTAAATCCGTTCAGTAGTTCCTGAGAAAATCAAAAGTAAAATCACATATATATCTATGGCCGCGTAGGGTCCGCGTACCCTCCTGATCACGAGCTGTATGGTAATTGGCTGTCAACACTCCAAATCAGGAAGTGTTGGCAGCCATCTTGTTCCTCGGTAGAACCGAGGAACAAGAAAGCAGTAAAACAACTGCGCAAAACGCAAAAAGGGGGCAGGGTAGAAACACCCTGACCCCCTAGGCCTGCTCAGGGGGTACTACAATGACCCCCAGGGCCCCCCCAATTTTTTTTTTTTTTTTTAAATTGGCAAAAAACGCGCTGGGTGCGTGGATCCTGCCGATAAAAAAAAACAAAAAACGAGCGCGAGCCCCTGCGCTTCGTGGTTAATTGGCCCCGGGTGGGCCAAGTCCCGGGGGGCATGCAGGGGTTTATTAATAATTATATGGGGGGCCTCTAAGGCCCCCCCAAGCCCCGGGGACCGCCACCCCCCGGGGCTTTAAACAAAATGGTGTGGGAGGGCTCTGAGCCCTCCCGCAGCCCCGGGGACCGCCACCCCCGGGGCTTCTTTTTTAAAATTAAAATTAGTTGTGTGGGGGGGGCTCCAGCCCCCCCACACGCCCCGGGGACCGCCACCAACCCGGGGCACTAAATCGTTAAATATGGGGGTCCGTTACGGACCCCCAGAGCCCCGGGAATCACCACCTCCCCGGGGCTTTCAACATGTTGGGAGGGGGGCCGCGTGGCCCCCCTCCCGGAGCCCTTGATGGCCCTGGGGACCACAGGATATCCTCAAAAGCAGTCAAGATTCACCACGGGGGCATGTTGGAATTTTAATAAGGGATTTTGCTCCAGGCACTCCTGCAGATTCAAGCATGAATGCTCCAAGTGCGGAGGGCGTCACCCGATCACACAGTGTTTCACTTTGGATACCCCTGCAGAGCAGTGGAAGGCATCTAGAGGTCGGGCAGTCTGGACAGAAGGGCCCCTACCCCAGTTAGAATAGAGGCCATGGTCCCAAGGCTCTCGGTTTACCTGGACAAGGAGGCTGCTTTGAGGTTAAAATGGGGTTTTACCTAGGGGTTCCGGGTTGGGGACCATGGTCCGATGGGGTGTAGATGGGCAGACAACTTGAAGTCAGCAAGGGAATTCCCTCAGGTGGTAGCAGCAAAGCTGGAAAAGGAAGTATCGGAGGGTAGGATTGCTGGACCATTTTTCGAATGGCCAATGGCGGATTTAATCATTTCACCCTTGGGAGTAGTGCCAAAAAAGGAGGCAGGAGAATTTAGGATGATTCATCACCTATCCTGGCCGGAAGGCGGGTCGGTAAATGATTTCATCGTGAAGGAGGACTCCAGGGTGTTTTGTATGCCTCGGTGGACAATGCTATCTGCCTGGTGCGGGGCTGTGGGCGGGGAGCGGAAATGGCAAAATGCAATGTCAAGTCCGCTTTTCGCCTGCTGCCCATTCACCAAATGATTTCCCCCTGCTCAGTATGCAATTTGAGGGTGCCATTTACGTGGATAAAGTCTTGCCAATGGGTTGTGCCATCCCCTGTGCCTTGTTTGAGTTGCTCAGTACCTTCCTGCAGTGGGTGCTCACCAAGAGCTGTGGTCACCGGGGAGTGTTGCATTACCTTGATGATTTCTTGTTTGTGGGAACGAGGGATTCAGGAGAGTGTGGTCGGGCGCTACACTACTTTGAGGACCTTATGCAGGAATGGCACCGGAGAAAACATCAGGGCCCAGTTCTGTGCTGACTTTCTTGGGCATTGAACTGGATTTGGTGCGATGGGTGGCTCGCTTGCCGAAGGAGAAGGTTGAGGAAATCCAGGCTTTTTTATTACAGGTGATTGGTGAGCAACGTATCGAATTGAGAGTGGTGCAGAAGTTGCTTGGCTTCCTGAATTTTGCATGCAGGGTGGTGAGAGCAGGGAGGACTTTTTGCAGGCGGCTCGGCATGGTCATATCAGGGGCAGAGATGCCGCACCACATGGTGTGAATCTCCTTAGGGGGCAGGGCGGATTTGGGAGTGTGGCAGACGTTCCTTGAGGACTTCAATGGGGTGCCTATTGAATTTCTGGAAGAGAATACAGTCTGGCAAGTTCAGATTTTCTCGGATGCAGCTGGGGCCCTGGGCTTTGGGCTGTTTTGGGATGGGAGATGGTGCGCGGAGAAGTGGCCGCCACACTGGTTGAGGCAGGGACGGAGCATTGCTTTCTTGGAGATTTTTCCATTGCTGGTAGCGCTAGCGATGTGGGGAGAGGAACTAAGGAACAGGACAGTGCTTTTCCATGTGGACAACATGACTGTGGTGAAACTTGTGAACAGACAGAGCAAGGGATCTGAGGGTGTTACGGTTGTTGCGGAGGTTCATGTTGGCGGGCTTGCGACTTAATGTTGCTTTTCGGGCAAAGCATGTACTGGGAGCCAGCAATAATATCCGGATTCCTTGTCTCGTTCGCAGTGGCACCGTTTCCGGAGCCTGGCGCCAGGAGCACAAGAATGCAAGACAGAGCTGCCGGAGGACATCTGGGCCTGGGGGAATGAGAGTGATTTGTCTGGTCAAAAGTCCTTAGCTGAGTCTACCAGGAGGAGCTACAGGCTGGCATAGAGCGAGTTTGAGGAATTCATGGGCCTTTCTGCAGAAGTGCTGCGCCGTAAGCGGCAGGACACTGAAAAGGGAGTTTTGTTCTTGGTTGCATTGATAAGGGTTTGTCGCATACAACTATTGAGGGCAAATTAGCTGGGATCTCATTTTATGGTAAACTGTACTTGGGTTTTGACCCTTCCAAAGATGAGATTTTGGGAAAAATGCTGAAGGGATGGGGTAGGGAACGCGAGGGAGGGGTGCTCCACGGGACGGCATCACATTTGAGCTGTTACAAGAGCTGTTGGGGATGTTGCCATTGTGCTGTTATGATCCGTTTGAGGTTGCACTGTTTAGACTTTGCATGAGTTGGATGTTTTTGGGGCATTCAGAGTCTTGGAGCTTTAGGGAACAGCTCGCCAACAGGGGGTTTTGTATGAAGAGGTGCGTTTGGATCAAGGGTGATTGGGGATATGGTTGAGGCGATCCAAGACGGATCAAGCTGGCAGGGGGTGCTGGGTATGGCTGACCGAGAGTGTTTGTAGTGAGGGCTATCCGGTGAAGGAGTGGCAAAGTTTCAATTTGTTGACTGGGAGGTGCTTAACCCTTTAGGTGCTTGCGTCGGCCAATGGCCGATGCAAGCACGACCTCCCTGGTGCGGCTCACGTCCATTGGCCGTCATCAGGGAGGCCCCCCTTTAAACCTCCGGTGCAAAGCACTGGAGATTGTTTTTTTAAATTTCCCCTGGGGGAGACACGGAAAGCTTTCCGCGTCTCCCCCCGCCCGCCCTCCCGCCCATCTGTGACATCAGCGCGCCACGAGGCGCTCTGACATCACTGATTTCCCCACCGGAGCCGAGGACAGCCGCAGGTAAGGCCGCGCTCGACTCCGATGGGGAAATCAGGCCGAAAACGGCCTCCCCAGCTTTCAGGGAGGCCTCGTTTGAAAGGAGAGTCTCCCTTTCAAGCGAGGCCTTCCTGGAAGGAGTTTCCTGGCCGTGGATCGCGGCAGCACTGCGATCCACGGCCAGGAAACCCACTAGACACCAGGGATGTCCTTGGGGAGTCGGCCCTAGTGGTAATGGGTCGGCCCCCCCAGGGGCATATTTTATTATAAAAGAATGTTGGCTTTCCTTGGGGGGCGCGATCGCCCCCCGAAAATGTAAAAAATGTTTTTTTTAAATGGCGGCGATATTGGCAGGGGGTCGCGCCCCCATGCAGAGTGGCCGACCCCCTGTGGGGGCAATTTTTTTTTATTTGGCAAAAAGGTAGCCCTTGGTTCAGAGTCGTGCCTTTTGCTTAAATGGTGTAAATCCGTTCAGTAGTTCCTGAGAAAATCAAAAGTAAAATCACATATATATCTATGGCCGCGTAGGGTCCGCGTACCCTCCTGATCACGAGCTGTATGGTAATTGGCTGTCAACACTCCAAATCAGGAAGTGTTGGCAGCCATCTTGTTCCTCGGTAGAACCGAGGAACAAGAAAGCAGTAAAACAACTGCGCAAAACGCAAAAAGGGGCAGGGTAGAAACACCCTGACCCCCTAGGCCTGCTCAGGGGGTACTACAATGACCCCCAGGGCCCCCCCAATTTTTTATTTTTTTTAAAAAATTGGCAAAAAACGCGCTGGGTGCGTGGATCCTGCCGATAAAAAAAAACAAAAAACGAAGCGCGGGCCCCTGCGCTTCGTGGTTAATTGGCCCCCGGGTGGGCCAAGTCCCGAGGGCATGCAGGGGTTTATTAATAATTATATGGGGGCCTCTAAGGCCCCCAAGCCCCGGGGACCGCCACCCCCGGGGCTTTAAACAAAATGGTGTGGGAGGGCTCTGAGCCCTCCCGCAGCCCGAGGACCGCCACCCCGGGGCTTCTTTTTAAAATTAAAATTAGTTGTGTGGGGGGGCTCCAGCCCCCCACACGCCCGGGACCGCCACCAACCCGGGGCACTAAATCGTTAAATATGGGGGTCCGTTACGGACCCCCAGAGCCCCGGGAACCACCACCTCCCCGGGGCTTTCAACATGTTGGGAGGGGGGCCGCGTGGCCCCCCTCCCGGAGCCCTTGATGGCCCTGGGGACCACCACCCCCCAGGGCCGGCTCCTGCAGTGTCCCGGGGTGCCTACCCCGGGACACTGTAGTTTGCTATGACAGGACGGGAGCATCGCGGCTCCCGTCCTGTCATAGCAAACTGCTTTGAATTTTGGAAGAGAGGCAGGAAACCTGCTCTCTCTTCCAAAATTCAAAGCAAATTGCTTTCCACACGGGGAGCTGCATCTTAGCAGCTCCCCATGTGGAAAAGCAATGCCGGCTCCCGAGGGACGCGGGGAGCCGGCGGGACCGTGGGGGATTGGGGACCCCCACGGTCCCCAATGGAGAGGGCCAGCCCCGGGGGATGGGGTCCCCGGGGCAAGTAGTGGCCCAGGAGGGGGGCCACGCAGCCCCCCTCCCAATTTAAAAAAAAAAAAAATAAGGGCAATGCCGGTCCGGGGGATGGGGTCCCCGGGGCCAATAGAGGCCCAGGGAAGGGGGGCCACGTAGCCCCCTTCCCGTTTAAAAAAAAAAAGAAAATGCTCAGGCCCCGGGGGATGGGGTCCCCGGGGCCAAAAGTGGCCGAGGGAAAGGGGGCCACGCAGCCCCCCTCCCATACAAAAAAAAAAGTTTTTAAAAAAAAGACCGGCATCGTGCCGGAGGCCCCGCCCCCACGCTGCAGCAGTCTGCAAACGCGCCCTGGCGCGATTGCAGATGGGGAACGAACTCCCCTTGAATACTGGGGGTGCCTGGGGGCCAACTAGCCCACCAGGGACCTCCAGTATGCGCCAGGGAGCTGCGTTGCTGAGAGGTGTACAGAGGCCACCCCCCTTTTTACACCTCTCTGCAACGCAGCTCTGTGGCGCTTTTTGGAGGTACATGGTGGGCTACTTGGACTCCAGGGACCCTCAGGATTCAAGGGGAGTTAATCCCCCAACTTAAAACGCGCCACGGGGCGCGTTTGCACAGTGGTGAAGGGAGGGGGCAGGGCTTCAGGTGACATGTGTGCAAACAGGCCCTGTGGCGTGTTTTAAGTTCAGGAATTAATTCCTCTTCAATCCTGAGGGTCCCTGGGGCCAACTAGCCCACCAGGTACCTCCAGTAAACGCCACGGAGCTGCGTTGCAGAGTGTTGTAAAAAGGGGCGTGGCCTCTGAACACCTCTCTGCAACGCAGCTCTCTGGCGCATACTGGAGGTACCTGGTGGGCTAGTTGGCCCCTAGGGACCCTCGGGATTGAGGAGGAATTAATTCTCCAACTTAAAACGCACCACAGGGCGTGTTTGCAGACATGTCACCTCAGGCCCCACCCCCTTCCTTCACCATTGTGCAAATATTCCTCTAAAATCAGCCGAACTACGAATTCCGATTTACTCACCTGTTATCAGGAGAGACCTCAGTGCTGCATCTTTGAGCCCAGTACTGATCCTGAAAAGTAATTCTAACTGTACTTATCAGGCAGTAACTTGAATTTCCTTCCATAGGCTAACATTGACTGGTTTCACTTGGAAATTCTTCTAAGTGTGGAGTTTTGGAACTTTATAATATTCCTCTAAAATCAGCTGAACTACAAATTCCAATTTAATCACCTGTTATCAGGAGAGACCTCAGTGCTGCATCTTTGAGCCCAGTACAGATCCTGAAAAGTAATTCTAACCGTACTTACCAGTAACTTGAATTTCCTTCCATAGGCTAACATTGACTGGTTTCACTTGGAAATTCTTTTAAGTGTGGAGTTTTGGAACTTTATAATATTCCTCTAAAATCAGCCGAACTACGAATTCCGATTTACTCACCTGTTATCAGGAGAGAACCCAGTGCTGCATCTTTTAGCCCAGCACTGACCCTGAAAGGTAATTCTAACCGTACTTACCAGTAACTTGAATTTCCTTCCATAGGAATCCAGTGTCTGGTTTTCAGCAGAAAAGTTTCTCAGTGTCGATTTTCACAAACTACAAATATTCCTTAAAAATCGCCTGTATGACTTAAACGCATTCTTTCAACTGTTTACAGGAGATGCACCAGTGCTGGATCCAGGATCCACCACTGAGTAAGAAAAAGTAACGATAACACTACTTACCTGCTAAGTGAATTTCCTCCTATAGGATAACATTGGTGATTCTATGTGAAGAAGTTTCTAAGTGTCAACTTTTAAAATCCAATAATATTCCTTAAAAATCACTACTGTAACCAAAACGCTTTTACTCAACTGTTTACAGGAGATGTCCCAGGACTGAATCTAGGATCCAGTCCTGTGGTTAGAAAAGTAATCCATAAAGTAACTAATTGCATTTAGCTAGAAATTCACATTGAGCTCAATGTTGCATTGTGTTTGAAATTGTGTTGCCCATTGCAACAACTGTAACTACTGTACTTAAAAGTCTATTGCCTATTTGCAAAGTATTTAAACTAAAGTAATTCATTCTGAGAAAGTATATTTTGTCATGTAATGTATAATGTAATTACAATGTAATTTAAAAAATAAAATATCTAAAAATAAATAGTTAAAAAAAATGTAGTAAATCAGTATCAAAAAAAATAAATATAACAATTAATACATTTAAAAATTGCCATTTACAAAACCTTTGAAATTCACTGAAAAAAACCATAGGTTTCAGACATGTTAGGAATTAGCATTTAAAAAACCTTTGAAATTCACTGAAAAAACCATAGGTTTCATGCTTGTTATAGTTAGGAATTAGCATTTTAAAAACCTTTGAAATTCACTGGAAAAACCATAGGTTTTAGGGACAGTTATAGTTAGTTGGACATTGCACTCGTACAAAACCCGTGAAATTCCCCCGTTATAGTTAGTTCAGCTAACTATAACTCGTGCCCCCGCAATGCACTGCTGATGACGTCACATATTACATCACTCATGACATGGTCAGTGACATCACTGATGACATCTCAAATGACATCACTGATGACATCACTGATGACATCATCCACGTGATAATCTGATGCACCTCCTCACACCCTAATATAACCTTTGATACACCCACTCTAAATAACAGGCTGCCATTCGCAAAACCATAGACACTCCAACACCAATAACTACATACCCACTCACTGATTCTTAGGTCTACACACACATCCACTAACTCACCCGTACAGTCACTCATACTTACGGTCACTCAGTACAGGACTATCATATGCACTCATACTCCTATATAGACACTCACACACCGCCACTCATCCATAGAGGTACTCACACACCTAGTCAGTCATGCAAATAATTATTCACACCGCCATTTACTCACCTATACAGTCATACACACACCAGCTCACTTACTCATACAAATACTAGCACATTTTTACACTCTTATATAATCACTGATACAAGCACACACTCATCCATACAGCCACTCTCACAATCACACACTCTCACTTATAGCCATTTATATACTCCAACACACATATATACTGCCTTTCACATATGTAGTTACTCACACATGTACCACTGGGACATACATTCACTCACTAACACACTCTTACACACACTTACCCACCCATACAGTCTATCACAGATGCACTCTTCAAACCATCCACCCAGTGAATCACCCACTCACACATCTATGCAGAGTCACACACACCCCACTCACACAAACACTCAGGCACCCATACAGATACTCAGACAACCAATCAATAACTCATGTAGACACTCATGTAGCTATTCACAAACCCATGCAGCCACTTACACAGCAACAGACAGACGGACTCAGACATTCACCCAGTTTAGTCACTAACCCATGCATTCAGTAAGATACGTTTAATCACTCACTTATAGACTCAGTCACGCACCTACTAAATCATCCATTCAGATGCTTATACACCCACTCATTCTTCAATACGCCTTTCCCTATATATATTAAACATATTTAAAGTTTACAGAAAAACACAGTCACTGGATGATGTCATCAGTGATGTCATTTGAGATGTCGTCAGTGATGTCATCAGTGATGTCACTGACCATGTCATGAGTGATGTAATATGTGACGTCATCAGCAGTGCATTGCGGGGGCGCGAGTTATAGTTAGCTGAACTAACTATAACGGGGGAATTTCACAGGTTTTGTACGAGTGCAATGTCCAAGTAACTATAACTGTCCCTAAAACCTATGGTTTTTTCAGTGAATATATATATAGATACATATATATAAATATATGTAGAGATAAAATCTTCTATGTATATGTATATATATATGTGTCTGTGTGTGTGTGTGTATATATAGCACAGAAAAAACCATAGGTTTTACAGACGTTATAGTTAGAAATGAGCATTTAAAAAACTTTAGAAATTCAGTGAAAAAAACCATAGGTTTTAGGGACGTTATAGTTAGTTGGACATTTCACTCATATAAAACCAGAGAAATTCCACTGTTATAGTTAGTTCAGCTAACTATATCTCGCGCACCCGCAATCCACTGCTCATGACGTCACATATTGCATTATTCATGACATGGTCAGTGACATCACTGATGACATCTCAAATGACATCACTGATGACATCATCCGCGTAAAAAACTGATGCATCTCCTCACACTCTAATATAACCTTTAATACACCCACTGTAAAATACAGACAACCATTTTCAAAATCGTTAACACACCAATACCAGTTACTACATACGCACTCACTGATTGCTAGGTCTACACACACATCTACTCATTCATCCATACAATCACTCATACATGCAGTCACTCATAAATACAACACTATCACATGCACTCATACACCTATACAGACAATCACACACCGCCACTCATCCATGCAGTTACTCACACACCTACTTAGTCATGCAAAGAATCTATCACAGTCCCATTTACTCACCTATACAATTATACACACACCACCTCACTTATTCATACAGATACTAACGCATACTTACTCTATTATATAATCAGTGCTACAAGTACAGACACATCTATACAGCCAGTCTCAAAATCACCAACTATCATGTAGAGTCCATGATATACTTCAACTCTCACATACACTGCCTTTTACATATGTAGTTACTTGGACATGTACCACTGAGACATCCATTCACTCACCAACACACCGATACACACATTCACGCACCCATTTACGTGTTTCCACATGCACTGTTGAACCATACATCCAGTGAATCAACCACTCACACATCTATGCACAGAGTCACACACCTTAGACCCACCCACACACACACACTCAATCTCCCCCAAAAAATACTCAAACAACCAATCAATAACCTATATAGACACTCATATAGCTACTGACCAACCCATGCAGCAGCTTGCACAACAACAGACAGACTGATACAGACATTTACACAGTTTAGTCACTAACCCATGCATTCAGTAAGACACATTTAATCACTCACTTATACAGCCAGTCACCCTCCTACTAAATGCTCTATCCAGACACTTATACACCAACTCATTCTTCAATACA
This sequence comes from Calotriton arnoldi, assembly GCA_963921515.1. Classification (NCBI taxonomy): domain Eukaryota; kingdom Metazoa; phylum Chordata; class Amphibia; order Caudata; family Salamandridae; genus Calotriton; species Calotriton arnoldi. The sequence continues at coordinate 297,350 of CAWUFW010007701.1, forward strand.
CCTAGAAATATATATAAAACATATTTAAAAATTACAGAAACACATAGTCACGGGATGATGTCATCAGTGATCAATCAATCAATCAATCATTTGTAGAGCGCGCTACTCACCCGTGACGGTCTCAAGGCGCTGGGGGGGGGCAGCTACTGATCGAACAGCCAGGTCTTGAGGAGTCTCCGGAAGGTCAGCAGGTCCTGGGTCCGACGCAGGTGGATGGGGAGGGTGTTCCAAGTCTTGGCGGCGAGGTGGGAGAAGAATCTGCCGCCGGTGGTTGTTCGGTGTATGCGTGGGATGGTGGCGAGGTCAGCGGAGCGGAGCTAGCGGTTGGGGGTGTAGAAGGTGAGTCGCTTGTTGAGGTATGCTGGTCCAGTGTCGTGGAGTGCCTTGTGAGCGTGGGTGAGGAGCTTGAAGGTGATCTCTTGTTGACGGAAAGCCAGTGTAGGTCCTTCAGGTGGGCAGTGATGTGGCTGTGGCAGGGAATGTCGAGGATGAGGCGTGCGGAGGCGTTCTGTATGCGTTGGAGTCTCTTCTGGAGTTTGGTTGTGGTGCCCGCATAGAGGGCGTTGCCGTAGTCCAGCCTGCTGGTGACGAGGGCCTGGGTGACCGTCCTTCTGGTTTCAGTGGGGATCTATCTGTAGATCTTACGAAGCATATGGAGGGTGTTGAAGCCGGAGGAGGAGATGGCGTTGACTTGTTGGGTCATTGACAGCGAGGAGTCCAGGATGAATCCTAGGTTGCGTGCGTGGTTGGTGGGTGTCGGTGCATCTCCCACTGAGGCTGGCCACCAGGAGTCGTCCCAGGCGGAAGGGGTGGAGCCGAGGATGAGGACCTCCGTCTGTTCAGAGTTCAGTTTCAGGCGGCTGCTCTTCATCCGTTCGGCGACGGCCTTCATTCCTGTGTGAAAGTTGGTTTTGGCAGTGCCGGGGTCTTTGGTGAGGGAGAGGATCAGCTGGGTGTCGTCGGCGAATGAGACTATGTTGAGGTCGTGTGATCCGACGATGTTGGCGAGTGGTGTCATGTAGACGTTGAAGAGGGTCGGGCTGAGGGATGATCCTTGGGGTACGCCGCAGGTGATCTTGGTGGCTTCGGATCGGAATGGAGGGAGGCGGACTCTCTGGGTTCTGTCGGTGAGGAAGGAGGTGATCCAGTCCAGGGCTTTGTCGCGGATTCCTGCGTTGTAGAGGCGTGTGAGAAGGGTGTGGTGGCAAACGGTGTCGAAGGTGGCCGAGAGGTCCAGGAGGATGAGGGCCGCGGTTTCGCCGTTGTCCAGCAGGGCCCTGATGTCGTCGGTGGCGGCGATGAGGGCGGTTTCGGTGCTGTGGTTGGCGCGGAATCCAGATTAGGACGAGTCCAGGGCGTTGTTTTCTTCGAGGAATTGGGTCAGTTGTCTGTTGGCGATCTTTTCGATGACTTTTGCCGGGAACGGGAGCAGCGAGATTGGCCGGAAGTTCTTGAGGTCCTCCGGGTCGGCCTTGGGTTTCTTGAGCAGGGCGTTGATCTCAGCGTATTTCCAGCTCTCCGGGAAGGTGGCGGTCTCAAATGAGTTGTTGAATATCTTGCGGAGTTGGGGTGCGATGATGGAGCTCGCTTTGTTGAAGATGTGGTGGGGGCAGGGGTCTGATGGTGAGCCGGAGTGGATGGTGTTCATGGTCTTGATGGTGTCTTCGTCACTGACGAGAGTCCAGGAGATCAGGCGGCCGGTGTGACTGGGGGGCGGTGAGTCTGGGGTGATGGCGGTTGTCGGAGAGGTGTGGGTGTTGAAGCTGTCGTGGATGTCTGCGATCTTTCGGTGGAAGAAGGTAGCAGAGCTCTTGTGATGGCGGGATGTCGTTGGAGCTGGAGCTGGGGTTGGCGAGTTCCTTCACGATTTTGAAGAGCTCTATGCTATCGTGTGCGTTGTTGTCGATGCGTTCCTTGAAGGAGGTCCTTTTGGCCGACCGGATGAGTTGGTGGTGTCTGCGGTTGGCGTTCTTGAGGGCTGCATGGTTGTCCGGGGTTTGCTTGTGGCGCCATTTCTTCTCTAGTCATCAGTGATGTCATTTGAGATGTCATCAGTGATGTCACTGACCATGTCATGAATGATGTAATATGTGACGTCATGAGCAGTGCATTGCGGGTGCGCGAGTTATAGTTAGCTGAACTAACTATAACGGTGGAATTTCTCTGGTTTTATATGAGTGAAATGTCCAACTAACTATAACGACCCTAAAACCTATGGTTTTTTTCACTGAATTTCTAAAGTTTTTTAAATGCTAATTTCTAACTATAACGTCTGTAAAACCTATGGTTTTTTCTGTGAATTTCAAAGGTTTTATAAATGCTAATTTCTAACTACAATGTCCCTGAAACCTATATTGTTTTTAAGTAAATTTTAAAAAGACATGCATACTTTTTGTAGTGAAAAACTAACTGTAACAGTAGTCTCTTATAAGTTATAATTTAACAATGTTTAAAACTTAATTAGCACTAATTAACATTTAAGTGTGGAAAATGTGTGACGCAGCAGCTATGATACCTGACTTGGAACAACAGCGTTCACAGTTCGATTCCCAGCTCCAGCGGCACGTTAGCCCACCACTATGTCACTGTGGGCAACACCTTGCTTAATCTTCCCGAGGCCCCCGAGCGCCAGCACACCTTTCCGGGGGAAGCTGTAAGCTTTACAAATGCTGGCATTTTTTAATTTAAAACCATAGTGATGAGGAATATTAGCACGTATTTTTTTTTTCTATTCTGAACGATATTTTTTTTTATGTCTTCTATTTAGAATTACGGCAATTAATAGATGTTTGTAGTCATGAGAATGGAAATGACACGGTTTGCCGGGTAACAGTTTTTAAGCTCTCCAACGTATGTACATATTAAGGACCTTATACGTGTTAGAATCGAAACCTTTAACGCTTCACATTTTGTAACTTTTCCCAACACGTGCACAAGTTAAACAGTGTAAACGTGAGCACGTGTCAACTGTAACACGTGACATCTAAATGGGCGGAGCCGCATCTTCCTTCCATAGACTACTCAATAACCAAAAAGTATATAAACCACACCCGTTGTTTGATTAGTTTCGTTTATGCGAGTTATTTACGCGTGTCCATTCTGTGATGCACGTTCCCTTTTCTAGCGTCGGATTCTTGTTTTGCGGCAAGAAAACATATTCCAGAGTTGTAAGTTGTTTGATTATGGCATAGTAGATATTTATAATACGTAGCTATTTGTCAATATTTAAACATTTGTATTTAGAAAAAAGTGTTATTGGTAGTTTTTTGCCATTTATATGTAACGTCAGCAGCTTGTTTTCAGAAACAGACAGAATACAGCAAACATTGTTCCTTTTCTGGCTCTTTTGAGATCATATAGTGTGACTTTGTATATTATAATATTGACACTGTACTTCACCTCAGAGGTGTTGGTGACCCGTCGGCGCGAAGACTAAAGATTTATATGCAACGTCAGCAGCTTCTAGTTTGTAGTCTATTTCCCCCTTGAGATCATATAGTGTGAGTATGTATATTATAATAACCACACATTATGATCTCAGAGGAGTTTGTGACCCGTCGGCGCGAAGACTAAAGATTTATATGTAGCGTCAGCAGCTTCTGGTTCTTACTCTGTTTCCCCCTTGGGATCATATACTGTGAATATGTATATTAAAATATTAACAGTCATTGTGATCTCAGAGGAGTTTATGACCCGTCGGCGCGAAGACTAAAGATTTATATGTAACGTCAGCAGCTTCTGCTTCTTACTCTGTTTCCCCTTTGGGATCATATAGTGTGAGTATGTATATTGTAATATTCACAGTCATTATGATCTCAGAGGAGTTTATGACCCGTCGGCGCGACGTTGAAAGATTTCGAAGTCCCGGGTAAAAGAAGCTCTGAACATATTGACTGCTGGAAAGTATTTCGTTATTGATCTTGTTTTGTGTTTATGACTTTATTTTCCTTTTCCTTTTTGTGTGCAATCAGTGTCACTCTCTATATTGTATTAGAGTGTCATATTTTCACACAACAGGAATTGGAGATTTGTCGCCGCCAGGAGTAAACCATCTGAAATACAACTTACTGACCTTTATAACTTACTTGATCAGATATTTTTACAGTGATAATATTTTCCAAATTGCAGTTTAAAAAAAGATTGTTTGCATAGACACTTTCTTACTGAATGCCTTTGATAAACCCTACATTTTTGAATGATTTTTTGGTATTTCTCTTTTTGTCTGTTGTGGTTCCTATTCTCGTTCTCCTATAGAATTGATAGGAATAGTGGTGTATATATTACTACTATCCTATATGTTTTTAAAGGAGTCCGTGATCTGTTAGCGGAGCAGTGAGCGACCTCTAAGTACTACGACTGAACTTTCCAGAGTTCTACAGAATAGAAATTGTAAGAAATGATGAAGCGTACATTTCTATGTAATATAAAGTCATTTGTGTTTGACAGTTTTTTACTTGTTATTGTTCTTGTGACCTGAGATGATGTAGTGCGGGAGTGTTTCTTGTAGCACTTCTTTTCTACTTTATCTAAAAGTAACTCATGCCCTCTTATATTATCAAGAATATGGGGCAACACTTTTACAAACTATAGCAGAAAAAAAAAGGGAGGGTGTGGCCACGCTTAGGGGATATTTTATGAATTGCGTTTTTATTTGTCACCTCTGATATATACAGCTTCAGTTTTTGAAGAAAGTTTATTTGTAATTGCTGAATAAAAACTGTTTCAAACCTAGACTGAAATTTTTGCTGCGCAACCACACCTCCCCGTCAGGAAAGTAAACACCACATTCTAAGTAAATAGTGCTACTGGGAAGTATCCCACCCGCAAACTTAATAAAAGAAGACCGCAACACACTCTGTTATTTTCCCGCCGTGATTTGTACACCCCACGCCAATTATATAAATGGCCCTTAAAATATATACAAAACAATTTTTACCTTCACAATCCCTGTTCACCACCTTGTGACCACTTTACAGAGTTAATAGTGTTCCTACCCTCCCGCTACTACTTTGTTTTCCCGTACTCCATTGAAGTGCGTCACAAAACGCTTCACAACAGTGAAACGTTCCCAGCCAATAATGAGCAAAGTTGTACTCGGAACACTTTAGCCAATAAAATGTCCATGCTGTTCCACAGAGGGGGAGGGAATTGCAGCCAACACTTCTACTTTTAATGCTTCACAGCCAATGAACATTAAGCTTGGGAAGGTCCTGCTTGGAACACATTACCCAATCAGATGTCCCTGATGCTCCGCGGAGGGGGAGGGAATGGCTGGCAACACTTCTACTTTCAATGGTTTACAGCCAATGAACATTAAGCTTGGGAACGTCCTGCTTGGAACACGTCAACCAATCAGATGTCCCTGCTACTCCGCGGACGGGGAGGGAATGGCTGGCAACACTTTTACTTTGAATGGTTCGCAGCCAATGAACATTGAGCTCGTTGTTGGAACACCTCAGCCAATTAAACGTTAATTTTGTTCACTGTCCGTGATAAAAGTGAACACCGCATTATAAGTAAACATTTTTGCGCATTATATTAAAGGAAGGTAAAGGAAGGCTGCAATACGGCGCATTGTTATTTTCCCGATAGGATTTCCACAACCGACTGAACATTGCCGCAATACCGCGCATCGTTGTTTTGCGGACGTGATTTCCACAGCCTACGCAACATTTACACTACCTGTGTGAGCACCCTACACACTGCTTGCCGCAATACGGCGCATTGTTTTCCCAACGGGATTTCCAGAGCCTATGCAACCTTGCCGCAATACCACGCACCGTTGTTCTGCGGACGTGATTTCCACGCCCTACGCAACATTCAAACTCCCTGCCTCTGCACCGTACAGACTGTTTAAACTAAGACCGCAGTGTTCCTACTATACCCTCTTATACAATTATTCTCTTATTTTTCCCCCTACGCCTTTCAACTCAGTCACAAAACCGCTGCCAACGCTTCCTAGTTTCAACAGTTCGCAGCCAATGAGCCGCACGCTCGTGCTCGCAATGCCTCAGCCAATCAGATGTCAGAATTCTCAAATATCGATATCTGTAAATTTTGATATTTCTCTAAAACTACTGAACGGACTTACCCCATTTAAACAAAAGCGTGCTTTCTGGACCAAGACCTTTCTCCCTGCCAAATTTGATGTAATTCCGTTCAGCAGTTTGACCTGTAGCCTTGTCTAAAGTTTCCTATGGAAATTGCATGGAGTAAACACGTTTTGGGACCCCCCTTTTTTCTCAGCCCCCCTTGACGAATCACCCCCAAACTTTCAACATAGGAGCTGATCTGAAAAGAGAAGTTTTTTGGAAAATTTCGTAAACATTCGTCAAACGACGCCAAAGTTATAAGCAAATCAAAAAACGCTTTTCCTATAGAAACGTGGTCCTAACTATAACTATCTACTGGCGACCGCCAGTAGATAATAAATATACACATATATATATATACATATATCAAAAACCCCTTTTTCCAAAAATTCCTGCAATGCTGAATTGAAAAACGGAACGGACTCCTCTTTCTTGTGCCAATAGTTTATTTCGTGCGCTGTGCTGCCATGACGCGTTTCGGCCTCGTAGGGCCTTGATCACATGGTATATATATATATATATATATATATGCTCCTTGATGCACAGTGAACGGCGCACTTGCGGACGGGTGCTTTACAAACACGGGGTGCACCTGCGATATTTATCCAGGCTCTGTTTCCTTGTTTCCCAAAAGAAACACAGCACTCGCGGAGGCAGTTGCTAGAGTTTATTGGCAATGGAACATGTTGCGTTGCTAATAAACTCTAGCAACTGCCCCCGCGAGTGCTGTTTTTCTTTTTGGGAAACAAGGAAACGGAGCTTGGATATATATATATATGGCGGCGGTGCAGGGCACAAAATAAAACTTATTGCACCAGAACTTGGGTCCGCATTCGTATGTTCCTGTTTGAAAGGAGTATGAGAGGCGAAGCAGGATATATATATATATATATATATATATATATATTCAGAAACACAAAGGATGCCGCACTCCAGAGATTGGTTTCAAAGTTGCTTTATTTTCACCACGACTGCTGGTAGTGGTGGTGAAAATAAAGCAACTCTGAAACCAGTCTCTGGAGTGCAGCATCCTTTGTGTTTCTGAATTTAAATATCGGGTAAGGATTCTACCCGTTGCTGCCTGCACCAGGTATTGAGCGCGCTGACATTGGGAATTAATTGTTTGATATATATATATATATATATATATATATTTACAGAGAGATTTCTCAGTACTGAAAATATGAGACTATGAAAGAACTATATTGAGTCTCATTGAAGTTACATGAAAGGCAGTATAGTGTGGTACTGCTGCAGAGTACAAAAAAAAATTCCTGCTAGATAGAGATATCTGACTTTTGTCTAGTGGCAGTTTTGACGCCATAAAGGGCATGCTGGAAAGAACAGATCTGTATTATGTGGATAGCTAAGTGGATTAGTAAAGCCACGCAGTCGAAACACTTTGAAACAGATGAAATGTATGTGAGAGAGGGGCTATGGAGAGATGAGGGGCACGTTTGCAAGGATGGTAGTGAGGGAATTAAAGGAGGCCATAGTGTGCAACTGTAAAGCACACGTTCACCCGTAGGCATCTTGGCGCCAAATGATGGTCGCACTGGCTTCCACCAGCGCTAAAAGGCTGCGATGATGGGTATGTGGCAAGGTAAAGTAATACTGTGTCTTTTTTCTCTCTTTCTTAGTCTTTTTGGAGAGCGTACGGATTTCGCAAAGGAAAGGTAAGGTGACTGTCATTATTGATTGTTAAACACTTCACTCACGCACACACCCACCTACACTTTGAAACCAACAACCTATCTGCCTTCTACGTAGGATAGTGTTATAAAAGGATAGTTTTAGGCACTAGCAGAGATGGTGTATCGTTGGATGAATGCTGCCCAGGCCCTAAGTCTGGTTCTGGAGTCCAGCTCTGAGGCAAGATTAGAGACTGAGACAGCAGATACTGAGACAGCATCTGAGGGAGAGGACAATGGAGCCGAATCTGGGAGTGATTTTTCAGTCGGCGCAGTTCCATCCGACGACTCCTCTTCCAGCGATTCTGAAGGAGACGATGTCAGTCATGCTGTCCCTTTGCCTGCACAGTCTGTGCAGCAGGACACCAGTAAAAGGTTAGAGCAACCCACAGCGCAGGCACGTGCGGCCGCAAACACAGACTGAGTGCTGTCTTGGCAGCCTCCCAATTTAGTTCAACCCCAAATTCCGCCTTTCACTGGTGACGCTGGATGTAAAGTCGATACGGCGAATTTTTTGCCAATTGACTAAGTCCATCTCTTTTTGGATGTTGACTTCCTTGACGAAATTGTGCAGCAAACAAATTTGCGTGCCGAACAATTTCTGAGGGAGCAAGGAGGCACTCTTGGGCCTCATTCTAGGGCGCGCAAGTGGACTCCCACTTCTTTAGGGGAGTTGAAGATATTTTTGGGCCTCACACTTAAAATGGGGGTAGTGCATAAACCAACCTTGCTATCCTACTGGTCTACTCGCATGGTTTGGTTAACCCCTATCTTCGCACCATACATGAGCAGAGATCGTCTTTTGCTATTGCAGCGCATGCTGCATTTCAATGACAATTCTGCTGCATTGCCCCGGGACCATCCAGACCATGACAGGTTGTTAAAAATTCGGCCTGTCGTGGAGCATTTGTCTGCCAGGTTTCCAGAGGTTTATACTCCTGGAAAGAATATAGCCATTGATGAGCCTTGATCTTGTATAAAGGGTGGCTGCTGTTTAGGCAGTACATTCCGAGCAAACGCGCTCGCTATGGCATCAAGCTGTACATGCTGTGTGAGAGCTCGACTGGCTATGTGTACAGCTTGAGAGTGTATACAGGGAAGGACACAAGACTTAACCCTGTAGGTTGCCCTCCCATGCTAGGGGTCACAGGAAAGATTGTATAGGAGCTTGTCCAGCCACTTCTTCACAAAGGTTATAACCTTTATGTGGACAATTTCTATACAGGAGTAGAGCTGTTCAGTGAGCTCTACAAAGCTGGCACCGTGGCTTGCGGTATAATTTGTTGTCGCCGCAAAGGATTCCCGCAGGAGCTTGTTTGCAAGAAGCTCCAGAAATCCCAGACTACTGCGTTGCGTTCCAACGAACTGCTCGCAGTCAAGTTCTCAGATAGGTGTGATGTGTACGTGCTCACTACAATTCATGCTGAGAGCACTTCCCCTGTCACGGTTTGGGGTCAGATGGCCGAAGTCCACAAGCCCACCTGTATACTTCATTACAACATGGGCGGAGTGGTCAAGAACGACCAGGTTCTTCAGCCATACAATGCGAGTCGTAAACTCGCACTTGGTATAAGAAACTGTTTACTCACCTGATCCAGATGGAAACATACAATGCGTATGTTGTTTATCGTCAGACCACCACAGGAAGACTCATGTCTTTCCTTGACTTTCAGTTGTCTGTGATTGAAAGTCTCACTGCTACAGAAGCAGCAGCCTCCACTTCATGTGTTCTGGAGGACGTGGCAAGGCTGCAGGAGCGACACTTTGCTGATAAAATTCCTGCAACACCCAAAAAGGAGTGACCATGTCATCGTTGTAAAGTGTGCTCGATGCAGGGAAAGAGGCAGGAGACTCGTGTTTACTGTCCCCAGTGCCAAAGTAAGCCTGCCTTTTGTTTTCCTACTTGCTTTATATTGTATCACACTTAAGCAAAATACTGGGAAATTGACTGAGATGTAGCTGCCAATAGGTAAACCTTTCAATTGGTGTGAATGGATACCTACTGTATGTGGGCCACTCCTTCACTACGCAAGCAGGTGCCGAATATTTGTTCCTCTTCTTCAGGAAATCATGGACTTCTCAACACCTTTATCTGCTTTCAGAACATGGTAGTTGTTCTGTTCGCCAATTGACAAGTGCATTATACTCCCCACGCTGCACATACTGGTGGACAGAACATATGCCACATTGTCATGGAGTACCCGTGTTTCACATTCAACCGTTCTTCATAGTTTATGATGTTCTCTTTAGGAAGCTTTTGAACATTTCCAGCATGTTTGCCTTAGTTTCAAAGGTAGATATGCTTGCTCAGCTCGAGGAATGACTTTGCGGCATACTCGGGCACCCCCCAACTTGCATCCACAAACTGGAAGGAGTTGGATTGAGCATAGTGAGAGCATTGATAGCACGTGACAGAAATGTTTACTCAAGCTTCAAGTAGCTAGAGATGGAAGGCATTAGTATAGGGTCTCTTGACAATTGGACAGGATTAGTCAGGACTCTGAGGACAGACACACGAACGGGTTAGAACAGCTTACGGTAGGTGCGCTTTCCAAGGAATATTGCAAAGGTAGAAGGCAGATAGTAAAGGTAGTATAGATACACGTCATGACTTCATCTTCACCCATGGATTCAAATCCATTGCTGCCACACTCACACTGAATTTGCTGTAGTACTTATGGGTCAATGCTGCTTGCCATGTTCATCCTCCGTTAGAACTTAGTAGATGGTCAGTTTGCTGTATGATAAGTGCATTACAGTCACTGCACATAATGGTGGATTGGACATATGCTACGTTGTCACGGACTAGCCGTGTTTCACATTCATCCGTTCTTCATAGTTTGTGATGTTAGCTTTTGAAAATTTCCAGCATGTTTGCCTTAGTTTCAAAGGTAGATATGCTTCCTCAGCTCGAGGAATGACTTTGCGGCATACTTGGGCACCCCCCAACTTGCATCCACAAACTGGAAGGAGTTGGATTGAGCACAGTGAGTGCGCTAAAAGCGCATGAAAGGCATGTCTTCCTGAGCCTCATGTGGCTGTCATGGGAGCCATTAGTAAAGGTTCACTCTGCATGCATTTGGTAATGTTTAGGAAGAAGGAGGGGGAGACTTTACAGGTGGTAAAAAGTAGTCAAACTCATTATGTCTTGTGGCATATGAATGTGATGGGCCCTTGCATGGCGGCGGTATGTTTATGTGAGTGCAAGTGATCTGGTTGTTTGGGCCCATGGCTGGCGGTATGGAAGTCTTGTGTGTGGTGCGTGAATGGCGTGTGAATGGACCATAAAGTGGTTGGTGCCTTGATGTGGCTTTATGGCTCCCCTTCAGAAGGCTTGGCTTCAATATTTATATACTTTGATAAGTATTTGTGCTTTGAAGCCAGCGTTTCTGGAGGTGCTAAAACCAAACAGTGTAATTGGTGGATTAGCTTTATCAAATTAGTGTTAGAGTTATATTTGTGGTGGTTTAATGGCCGTTTGTAAGACTTTTTTTTGTCAATATGAGTAGCAGGGGACTTTGTGACCTAGCTCAGTTGTCATCTAGGCAATCCTTCACATTTGTGAGTAGTAGACAGTGGGGGGAGTACAAGGGTGAATGACTTGCGTGGCTCTCATTGTTTTTTACCCAACCTCCCCATGAAAACCTCAAATTTAGCTGAAAAAATCACTTTATCCACACATTTTTGTGTGGGAAAGTTGTGGGATCACCGGGCTGACACAAATTTCCTACCACCCAGCGTTCCCGCAGGTCTCCCGATAAAAATGGTGCCTCACTCATGTGGGAGGCCCAAGCACCTGCGACAGGCAAGAGCCCAAAACGTATTGAGGAGACATCAAAATTGCCTATCACAAAACAACCTGGTTTGGCAAGGGGGTCACCTGGGTTTTTGGCCCCATGCTCGGCGGCCAGCTAGGGAAACCTACCAAAACCACACATTTCTGAAAACTAGACACCCGGGGGATTCCAGGGAGGTATGGCTTGCGTGGACCCCCCAAAGTTTTCTTACCCAGAATCCCCTGCAAACCTCAAATTTAGCTGAAAAAATCACTTTTTCCACACATTTTTGTGTGGGAAAGTTGTGGGATCACTGGGCTGACACAAATTTCCTACCACCCAGCATTCCCCCAGGTCTCCCGATAAAAATGGTGCCTCACTTGTGTGGGAGGCCCAAGTACCCGGGACAGGCAAGGGCCCAAAACGTATTGAGGAGACATCAAAATTGCCTATCACAAAACAACCTGGTTTTGCAAGGGGGGGGTCACCTGTTTTTTGGCCCCGTGCTTGGCGGCCAGCTAGGGAAACCTACCAAACCCACACATTTCTGAAAACTGGACACCCAGGGGATTCCAGTGAGGTACAGCTTGCGTGGACCCCCCAACGTTTTCTTACCCAGAATCCCCTGCAAACCTCAACATTAGCTGAAAAAAATCACTTTTTCCACACATTTGTGTGTGGGAAAGTTGTGAGATCACTGGCCTGACACAAATTTCCTACCACCCAGCGTTCTCCCAGGTCTCCCGATAAAAATGGTGCCTCACTCGTGTAGGAGGCCCAAGTACCCGCGACAGGCAAGGGCCCAATACGTATTGAGGAGACATCAAAATTGCCTATCACAAAACAACCTGGTTTTCAAAGGGGGTTCACCTGAGTTTTTGGCCCCGGGCTCGGCGGCCAGCTAGGGAAACCTACCAAACCCACACATTTCTGAAAACTAGACACCCGGGGGAATCCAGGGAGGTATGGCTTGCGTGGATCCCCCAACGTTTTCTTACCCAGAATCCAATGCAAACCTCAAATTTAGCTGAAAAAAATCACTTTTTCCACACATTTTTGTGTGGGAAAGTTGTGGGATCACTGGGCTGACACAAATTTCCTACCACCCAGCATTCCCCCAGGTCTCCCGATAAAAATGGTGCCTCACTCGTGTGGGAGGCCCAAGTACCCGCGACAGGCAAGGGCCCACAACGTATTGAGGAGACATCAAAATTGCCAAAACATTTTGGACAATGTTTTAGGTTTGCAAGGGATTCTGGGTAACATAACCTGGTGAGAGCCAGCCAAGTCACCCCATCCTGGATTCCCCTGGGTGTCTAGTTTTCAAAAATGTATAGGTTTGATAGGTTTCCCTAGGTGCCGGCAGAGCTAGGGTTCAAAATCTACAGCTAGGCACTTTGCAAAAAAAGGGTCCGTTTTCACTGTGAAGATTGTGGTGTGTCCACGTTGCGTTTTGGGCCGTTTCCTGTCGCGGGTACTTGGGCCTCCCACACAAGTGAGGTACCATTTTTCTCGGAAGACTTTGGGGAACGCGGGGTGGGTAGAAATTTGTGGATCCACGCAGATTCCAGAACTTTCTACCACAGAAATGTGCGGAAAATGTGTTTTTTTGACAATGTTTTAGGTTTGCAAGGGATTCTGGGTAACAGAACCTGGTGTGAGCCAGCCAAGTCACCCCATCATTAATTCCCCTGGGTGTCTAGTTTTCAAAAATGTATAGGTTTGATAGGTTTCCCTAGGTGCCGGCAGAGCTAGGGTTCAAAATCTATAGCTAGGCACTTTGCAAAAAAAGGGTCAGTTTTCACTGTGAAAATGTGGTGTGTCCACGTTGCGTTTTGGGCCGTTTCCTGTCGTGGGTACTTGGGCCTCCCACACAAGTGAGGTACCATTTTTCTCGGAAGACTTTTGGGAACGCGGGGTGTGTGGAATTTTGTGGATCCACGCAGATTCCAGAACTTTCCACCACAGAAATGTGAGGAAAATGTGTTTTTTTTTTACAATGTTTTAGGTTTGCAAGGGATTCTGGGTAACAGAACCTGGGGAGAGCCAACCAAGTCACCCCCCATCCTGGATTCCCCTGGGTGTCTAGTTTTCAAAAATGTATAGGTTTGATAGGTTTCCCTAGGTGCCGGCAGAGCTAGTGTTCAAAATCTACAGCTAAGCACTTTGCAAAAAAAGGGTCTGTTTTCTCTGTGAAAATGTGGTGTGTCCACTTTGCGTTTTGGGCCGTTTCCTGTCGCAGGCACTAGGCCTACCCACACAAGTGAGGTACCATTTTTCTCGGAAGACTTTGGGCAACGCGGGGTGGGTGGAATTTTGTGGATCCACGCAGATTCCAGAACTATCCACCACAGAAATGAGAGGAAAATGTGTTTTTTTTTGGACTAATTTTTAGGTTTGCAAGGAATTCTGGGTAACAGAACCTGGTGAGAGCCAGTCAAGTCACCCCATCCTGGATGTCTAGTTTTCAAAAATGTATAGGTTTGATAGGTTTCCCTAGGTGCCGGCAGAGCTAGGGTTCAAAATCTACAGCTAGGCACTTTGCAAAAAAAGGGTCCGTTTTCACAGTGAAAATGTGGTGTGTCCACGTTGCCTTTTGGGCCGTTTCTTTCCCGGGTACTTGGGCCTCCCACACAAGTGAGGTACCATTTTTCTCAGAAGACTTTGGGGAACGCGGGGTGGGTGGAATTTTGTGGATCCACGCAGATTCCAGAACTTTCCACCACAGAAATGTGGGGAAAATGGAGCTTTTTGGACAATTTTTTAGGTTTGCAAGGGATTCTGGGTAACAGAACCTGGTGCGAGCCAGCCAAGTCACCCCATCCTGGATTCCCCTGGGTGTCTAGTTTTAAAAAATGTATAGGTTTGATAGGTTTCCCTAGGTGCCCGCAGAGCTAGGGTTCAAACTCTAGCTAGGCACTTTACAAAAAAAGGGTCAGTTTTCACTGTAAAAATAAAGTGTGTCCACATTGCGTTTTGAGCCGTTTCCTGTCGCGGGCACTACGCCTACCCACACAAGTGAGGCACCATTTTTATCGGGAGACTTAGGGTAACAGAATTGTAGAGCAACTGTTATTACCTATTGACTTTCGATGCATTTCTGTCTTCCAAATGAAAGACAATGTGTAAAAAAGAAGTCACTTTGAAAAATGTCCTATAATTCTCATGCTAGTATGGGTACTCCCAATTTCGGAAATGTGCAAATATCTACTGTTTCTAAACTCTATATTTTGTTCCAATTTCAGAAATACATAGGTGTCTTTCATACCGATTTTTCCATGTATATATTTACCCAAATTAATTGCTATATACCCGGTACATAATAAAAAACCATTGCAAGACGCTGCTCAGTTATTGGCTCAGGGTTCGTCGGGTTCTTGGTGAACCTGCAAGTCCTATATACCCCCACAACCAGAAATGTCCAGCAAATGTAACGGTATATTGCTTTCAAACAGCTGTCATAATTAGAAGAAGTTCCAGGTGAAAACGTTGACACAAATGTCTGTTTTTTTCAACTAATTTTCTATTTTTTCTATATTCAACGGTTAGTTTCTATAAAGAAACCTTGAAGGATCTACACAAATGACCCCTTGATGAATTCAGAATTTTGTCTACTTTTCTAAAATGTATAGCTTTCCAGGATCCATTATTGCTTTCATACCCATTTCTACCATTAACTGGAAAGAGTTTGAAAGCACAAAAAATAGCAAGAATAGGCTTGTCCCAGAAAAATGCCAAAACTGTGTAAAAAATTTTGGTTTTCTGACAAAAGTCTGCTTGTCCCTGAAAGCTGGGAAGATGGTGATTTCAGCACCACAACCCCTTTTTTGATACCATTTGCAGGGAAAAAACCAGACGCTTTCATCTGTAGCCCTTTTTTCCCATTTTTCCCCAAAACAATTTTTTTTTAACCTGTTTTGGCTAATTTCTGGGTCCCCTCCAGGGGAATCCACAAACCCTGGGTACCTTTAGAATCCCCATGATGTTGGAAGAAAAGGACGCAAATTTGGCATGGATACCTTATGTGGCCAAAAAGTTACAGAGGCCTAATCGCGAACTACCCCAAATAGCCAAAAAGGGAAGGGTTCAGCACTGGGGGGGGGGGTGAGGGCTGGGAGGTCCAGCAGTTTAGGGGTTAACTGGAGTTTTTTGTCATGCAACAGGTAGCAGGGTTACTGCTTTCCAGTTATTGGCAGTATTGCGAGTGGCACTGCGCAAGTTGGGCCGGGACCCGGCGAGCTTTGGCACCCATTCTTTCAGAATAGGGGCGGCAACGGAGGCGGCGTGCCTTGGGTGGTCCTGGAGTACAATTCGACAGATTGGCAGATGGAAGTCGAGATGTTGCGAACGATATGTGCAGAAGTAAAGGGCCAACCCCGGGAGGTAGAGATGAAGGGTGGGGAGGGAGCGTTGTCATGATCTAATGGTTTCATTTTCTACCACAGGGTGCGTGAGCAGGCCGGAAACAAGACGGTTACCTGGATCGTGGGACACTCCTTTGTGCACTGGGCAGCGAAGTAGCGGGACCAACAAGTGTATGGACGTAATATGGGATTGAGGAGCAGCCACCATGAGGTCTTTTGGTGGGGTAAAGGGGGGATGCGTTTGGGAGCCCTGTGCATGGCTGACAAAGTTGGTGCCTCAGAGGGGTTACCAGGACATGTTACTGATACATCGGGGGGTGGATAAACGATTTAGTACGATTGTCCAGACTAACATTACTGCAGGATATGCAGAGGGATCTGGAGGCGATCAAAAGAAATTTCTCTGGCACATGTGTCGTGTGGACTGAAATCGTGCTGCGCAGAGTCTGGAGGGGGGCTGTCAAGCATACAGCAATTGAAAAGGCCTGAAGAAAATTGAACAGGGCAATGAGGGTTTTCTGCCAGACACGAGATATTAAAGTGATTGCCCATGTGGGGATTGAGGAGGAGGAACCAGGCCTGTTCAGGGATGATGGGGTGCACCTTTAGCGAATGGGGAACGCATATTACATGATGGAATTGCGGGATACGGTGAGCAAGCTGTGCAATGAGTCCATTTGTTGCCGGAGTTCTTATTGCTGAGTGGCGAAAGGTGCACTGTTTTACTAGGGGGGGGGGGCGCGGGTTGCAATGAGCAATGGAAGGAACTTCAAGGGAGGATGATTGGATGATTGAAGGACAAGTGAAGGAGAGATTGGGTATATGGAATGAGGTCAGCGAGTGAAATGGGGAGGAGTGAAGCAAATGAGATGGTGAGTTGCGGACGGTGCGGGGAGAGTGAAACAGTACGGGTTTATGATAAGATTTAGATTTATTGTTAAGATTAATAAAGTTCTTTAGTATGTTTGCAACCTTGTCCTAATAAATGGCCTTTTACGCTCTACATGGCTTGGAGTGTGGTTTATTGCATGAAGTTTATTTGAAAAGCAAAGATCCATGGCGATAGCATGTGTAGTCAGAGCGAAGGACAGTAGGCAATTGCCCAACACCTAGCAAAACAGCATCATCCAACATTCCCAACAGAACATTCTACATTCACGGCTCTTACCAGTTCCTTCTGGGTGTCAATCATTGCCAGGGAAGAGTCCAGTGGAGCGCACGAATCTTTGGCCCCCGTACAGCTTCCATTTACTTCAGAGAAATAGTAACACTTGTTCTGATACCAGATCCAACCATGACCACAAGGGGGGAGCGCACTTGTCCAGCCTCTGCTGCACTGCTTTGTACACCTTTGATCTGGATCTGCTGCTCAGTGCGCTGGTTACTCCTTAGAACTGTTGAAGCAGAAATTGAAGTAAAAATCTGGACATACAACCAGAATTATTTGTAAGAAGAACCACATGATACAACGAGCACTGCTAAAGAGTGTGTGATGTGTCCAATGACGGGTGCTCGAACTGTCTGGAAGGAAACAAACCTGGCATTTCGGGGGGCAGACTGTTACAGTGTGACACTCCAAAAAGAAGGTCTCTCTCAGGACACAAGGGGAGGTTTCTCCCGGGTCACACACAGGACACAAGGGCAGTGTTTAAGCAAGGTTCATTGAAGAAGTACAGCAAGCAAATGTAAGTTGCACATTTTGTAGAGTTGTGGGCCCTAGGCCACATCCTATGTAATGATGGAAGCGGACTCACGGAATATGCTTAGTGAACTGGCCACGGGCACGTGCACTCCGGTCCTTTTAATAACAGGCCCCCATCACTCATGATATCTATGTTGAATGGGTGTGGGGTGTGAGTGTGGCCAGCTCTTGAGTGAGTGGCTGGTAATACAAGTGCCTGCTGGGACACTAGAACGTGTCCAGTAGGACAGTATAAATTTATTGAAGATAGTATGTGGAGCCCATCCTCCAGCGTCCTCCCAGCTCTGCCATGCCTTCAACGCTCCCCTGCTAACTGACCACTTTACCGGCCGGCACGCAGAGCATGGAATTACAGTTGAAAGATGCACTTGCAAAGAAACACCACAGAACACAGTATTTTTACATACAAGAATGTTCAAATAAGGAATGCATAGTCATCACATGGAATGTAGATGACTACACATCTCCCATAAATAATGAAATTCATGTAGGTGTTTGTAACGGCAACAATGGGGTGTCATTGCATAATGAAGGACCCAGTACTCAGGATGCAGATGCTGCATGCCTAGATAGTGCTCTGGAATGAACTTCGACCAAAAGTTCTGAAAATACTGTGGAGGGCACTATTAACCAGAAGTGGTAGGGTGTCAAAGAAACCGCTTTTTTTTGCAAGATTTCTTGGTATGATGGAAGTTGAATTTTGATATGCTTGTCATGTTGTGTTTTTATTTTTTAATCATATACATATATATATATATATATATATATATAATGTAATAATTGTGTTTTTTTATGGCTTATATAAATATAATAAAACAAATAAAAATACAATAGGACAATCATATCAAAATTCAACTTCCATCCTATCAAGAAATCTTGCAAAAAACCCGGTTTCTTTGACACTTTTGGAAGATGCAGTGATGAGGAAAGTTTTAGAGTTTGTAGAAGGATGACCTCATGTCAGACATTGTATGGGAGAGTTATATTGTTTTTGTGAAATGACTGACCAACTGACTGTTGAGTCTGGAATCTTATTAAGGTCTGGGAAGTTTGTGTTCCCAAAACCTTAAGATCGAAGATCATTCGGCTAGCTCACAGGGGGCATTTAGGGACAACAGCCACTAAGAAGTCCTTAAAGTGTTAAACCCCTTAAGGTAGCTACATAGGAAGCAATATCTTTGTCATCTCTTTGTACTCTGGTGAAGAATTTATGACGCTCCAAAACTACATTAGTTTTGGGGTAAAATGCAATTCCAACATTTGAATTGACATTTCATGAATATTGTTGGGCTGGCCATCTCCCATTCTTAGTGAAATCTCTGGTAACGCTCAACAAACTCTTCTTCCTTTGACACCCAAATGATGAAGCAATATTGCTTGACGTCTCACTGGACCATACTTGTCCCCTCCTATAGCCAGTATATAGGTCAAAATTTTTTTTTTCCATTGTTTCCAAGGAATAATTGGTTCCCCAGGCGTTGATAGGAATGGTGGTGGAGAAGACATACTGTAGTCTGATATTTTACCTGTAAAGGT
Source organism: Calotriton arnoldi (assembly GCA_963921515.1). Lineage (NCBI taxonomy): Eukaryota > Metazoa > Chordata > Amphibia > Caudata > Salamandridae > Calotriton > Calotriton arnoldi. The sequence continues at coordinate 316,511 of CAWUFW010007701.1, forward strand.
ATTGTCAAAATAAAAAATGTAAATAAAAATGTAATTTAACAAGTTAAAATAATTAGGGAAAGTAATAAACTATAATAACAAACAACTGGCCAACCTCTGACGTTTGCAGACTAGTCTTTCATTTTCCGTTTGTTTGATAGTAAACAGTCCATTCTCTATGTTTACTCAGAAAGCATTTCTTGTTTCCTGTGTTCTGTCTCCAGTCTCTTCATGAAGTCTGTGAGGAAGGAGGGACGAGTCGAAGTTAAAATCAAAAGAGTAAGTGCGTGTTTCGTTTCATACACGCCTCAAAATCTTATATTCGGTGCAGGATGTGCCTAATATTCAATTTCCAATGTAGGATGTGCCCAGGAGGAAAGATGCCGTATAATAAACACTGCAGCAAGTGACCCAAAATCTCAGTCGGCTATTGGCCTGGTGGATGTGTGGCGTGAGCACAATCCCATGACCCGTCAATACACTTTCCATTCTGGGGCATTTTGTAGCTTGTCGCGCATAGACTATTTATTTGGCTTGGCAGGGCAGCTCTCGGCCTTTGGTGAGGTGCACCACCTCCCAAGGGGGATTTCAGATCACTCCCCTGTCTGTGCAGTCTATGGGAGACAGACCGAACCTGGGGGGGGGGGGGGGTGGACTGGCACTGATCAAGCCCTTGTACCTTACAGTACCTCATATCCATAGCGAAATGCAGAAGGCCTTGGACCAGTGAATGACGGAATGGTAGACTCAGCGTGGGTGCTGTGGGAGGCCTTTAAGGCAGTGATAAGAGGACAGGGACAGGTGTCTCGCTAATTACAGGTCACAAAAAGGAAAAAGAAGGCAGTTAGAGAAGTTAGAGATCGAGATCCAACAACTGGAAGTCGACATGCTCTTGGCAGACCTCCCAGAGACGTACCATAGACTGAGTATCAAACGTAAAGTATATAGGGACATTGTGTAGGATGCAGCCAGACCTAGATATCGAGCGACCTTACATGAACTATACGAGGTGGATAGATTGGGGTTGGGGATAAACTCCTGGTGTGGCAAGATACACGAGAGGCAGCATCAAGGTGGGTGTTTGAAGTTGTTACCGAAGGACGATTGCCAGTTAGAGACAGGCAAGTTATTGCTGATGCCTTCGCGACATATTACACGCAACTGTACATCCCAGCTACACGTACGACCGCAGAAGATGCGCAAGCTTTACTAGCCACCCTCAAAATGCCATCACTGATGGTGGCTGATAGGGATACACTGGAGGCGCACCTTACAGAGAGTGAAGTGACCCAGGCCATTCGGTCCCTAAATTCAGGGAAACCCATGGGCCACCTATCGAATTGTACAAACTGACAGCCTCCAAGACTGCTCCTCATCTTCTCAAGATGTTTCAAGAGAGTCTGGAGGCTGGGAGGTGACCAGAGACTTGCTAATATTGTAGGAAACCATAAAACAGGAAAACCACTGGATAGATGTACGTCTTACAGGCCTTTTTCCCCTGTTAATGCTGAGGTCAAGATTTTGACCAAATTGTTGGCAATTCGCTTGGCCCAGGTGATTGGCACCCTGGTCCACCCCGATCAGTCAGGCTTCATGCCTGGGAGGAACACCGCGCTCAATTTGCAACGTCTGCATGTGGTGTAGGGAAGGGCGAAATATGTTCAAGAGAGTGTTGTGGTGATGTCACTGGATGCTAGGATGGAGTTTGACAGGATAGAATAGCCATTTTTGTTTGCGCTCCTGGAGAGACAGGGGTTCGGGCCAAAGTTTTTAACATGGATATGTCTCCTGTACACAGACCCCCGGGCACGAGTGACAGTGAATGGAGGTATATCAGCGATTTTTAGATTGCAGAGGGGTACGAGACAGGGCTGCCCTCTTTCCCCTCTTATTTTCGCCTTGGTTCTGGAACCCCTGGCAGTATGGTTGCGGGGAGACCTGTTAATTAGGGGGCTTAAATGGTCCAAGGATTGGGTAGATAGAATCTCCCTATATGCGGATGACGTCCTCCTCCTATGTGGTGAGCCCTTACCCCACACTGCACAGAATGCTCCATATATTTGCCCTGTACCAACCGTATTCGGGTTATACCATAAATTGGGATAAATCACTGATATATGTCCTGCACGGCGAGAGGCCATGCCTCCCTAGGTCGTGTACAGTGAGGGTGGTGACTGGGGGATTTCAGTCTCTGGGTTTATATATTACCAGAGACCCTAGACCCTGAGGTTTTCTGGAATCACAATTTAGAACCCCCCCCCCCCCAGCGGCGTCTCAGAGAGGATGTCCTGCACTGGCGGACTCTGCCTCGGTCTTAGTTGAGAAAGGCATCTCTCTACAAGATGATGGCATTACCTCGGTTCTTGTACGTCCTCCATAATACACTATACCCAGTCCCACCTACATATTTCCAAGTGGTAAAAGCAGTGGTGCAGACGCTTCTTTGGGATGACGGGACTCCGAGGATAGCTTTACCAAAATTAAATAGGGGATGGTACAACAGGGGGATAGCGCTCCCTTTACTTCAGTACTATTACTGGGCAGCGCAACTCACGGTAGTAAATCACTGGGCCCATATGCCCCACGTCGAACCGGCCTATATGATGGATAGGCAAAATATGCTATCAGGGGGCTACCTCAGAGCCATTTATGGAGAGAGGCAGGGCGTGCCCTTGATTGCCCATTCTTCGGTAACCATCACAATCTGGCACGAGGCGATGCTGGCATTGGGTTGGAGGGATAAAATTATTCAAGCCACACTGCTATGGGGAACAGCAAAACTGGGCCTCCTAGTGAAATACCAAGGGTTTGACAAGTTTGTCCTTATAAGTATCTCATGGGTTGGAGACCTATGGGCTAGCGGGGAAGTGAAGTCCTTTACTGATTTACAGAGGGAATCTGAATTGGCACCCATGGAGACCTTCTGTTACCTTCAGATACGAAACGTGCTGAAAACTGCCATTCCGAAAGGGACAGACTTCCCTGAATCCTCCCCGATAGAAGACAGACTCCTTGATGAATTCATGCAGAGAAAAGCAATATCCCTCACATACCGGAAAATACTGTATAACTTCCCAGACACTCTAACGAAGGTACAAGGCAAGTGAACTGAAGAACTGGGGCAACTGGAGGACGATGAGTGGCAGGAGGGGTTGGCATCCCTAGAGAGGTGGCCATACGCTCCCGTTTTCGACTGGCCCAACTAAAGTTTCTTCACAGGACATACTACGCCTGCACAACACTGGTCAAAATGGGTAGACTTGACTCATCAAAATGCCACAAGGGGTGCGGCAGCAAAGGCACATTCTTCCAGATGTGGATGGACTGCCCGGTGATTCAGGACTATTGGAGGGAAGTGCTGTCCTGATTGGTGGCATTGTGTAAAGGAGAGGTAGAGGTCTCCCTTTGATTCTGCCTATTGAATATTTGGGAGACAACAGACTTGCCAGCAAAACGTGACATAGCAAGGGTTTGGAGGGCAGGCTTGGGCCTACCTTAAAAGATTGGATGGCTGATATGGATTGGCGCATGCAAGCGGAAAGGGTGGTATATGAAGGAAGAGGATGCCCAAATAAGTGGACCAAGATCTGGGGTAGTTGGAATGAAAGTAGGAGGCTGCTGTGTACACCTGTTACCAGAACTATCCAGATTGAAGAAGACTAAATACAGTAGCAGGGAGGCAATGCCTCAGGAGTCTGTAGGGCATGATCTAATTGTAAGAGAAATGTGCGTGATCTGATGATTGTTACGTTGTATTATGTACTACCACATGGTGAAAGTGATGACCAAAACTGTCGTGTTCTTATTGTAATAAAAATATTTATAAAAAAATAAATATTTAAAAACCACAGTCCGCCTTATTTTCCACCAACATCTCGGGAATGGTGGTATCAGGTCTTAACACCATTCCCAGTCTACCTTGTTCTATCCATCCCATGATATCTCGACCGTTGACAGCCACATTAATTTTAGTAAGTCCAATTTGAACGAAGCTTCACATAACATAGTAACTGGTGATCCTGAATCAACCATTATTTTAATGTCCACCTTTCCAATTTTGACTTCACAGAAAGGCCCATTGCGTTTATCAATTAGTCCCTTATCCTGATCACAACCCTGTTCAATAGCATGAGGTAGATCTACTTTCACAGATAAGGTAGTAACAGTATTAATGCATTCATGCTCCTGCACTCGATTGGGTTCTATCTGCATTATCATTTTCGCAAACTGTCATAAGTGCCCCATTTTCCTGCACTTGTTGCATCTTATCCCATGTGCAGGACCACTGGGACCATTACTCAAATGATTAATCGACAGACATCTGTAACGTGCATTTTTCCTAATAACTCTTACTTTTATGACCGTCTTGCATTTTTTTTTCTTAACAGCACTCACACTCATACTGTCAAAATTTCCAGTTACACACGCAGCTGCACTAGCCAATACATTAACTGACTGTGCGGAAAGTTCAATGCCTTTGGCAACTTTTACAGACTCCACTGGGGTAGGACTGGTGCAACAAAGAGAATGCTCTAGTACTTTTTTAGAGTAACAGTTAAGTACTATTTGATCTCGAATATACTGGTCCTTAGCATTCTCAAACTCACATGTGCTGGCTAAAATTCTCAAAGCAGCAAAATACTGTTTTATACTTTCATCAGAAGCCTGTTTCCTAGAATAGAAATTGAATCTTTCCAAAACCACGCTGTGCTCTAGAGAAAAATGACGAGCCAGTCTTTTTTCTGCCTCCACACAAACGTTCCTCTTGCCAGAATCCCCTGAATACTCCTACAGTGGTGGAACTTCTGGAAAATTATCCAACACTTTTTGACCCTCCGTGCCAATGCAATTATATAAGATGGCCAACCTCTTAACTGGACTGTAAGCAACTCCATCAATAGCCACTAAACAATTTTTAAAAGAACGTATCCAGTGCTTCCATCCATGCCTGGGTTTGCCAATCTAAAAAATGAGGAGGCTGTTGTACATTACTTCCCCCAGACATGCTTAACAACGGAACAAATAAGCAGGTAAGTGCAATATGTGAACCAATAAAATAGAACTGCTAATAAAAATAAACAGAAAATACCAAGTTACCCTACCAGTCAGTACAAAACCTTGACCAAACAGTTACTGCAATGCTGTTTCTAATAAATCACACTGGTAAATACTCCATATGATGTTGTCTGAGTTCCTCGATGCAAAGTTCCGATACCACCTAAGTTCCGATGTCGCTTGTGGACTTCAGAGTCATGACATGATGCTCACATGCAGGGCACAAGTCCTAAAAAAGAAGTGGGGGGGACTAACCTAGTTAGGCAGTATGCAAGTGACATCACCACGCGCAACATCACGACGCACATGACATTACACATGGCATCACAGGAATCGACAAAGAAAGTGGCATCACAAGCCACAACTTTACAGGAAGTGGCATCACAAGAAGTGACATCAGATCTAAAGCCCTCACATATATGTTTAGCAGGTCTATCATGTATACATTTGAGTGCATTGCGAGGATAATAGCACAGTGAGCTATGGAAGATGATATGTGACTTCTACGCCTTGCAATCCCCCAGTTTTATGTACCATATCCTGTACATTCATTTACAAACTTATATAATTTATTGTACATGTAAGATGCATGTGTTGATGTAAAGCGGTCTGACACCCTGCATTGGAATGAGTAGGACTATACAAGAAAAAATAGTGGCACTTAAATTATTTCAACGCCTCCTCGGGGGAAGTAAGCTCTATATGAATTCAATTTGCTTTGTGTAAATACTGGGAAAGACCAACACATCTGATATTCTTACAGTGCCATGCATATCTCCTAAACAGGGACTGAACAAAGTGTAAAGCTGCCTTTCTTAAGTATGTGTGAAGTGCTAACAAGGTGTGAGCCTTTGTTTCCCATCTGCTTTATTTGCATTAGGTGTGAGGCTCCTGACTGCTCCAAGCCAAGAGACTCGAACAAAAGGAGGCCTGATGACCCCTCAAATTCGGCCTTTGTTATGGGCCCAGCAGGAATCTTAAATAAGAAAGCTCCGTCCTGTACCCGCCTGCACGTTGTTGCTTGTTGCAGATGGAAAGCAGACAACGTGCAGGCACTGTTGAAAGTGGTACATGTTTGGAAATAACACCGGGACGAGTTCAGCACATTATTCAGTGGGGCCCAAATACTTGGCAGGGTGGACGGCGTTCACCCTGTGAAAAAAGTGGGCGGACACCGTCCACTCGCGTGTACCCCCGACTCGTGCCCTGCTCACATGGCTGAGACACAAAGAACAAAGCTATGCCACTGCAGTAAAATTCCACAAATGCTGCACTACTGAAAACCTGATAAAAACAACGTCCTGGTTTTAAAGATGGCGGCACGCAGAACGCAAACGTGATGACGCGTACACTTCCAAGATGGCATTACGTTGAACGCCAACGTAATGACAAGTGTCAGGCAGCCATGTCACAAGCCTGGCATAAAGAAGGCATGTAACGGTGTCTAAGGAGTACCACAGAGAAAAAGAAGAGAAAAAAAAGGTGCACTTCGTGAAGAAATGGCCAGGAAACAGTAGCGTTGCACTCAGTGTCTGCAAACACCGATCAGCTGCCGGCACACTAACGCTGAGGACAGGCTCCAAAATGCTCAAAATGAGCCACATCCCATATCGTCGCCAATATGCTGAAGCAAGGTTTGTTGAAGAAAAAGAACTACAGCAGGCAAATGTAAGTTGTACATTTACTGAAGATAAAATGTGGAGCCCATCCTCCAGTGTCCTTCAAGCTCTGCGATGCCTCCACCGCTCTCCTGTAGACTGACCACTCTACCGGCCGGCACGCATAGCATGGAATTACACTTTAATGATGCACTTGTAAAGAAACACCACAGAATGTTCACATACAAGGATGTTCAAATAAGGAATGCATAGTCATTACAATTAAAATGTAATGTAAATTATCACAGGCAGGCTGCTACTGTGCCACACTTAGGACATAAGGGCACACTTCTCTCAAGACACAGAGAGGAAGCTACTGTGATGTTACTCAGGACACAAGTGGAAGCCCACACTGGGATAAAAAGCTTAGGAAACAAGGGCACGTGGCTATAGTGTTTAACCAGAATATCAGTGCCAAATATCAAATTTCAAATATAGTTTACAAAAATATTGCCCAGTTATAGAAAGTTTACTCAAACTGGGACAATATTTTTGCAAAATATAATTAGAAAGCAATATTTGTGTTAGATTACACTGTGAAACAGCACTAGCTACTGGGTGAAAAAATCTCGAACATGAGGCTAAATCAAAGTGAATGCGGTTATGGCGTTGAAACCCTCAATAAACAAGGGCAGGCTGCTAGTGAAGTGAGATCATGAAACAAGGGCAGGCTGCTTGTGAAGTGAGATCAGGCAGGGATGTGGAATTCCTATAGCCCGAAGCCCAGGACATATTGTTTGGGGTCAAGGGCAACAAGTTTTTATGTGTATTTTGCCCTTGGGACAAGTAGGCCCAACCCCCTGCAGCACAACCCCTTTGGCTGTTAGTTTGCAGTACCACATTATGGATCGGGGAAGGGCACTGTCTGCAGTTATGGTAATATTTGTGCCCATATGTTAATGCTGTTCAAACTTGTATTTATGGTTCATTAATTGAAAGCCTTTATTATTAGGTTAAGCGGTCTAAGTTAATGTTGTAAGCTCCGACTGTGCTACTGACAGTGGTTCCAGTATAAAAATATGTACACATTTTCAAAGTTTAGCAATGTGAGGCTATGTATAATGCTCCCAGAGTGCTCTGTGATTTGATGCAAATATTTGCAGGAGATTGAAAGCAAGATTGATGATCCTTTGCTTTCAAAATAAAATGTTCATAAAAAAATGAAAGCAGGAAAAAAACATTTTGCTAAACTACTGTAAAATTCCAGGTACCATTTCTTTGCAGCATCATTTAGTAACATGTGTAGATGCATGCTAGTAGTTCCCAAAAATATTCATAATGGAAAATCAGTGTAACCAGTTTCAATAAGATTATGGGAAACAAAAATAAACAAGCATTGGCAAAGCCAGTAGGTCTGAAATTGGTGGTCAGCTTTTTAGTTTTGTCAATGTGTGACTTGTTTTGGCATGGTTTTTGTAAAATCTTATTTGTGTGGGAGCTGCTGGGCCCTCGCCATTATAACAAACATTGTCAAAAACAAAAATTGTTTTTTGGTCTCAAAAAGCACACACTGCCAAAGTAGTTACTGTCACTGAACAAAACTACTTTGTGTGCAGATATGCTCCTTGTGAAAGAGCAGAATGCTGTCACTCACAGTGAAGCCAGCCGATACAGAGCGAGAGACAGAATTTTAATAAACACAAAAGGTCACGGTCCACGCCAGACCAAATTAGGGGCTCAATTTTTAAAGGAAGTCTCAAAAGTGCACGCATGGTATATGTCCTTGCATTAAGTGCAGCTAAACAGCCTTTGTAAATTCCCAAGAATTTACAGAAGTAGGACAAGAAATAATACTCCTAGAAAATATTTGTGAACTGCATTTTAGCATGAGCAAATATGCATGTGTGGATTTGCTCATTCAAAAATCTGAGTGTTTGCAAGATCACTCTTCCTCAATCCACTTTTCCCCCAAACCCTGGAAGAAGGCTTACGTCTGCCATTGTCAGGACTACATTTCCAGCATTTCTCAGTATGGGAAAAGATTAGAGAAGAGTTGTTGAAAACCCTTAAAACATGCAAGTTAGTAGGTTTGCACAGATTCAAAAGGCCATTCTAACCCTGGAACTTTTGCTTAACACTATCTTCAGCCCCAGTATGTAGATCTGCTGAAACTTGTCAACATAAGGGGATTGCAAGTATTCAAACCCTAGTATGGTATGAGCTCTGGCATAATCAGAGAGGATATATCAGAGCTCCAATATAATGAGACTGCTGCCATAATTTGTCGCTGCACTACATGGCACCAAAGGGGCAAGTAGATTTTGTTACAGGACAAGTAGATTTAAGAAGCAACCTGCCACATGGACAAGTAGATATTTTATTAAATTCCACACCCCTGTCAGGACAGAAGGGCAGGCTGCTAGTAAAGTGAGATTAGGACACAAGGCCAGGCTGCTAGTAATGTGAGATTAGGACACAAGAGCAGGCTGCTAGTAATGTGAGATAATGACACAAGAGCAGGCTGCTAGTGATGTGAGATTAGGGCAGGCTGCTAGTGATGTGAGATTAGGACACAAGGGCAGGCTGCTAGTGATGTGACATTAGGACACAAGGGCAGGCTGCTAGTGATGTGAGATTAGGACACAAGGGCAGGCTGCTAATGATGTGAGATTAGGACACAAGGGCAGGCCGCTAGTGAAGTGAGATCAGGACACAAATGGACACTGCTAGTGAAATGAGATCAGGACACAAAAAGACACTGCTAGTGCAGTGAGATCAGGACATGAGGGCACACTGCTAGTAAAGTGAAATCATGACAGAAGGGCACTGTGCTAGTGAAGTGAAATCATGACACGAGGGCACACTGCTAGTGAAGTGAAATCATGACACGAGGGCACACTGCTAGTGAAGTGAAATCATGACACGAGGGCACACTGCTAGTGAAGTGAAATCATGACACACGGGCAACACTGCTAGTGAAGTGAAATCATGACACGCGAGCAACACTGCTAGTGAAGTGAAATCATGACACGTGGGCACACTGCTAGTTAAGTAAAATCATGACACGAGAACACACTGCTAGTGAAGCGAAATCAGGACATGAGGGCAGGCTGCTAGTGAAGTGAAATCAGGACACAAGGGAAGACTGTTAGTGAAGTGAAATCAGGAAACGAGAGCAGACTGCTAGTGAAGTGAAATCAGGACACAAGGGCAGACTGCTAATGAAATGAAATCATGACACAAGGACAGACTGCTAATGAAATGAAATCATGACACAAGGACAGATTAATAGAGAAGTGAATCATGACACAAGGGAAGTCTGCTAGTGAAGTGAACTTAGGCTTGTAAGGGTAGGCTTGTAGTGAACTGAAATCAGGGCACAAGGGCAGGCTGGTAGTGAAGTGAAATCATGTGTCAAGGGCAGGCTGGTAGTGAAGTAAAATCATGCAACAAGGGCAGGCTGGTGGCGAAGTGAAATCGTGACACAATGGCACACTGCAAGTGAAGTGAAATCAGGACACGAGGGCGGACTGCTGGTGAAGTGAAACATTCAGACACAGGTGCGCACTCATGGACCTAGGACACCGGGAGTCAAGAAAGCTGCAGGATGGTGTCCAAGAACCTTTTTCCAAACGTAACAACTAGGATAGTTCAGTGGGTTGAGCACCAACAGCAGAGGTGTGTAGATCCTGAAAGTAATTAGCTAGATCACATCAGGTACTACTTAACTATAGAGGCAATTAAGTGTCACAAAACTGTATTCCTTGGAGCTCGGTTAGAACATCAACAGTCATAAGCATCAAAATGTAAGAGTGTTTGAGGTCCACGCTATTAAAGCTTGTTACTATTAAATAACAGAACCCCTGGGCAATAAATGATCATTAACTCATCTCTAAATTAAGCATTTCTTAATTGTGTAGCACTGTGGAATTCACTGTACCACTGTGTAAGTCCACTGTACCATGTTGTAAGTCTTCAAGTGTAGGATAAACGCAAAATTAATTATGAAATAACACTCATAAGTGTTTAGGTGTCACGGACTACACATGCACTATAATAAGCCTGTCTGCTACTTCTTTACACCAAAGTCCTGTTTTTAGCGAGTACGGGTGTAGGTGAACATATGCTGCATGCGTGGTTTTTTTTTAGTCTAGGGGGGTCAATGAGAATATCCACTATTTATCAGAGCTCGTTGACGATTTCTCTGGGATGGTAATTGGAGGATCTCATTATTAATAATAAATGCAAACATAACATAGAACCTATTTTTTAATTCGATTAAAAAAACAAAAATCAAACTACACTGCAATCATAAATGGAAAGCCGGTCAAAATGACATGGCAATCAAATGTAGGGGCACTTAAAAAAATTATACATATAACTATAACCAACAGGGACGAACAAGGCAAAACATGAGTTCTACTGGGCATGCACATCACACTGGTCTCTTTAACACTAACACTATCGTGAAAGTTACTTACCTTCGGTAACATAATACCTGGTAGAGACACAGTCTAGCCGCAGATTCCTTAACTTTTAAATTCTCCCCCGGTGCCAGTCTGGATCTGGAAATTTTTCAGCAGTACCTCTGCGCGCCGGGGACAGCATTGTACAGCTCCGTGATGATCTCAACTTCGGTCATGACGTCAATGGTGCTATACAAGTCCCCTCCGGTGTGGAGACATCAGTTTCTTCTGTAAAACCTTCTGCGCCAGAACGCAGAGCCACTATAGAAACTGATTCTGGTAACAGTGTACCAAAAAGATCAAAAATCTTTGAAACATTAATCAAGAAGAAACCTCAAATGGTATGTTAATACCAGACCCGTATTTTAAGGAAAACTCCAAAAGAATCAACGAAGCGCAGGGCTGTGTGAAACCCTGCACCCTGGTGAATAACCCTCATGTAATGGAAGAAAACTTTACACTCTATAGACCATTCATCAATGGTAATGAATGGCATGACAATAGCAAAATAAAATCTACAAAAACAACACCCAGCTGTTTGTGAAATCACACCACCACATGACATATTGATAGTGCCAATACAAGGTATGATGATACCAAACAAAAACTTTCAAAGAAAGAACAAATAAATCAATACTGCCCACTGGTGTCTAATCCAGTATGAAAGAGAAAATACCCCCCACCCTACCGACCACTCACATTTGGAAATGGATTGTATGGCAACATCTAAACAAGACCTATGTGGCAAGATCAAGTGGTCTGTTAAGTCCCAACATTAGTTGAGATAGTGATCACCGGTATGTAAAACCCGTACTGAAAAAGGGTTTAACCCTTACCTTATAGGTCATTCGCAGAGTGGGGAGGATGGGCAGGGAGTTAATGAATCTGCAGCTAGACTGTTTCTACCAGATATTAAGTTACTGAAGGTAAGTAACTTTTACATCTGAGAGAGACATCTAGCCCCAGAATTAAATACCATAGCTATACCCCATGGAGGAGGGTCTGCGAACTAACCCTATGCAAGTTCTCAAAGAGAACTACCCGGTCATAACTAACAACCGACCAAATGCACGTAGGATTAGCAGAACTAGAGCTTGGCTCTTAATTAAATCCATGATCACTGTCACAGAACATATAAATAATAAACAAACCTACAGACCCGAAAAAAATCGGGCCTTAAGGAAAAAAAGGGGGGGACCACTAAGCAACCATGTGGCAGCTATCAGACATTATCCCCTATTCCCAAAGGGAAGAAAACTCGATGACCAAAAAAGGCCAAATGCATGACAAAAGCCTTGTAATCAGCATTGTTCACGACAATAAAGAAAATTATAGAAAGAACTGTCCTGATAAAATCCCAAAGAGGACTCTCAGAACGCATTCCCCAAAGGAAAGATGAGCATGTGTATATGGACATAGATATATATATATATATACACATATATATACATACATACATAAATGTATATATGGATATATATATATATATATATATATATATATAATTTATATATATATATATATATATATATATAATTCTCCAAATCCTCCGCGTCCTCTCCCTGCGAAAGTCACGGCACCACAGCAGGGTGATTGTAAGGTGATTTTTATTTTTCTTCACACCATAAAAGTGAACAAACCGGACGGTTGGACATATATATATATATATATATATATATATAAATATAAAAATGTGTCACCAGATACTCCAACTGGCCAGACAATTCACAAAATGTCACTGGCCAATATCTACTGCCAGACCGCAAGGACCTACAAAACTTGCCCCTGTATGGCCTTATATATATCAAAATGAATCCTTGTCAACAACAGGCACATACACCACACCTGTGATACAAGACAAATATGATCGTAAATCCGACAACAATGTGAAACAGAGCAGCACATTATATCATGTATACACCGTATACAAAAAGCCACTCTGAAATGAGAGGTTCGGCAAAAATACACAACCCAGTGAAAAAGGGTAGCACGCCACCAACACAACACCATAAGTGACTTGCCGTAAGAAAATGCTGCCTGTCAAATGGTATCATAAAAAACTGATACCACAAGAAAAAGTCGTGATTCCTCGCAAATTGAGAAATGCAGAAAATAATAGGTACATCCACTCCGGAAGACAGGTAATGTCGATCAAAAAATCCTCCTATTATAAAAGTGTCTCACCCTGTATAAATGACTTACGAATGATTGACAGCCTTGTCGTAGACCAAAAAGGGCCGAAACCTAGGAGATGTTGTCTGAGGTCAAGGACAACAAGCCATCAAATTCACATTGGCCGTGGGACAAGTTGGCCAAACCCGTGCATCACAAACCTGTGGATGCCAATTTACAGCACCACAATATGGAGTAGGGATAGGAATTGCCTGCAGTTGAGGTAATATTTGTGCCTTCATTAGACACTGTTCCTTTGACATTAAGAAAGAACTCACAAGCCAATAGCATTCAAAAGAATGCAAAGCATATACTCTGAGTCTACCAAAGTAACGCTTCAATTTGCTGAAGCATCCGATTACTCCAAGAGTAGAACCAAAATGTCCCTATACCCTAGTCTACAACTTGCATAAGAATAGGTCTCTAAAAGCAACACTGAAGAAGAAAGCCATGCAACTTGCATACTGAGCTGCTTCGAAGAAGCATGCGACAGATCCTCTTCCATACAGGAAGTCACCTCTCTTAATGATAGCCTCTTGAGCAGGAAGCTCATCCTCAGAGGTCAGGGAACAAAGGGAACCTCCCTCAGTCATCCAAATCAATACAAAAATAAAACAAAAAAAGAAAATGGTACTGAGGTTATAACCACCGCTGCTTACCGGAGTACACGTGGTAGAACTGAAACCGAAACTGGACATATATAATGTCCTAACAAGACTTCTCCTTGGCCAATAAAAGCATATATTCCAAGCTTAGAGACAAGCAAAGCAACACAGTGACAGGAAATGTAGGACTGTGACTCTAGTTCTCCGCCTTCTTTCAAAGCGCCTTAACGCCGCATCTGCCTTATCCCCAAAAAGACGGGCACCATCAAATGGTATATCGGCCAAAGCCGACTGGACAGCTTCCCAAAAGTCCGAAGTTGCCAACCAAGCCAGACGCCTTAGTGCCACTGCAGATGCCATGGCCCAACCCACAGAATCCGTTGTGTCCATGCCACACCTTATGGTAAGCATAGCAGCCTGTTGACCATGTCTAATCAAGTTGCCTACCTCAGCACAGAGGTTATCCAGAAGAGATGGGAGCAGGCTCTTCTCCTGTCTGTCCCTGGCAAAGGATTTCAAACAAAGGGTCTGTAGACCTCTGCACTATGGGCAGTGACAAGTCTAAAATTGCATCCACTTTCCTCAGAATGTCCGCGAAGGAGAACTTGCCTCCGTGGCAAGACTAGGGAGAGAAAGCAACCCAGAGGCTGGCGAAGAATCCAGCCTCACCAAGAGCTGTAACCCAGCTCTCCTCCACCTGAAACACATTTGTGTCCGAAATGGGCTGAAGGAGTCCTGCCCCAGTTGACACAAGTGGACGTCCCAACATCACTTCCTGCAAAGGGACCATAAACTGTACAATTCACTTAGGTTGCATAGTCGACTCTGCATCTGACGTCAAATCGGCGCCATCACAATGTCGACTGGGGGAGGAGAGGCGCCTTCGACCGGCACCACCGACGTCAATGTTGGAGTCGGTTGGTCAAAGACCGGCGTCGTAGGCAAACATCCTGAAGAAATGTGAGCCTGCGCTAAAGCAACAGCAGCCCACATCAACCGCCGCTGATCCTTCAACTCCGATGGCCTAACCGTCACCGAGGACAAATCATCTGACAGTGCCCCACTCACATCCTTGGGGCCTAGAGGCGCTCCAGAGGGAGATAGGGGCCAAAAGATGAGGTGCAAGGAATCATATTTTTCCCTCATCTGAGCCATCGACACCCCGGCTCCCGGAAACACGGGGAGACGCGGTGCGGAGTCGCCTACGGCCTCCTCAAACGTCGAGCGGGAGGAGCCATGGGTGACGGAGGAGCCATGGGTGACGGAGTCTCCACGCGGTGAAGTCCGAGAATGTCGCGACTTCAACCGTCCCTTACCTTTTGACTTCTCTGGAGAACGGCGTCCTCCAGACCTGCTTCGGCTCCTAGATCGACCCCGCAAATGCACTTCCCGGGACAACGAAGACCGAGGCTGGGATGCCTCCGAGGATCACGATACACGTGTTGCCATTAACTTCAAACGTCACTCCTTCAACGACTTCGGTTTTAGTTTCTGGCAGGAGCCACAATCCTTGGCATTGTGGTGCTCGCCTAAACACCACATACAAGATGTATGAGGGTCCATCACCGACATATGCCGGCTAAAAGACCCACAAGGTTTGAAACCTGTAGACATTAGACATAGGCACACTGTTCCATTGACACCAAGTGTTGAAGCAGGTCGAGAAAAAAAAAAATCGACCTGAGAAACCGCTTCTCCGGAACCACGTTATAGTGAAGAAAAGAAGAAACTGTTGTCCGCGCGCCGGAGGGGACTTATGTGGCTCATTGACGTCATGTCCGGAGTCGACATCATCACGGAGCCACACGACGCAGTCCCCCTGTGCGCAGAGGAACTGCTGAAAAATTTCGGGATCCAGCAGTGCTTAATTTAAGCAGGTGCATTCCAGTGCTCGGCACCGGCTCTTAATTGCGGGCACAGGCACTTAGGACAGCTGCTCATTTAAAGATGAGCTGAAAAATAGTTGTTTAATTTTATTTATTTATTTATTTTGAAGGTTTTATATAGCGCGAACAAGACCCTTGCGGGTATCAGAGCGCTTTACAGGGTAAATATCGAAGAGAACAAAGGCATATGGTAAACATATAGTTCCATACAAATCAAGCATAGTAAAGTCACAATATCAAACATACATAGGTAAGTAGTAAATAATATATAGTTCCATATAGATCAGGAATAGAATCGTACAGACATAGTAACCCCGGCTCAAGTGAACTTAGCCCTGAGAAGAGATTTCACTTCTTTTTTGAAGGATGCAGTAGAGGGATTAAGTCTAGTTTCTGGGTGCAAAGCATTCCAGATCCTGGGCGCCATCTCCAAGAAGGCTCGGTTGTATGTTTTCTTCTTGTTGAATCTTTGTGGTTTCAATAAGAGGTTTTTGGCACTTCTAGAAGCTCTGCTGCCACATGAAGGCACCAGTTTCTGTGCCAGATAGTTGGGAGTGTCGTGATGAATGGCTTTATGCGTCATGCATGCAATTTTTAGTTGAATTCTGGCTTCGAAAGGTAACCAGTTAAGGGATTTTAGGTCCGGGGATATGTGGGAATTTCTCTTAGAGCCAGTAATAAGTCTGGCTGCTGCGTTGATTGAAGCTCTTAGAGGGGCCGTTGAAAATCTGGGGAGGCCGCAGAGAGAAACAATCCCATATTCCACTCTTGGGATAACTAGTGCTTGTACTGCCAGTTTGAAGTCCTTTTCAGGTAGGAAAGGTTTTAGTTTTCTCAATGTATTCCTCTGGAAGTTCGCTCCTTTTGTTGCGGTGCTGATGTGCTTCTGCATAGTGAGATTTCTGTCCAGAGTTACTCCCAGCGATTTTGCTGAGTCAACGGTAAGTGGTTGACAGTTGAGTGCTGTTAGATGTTTGATCCAATCTTGAATTATGGGTACTTGGGCAGGAGGAGCGATTAGGAGGAATTCGGTTTTGAGGGTATTCAGTTTTAGATGGTTTTCGGCCAGCTAGGTCTGAGTTTTTCCTAGAGTTGTGTTGAGAGATTTGATGTCTTCTAGTGAATGGATCTTTAGGTATAGCTGTGTATCGTCTGCGTACATATGGTATTGTACGTTAGAAGAGTTGAGAATTTCGGTGAGTGGTTCCATGAATAGATTGAAAAGTGTTGGAGAGAGGGCTGATCCTTGTGGGACCCCTAGAGTGACTGGGTCGGGTTTGGACAGGGAATGATCAACCTTGAATTGTTGCGTTCTGTTTTGGAGGAATGAGGTAAAACAATTTAGAACAGATCCAGATAGTCCCATTCTGTGTTTCAGAAGGTCTAGCAGGTTGTTGTGTTTGACGGTATCAAAGGCCGAGGAAAGGTCGAGCAGGATAAGTAAGCAGGCTTCGTTTTGGTCTAAGATTTGTAGCGCATCGTCAATTATGTGTGTCATCGCTGATTCGGTACTGTGTCCTGCACGGAAACCGGATTGGAATTTGTTGAGCAGGTTGAAATGGTCTATGTGTTTTACAAGCTGGAGGTGTACACATTTTTCTAAGAGTTTAGCCAGGGTAGGGATGCTGGATATAGGGCGGTAATTATTTAGGTCCGCGGGGTCAACCGTTGGCTTCTTTAGGATGGGGAATACCTGCCCGGATTTGAGGATATCAGGGATGGTTCCTTGAAGGAGGGAGGTATTAATAATCTTGGTCCACAGAGGCAGTAGCAGTGGTATGAAGTCTTTTATGCAGTTTGCTGGGAGAGGGTCAGCGAAGTGATTGGCAGGATTCAGTGCCGTGAGCATTTTTAGTATAGTTTGTTCATTGTAAGTATTGAAGGATGACCAAGATGCATTATTTTTTAGGTCGAGCTTTGGTGAGCTCCGGTGTGGGACTCCTGGAAGGGATGATGAAGAGCCAATGCGTGTGTCAGTATGTGTGTTTAGATCCTTGAGTAGGTCTTTCTTTATGTTTTCGGTCTTCAAACTCTTCACAGTTGGGTAGTGAGCCTGAGTTAGCTTGGGGGGAGGGGAGGCGAGGTGCATCCTTAGATTGAGTTTTGATTAATACTCGAAGAGTTTTTCGGGACGATTCTTGGCCTGGTCTAATTGATAACTGAAGAAGTCTGCTTTAGATCGTCTGATCTTTCTGTAGTAGGCGTTTCTCTTCATTTTTAGTAGCTTGAGGGGGTTGGCGGATTGAGCCGATCTCCATCTACGTTCAATTCGTCTTAAGGATCGTCTGTCCTCATTGAGTCTTCCATCGTACCAGGGTTTTGCATCTTTTATGGAGACTCTCTTTAGTTGTAGGGGGCGACCTCATTTAATATAGTGTTCATGGAATTGAAGTAGTGGTTGGTGAGATCTTGAACATCGGATAGCCCTTCTGGGGGAAGAAGGGTGTTGGAGCTGGAGGTTGTGATTAAATTAGAATCAATGATTTTCTGATCTCTCTTCCATATTTTAAATCTTATGGGTTGAGCAGAATTAAGTTTCACAGTTTCATTGATGAAGAAGGTGATGATATGATGGTCAGACCAATCACATGGACGGATCGTATCTAGCTGAATGGAGTCTGCCTTAGAGATGACTAAGTCAAGGATAGCTCCTTTATCATGTGTGGAGCTGTTGCAGATTTGGGTGAGGTCGAGGTCCGAGAGGAAGTTTTTGAGACTATTGACCGCTGAATCATTAGGGTCATTCACGTAGAGATTGAGGTCTCCGAGAATTATTTGGGCATTTTGATGATCGGCATTAGTAGAGACTTTGTCCATGAGATGTTCGATGAAGGTGAGGTTGTCACTTGGCGGATGATAGAGAGTGTGCAGAGAGCAAACTGGCTTGCTATTTCTAGTGATTTCTAAGCAAAGATATTCACACGAGGGGAATACTGGAGATTGGGATCAGTTCACTGAGAGATTGGTCCGGTGTATGCAGGCAATGCCACACCCTGGCTTATCAATTCTGTCTAGTCTGATGATATCATAGTTTGGGGGTACCAGTATGTCGAGGATGGGCGTAACAGATTCATTTAACCATGTTTCGGTTAGAATTAATAGGTCCGGTTCTTGCGTAAGTATGAGGTCGGCTAAGTCAGCTGCATGTTTTGAGGCCGATCTACAATTTAGCAGTATACATTTGAGACGGGGCTTGATGAGGGATGAGTTGGGTTCCTGAATAAGGGGAACTTGTCTAAGATTGTTTTCGACTATACCTCTGGGATTATGTTTTGTGAGTCTGTGAGTATTGGAAGGAATAGTTTGGATTAGTGAATTTTCGGGGAAGTTGTCTGGAAGCATTGTGTTGCGGTTTGGTCGTGGGAGATAATAGGAGCGTAATAGGGAGAGTAAGTCTTTCTCCGATAGAGGATTGATCCTTCGGATTGGGCGGGTTGAAGTATTGTGGAGAGGAACTGATCTCCACCTGGGGGGCAGTTGTTTCGGGGTACATTCGGAGCGGTTAGTGTGGAAGTTTATCTTGGTTTCTTGTACAGATCTATTGTTCAAGGGTTGGTGAAGAAAAACTTCACATAGAGCTTGTAGTTCTTCTTTGACTTGACGTAGCGCAATTAGAATCTCATCAAGTCTAGGGTCTGGTGCAGGTGGTAGCAAGATTGGTGATTGAAATGTGCGTGTGGGAGGTGTGCTAGTGTCCCGTGGGTAGTATGTGGGTAGCACGTATTTTGGGTCGTTGTGTTGCATCCTGTCTGGATCGTTATCCGGATCAGGGAGGGGTGGACTGGTGTTGGGTGGGGATGTAAGTATCGCAAGGGTGTGAGCTGTGGATGTGGTCATGGGAGTGTAAGTTCTGCAGGTGGCAGGGTTGGCATTGGGGGGGAAGTATGTCAAATCCCGGGGAGAATGCCGAGTCTGGAATGGGTGTAGATACTGGTAGGGTAATAAGAGGAGAGTGACTTGCAGGGGAATTAGGCAGGGAGGAGAGGGTAGCACTGGGATTGGGTGTAAGTGTTGCTCGTGACCTCAGATGAGAATGAGTAGATGTAACAATAGGGGGGGGTGATAGGCTGTGTGCTGGGGGTGGGAGTTGCCTGGGGGGTGGTGGAGTTTAACCACTTTATCCCTGATGATGGGGAAGATGTTATCCAGCAGGTTTAAGCTGCGGTCCGATGATTGCATGAGGATGATTCCATTGTGATAGATGGTGATTGTTGCTGCGGCTTTGTAGATTGGGGAGGGGGAGATAGAGATTGTGAGACCGTGCGCAGTTTTCCTAGTGAAGGAGACCGAGAATAGGGCAAGGAAGGCTTTCCTCCATTGTGCTCTTCTTTTGGTGTAGAAAATTATGTCAGTAGTTATGTGCCCTTTGTTTGTTGAGAAGTAGGGGTCCGAGATAGGGGTTTCAGGGTGTGATTTTAACAAATTGTGTTTGAGGCGTTTGGCTGCTTTTTTTGAAATGTTGGGGGGTAGTTAATGGTGTAAGTGTGTAAGCCCGAGCGCTCCATAGTGGGGTTGGCGCTTGTAGGTGTGGGATAGCGTGATATGGGGCGTTATGTGTGGTTGTGGGATTGGGCCTGGGCTGTGAGGGGGGACTGGGCTTGAGAAGATAGAGGGAAGTCGTGAGGTGGGTTGCAGGTGAGTAATAGATGGAGAGCTGGGTCAAGGAAAATATAAAATAGAATAAAAATTCTCACCTGTGTGCATGTGGAGAGGAAAACCAAGGGGTGTTAACTAGCAACGCACAGTGGCTAGTCCAATGTAAGGGAGTCAGTCCAAGATGGCCGCCTCTTTAGTAATGGGTATCAAAAAAAACAGAGAGGTAGTCCTATGTCTCTTTCCATTAGCTGGGTCAGACAAGTAGTAGTCCTGTTTCAGTTTCTATATTTCTGCAAGTGCTTTGTCCTTCTTCAATTCCTATGTCATCTGCTTCCTGGGAGGATCTGTGTCTCTACCTGCTTAAAACAACAGGCTAAAAAGAGATCCTAAATCATTGGTAATGATGAATAGTAGAGGCCGCCACTTTGCAGGCATCGGGGTAATTGCTGCAAATTAGTTCAGCCAAAAAAAAGGGGGGGGATCTTCTAGAGCATTCCCCAGCAATAGGATGAGGGGTCCTGGAAGGTGGAGTGGACGCATGTGTTTGTGCACATGCGGTAACAGCAGCGAGCACGCGACCCCCATGTATGAAGGGTCTCGCCGCAAAACACACAGCACCAACATGCACAAACTTTGTCGATCGGCAAGAGCCCAGACCGTCCTGGCCGCTCCCTATCCAGAACGAACGGCTGTTTCAGTTCAGTTTATTTGGCACAATGCATGTGGGGTCCGGAGTCGGGCTTAAAGGCTTTGTCCGGGAAACATACCGCTCCACATACCCTTCCCGAGCTGCCTTCGAGAGAAGCCCCCGTGAGCCAGACCCCGGCACCACCACAGAGCGCGCCCCGTGCAGGCTAGCTCCTCCGCTCCACAGATCCTTCCCGGACTGTGTTAAAGAGAGGCCCCAGTGAGCCGGGTCCCGGCACAGCCACAGACATGCCGCGAAAGGTTTTTGGTATTCATGTCGCAAGACCACTGGCCTGAATGGAGCACCTCTCAATGTCTCCGACCTCTGCAGCCCTCGAGCAGCAGTCCCGTGAAAGGGAGGCAGTTAAGGGAGATTAATCATTGATGCCGTGGCTCCGCATCGCGGTATTTCCAGCGGGGCTAGACTCCCTGGTCCCAACCAGCAGATGACAAGGGAACCCAGGTCCACGGTCCGAGTCGGGCCCCTCCGCTATCGGCGCAGAGCGAAGCGATATGAGATTGATGGTGCGATCGAGGGCTCAATTCCCTTGTCGATGATCCACGCCGCGGAGGCTCCAGCTGGATTGGCTTCAGTACTCCAGACCATCAGAGAACACCAGATCCACAGTCCGAGCCCAGCATAGCCGTTACCGGAGCAGAGTGAGGTGAGAGGCAGGGTTGCCACCGTTGTTTGAGTAGCAGGAGATGGTGGGCAAAATTAGTTATTTCGGCGTGTTGTGAGATTCCTTATGTTGTTTCTCTGTAATGCGTTCAGTTCCAGGGGCCGCTGCCGCTAACAGGGATATTCAGCTAAATCTGATCCCAAGCGCTCGGAGCTCCCTTAGTGAGCTCCTCACCAGTCGGCCATTTTAGCTCGGAAAATCAATAATGTTTAAAAGAACTAATAACTGCCACACAAACAATTCTTAAAGCTTGGGGGACTCGACCAGTCTGAATTGTCACACTTGTAGCAGTGTGATGGTTAGTAGTTGTGTTAGCTCTGGCAGTGGCAGTGTGTGGTGCAAACTGCGGTGACCTTATCACGAGGGCTCGGGCACTTATTTCTTTACAAATTAAGCACTGGGATCCAGACTGGCGCCTTGGCAGAATTAAAAAGGTAAGAAAGCAGCAGCTAGATGTCTCTATCAGATACAATGTCACACTGTAGCATGTGTGTGGGAGGGTGCGGATAGGACACGACATCACCTACTTTTAGAATGTGGGACAGGACATTTGATTTGTTTTGAATAGTGGGCGAGACACCATGGAACAGACATCTTTCGACGTGTGGTAGAGACCTTTTGGGCAGTTCCACTACAAAGAAGAAATAAATATCGAGAAAAAGTGATTTCCACTTTTTTGATCCCCTTGCAGGGATTGGAAGTTGATCATATTCAAGGAAAAGCTTCTCTGTGCTGAGCGGACACTACAGTCAGGGTTGGATTGGGATTAAAAATCGGCCCGGGCACACTAGAAAAAAGTGGCCCATATTTGCATATTGCCTTTCCGCAAGACACTGCTCCGGCGAAATTTTATTAAAAAAAGGGGGTGGGGGTATAAAAAATGCACGGATTAGCTTACACTGGTGAAACACACTTGAAAATAAGTGAGGCCACTTTTGCTCAGGCCCCCTGCCCCGCTCAGTATGCACACATTAATGGGCCGGCTCAGCAAGAGAAAGGGAGTGACACCTCTGCCGTTAATAAAAGGGAGGTAATGGACGCCCATCTGCCCCCCAGAAAGGCCACTCAGGCACCCAATGGGCCGCTGGCGGCATCGAACAACGCAAAAACCACCCAAATCGGACTTCCAGGCTGCTAAAAATAGCAGCCCACAGCTGGAACCAGGATACCGGCCCCTCGGGCATTGTCTGAGTGCCCGCGTTACCAATCCGATGCTGACTACAGTATTAAGCTTTCTTCTTGTGGGAGGGGAAGAACATTGATTTCTTTTTCTCAAAACTTTCTTTATTACGTTTTTAGTAGTTACAACAATACAGTCTCATTAGTTTTTCGTGCAGTTATCCCAACTGAACCTGCAGCTTGCAGAAATGCTATTGAAAAAATCAGTTGCTAAACATTTTCAGGTATCTTCTATAAAAGCCTCGATTTTCAAGTAACTGCCACCCAAATTTCTCATTAGTTTTTCTATTATCCCCTTCCCTCCCTCCCCCCCCCTAAGAAAAAGGAAAAAATAAATGGAACAAACAATCCAACATTGAAAGGTACAAGAGCGAGATAATGCAGAGAGCATACACAGGTGGTTTGAGCATGTGCAAGGTGGGATCCACTTAGTCAAAGCTTGCATCTAATTGTCATGAGGTCATCTTATAATGTCGTCCCCTGGGCTATAGTTAGTATTGGAATAGATGTGAAAACCCACAGTTCGTGTCGGGCAGGACATCGATTTTTTAAGGATCGGGGCCCCCACCATATAGGTTTTACATTCTGGTCAGACACCGGATACGTCTCATCGGCAGGACCACATCCTCTGCAGTCTTATGTAGGCTGGGGCGGCGAAAAAAGTGAGCTTTACTGTTATTTAAAGGACGCTCAACAATTTGTATCCAAGTCTGTTTCCTTTAAATGTCTATAAATATCGTCCAGGTGTCATGTCTATTAAAAATTTGCATTTCATAAATCGAAGAGCCAGCAGTAGCCACTGGTGTCGCACGTCCTCCACCAAAGACGGGCGCCTTCTAGTTCTAGGGGCGAAACACGTGAAAGAGACAGCAACTTACCTACGATGCACGCTACGAGACCTGCTATAGCAACAAGCGAAACAGCTGCCAGCACCGGGAATTTGGTCTGTCCTTTCCACACACTTTTCAGATTTCAATCCTTGGATTAAGATCTTCAATGCCTCGTCAGGAGTAGTACGGACTATATAAATACAATTACAATATATGGCACTTTTTGTTTCACTGGCATCGCTTGACATACATCAAATCACTATAGTTCAGATATGTTCATTCTAATTGTAACGAGTCATTGATGCATTTCTAAATTAATGTGACTTGGGCTACATGTGAAAGTGTAAAACCCTCCTCCCGTAGGTGGGGCCCGCTCTGCACTCACTCGTGAGTACACTCGCTGGTGTGAGTATATGTGCAGAGCTTCCTATATCTCCCAGTCATCGCTGTGCCCACACATCGAATGCCCTGTGCCACTGCACCCGCCCTATGTGCCTACACCCCCCTCCACCCCCACACACCAGTAGGAGCTCACCACAGCCGTTGCTGGACGCACAGTAAGTGACAAGCTACAATGGTTCTGCCGGGAATGCGCAATTGCTTTGCAAATAATAAACAACTAAAAGAGTAATTGCTTTATACGTATCAAGTAAATAAAAAAGTAATATCATATGCTTAAATCAAAGAATAGCACGCATGTTGGAACACAAAACAAAACACTAGCTATTAGGTACTTGCAATGTATCTCATTTTATGTAAATTGAAGCGTTCATGTATATTTACAGATATCTACAGGCTGTCAAACTGAGTTGCAGTGTAGAAGTGACATGCTATAGTGACATCAGGTGCTCAGTGGCAGTGGTGCAGTGCATTTCATATATACAACGTGAAATTATGTTCAAATTTAACAAAGGACAAGAACTAAGGGTGGTCAGGACAGAGGAGAAAGCAATATCTCTGGTGGTTAGCACAATCGCTTATTGATTTGAACCAAGAGACTTGATCTGAGCCATATATTAACGTCGACGTTTCGACCCTGACAGCGCGTTATTAATGTGTCGTGGCGGGTCTTCTTCAGGACAACGGTAAGGGAGACATCCCCACGCGGGGTAGGGTTCCCTGGGACGTCCCTCGATGAGTGAAGGCTGTCCGTGGATCTGCAAATGTCAGGAAAACTCTAAATTGTCGATGCGACTCAAGTAAGGGCTGTTGAAGGAATAATCAGACGGTTTGGGAGAAAAATTAATTCGCAAGACTGCAGCGTAGCGCGCCCACACAATGCCAGTATTGATGTCTGGCTAACTTTGGGGATCGAATTCATTTTTCTCCCAAACCGGCTGATTATTTCTTCAACAGCCCGCTCACGACAGCATTCACTTAGATCTTAAAGACTGCCTTACTTGAGTCGCATCGACAATTTAGAGTTTTACTGACATTTGCAGATCCACGGACAGCCTTCACTCATCGAGGGATGTCCCAGGGAACCCTACCCCGCGTGGGGATGTCTCCCTTACCGTTGTCCTGAAGAAGACCCGCCACGACACATTAATAACGCACTGTCAGGGTCGAAACGTCGACGATAATATATGGCTCAGATCAAGTCTCTTAGTTCAAATCAATAAGCGATTGTGCTAACCACCAGAGATATTGCTTTCTCATCTGTCCTGACCACCCTTAGTTCTTGTCCTTTGTTAAATTTGTAAAGAATTTCACGTTGTATATACGAAATGCACTGCACCACTGTCACTGAGCACCTGATGTCACTATAGCATATGTCACTTCTACACTGCAACTCGGTTTGACAGCCTGTAGATATCTGTAAATATACATGAACGCTTCAATTTACATAAAATAAGATTTGTTGCAAGCACCTAATAGCCAGTGTTTTGTTTTGTTTTCCAACATGCGTGCTATTCTTTGATTTAAGCATATATTACTTTTTGATTTATTTAATACGTATAAAGCAATTACCCTTTTAGCTGTTTATTATTTGCAAAGCAATTGCGCATTCCCGACAAAACCATTGTAGCTTGTCATATATGTACCCAGGTTCTGAGGGACACAGGGTTACCCCATTACGTTCATACTTTGGACGCACAGTAAGGGCGGGGGTAGGTCCTATGGGGATTGGAGCACTTACCGCAGCACGGGGTTGGCTCCGGATTCTTCTGCTTTTCTCCACCGGGTCCCGCTAGGAGAGGCAGCTGGCCCGTCACAGACTCGTCGCCCCGTCCCTTGTTTACACGGTAAGATAACAGTAAGGACACCGCTTCCTTTAGGTCCTCTGCAAGGGCTCTGAAGAGGTCCCTGGCGGCCCCCGGGAGGTGTCTCTGTTCCCCAGTTAGATGTTGAAATGTCAGGACCGAGCCTTGTGCTCTGCTCTCGAGCTCTGCAAGTGGCATCATGAGGAGGCGGAAGGCCTCAGACTGGTCACCCTCCCCCGCGGGGTCTCCCCCCTGCCCCGCGGGGTCGCCTCCCTGACCCGCGGTGTCACCTCCCTGACAAGAGTCGCTCCCTCCCAGCCCCGCGGCATCGCCTCTCTGCCCCGCGGTGTCTCCCCCCTGCCCCGCGGGGTCTCCCCCCTGCCCCGCGGGGTCTCCTCCCTGCCCCGCGGGGTCTCCCCCGTTCCCTTCGGGGCTCCCCCCTGCCCCGCAGGGTCGCCTCCCTGGCCCGCGGTGTCACCTCCCTGACAAGAGTCGCTCCCTCCCAGCCCCGCGGCGTCGCCTCTCTGCCCCGCGGGTAGGATAGTAACGTCTGTGGACAGTCTGTCCTTCCGTCCAGAGCTGCGAAAGTTCTCTTGTGAGACTCTGCACGGCCACAGACGCGTCTCTCTGACTCGAGGTGCCCCCTCCCTGCCCCACGGACACAGGGTAAGAACTCGGGGGCTCTCCATGGTGGTCCACGAGCCCCAGGACGGTGGCATCCCAAGTTATCTGGGCAGATTTCATTGTAATCAAGAGGGCTTCAAGTTGCCTCGAGAGGCGCTCGGCGGCCCGAGCCGCCTCATCCTGCCCCACGGGGTCTGCTGCCCACTCCTTGCTTACACGGTAGGATCCCACCAAGGAGGCCGCTTTCCTCAAGCACCTAGCTAGGGTTGCCAGGAGGCGGCGGGCGGGCTGGCAGAGCGCCCCGTGCTCCAGTCTTACACCGTACAGAGTCAGGGCGGAGCTGTGCGCGGTGCTCGCAAGCTTCAGGACTTCGCTCAGGATGCGCCGGGAGGCCTCGGACGTGAGAGCCTTGACGTCTGGAGTCTGGAGAGACTGCACCGCAGCTATCAAGGCCTCTGTAACTCGGGTCAAGAGGCGCCACACGGTATCACACCCGTCGCCCTGCCCGGCCGGGTCCCCCAGGGTCAGCTTTTCTTCAAAGAGATCGTCTGGCGTGCACCCTGCGAACGGGCGCGCGCGGGTGGATAAAAGATGCCTCAACAAGTAAATGCGGATTGCGTTCATCCCGAAGAAGGAGCCTTCTCGCTCCCCACACAGACGGTAAGAAGCCCGGACAGATTCTAGTGCTTCGCTCAAGAGCTCCTCCAGTGCTGCCAAGAGGCGCTCGACGGCCTCAGACGTGTCACCCCGGCCCGAGGTTGCCCGGTAAACGGGCAGGAGAAGCACTTCTTCGCTCTCTGGTAGCTCTGCAAAGCGCTCCAAGAGCCGCCAGTTGAGCACATCTTGAGCCCTCTGGGCAGAATTTCTCGCTGTTAATAAGAGGTCTCCAAGTTCCCTCAAGAGACGCGTCTTGGCCTCAGACCTCTCTTCGCGTTCCGCGTAATATCCACTCTCACGCATGCCGTATGATCCCGGTGGGGCGGTGTCTCCTCTCATCTCGGTCCGGCGCTCTCTTTTCCATGCTTCCTCTAGTCTGTCCGCGTACTCTACTCTCCGCCTCGCGCGCGCTTCTCTCCTCAACACCTTACCTTCCCTCCTTTCTATACCGCGCACTCCCTCCTTTCTATTATCCCTCCTTTCTATACCGCGCACTCCCTCCTTTCTATACCGCGCACTCCCTCCTTTCTATACTCCCTCCTTTCTATACCGCGCACTCCCTCCTTTCTATACTCCTCCTTTCTATATCGTGCACTCCCTCCTTTCTATACCGCGCACTCCCTCCTTTCTATACCGCGCACTCCCTCCTTTCTATACTCCCTCCTTTCTATACCGCACACTCCCCTCCACACCCCGAGCACTGTCTTCTCCTTCCCGCCCTGCTCACTCTCTACTCGTCTCTCCTCTCTGTCCAGCGCTCTCTCCTCTTCGCTCACTCTCTGCCCGGCGCTCCCTCTCTCCCGCCCAGTGGTTCGACGGTTTTGAAGTAGTAGCTGATCTGCGAGCGTCCTTCACTCAATGCCAGAGGCGGCGCGGGCTCTGATTGGCTGACAGCCCGCTTCCTCCCATTGGTTGCAGATACAGATGCGAGGAGCCGCGGTGTTGTAACGATGTATTGACTTGCAAATGTGTGCCATTCTTTACTAAACGGGGACACACACGTCTCTTCTGCCAGTGAAAAAGGGCAGCTCAGAAGGACCAAGAAGCATTCGAAGGAGAGCGCGCGGCGCAGAGAGGAGAGAAAGGGCGCGCGGGGCATAGTGCCAATATCCGCAACACAGCCCACCCGCAAACACAGCAATACCATAATAAAGAACACACAAGACACATTGGTTGTTGGAGAAAACATTGCTGCATAGTTTATTTTGCATAAGAAATATGCCAACATGGTGGGACAACTTACGGCGATCCAAGGGCAGGCAGCAGTGACACCCCGAAGCTGCCCTGCCCACCTGAAGAGCCAAATTGCACCGTTGCCTAACCAATCGGTGCTTCAGTTGTTGTATACTCTGTGCGCTGTGCTGAGTCGCACTCTGGTGCCTGCAGGCAACATTCGTATGTTCCTCCTGTTGAGTTCGGGGCCAGTTGGGGGGTGAGTCACTATACTTCTTTCACAGTCCCACCATTTCAGAATGGTAGCATTTTCAGTATGCTACTCCAACAAAGCCATATTGGGCTTAGTTAGCGTAAGCATCCAACAAGCATTGGAAAAGCCAATAGTACTGGCTTGTGAGTGTAGTGTCAATTTTGTAGTACATATCTGGTCTACATTCTTACAACAAGGCCATAGTTGTTGCTTATTTACCATAGGCGACCAACAACCATTGACAAAATCAATAGTCCTTGCTTGCTGCGACCCCGGAAGTTTGGGGTAACCTGGCAGGTGAGCGGTGCCACGTGTGGTGGTAGGTTGTGTCGCGCGGTTTGGGCGGGAGCACGGCCTGTGCTATCGCCTGGGGTCGGCGAAGTTGGTGGCGTGTGCTCCCAGCAGTCCTGTTTGGGGAATTCGGGGGGACCATAATGGCAATTTCGGAGTTGTGGTGTGGTCACCTTGTTTGGGGTTAGAGGTCCGTTGGTCTAAGGACTGGCCAGTGCGTCTTTCTGCGCTCAGGTCTGTGAAAGCAATAACTTTGGATGTTATGGTGTCTTGGGGGGGGTTCTGGGCACAGAGACTCGGGCCAGTCCCACCCCCCTTTACTTGATCAGTGACATGCCGCACTACTCCTTCAGCAAGGATTATTTCAGGGATGCTTCATGGGGTTCAAAACTTTTGGTTTGCCTTGACTTCAGCTTTGCTGCCATATGGGCTCGTCACACCCTCTTGGGCAGTTCCAGTGGTTGTGTACTGGCAATTGGTTGGAGCCGAGTAATACCGGTTGGGGCTGCGATTTTGCGCATCGCCCGTACTTCCCAGTAAGTGGATGGGCAGGGAGGTTTGCTCCCCACCATGAATGGAAGGCAACGCATTGAGCTTAGCCTGGTACACTTCTCAGCCACATGGTGGGAGACGGGGCGGGCCATAGAGAGGTGTCGCCGCACTGGGCGCGGACTTCGGGAATGGGGTGTCCTGTGACCAACTTATTATGGGGTTAGGAGCTATTGCTGCCTAGAAAGACAAGAGGTTTGCCTAGGGGAAACTTTGACTCAAGGAGGATATCGCTGTGGATCTACACGCCTGCTAAATAATTGTACAATGCAGGTCTTTGGGTCAATCTGCTGGTCTGAGCAGCCCTTTATGGCAGTGTGGAAGTTAAAAGCTATAAGTCCAACATAGAACAACGATTTAATGTTGGTCATCATGAGCCACGTGGACATCACTAAGGATAGATTAGAGGGTGATAATATTTCACCTTGGTCTTGCAGAGGGTGCTTTAAAAGGGTAGGATGACCCAGCGGCAAGGGGCAGCACACTGCTCAGCTCATCAGGCAATACCCACCTGTAATTCCTTCTCAGCTTTCCAGTGCAGATAATTATTAGTCAATAGTGATGGAGCGCTGTACGCGTGGTCACTCCCTGCTTTAAGGATACAAGAGCACTAGTTCCCTATATAGAATGCAGACACGGGTCTGGTGGCCACGGACTAAGGCACCCAATGTAGGGGTGGGTGTATGACCTCATGGTCACAGGTTCAGATCCCGGCAGGCCCTCTCAGCCTTTCATCCTTCGGAGGTCGAAATAAATGTTTTATCAATACTCCTATTGATTTGATAAAAAGTATCATGGATACGGAGCATATTAGGTTCACAGCGGATGTGTAGCACAAGATGAACGGGTACATGTGAATGTGAGGCCCCATTGACGCCTTGTCTTAGCAGTCCAGATCACACCACAGCGGGCAAAGACAAGGCCATGGCCGCTGATGGAATAGGTTTAATCCAGTTGTGTGGGATCAGGGCTTGCAATCACATTCCAATTGCAGTCAGAAACGAAAATTGTAAAGGATTTTGTGAATGCACTGGGCTCACTCAGCAGTGTAGAAAGCGAGAGATTTAGCCCAATTCCATAAGCCTGAAGTGTGACGCAAGCAACAAGTTTAACACAGCCAAATCAAATAAAGGTACTCAGTGGCAAATGCACAATAGACAAACATTCACAGAAACCAGCGTCACACCATTCTTTTGCGCCATAGTTTATCAATAAAACTGCCTGCGCTTATGTCTGGTCGAGTCAGCAAAGTATGTGCACTCTGTAAACAGGTTGCTTCAGTTAAGCTAAAATCACCCGCCCCTTTAGCCATGGCAGCCAGGCGGGTTGTGGAAGTTGCATCTAACAAGTGTGCTGTGGTTCAAAAGTTGGGGAAACACTGGGTTAGAGCACAAATAGGCTACAATGCATTAAAGAACATTTGGCATTCCCTGTATTCAAGAAAGGGCAGGTATTTGTGCATATTGTTCCCCTCCTGTTCCAACCTACTTGCCTGCTTCCTGGTATTCATTAGCTGAATTTGGGAGTGCAAGACTTCATCTATGGTGGGGACTGGCTTAATTTTGATGGACAAGTCCATAATGTTTCACATTTACAGAACGTATGAAATTTTCAATTGCCTGGGCATAGTTTTATTCATATACACAGTATTATATTAATTTATATAATCACTGTATTGACTAGTGCGACCAGCGGACGCTCATGCACCAAGGCACCTGCAGTGGTGAGTATTGCTATGCTGTAAGGATATAAAGGTTAAATACGGCAGCCAGGTCCCGCTGGGGTGTCAGCCAAAGGGCCACTAACGGGTTAAAAGGTGAGTTCAAAGGGCACAGGCTGGGTCATGGCATAGTAAACCTGGACTGATTTATCTTTTGGGTCTGGTGGTGGGTTCGACCTCAGGGTCATAGGATCTAACCCCCATTGGGTTCAATCTACCTTTCATCCTTCTGTGGTTGTTACTATGAATAGCAGTGAGCGGGGTAACAAATATTGGTTATTTAGCGCCATCATGCCTACGGGAGCACTCGCGCTTCACAAATATACAGTTATGTTATGTGCCAACAAGCACTATACACAGAAAACTGTAAGAGTGGAAGTAAGGGGGGTTGGATATCTCCTGTCTTCTACCTGCACTGGCACATCTTGTCAAGAGTGGCTTGGACAAAGGTATTGCACTACTGCCCGGCAACATTGATAACCCATCCACACTAAGGCAGTTGCACTCACAGATGCACCTAAGACAAACATTCACTGAAACCGGTCGACACATTGTTTATTCATTATAGTTTTATCAAGAAACCTGTCCCTGCAAATGTATCAGTCATTTCAACAGAAAGGGTAGATAAGCCAAGTCCGGCCGCCTCATCGCCATTGTAGCTTGGCGGGTTGCGTAAGTTTGTCAGTATAAAAGTTTTGGGAAACTCTGGGTTACAGCACAAGGGCTACAATTGATTGGTCATTTGGTAGGCCCACAATTAAAGAAAGGGTAGGGGATCTGTACTTATTGTTCACCCCATCCCAGTAGCTTTCTACAAGTGTGCTGTCCTTCAACAGTGAAGAAAAATGGGGTTGGAGCACAAATGCCGACAATTCCAGTACATTTGGCATTCTTATTTCAGAAGGTGCAGGTAAATTTGCTCATGTTCTACTCCCTGTCCTCACATCCAACACATTGGCTAACCTTAGTGGCACTCTGGTATACCTTTAGCAAAAGCTGTTTATGGGTTACATATGCTGGGGGACACCAGCATGGCGACACCGCATCCGTGATCACAGTCAGATGGATGGGCTTGCAGGCATTAAGGACATGAAATGTAGCAGAAGATTAGGAGTACCATGAGGGGACCTCAGGCCTTTCCCCCTGTGGTGATCCACCCTTGTCTAGGTTTAGGCGAGGAGGCTCACCGGGTGTCCTTCTAGGACATGAGACAGCTTAAATTCGATCCATGTCTCATGTTCACCTGCTGGCGCAGTACTTGGTCATCAGGCTAACCCTCGTACTTGGGACCATCCAAGTAAGGGGGCAAACAAGGGCTTAATCAACCCCGAAAGGAAATGCACAAGTTTGCACACACTGGTTTCTCATTTGGCACACTGCCTGTGCCTTGTGTCTTCGGCAGGTTTGTTAATCTTTTCATAGGGAAGAGATATGTTGGGTACCTAATTGCTTACAACGTGGCACATTAAGGTGGGCGCAAACCAGGATTTTACCCATTAATGTCGCAACTGCACACTTTGCTAGCAGTTAAGCAAACTGGAAAGTCAGGGGGGTTACACCACAGATGGAACTGAACAGGCGAAATTCCTGTAAGGAAGAAGGGATACATGGCAAGTACAAGAGGACACACTTGCTGACTGTCACACATTCCTAGTTACGAACATTCCTGTTCGCCATGGTTTAGCAATCAAGAAGGTCTGTGCAAATGTCTAGTCAACTTCAACAAAGTATGTGCGCTCTGCTCCGAGGGCAGGTTACGGGTTGCTTCAGTTAAGCATAAAACTCCACGCCCTGATAGCCATAGTAGATAGGCTGGTTGTGGAAGCGGTCATCTAACAAGTGGGCTGCTGTCCCAATAAATTGGGGAAACAGGTGTTAAGGCACATAACGTGCTAGAGGATTGCAACTACAGGTTGCAGGAGGTGGGAGCCTACATTAGCTTGAAGGGTAATATAGCTGTGATTAAGAGTAGAGCTCCCTCCTGGGAAGCCATCACATTCCTACAGGTCATGTGAGGCAGATGAACATTCCCGGAGAAGGATAAAACAGCGCCATGCGCAAGTTCGCAGACCAAAGGGGCTTTGCTTCATCAGGCACGGGCTATCCAGGTAAACACCAAAGGTTATTTTGACGAAGATGGGGTGCACTTGTCACAGGTGGGCATGGATCTGTTCCTACTGGACATGAAGGAGGCCCTGGAAATAGCGGGTTGCAGGTGAGAAAATTTGCAGTATTGGTGGGGGGCTCTGTAGGCGACGGGGGCCGCCTCCAGAGCTTTGGCGGAGTTACAGGGCGATCCAGAGGCAGAAGGGTACCTCTGCAGGAGCACAATCGGGGTGCCAGTGCCAAATCCCAGGAGTTCGCATGGCAGGTCCCTGGAAGAAATTTGACGGCACCCCGCTAGTCCTTAGGGCGGTTTTAAGCCTGAAAAACCGGGGGCTTTCCTTGCAACGCTCCGCCCTGAAAGGGGCGTGAGTAAGATGGTCCAGTGGTTCATGTGATCCTAGGGAAGGGGATCACACCATAATTCGTAGCACTGATTGGGTTGGCCACAGTGCAATTTGGCTCATCAGGCAGGCAGGGCAGCGTAGGTTAGTCACCGCTGCCTGCCCTTGGATTGCCCGTAAGATAACCCACCATGTTGCATACTTTTGTATGGAATATAAACCTGTGGCAATATTTTCCCAACCAAAAAATTGTGTTGTGTATTTATTTATTCCATCATGCATGCTTTTGCCATTGGGTGGGGAGTGTTGCCTATATAGGCACTATGCGGCTGCCCGCGGCTCACACAGTGGGCCACCTAAAAGGGCGGCCCTCTTAGTGCCACTTAGGCACACCATCACCCCTCTAGTCTGGGGACCCGGGGAGGAGTCCCTCAGCCTGGCGCGCGGGCTGCGTCATTTCCGGCGCACAGAGGGGTGGGGGGAAGGTACTTATACCTCCCCCTGCCTTTCTGGCACCCTCTTTGCGCCAGACACGCTGTCTCCCACCCTACCGCTTACTCGCCGTGTGGCTGGTGGGCATGGGTAGGTAGAACCTTGTAATGTTTTCTTTTGTGTTGCAGGCGGAGTTACAGGGCGATCTGGAGGCAGAAGGGTACAGAAGGGTACCTCTGCAGGAGCACAATAGGGGTGCCAGTGCCAAATCCCAGGAGTCCGCATGGCAGGCGCCCCGCTAGTCCTTACGGCAGTTGTAAGCCTGAACAACCGGGGGCTTCCCTTGCAACGCTCCGCCCTGAAAGGGGCGTGAGTAAAATGGGCCAGTGGTTCACGTGATCCTAGGGAAGGGGATCACACCGTAATTCGTAGCACTGATTGGGTTGGACACAGTGTAATTTGGCTCATCAGGCGGGCAGGGCAGCGTAGGTTAGTCACCGCTGCCTGCCCGTGGATCGCCCGTAGGATAACCCACCATGTTGCATACTTTTGTATGGAATAAACCTGCAGCAATATTTTCCCAACCAAAAAATTGTGGGGCATATTAGCAAGACCGGCGATAAAATGATCGCCGTTTTAGCGGCAGGAAACTGCCGCTAAAACGGCGATAATGGGCTTGCTAATATGCGTTGTAGAATTCAATAGAAGCCCAGGTTAGATGTGCAGGACATCTAACCTGGGCTTCTATTGGAATTCTA
The DNA here is from genome assembly GCA_963921515.1 of Calotriton arnoldi. Taxonomy (NCBI): domain Eukaryota; kingdom Metazoa; phylum Chordata; class Amphibia; order Caudata; family Salamandridae; genus Calotriton; species Calotriton arnoldi. The sequence continues at coordinate 351,355 of CAWUFW010007701.1, forward strand.
TAACGCATATTAGCAAGCCCATTATCGCCGTTTTAGCGGCAGTTTCCTGACGCTAAAACGGCGATAATTTTATCGCCGGTCTTGCTAATATGCCCCTGTGTTGTGTATTTATTTATTCCATAATGCATGCTTTTGCAATTGGGTGGGGAGTGTTGCCTATATAGGCACTATGAGCATGGGAACACGTTTCCTGAATTTGCAGTTAATTGTTACCAGTTGTTGGTGCTCGTTTTGCACTACTGTTCCCCGTTGCACGTGTTTCCGTTGTCACACTGCTTCACACAGAGCCACGGTTGCACCCGTGTTTGTCTTCAGCTATGCAGTTCTTGTTCTGAATGGCGGTATGGCGCAGGTCATGGGCAGCCTATCCAATCCAAACTGAGCCACAGCTCTGTGTCCTTGCGAGGCGCCATATCTCACAGAAGTCCCACGGATGCATCCGCAGCCCCCCTTCTGGAAGTTCCTAGCATTTACCAAGTGTCAGGGCCGGGGGCTTTCTCCCTTCTCCCAGATGCCAGGGATTCCTTTGTAGGGTCAACAAAGCTCTCTGGGAGCAGCTTCGGGTCTCCTGTAATTACTCGAGGCAATTCCAGCGAGAGATCAAAGTGGCAGGAATGTGACCTCCAAGGTGCCATGGCAACATGTACAGCTGACAGAAGGTGCCTCCCTCCTCCCCTCACCAGCGCCATTATCTGGCCCTTCCCGCCCACCCCCAAAGACCTCAGGTGCTCGCGCAGTCATGCAGTAAAACCTGCACCTCGGCACCATTATTTCTGGACAATAGCAATGACTTCTGAACAACGGTGCCTCTTATGTGTTTTTAATTTTTTTTATTTGGGGGGGGGCAGCACAATCCTTCCATTTCGGACACCTATTGATCTTATTTTAGCAAATTAGGAATTCCTCCCATACAAAACTGTAAACACGCACCATGTGTTGAGCGGTGTGTTTTGCTTCAGTCCATAGGTTTGTGCCCTTGTCACCTGGCCCTACAGTCATGTTTCGTTATTTGATGTGCCATATTTAAGTCACCACGTCCTGAGTTTGCACCATTCTTCTGAGCGTTTGATATTAATCACTAAAGCACATCAGCGGCTGATCCTTGGTGAAAACTGCTGTTGCCTAGATTTTCAAGTAAAATTTCCAGCTCTCACTGATAAGTGGGTGCTGGGTTGGGATGTTTAAGGTATAGCTTGGGCCAGTCATGCAAGCGATCGAACAATAACGTAAACGTATTTTTAACTGAGCGCTTCAAATAAAAGGTGTACTATTACCCACTTTAAAAGTACTAAATTCACTGTCCTGGGAAGGGATGAATGAATGGTCGAGGCTGCCTTTCCGAGATTCGATCTTGTGACCTTCAGATCACCGTGACGATTATCTTACTGACCCCATCTTGTTGGCTGTATTATAAAGGCTGCTCATCTTATGTACTGTGTGCCTCTTCATAACAAGCAGGGCATGTTTAACTTTACGAGCAGATCCAGAAGCCTTGCCAGAGGCTTAGCCGAGTGAAACTAAAAGCACATGGACGGTCCTCTGGTGTGCCCTGATCATGTCCCTAGCGCCCCGTCAACACTTGTGCGCCACCCCCATAACTTAATGATCATTCAGCACAACCGGACGGGTCACTGTTAACGGAGCACACCTTAGACTAACAGTATAGAATAGTCTTTGTTCATTCCGCTAGCTACCACCCCATCAGGTCCCTTGTAGGTTGGGGACTGAGCAACCGACACCATAGCAACTCATGGGGAGGGAGGGGGAGGGCATGTTTCCTACCAGGCACTCACCGTAAAACCAGACGCCGGTGGTACCACCGAACCCCAGGAAACGCGACGCACCGACAGTGATGAGACGGCGTGATGTCTCGGCACGAAAAGGATCGCTAGATGGGCGGGGGAGGTAGATATACTTGGCCACCCGCCCACTGTTGCGCCAGAAATGACGCAGGTAGCGCCGGACCCCGGGGGGGTCCAAACACTAGACCTGTCAGGTCTGTGCCCTCAAGTGGCACTAAGGTGGCCGCCCTCCTATGGGGGCCCCCTGCGTGGGCCGCGGGCATCCTCGGAGAGGAGAGAAAGGGTGCGCGGGGCAGAGAGGAGAGAGAGAGCGGGGCAGAGAGGAGAGAGCGTGTGGGGCAGGGAGGAGAGAAAGAGCGTGCATCGCAGAGAGGAGAGAGTGCGCGGCGCAGAGAGGAGAGAGAGCGCGGTGCAGGGGAGAGCGAGAGCAGGGCAGAGAGGAGAGAGCACGCGGGGCAGAGAGGAGAGAGAGTGGGGCAGATATGAGAAAGAGCGGGCAGAGAGGAGAGAGAGAGCGCCCAGGGCAGAGAGGAGAGAGAGAGCGCCCGGGGCAGAGAGGAGAGAGAGCACCCGGGGCAGAGAGGAGAGAGAGCAGGGCAGAGAGGAGAGAGAGAGCGCCCAGGGCAGAGAGGAGAGAACACACGGGGCAGAGAGGAGAGAGAGAGTGCCCGGGGCAGAGAGGAGAGAGAGAGCGCCCGGGGAAGAGAGGAGAGAGAGGGCGCCCAGGGCAGAGAGGATAGAGTGCCCAGGATAGAGAGAGAGCGTCCAGGGCAGAGAGGAGAGAGTGCACGGGGCAGAGAGGAGAGAGTGAGTGCCCGGGGCAGAGAGGAGAGAGAGAGCGCCCGGGGCAGAGAGGAGAGAGCGCCCAGGGCAGAGAAGAGAGAGCGCACGGAGCAGAGAGGAGAGAGAGAGAGCGCACGGAGCAGAGAGGAGAGAGCGCCCGGGGGAATTAAATTGGGCAATTTCGTCATTCAGATGGCAGCCATCTTAGATTGGGCAATTTCATCATTCATAGGGCGGCCATCTTATATTGGGCAGATTTGTCATTCAGATGTGGCTGACATTTAGGATTGGGAAGCTTTACATCCTTTCACAAGCTTTTGGCAAGCATTTCGATTTGGAAAGATTTAAAATATTCACTGTTGCTTTTTAAAACTAAACTTTATTGATATCAATACATACCTGCCCACAAGTTTTCAAAAATACATTTTTCTTTCACCTATATAAGACACTATTGTTTGGACTATGTCAAATTTCCAACAATTGGTCTAGATTCAGCCGTTCCTGCTCCACCCTAGTAAACCTATTCAACCACGGGAAAAATGGTATAATTCATTTGAAAATTTTCTTGTTGCCATTGACGCCGACAAATTCAACGCAAAGAGGAAAAAAGCCATTTTATACAGTAACCTGGGCATTGAGGGTCAACAAGTCTTCAATAGCCTCCCTTCTATATCTGCAGAAGGACAAGGTGAAGGATGGAACGAAAATCTAGAAGCCACAACTAGACTGAGAAATAAGTTCACAGAGCATCCAAGCGTCCTACTTGAAAGGTTCAAGTTCAACAAAAGAAACCAATTGATAGATGAGTCGGTGGAAGACTACATTTCGGCGCTCAGGATCTTGGCTACAAAGTGCAATTTTGGATCGTCTATTGTTGTCTAGGAAATGGCACGGTATCTGTTGGGTGCAACTCTGGATGCAACAGCACCATCTATAATTTGGACATGCAATATGGCACCTCCAGCCTAATGGACTTCTATTGGGTTTGCGGAGAACATCTCTATCTCCAACTGCCTCCTCGATGGAATGTACTGTGTACCCTGGTGACCATGCACGAAGTCTCCCTGGTCATTCCTACAGCCAATATCTCCCACATCCATGCCCATCTAATTACTGGCTCTGTTACCTTGCTCCACCGACATCGACAGTATGCTGAGTACTTTGGGTGGACAGCCTTCAAAGACATACCCCAGGAGTTCCGCCTAGTGAACAAGGTCCAGCTCTTTTTTCAACACCATCATTATGATGTTCCAGATCAAGGTGAATGCACGCTGGCTTTGAAACACCATGAGGATGGTATGACTTCGGATAGGGAGGTCGTGCTGCACATTAAGTGCCTGCCAACGATGAAGAAAAAGGCTCCATCACCAAGGTCATCGAGGACTTGAACAACATAGAAAAGAAAATGATTCCTGAAGGAGGTGCAATAGCAGACACAATTGCTGATTGGTTGAACTTTGACTGGATGCTTTCGTGACTGTCTGCCATTCTAAAAAATTTTGGTACCGGTTTTCGGTGTGCTGTTGCTCCTCTGTTGTGCCATGCAGTTGTTCTGTCATTGTGCTAAAAATACTGGTAGTAAATTAGTAGGTAGGAATTAGGTAGGCATAAGGAACATTCAGAAGGCCTATATACAAGAAGAAGGATAGACCAGGGAATGGGGATAACTTAGCACTCTTAGAGGTAATAGAAATAGCAATGACAAGACTACACTTAATGGAGCCTGCTACAATTACCAAGTGCCAGGTCAATAGCCCCCAACTCATGACTAGTAGTTGCCAACTGAGATAGTATTTAAATATAGATCGACCATCACCTACACCACCATATACATCCCTGCTGACATACATGAAGGAGAGTATATAGAGTTAAGGAAGGCGCAAGAGAGCCAATGTTCCAATGTACCAATGTTCCAATGTGAATGACACCCCTTAGATACCCCAACTAGGAGGAGGGCCTGCAAAGTATGCTGTAAGAGTTTTGTTCAAGAATGCACAAGAGGAGGGCATGAAGCAGGGTCTAGTATTACCATATAGTGCCCCAAGCCCATTCTGTCCACATCTGAAGCATGAGAGTTTCAATTTTCCCTGCCAGCCCATAGACAGTGTTGTGCCAAAATTATCCACACTGCCTTGAGCGTCTACAGAGGCAGCAGGCCTCACACCCTCCTGTAACCTCAGATGTATCTCTCCTATGAAGGCCAATAACCTCAGGTCACTGTCTTTCTGATGAAGGAGTGGGGGCCAACTGGGACTTGCCGAACCTTTGGAAACTAAAATAGCGACAGGGCTTAAAATAAACAATAGCCTTATAAAGAGCTTCCACCTTAAAGCTTCCGAGAGGTGACGCAAAGTGTTTTTGATAAAAAGTTCAAACTTTTGTTATGTTCTGCGGTCAAGCACCTGCCAAAATTAGATCTTGTGGTCAATGGTTCCTCATTTCAAATGTATAAAAGGACTGCTTACTCTCCAGTTCGTTGCCCACCTTCTGCAGTGTTTTTCACACTGTTGGTGCTCCTGGTTAACCGTTTTATTTAGCCTTTTCAATTGAGGTTGTAATGCTTCATTGTACTTTGATGTTCAATTTCTCTCTCTCTCTCTTTTACTTTGGATTGCCGTGTTTTTAAATTTACTACATTGCATGTTTTTGCTCATGATCTGTGACGTGTCTTTGACACTTGTTACTTGCTCCACTGCATGGTGGTATCTTTGATTAATGATATGCCTTTGACATTTATTGTTTAAACTGTTTCTTGAATAAATGGTGCCACTCTGACTCAGTTCCTGCATTTCACACGTGTCTTGTTATTTTAGATAGCACATTTCTGCGGTAAATTATGTGGTAAAAACCACTCTCCAACATTATACAAGTTAAGCAGAAATGTCGGACAGATCTCTCTAGAAAGATTCCTGCCTTAATGTGCGAAGAAAGTCTTATGAAGACCTTTCCTTTTAGCAACTAATATGACTCTGGTTTGAAAAGTCTAGGCCTGGGAAAAATTAAGTTTACTCTTGCGTAATTTTGAGTAATATCCAACATTTTGTGTGTTTGCAATCCTGATTAGAAAGGAGTAGATGCATCATGTTTTATATCTGTGGAATGGTATTGATAAATTCTTTTTACTGGAATAGTTGGATTTAATATTACTGTTTTAGAAATGCCACTTTTAGAAAGGGGGAATTTCTCTGCTCTTACTGATCTGTGTGCCTACAGACTGTCTCCAATACACCTCTGGGGTGGGTGACAGCTACACTTTGTGCATTCCCTCTAGACAGCCACAAACACAGGAAGGCTAGGTGTGTCTGCATACTCTTCTGCATTCTGATGACTCATCCTGAGTAGGAAGGCATTGGGGAGCTGACACTTACACTTGACTAGGCAGTGTCCTGTTTCTCATCCTAAAGAGCTTATTAACCCCTACTGATGGTCTGGAACCAGGGCTGGGAAGAAAGGATGTGTGTGCACTTCAAAGACCCTTTTTGAAGTCACCCCCACTTCAAAGGCACTACTAGGTATACGTACTGGGTCTCTTACCCTACCCAGACAGTACACTACTGGGACTGTGGAGCACCCTGTCGGGAAGAAGGACTCCTGTGCTGCTACAAGGACTGCCATTCTGCTAGACTGCTGCTCTGGAAGAACTGTTTTTCGGGTTTGATGTTCTGTCTGTTGCCAGCTGCTTGCTACCCTCTGCCCTGCAGAATTCCAGAGATTACGCCGTTATATCACGATCTGTAATTCAATTTTTTTCAGACAAAGCTACTACTAAGAGAGCATGGGACAACATGGATGAACAGAATATGAGCTGCTGTTTTCCATGTCACGTGTGATTTTGTGCTTTTTTTAGCTTGAAATGTGTCCTTGAGTATGCATTTTGCACTGCAAAATATTGTAAAATACTGAATCTGCTTTTCTCCACAAAGAAAATTACGGGAATGTCATACATAACAGGTCTAATATATTCCTCTGTACAGATCATGTTATGCACTACATACGCCTATGCCTGACTTTGGGCTACTTCTTGAAGTTTACCCAAATATTGAAACTTCCTGCCTTTTCTTAAGATGGTGAGATTTATATTACGCCTATATTTTCACATAACTAGCTCCTGCCAGTCTCTTGGTGCTGCTGGGCTTTTCACACTCAGGAGCCGGGGGGGGGGGCATGAATACTGTAGTTAAAGTCCTGTGGTCCTGTGTTGTCTCGGGCGCCTAAATGCTGTCACATTAGCTCTTTGTATGGGTTGGCCATGTTGTTAAATCCATTGCATTCACTTTCAAAGTGTGATATCTGCACCCTCCCTCAAGCGTGGAAACCGGAGTCGGGAGCTTTTCTCAGGGAGATCGTGTTTCTCCTGCCCGAAAGCTGCAATCTCCATAGTCTGAAGTACTTCCTAAAAGTGTCTAAAATGTAAAAAACTGAAACTATGTTAAAAAGTATTGCACCATATACTGCTGCAAATTTACGTCAGAACCTGCACACACTCAATGACTCGACAGAACATTTAGAGAAGTATGAAAGAGTTTGTTCACTCAGGATGTTAGGATACTGGCTTCAAATGTCAATCCTTAGGGCATCCTACATCATTGCCTTATACCAATCTGTCTGTGACTTGAGTACAGTGACTCGGCAACAGTGGAGAGGTGACTGTGCCTATAAATGTGTCCATTGTGTGCACTGCCACTCCAGAGAGCATCCCCTGTGCTGGGATAAAGTGCTGTGAAGTAAGAGCACACCTGCTTATCCTTCTCAGGTGAGGGGGTCTTCTGTCCTTTTTATATTCCTGGCCATATGTGTTCCTGGGATAGTCCACCCTCAGCCGTAAGGGGCTGTGCCCTGATTCCTAGTGAGGATCAAGTGGAGGTGAGCAGAGGTGGATTAACAATGGGGCAATGTCTCTGCGGGGCATCCTGACCGGAGGGTCAAGTTAGCTTGTGGAATTTCACAAAAACAGTTTTTTTATGAACCAGATTTGTACACCAGATTTACATGGACCCCAAAGTAACAGACGTGTCACAATGATGTCTCAACCTTCCTGGCAAATCAGGAACTCATTGTGGCATTTGAGGCAAAGTAGAACACCTACATGTGCCAAAGACTGAGAAAGTACACCCGCAGAGGAGGGTGCGTAGTGTGGGAGTGCACAGAGACTGGGAGAGGAGGTCACATGTCAGAGGACCAGGTTCTCTTCCGCGGTGAGCTGGAGGCAGCCATCACCATGCAGGATCATCGCAGTGACGTGTGCAGAACGATGACCTGATTGGTGCAATAGACTTTAAATCTTGTCTTGTGCTTTCTTTGTTCCTTCAAGGGTATAATACATACTGCGGGAGAAGGGGGGGGGGGCTAACGTCACCAGGGATGGTACGTGCCATGCTGGATAAATTCACTGCATGTCTGTAAATAACTGTTGGACCTGGCCCTTTTTGGCAGGTTCACCCCTGAACTTTTTGCCTTTCCCTGGCATGGTGTTAGTGGTTCTAGGCCTCTGGGCACTTGGACACAGTGGTCCAGTGCCGAGTATGTGCGCCCTCTGCGTGTGTGTAGTAAGCTTGGCCTGCCTTCCCATAGGAATGCATGGAGGATGAGTGTGTCAGTGGTAATTCCTGTTATGAGAGGTGCAGCATGGTCAAGTCTAGTATGCCTGAATTCGTGAGAATAAATGCTGCGCAATGGTGTGCGCAGATTTCTTGTGACTGGTGTAGAAATGCCACTTCTAGAAGTTGGCATTTATGTGTGCTCTGTGTCTGCCTGCCTGATGTGGATTACATGTCTGGCTCTGTGAGTGACAGGAGCTGGGAGGTGTGTGTAGGCTGCAGGAGGGGCAGGGTGAGTCAGCGCTAGGCTGAATGGGACACCTGAGCTGAGAGTGGTGGGAGGAGAGATCCCCTGACCCTGAATAGGACTGTGCCTTCCCTCTACAATGCTGGCTCCACCTCCTGTGGTGCGTCTGATGTCCCTAGCCTGTCCTGTGAAAGGAGAGAGGAGCTGAGCAAAACAAAGTGCTCCAAAGCTCCCCCCAAACCAGTTGCATCTGGTTTTCCCTAAACCCTACACCTTTAGACAAAGGAAAAGGGTGTATAAAAGAAGGGGCTGTGACCCCATGTAGATGTGCAGTGTTTGGTGCTGTTCCTGCGGGGCGTGCTGCTGCTGGGGCCCAGGGGGGGCTGCCATGAGGGCTTGCCTCCCGGGGCCCTGCATTGCCCCTGGATACCTGAAAGGACTTTCTTTGGGACCCCTTTTGCCTTGCTTGTGATCCTCCAGGACCTTGGAGGAGCTTGTGCTGAATCTAGCGCCTGGGGAGCGCTACATTGGATTTTCATCCCAGGAGGAGCGCGTGGGCTCCGCAGCGCTCAGCTGCCGCCTTTGCTGCTAGAGGGAATCCCCAGCGTAGGGATTCCCCCGCCTTGTGCCTGTTGCGGGTGCCCACCCCGCTTATTGCTTTATTTATTTCACGGGTGCCCACCCCGCGTTTCACCGCCGCAGCCACAGGGCTGCCGAGAAAATCTATTCCCGGCCGCTGCAGCGCGACCAGGAAGTCAGGCACGTCTGCCTGGGACATGGGCGGGGCCTACCGCCGGACCGGAAGAGGCCAACTGGACGTGACAGCGTGGGGCTCCCATGCTTGAGGGAGAGCCCCGCGGTGGCGGCAAAAGTGAAGAGAAGTCCCGGGTCCCAGGAGGGGGCCCGGGTGAAGAGAGATGCAGTCGGGAGCCTTGCTGGCTCGACACTGAAGTCCCGAGATGGGGGACCGGGTGAAGTGTGGCGCTGGTGACGCGGGGCTCTCAGTGAATGGAGAGAGCCCCGCAAGTGCTGCAGCCTGTTTCCTGCGGAGGGAGGGGCGCGAGGCATATTGCCGGTGCCTGCCTTCGCCGCGTCCAAATGAGAGGAGCCCCCCGCATAGCCCGGTGAGTAAGGGCTGAGGGGGGGAACCTGGCCACATTTGCGCTCCCGCACCACGAAGGAGCATAGTTTGCTCTTCGGTGCTAGTGCGAGGCACAGTGCTATCCCTGCCGTATTTCTTGAGCGGTCCCGCCGTTGCGGGCCGCTCCCAACGAGGGGGCAAAGTGATTTAAAGCCCCGTGGGGGCCCGAGAGCACAGTAGTGCCGGGCCTCTCTTGCCATGATCACAGCTGCTCCGCTTGACAGCGGGCAACTGCAACGATGAGAAATTGTTTCTAGAGCCTAGTATGGCTCCAACGCTTGGGGGCAAGTTCTTGTAGGGCCTCAAAGAGCCCCAGAGGGGCCCGTGAGCATTTTATTTTTAGTGCCCCCAGTGAGGGGCTGATCTCTCACAGCGGCGCCGCAGCTGCGGGCCGCTGCAACGTCCTGTGGCATGTCTATTTTAAGGCCTGTGGACCCCAACATGGGGCACAGTGATCCTCAGAGCCTAAGCGGCTCCATCGTTTGGCCGAAGTATTTCAGAACCTATGTGGCTCCAACAGGGCAGGCATGTGTTGATGTGAGAGCCTGTGCGTGGCTCCACCATGTGCAGATTTATTTAAAGCGCCAGTGCGCTCCACGGTGCTTGGGGGCAAGTTCTTTTAGGGCCTCAAAGAGCCCCAGAGGGCCCCGTGTCTAGGGGGCAGATCGAGGCGCATTGTCGGCGCCTGGGCGGTCCCGCCAGAGAGCGGAGCCGCCTCAAAGATGGTGGCATCTGTTGTAGTGCTACCTGGGGCCCAGAGGGCACAGAGGTGCCAGGCACCCTCCTTTATACAAAGTGCCACGAACGGGGCACCAATGAGAGAGAGTCCCTGAGAGGGACAGAAGCGGCCCAGTGGTGCCAGGCTTCATTTGGAGACTCACAGCTGCGCAGCACGTAGTGCCAGCTGCACCGTTTAGGCGTAATTCTTTGGGGGCATTATTGTTGATGTGGACAGGAGTAAGATGCACTCCTTGGCCCCTGACTTTCCCAGCTGCCCAGCAAGTAGTGGGCAGCTGCTACGGTTAGGTTTGCGCAGTGCGCACCCTTGACTTTCGCTGCCCTTGCAGCGCGCCTGACATTTTGGACGCAGGGCATTTGAGCCCCTTTAGAGATGGCCAGTTGGCCAGGGGGACAGTTAGGTTTTTATAGGGCGCCAGGCCCTGATCTGAGTTAGGTGCTAATGTGATTTTGGGTGCTAGGAAATGTGATCCCTATATTGTGGTTTATGCACCCTGTGTTATACCTCTAAATGTGTTTCATGATTATGAGGTTTTGCATAATATGTTTATGCTTGTGATTTTATTATTACCTAATGCGTTTAGGCTGTGAGGTATTTTCCCTGAGATTATTTCCTAATGTGATTTCTACTTAGGATGTTATTGTCTAATGTGTTTAGACTGGAGAGATATTGGTATAATATGTTTACGCTGGTGAGTTTGGCGCATAAGGTTTTGCGTCTAATGTGATGCTGTGCATAATGGGGTTTATGTTACAGGCTGATGCTAGATACAATGGTTGCCAGCAATTACTGGTTGTACGTTCCTGATATGTCCTACATTTATTATGTGTTCTACATCTATTACCTTTTACTAAGTGAGGGTTCTGACAGTGGTCCACGTGGCCCTGTCATGTGTACATAATCCCCTGTAAATATTGTCCCGTGCCAGTTGGCACAGTGTATTGTATATGCGTACTATTCTAATGTGTTATGATAATACAAAGGCTATTTTTATATATAACCTTGTGTGGAGTTCCTTTTGTGGTGTGCCTTGGGTGTTGTGCTGTGTGTGTGTTGCGCAAACGCTTTACACATTGCCTCCGGGATAAGCCTGACTGCTCGTGCCAAGCTACCAAGGGGTGAGCAGGGGTTATCTTGGGTGTGTAACTCTTTGCCCTGACTAGAGTGGTGGTTTCTGCTTGGCTTTGGCGCAAGCCTTAGCCAACCAGAAATCCCATTTCTAACAATAACCATGCCTCCAACGGCAAAATGCACTTATCTGCTCCAAATGGTTTCCCATCTGTGATGAAATGTATAGAAAGCATATTCTACAAAGCTGGGAGATGCGCAGCTCCCCTCAGCCTTCATGGTGTGCCCTATTCACATCACAAACTGAACTTCTGTTCTGCTATGAGCTATGAGTGCCTCAATTTTTCCAACTGTGACACTTGCCGCTCATTTACCTAAATACACAGATACAAAACAGATCCACCAGTTTCTGCACCTAGAACATCGTCCAACACAGATGCACGAACCCAGGAAGGAATCATGGGACCATTCACTCTTCGGTTACAACACCTCTGAGTCAGAGCATCTTAGCCTACACCCCAGTTTGCTTTGTCATGTCCCACCCCACAACAACTCAAGACCATTCTGTGTGAGTCTGCTGGTGGTCATTGTGGGGCCAGATTCTGGGGTATAAGGGGGCAGCCACTGAGGAGGGAGCAGAAATTGTCAACAAAGCACCTACATAGACCCTTCCTGGAGTAGTATGTGGACAGCTCTAGGTGTAGGGGTGAGTCCCTGCAGTGCTAGCTAGGTCCTCCTGCTGCTCAGCCCATATTTGGGTCCTTTGCATGTTGGTTCTATGGACTCTGGACCTTCAGTGTTCAGGCTCTGTATGGATCCTTACTTTGCCAACTTGAGATTGTAATATTGTTTGAAAGGTCTGCTCTGAACACCCTGTATATGATAAAGAAGCTTTTAAATGTGATGCTTGCTGGGTGGGGCAACCAGCAGGGCCAGACTGGGAACCAAAAGCGGACCTGGCAATTTTCTCAGACAATCCCTCTGGGGAAGCATTTCCTGGCCCCGGGAGGCTGGAAACGCTTGCTTGAGGCTTTGTAACTGGAGGCCGATATTGCAGCACCGCTGCAAAACCAGCCCCTATTAACAAAACCGGCCCCACCACTGCAAAACCTGCCCTCAGTAACAAAACCGGCACCCACCACTGCAAAATTGTCCCCCACCCTTCCCTCCTCCCGGGAAATGCCCGATGCCTGGTATGGGCAGTCTGGGCTTGGCAACCAGTGCAGCTCCAGAAGGATGAGGATGATGTGGTCCAATTGTGAGTGTGTGTGTGTGTGCACCAGTTTATGGACCGTACAGTTACACACCTTGTGCCTCAAATAACACTTGTACACTGGTGCCGCAAATGATTCCAAGTGCAGCATATTGGTGTTTTTATTTGATGACTGTGACCTCCAGCCAGCAGATGCTACAGTTCATGGGAAGTGAATGCATTCAGGTAGGAGTGGATTAATTTGATGGCACATAACTGGTATTTTATGGGGACCAGTTAACATACATGTAAAGTACACGGAAGAGATCATGTGATAGCATACAATGAGCATGAGCTGAAAGTGAGCATAGTGCCTTAACGAAGTAACAGACGGAGGAAGCGTATTGACCTCATAACTGTGGTATATGCTGAAATGTTTTCAGGTGAACCTTTAATGAGTCAATATATTGAATGAAATGGCCCCTTAGTTTTTCAGTGTGCCCGTTTTAGGTATAGTGTAGTGCTTTTCTTTACAGAACGAGAGCTAGACCAGATCCCTGTGAACGTGTGCCTTCGAGCATGCTGAGTTGCTCCATCTCCTTTTGCTGCTGCCAGTATTGGATCAATCATCAAAAACACAGTCCTAGACACTTAGAGCCTGATTCACAAAGGTAAACTTACAGTTCAGTGCAAGTTTGTTTTCTTTCTATTTATAAAGGAATGTTACATTTAGTATCTTTGCGGCTGCAGAGAATCCGCATATAAAAAGATAGGCCTATCTTTTTTAGGTGCGGAGGCTCCGTAGTACTGATCCTACTAGTAAAATAACTTTATGAATAGCAAAAAACAAGAAAACTTATACAAAAGTATAAGTTTTCCTTTGCGAATCATGCACAGAGTCTTGGTGATATTGTCTCTCTGTATCCCCTGACCACAAGTACTGTTGGCGAGGACACTATTATGACCACCTGTGCTGGCATTGATTGTCTGGTGATCCTTCCGTGAGTGGTTTTCATTCCAGCAGGGTACGGGGGCTGTTGCATCAGGTTCTTCAGCTCCCCCAGCTCCCCCACGACTGGTCAGTGATCTGCTGAGGCTCATCTCGAGAAGTCACCAACCTCACTTGTCCAGGTAATGACGCCTTCTTTGTTTAGCCTCTATTTCCTATAGATTTGGTGCTAATTGTGAATGCTTACAAGCCCAATGGTCGCTCCCCTCATTCCAAAGTTATTCTTAAGACCGGTGTTGTGTAAAATACAAAATTTTCCAGCTATCGCGACAAGAATTTTAGATTCTATTAAGGACACGGAGGCGAGGATTATGCTGTCTCAATTTCTTTACTGAACTCACAGCAGCCAATTAAAAGTAAACTACACAAGTAAAAAACATCATTTCCCATGAGGCTTTGAACCACGCCTCCTCATAACAGCCAATGGCAACATGTCAAAGTATACAAAGTAGAGAGACACCATCTTGTCTTCCTCTTTCTTTGCGAAAACCAGTCCATAAGTACGAACGAAAACACAGTTCCAACTCTCAACGGAGAGACAAACAGTTCCTTCTCATTCTCAACGGAGAATATAATGCAAAAGTCCTGAGATCAACATCCATCTTCTCACCAGGAGGTGATCCTTCTCCAGTCGGAATATCAGTTCAGTTCTTGTTAGAATCATTTCCTGAAAATAGAAACAAGTTTGAAAATATGGAACCCACAAACTGAATCTTTAGGGTGGGCATTTAATACTGTCCCAACGGGTGGGATAATCCTCGCCTCCGTGTCCTTAATAGAATCTAAAATTCTTGTCGCGATAGCTGGAAAATTTTGTATTCTATGTCAGGACCGGAGGCTTCTGATTATGCTGGTTCAAAGCTCATCAATAACATCATGAGAAATAGGCTTGTAATAAAACACCTTAAACATTGAATCAGTAGACCAGTCAGCCGCCTTCAGGATATCCTCTAAGCGAGATCCCAACATGTAAGCCTTAGAGGCCATAGCTCCTCTAGCGGAATAAGCCCCATACACTGAGACATCAATGCCTGCTTCTGACATCACCCACCTGACCCACCTAGCCAAGGTGGCAGCTGATACCGGTCTGAAAGGTTTTTGAATCGCTAAAAGTAACTGACCCAACGGATCAGACCGATGTGCAAGAGTGTGTTTTTCATAACATTTCAAACATTGCAAAACACATAATTTATTGTTATGAGGGAAAGCAGGATACTCTACCGAACGTGACATTGTTTTTGTCCGTCTTTTGATGATGAACGAAATGCCCTGTGGAGAAAACAGTCTGCCTGCCAGATCCAGAGCTCGTACATCCGACACTCTGCGACAGGAGATTAAACATAACAGCATGGTGAGTTTGGCAGATAACTGTTTCAAGGAAAGGGCTGAATTATCTGGCCGAGACTCAAGTAATGAGAGAACCCTAGAAACATCCCATAAGGTTGAATATCTGGGACGAGGGGGGTTGGCCACCCTGACACCTTTAAGTAACTTGCATACCAGGGGATGCATCCCCACCGGTTTGCCATCAACAGAATCGTGCCTGCCGAAATTGCGGACCTGAAATTATTAACCGACCTGTAGGCAAGGCCCGATTCCGCACACTCAGACAAAAAATTCAAAATCTCTGTTACATCTGATCCCACGGGATCCACCTGCCGTTGAAGGCACCAACCCCCCCATCGCTTCCAGGAAGCTGAATAACGTTTTTGGGTGGATGGAGCCCAAGCTTGTTGTATAAAGCCGGCAGCCGCCTGTGAAAGGCCTTCAATGTTCTCGTGTCTCCTGAGAGCGTCCACACCATGAGAGAAAGTTGGTTCTGCAGGACCAGCGGATGGCAAGCCCCGACTGGGTCCTGGAAAAGCGTCGGGAATACCGGCAGCTGAAAAGGAAGATCCACAGACAACTCCAATAGTGTGGGAAACCACGATTGAGTCTTCCACAGCGGTGTGACCAACACTATTGAGGCCGTCTGACGACGGACAAAGGCCGCCACTCTCGGGATCAAGGCAAAAGGAGGAAACGCATAAGTCCTCTGCGGTCCCTAATGATGAAGGAACGCGTCCGTTCCCATCGCCATCGGGTCCGGTCTCCAGCTGAAGAACGACGGGAGCTGAGCATTGAGGCGAGAGGCAAATAGATCTATCATGCAGGGGCCACGCATACTCATGATCTCCGCAAACAGCATGGGGTGAAGCCTCCAGTCGCTGTAATCCCTGAGGAACCTGGAGTTCCAATCCGCCACTTGGTTGAGCTTGCCCGGTAAGTACTCTGCTATGACAAAGATCTTCTGATCAAAGGCAGAAGTGCCAGAACTCCTTCACTATGTTGACCAACATACGCGACTTCGTTCCCCCTAAGCGGTTGATATATCTCACTGCCGACACATTGTCCATCCGAAGGAGGATGCAACAATTGCTCTTCAGAGGAGATATTGACCTTATTGCAAAAGAGCCTGCAAGAAGCTCGAGGCAGTTGATGTGCAACCTTAACTCGTCTGCGGACCAACGTCCGCCTGTGGCAAAGTCTCCACATCGAGCGCCCCAGCCCCATCGACTGGCGTCGGACTCGACAATGACGTCCGGGGAGGCGCCAAAAATCGCCCTTCCATTCCAGGCTGTCATGTGTTCCAGCCACCAAAGAAGCTCCTCTCGAGCATCTAGGGACAAAGGAATGAGATGGTCGTAATGAAACCCCTTCTGAATGTAATAAATCTTGAGGCGCTGAAGGGCCCGATAGTTCAGAGGACCCGGGAAGATGGCCTGAATGGAGGAAGCTAGAAGGCCCACTATTCTCGCCAGAACTCGCAAGGAAATCATTTGTTTTGACAGAGTGGTTTTGATTTCCCTTCTGATAGACCGGATCTTGGTCAATGGGAGAAGCAGTTGCGCAGAGATTGAATTTATTTGGAAGCCCAGGAATTCTATCTGCTGGCTCGGGCTTATCATTGACTTTTTGATGTTTATGACGAAGCCCAGATCCTGTAACAGGGACATCGTCCACTCCAAATGAGTGTGGAGGAGGTTCCGATCTTGGGCTAGGAGCAGCATATTGTCGAGGTAGACAATCATGCGCACTCCCATTTCCCGAAGGCGGGAAACTATTGGTTTCAAGAGTTTGGTGAAAACCCATGGGGCTGATGACAGGCCAAAGGGGAGCGTGCGATAACAGTACCATTGCCCTTTCCATTGGAATTGAAGGAATTTCTGATGAGAGGGGCAAATTGGAACCGTGAGGTAGGCATCCTTCAGGTCCAGATGGACCATCCAGTCCTTCTCCAGCAGGAGATCTCTCAGAAGATGGATGCCCTCCATCTTGAAATGCCTGTAGACTACAAAGGGGTTGAACTCTCTGAGATTTAAGACCAATCTCTGACCTCCTCCTTTCTTTTGTACCAGGAAGACGTTGCTGCAAAATCCTCCGGGGATGAAGGATCCTACGGCAATAGCCTGCTTGGCCAAAAGCTCTTGCAGTTCTGAGTCTATAAAATTCTGTTCTTGAAGGGAAAAAAGGAGAGAACGAGGAGGGGTCACTTGACACGGGGAGTCCAGAAGTTCTATATGATAACCTTGAACCGTCTGAAGGATCCACCCATCTGTGGTGAGGTGAGTCCAATTTACGACAAAATGCAACAACCTGCCCCCTAGGGGAATAATCGCACCCACCGGACTTACCAGAAGACTGGGAGTCAAAGTTTTTGTATCCTCGGTTAACACCTCTGTTGAAGCGGCCCCTGAAGCCTCGAGACCTGGAAGGATAGAAGCCGGCCTGTTCTGGCTCCTGGGTGTAACCCCTGCGTCTGGGCGCAAAACCTCTCTGAGGACTGGGGTTGGTGTAGCGGCCGGTCGAGCGTCCTCTGCCATGCCCGGCCCTACCAGAGACCTGATGAAACACTCTCTTCAATGAGGATTGCGACTTATCCAGGGAGGCGAAGGTGCTCACAAATTTGGCAATGTCTTTTACAAACCTCTCGCCAAAAAGCTGACCCTCAGCCAGCGGGCCCGGTTCAGACGAGGCCAACTCCACCAATTGAGGATCAATTCGAAGCAAGACGGACTTGCGCGGTTCGGAAGCCAAGGCACAGTTAGCGTTACCTAGCATGCAAATCGCTCTTTGCGCCCATCCCGCCAGGACTTCGGGGTGAATAGCGGCCCCCGTCTCCTGTGCCTGGAGGGCTAACTCAAGAATTTTGGCCAGGGGACCTGAAAGGTCTAGCACCTTATCGTGACACGCCCGAAGGGCGTGGTCGATACCTTTCTTTGGATCCTTTTTGTACTTCTTCAAGAAGGTGGTCATAGAAGCGTCTATGTTCAGAGTAATCGCCACCTTATGAGCTAAGTCTGGACGGGGGCATTCTGATTTCAAGCGAGCCCTCACATCCTTATCAAAACTTTTACGTAAATGTGTTTGCATGTAGTCTGCAACAGCAGGGGGAGGGACCCAATCCGTTGAACGAGGATGAACCATATCTGAGGGATCAAACATAAAGGGAGAGGGTTGGACGGGGGAAGCTGAGTGTTTGCGCTTCTTGGCGCGTTTGCGAGGCTTAGACTCCTGAGACGAGTCCGTGTCGGTGCCTGTATCGGTCGTGGTATCGGGAATATGGATAGGAGAAGAATAGGGAGGGGGAGGGGCCGGGGTGCCATCCTGAGCCTGCTCTTTGGATTTGTAAATCTTGGAATATGTGTGTACATGTGGCCAGGGAAGACCAGGGGCTTTTGGTGTGGGAAGGATCGTTGGGACAGAGGGAGCCCCCAATTGGGGTGGGGGGGGTTAGGAGGACCAAGAAGGTCTAACTTCTGGGCTATAGGCAACAAGGCGGAGGAGAGCGCCTTACCCAATTTGGCGTCCAATTTTTTGTCAATAATGTCCTCCATTGACTCCTCATAGTAATACTCGTCATCACCCTGGTCCTCACACACAGCTACCTCCTCTTGGTAGAATTCGCATTCTGCCATTCTCCAAGTGAATAGTGTAAGTATTCAATCAGAAAATCCCCAGTGGGGCAATTATCAGCCCACACCAGCAAGGTAGGGCGTCGATTGGGAGCAATGCGGGGGCAAAGGAGCCAATAATTATATTATCACAGTCACAAGGATCCAGCCCAACCAGGATTAGTGGAGGTAGTAAAACCCCCACCTGCCTGTGTAGAGCAGAGGTGCCAAAAATTACTTTCCAGGAACCCTGGAAGCTCAAGGGTTAATGCTGAGTCAAGCTGAGCTTAAACGCTGCCTTATCTGTTGAAAAAACGGCCCGTAATGGCTCCTGAGCCTGCTGCGTAAATCCCCGATTCAGCCTGGGGCAGGGCGTCGGTCCGGCAACGAGGAGAGAGCTGCGCGCGCACACGCCGGCGCGTGCGAGCTCCCGAGACGCACGCTGGCAGCCCGACCGGGCTCCGGCGTGAGTCTCGCTCCCAGCGGGGGGGCCAAACCCCTCCGAACGCGAGCAGCGATCGAACAAAGCCAGCGACACTGGCGGCAGCAGAGGCACACCGAAGGGGAAGATCCTAAAGCGCAACACGCGCTTGACACACGGGAGGAATGATGAGGGGGAGTGCGCACCAGAAGCGGAGCGGTTCCCCGCTCGATACCCAGTAAGCAGATTATCGCGCTGCGCAAGGTAAAGAAACTTTAAGCCAATATTAGCAGAAACTCCTCGTTTACAATGCAGAACCCCTAATACAGTTACCAATAAACAGATATTACTGAAAACGGAGTCAAAGTAGACAAATAGAGAGACACTTATCTTGACTGCGGAGCAGCAAAGAAAGAGGAAGACAAGATGGTGTCTCTCTACTTTGTATACTTTGACATGTTGCCATTGGCTGTTATGAGGAGGCGTGGTTCAAAGCCTCATGGGAAATGATGTTTTTTACTTGTGTAGTTTACTTTTAATTGGCTGCTGTGAGTTCAGTAAAGAAATTGAGACAGCATAATCAGAAGCCTCCGGTCCTGACATAGAATCTGGTATCCCCTCGGGATCCTGTATCCCCTTCTCTTCAGCAGACTCCGGACGTCCTGGCTATTGGACAGCTCGGACGAGCCCCCAGCAGCCCCGCCCACCCCAGGAGAGAAGAACCTCGGCTCCAGCAGGCAGAAGGAGCAGCGCGCCGAGCAGAGCTGCTGATAGAAATGCACGCATTGCAGATGGGTGATTCTTACACAGCCATTGAATCCCTTATGTCTTGGAGACAGGAGAGGAAATAATTCACGGAGCTGAAATTAGCTCATATTACAATTCTTTTCTGGGCCATCTCCAACCACTGGCTAAACGTATTCTTATTATGTTCCCGGATGCAGAGTTCTTTTAGGAAGCACGATTAAAAAGTGATTTACAGTAAAATTATTGAAATGTTATTCAAGTTTATGTGCGCTAATATGTCTGTGGTATGTGAGCATATATTAGTGTATTTATGTATTTATTTATTTATTTTATGCGTTTTTATATAGCCGGACTTTACCCGAAGGTGTCAGAGCGCTTCACAATAGGAACAGTAACATTACATGAGGATAAAATTACAAGTGAGCATAATACAAAAGCAAGTGTTACATTACATGAGGAAAAAGTGACAATTGTGCAAATAACAAAAACAAACAAGATACAAAAAGAGGTAGCAAATGATACGTTACAAGAGGAAAAAGTGACAAGTGTGCATGATACATCAGATACAAATAGAGGTATAATACTGCAATAAGTGGCAGTCACTCAGAACACACTGGGAAGGCACTGCTATAGTGTCTGAGAATATGTGTCTGAGAAAAGTCATGTATGCCTTTGTGCCACTTTCATCGTGAGCTGTGGAGGGCACCCATGTTTGCATATCTACTTACTTTAGTTCAAGCACATAGCTGGCAAGGTTTCAGATTGCTATGTGTGACATTTTCATAATTTTAGTGTAACTATGAGTGACCATTCAATGACAATGAAGGACACTTTCTCGCGTGCAAAATTAAGCAATGAGGATATGAAAAACATGTAAATATCAGAAATTACTCCCATTTGAGCAGCGAGAACCTCTACGGGCGCCTGACAGACATTAAATTATGACGCCCAGTGACAATACCCGACTATCACAATTTCAGTGATAGTAGCATAGTGATGCAAGCAAAAATGCACAGGTTAAGGAACAGTCACAAAGAAGAACTTACATACAACAAGAAGGAATTATAAACTTGTATAGTATGAGAAACAGTACCAGAGTGATAAGCATAGTCGTACACAATATGCACAATTGTATAAAAGGTCAATTTGTATGCCAGCTTTTGTTTGGAATGTTGAGTGGAAGCTATTATGCAAAGGATCTACGGCCTGTCACCCTAAATGCATTACAATTAAACACTTCTACTCATTCACTGTGCCTGTGTTCACTTACATTCTCACTCAAACTCGAAGGTTTTGTGCCCTTTAAATAATTTTTACCTAATTCATGAAAAATTTTATTCCGACGGTAGATCAAGAAGTCCACTTTTGCTTAGATTGAGTTTCCATCGCTTTGTAAACTATCAAAAATATTGCACTATAGTAGTGTCAACTCAATTATTACATTCAGCCCACTTAACAAAAGTAGTATTTTGCGCAACACAAGTGATACATGCGAAATACACAAGAACGAACACACAGCTCATACAGCTTAGCAGCTCGTAGGAGGCTGCTCTATTACAGAGAGAAGGTGATTGGAGGAGGAAATGCTGCCTGCACGACCAAAGCTGGGAGAAGTGGCTCTGATTTACATGCACTCACACGAAGCAGACATTTTTTGCTGCAACAGGCAGGCGCGTTATGCAAACGGAACTTGTAACATATTAAATATTGTGGTCGCCATCGAATAATACTTTGCTTTTCTCTTGGTGGCCAGGGTCGGACAGACTTATAGGGCAGTACGGCAACGCCAGACGGGCATTGGTGCACATGCGTTTTGCCAGTGGTGGAAATGGATGTGCCGTGTTGTTTTTGCACTGATGTAAAGTTATCACAATACAGCCCTCGATAACCTAAACAAGATCCCTCCCGTTGGTTAAATGCCAACCTTACGTATAATAGTGACATCATTCATAGTTCCTTCAGTCGTGTTTGTTGAGGTAAATAAAATAATAAACACTGTAGGAACTAAGGATCACTAGCCTCGTTCCCATATTTACACTCTCGCGCCTCAACTCCCCTCGACTGATGCTTGCTTGAGTTTGTCATTACTCTTTTCTATAATTTAGTGTCATTTATTAGAGCTTTGGGGAATGGGCGGGAATACTCCTTTTGTGTAAAGGTAATGTGGATTTAAGTGCCAGACTGGAGCCCAGGCCACGTGTGGAATGGTGAAAGCTGCTGTCCGCATTCAAGGTAATACAATATTTGGTTAAACGTGAAATGTAAACAGAACTGTCCCTGACGTTGATTACCTCAGGGGCTACACTGAACCACAGTCCCTGCTGACCAGTTAGTTGTTGTGTGGGCTCGGCTGCCGCTGCATCACTGCTCTCAGTCAGAACAGTCATCCGACCTGAAGGAAAGAGGGCTGAGCATATAACAGTGAGCACCTCGAACTCCTCAGGCCAGTGCCGCCAGCTTGACCCCCTGCGGCCTGCCTTTATGTGTCCCCTCGCGGCTGCACATTCATTGGACAAATCCTTACAGTCACTCTCACAACGTGGGGTCACGTGAATCAGAATGTTGGGACCAGGAAAAATGTATCCAGAGCGGAGCGCAGCTGAGTCTGCCCCCAAGCCGTGAGCAGCGCGAACCAGCGCTGCCAGCTTTGCTCAGACAGACACTGCGAATTACTATATTGCAGTGCTCCTGCTTGACACTGAGGAAGCGCTATAATCCGTGATGATTAGTTTTAATGCGGTGATGCGGGGACTTGCCTTCAAATGCGTAAGGATCACGCGTGATGCGTTGCACTTGGCAGGGCTGCAAACACCTGCCTTTGCTTGTTTCTGTAAGATTCGGTGCGTGTGCCTTTGTCTTTCATGGCACGTTTCTGTGTGTTTGCATGTGTGCGTGTTTGTGGGTGCATTTGTGAGGGCATGCATTATGTGGATGCGCATGTGTTTGGGCACCTGTATGCTTTTGTTTTGTTTGTGTGAGTGTATGTGTGTGTGCCCTTATCTTACACGGCAGTTCTATATGCTCATGTTTGTGTTTGCATCTGTGTGGGCATGCAATGTGAGTGCATGTGTGGTTGCATGTATGCCTCGTGTACAGACTTGATTGCTGCAATGTATCTTTCAAAGTTAAGATATAAGATACTAAATTATATCCTGAACTGCCAAGTTCTGGTAAATAAGAGCAAATACAACAGTCTGAACA
Organism: Calotriton arnoldi; assembly: GCA_963921515.1. NCBI lineage: Eukaryota > Metazoa > Chordata > Amphibia > Caudata > Salamandridae > Calotriton > Calotriton arnoldi. Next base: position 374,176 of record CAWUFW010007701.1, read on the forward strand.
GTATGGGGCATATTCTCAAGAACGTGTGATAACTACCGCAAAATTAGTCTAACGCAACTCTTCACATCGCAGTCCATCGCGGGAAAACAACTCTGTGTTAATGTGGAATTCACAAGACAGCGGCCCCATGCGATAGTCCAACAATAACGCGTCAAATGAACGTGTTAAAACCAACGCGACGCAGAATTAAACGCGAAACACGAACGCAAAAATAGTAGTGATGAGGCCAATCGCGATACAAAAATCAGCAATAATCAGTGAGAGGCCTGCAATTCCCACGCGTCATGCGGGAAAATGCACAATAAAAGCAGAGTAAAAAAACGGTGAGATGACAATGTACGAGCACAACCCCACATCCGTGACGTAGAACAAATGAGCATCGCCCCGCATCAAATAGGCATCTCCCCACAGTCACAATGTACATTGACATGCAGTCTGCATACAAACTGCGCAAATGCTGAAACATGCATGTAACACACAGTGAAACCGCATCTCCCCCTCACATTGCAGAGGGACAAGCAACCCCCCCTGCACAAAGACGTGTCATGACCATGATCAATCAATTATGAAAGCGTGGACGAATGTAGGGGCAGTGACTCCCGCTATATGTCGCCCATGTTGTGGGACCTGAGTCACAGGGGGCATCCCTGCATCATGGTGGTACATATCTGACCCCAAAAGGAGCCCTGTTGTCACCTGCAGGACACAAATGGCAGCCAAAATGGAATGAATCTGGACACATGTGAAACGCCGAAGAGTGGGATTCCCTACTAACTGCGACACACAGAACTGACAGCTCGAATACATGACACCCTAAACAGCCTCTCTGCACAGAGGGGACACACCCACCATACATGAACAAATCACAAAATTGTCAGCAATACATGTCGCACTCATACTTGTCTGAGTGAAGTGCCTGTACAGATGAGAGACATGCACTCAGGGATAGTGTCCCTCGAATGCATTTATTTGCACATGCTGTGCCTGTGGTCATTTTGTACTGTCCCATTACTGCCAAGGACTGCCACAATGTGACGTGCTCATGTGAAGAAATTGTCAATGATGGTGTTCCTACGGGCTATTCCTGCTGTGGCTGCAGTGGGGTGTGGTCCACCTGCCTCATCTCCATCATCATCGTCCGGTGCATCTGGCACTTGTATCCATGGTGCCTTGCTGCGTACACATATGTTGTGCAACACACAACATGCAACGATCATCTTGCACACGATGTCTGGGCTGTACAGGAGCCTTCCACCTGTGACGTCCAGGCACCTGAAACGTGACTTCAACACGCCAAATGTGCGTTCCACGATGCCCCTGGTGCGTTTGTGGGACGCATTATACTGCCTCTGGGCCTGTGTGTTCGGGGCTCGGAGGGGTGTCATCATCCAAGCGCAGAGTGCATATCCTTGGTCACCTGTGACAGTGCAGAGAGACATGAGTCAATAGTTTGTTCGGCATGATGTGTTGGCGTGCTCACTGGTTCATTGGTGTGTGATATGTGTGACTTTGTGATTCCTGCATGACATGTACTGCTTGTTGCAAATGAGCGGCATCAATGTGTATTACGTAGCCTCAATGCCGCTCCTCCCTCCCCCGAGCATGTTCACTAAAGTGCGCAGCGCAGTTGCATCACTTGCACCCCTACGGCACACTATTGTCATGCCTGTCTGCGCATGTCCAAAAGTCTGACAACGACACAGTGATGTCGTGCGCTGAAGGTGGACGGACACGTGTGTGTAGGCCAATGGTAAGGACAGGGTGGACACAGATGTAGAGTTCATGCCTGGCTGAACTCGCCATGCGGTCGAGGGTAGACCTTTGGCTTATGCTGCGGAAATAGAGACACACACAACAGTTGGCATGTCTGATCCCTGACCCCGAGCGGGCCTGCGCACCCTCATTTACCCCTCGGCCGAGCCCGTACTCCAGGTGCATGCTACATGGCAACATTGAATATTGCGTGACGTGTGGCGCCGACACAACACCTGAGACACACGCATTAGTTACTTCCCTGGCAAGGCCTAAACTTAACCACGCCCAGAGCCACGTGTTGAATGACCACACCCCTACGCCGTACTGCCGTACGCAGGTCCACTCCCTCACGCTCACAGGGGGGTCCGACACAGCTACATGTCCCAGGCCTGCCCCACTGCCTGAGGTGACAAGGTTGCGCCCGCTGTACACAGCACAACGTAATGTGGTATGGCCCGGGGCCCTCATGCATACATAATGACCACACGGACACACTGAGATTATCCGTGGAACTGGCTACGGGCACGTGCGCCCGGCACCTTTTATTGCCAGGGTCACACGTCCAGTGACGCCTGTGCTGGATGGGTGTTGGGTAGTGTAAGCCACCCCTCAGGGGTTGGTTGGTGCTGGCAACAACTACAACAGTGATCAGACAATCAGAAGTGCAAAGTACAAACAGCAAGGTTCCATGACTTGAGCTGCAAAGAGTTGGTGGCCCCGGATGCACAGCGGCCGGCACAGGCACACCGGCACGGGACGGTGACTTGCGATGCACTGAGGTAGGGCCACGAGAGCTGAGCGGGCCCACGTTGATGTCCAAGGAGAGTGTTGCAGAGTGTTACGGGGGACAGTGGAAGGTGTCCATCCAGGGCATGATGCAGAGGGCAGAAGCAAGCAGAAACAGGCAATATGGAGGAGTTGAATGCTACAGTCTCCTTTTTCCCACAATGTCAGTATCAGCTACATGATGATGAAGATAACCCCCAGGCCATAGACTCAGACGCCACCAGAGTTCAACCAGAGAGTGTCCATGACTTCCGTGGCACAGAGTCAGTGGCACCAGAGCCGCAAGGGGATGCAGTCTGCGATGAGGCCTGTACAATGATATGAAGTCTGCAATGAACAAATCAAGACTCAGTTCCAATTGTGTGTCCTACTCGACCGCAGTGGGTGCCGGAGGAAGCGGTCAGCGCGGGGCAACCGCTGTACAGCCAGCTCCTCCTGGATCTCTAACACACGGCGTTGAAATGGCATGTGGAGAAGATTCCTGGTTGACGGAGGTGGAGGCACCAGAGCTGAGCGGGTGTTTAGCCAGTGACGATGCCGTGTCCTGCCTGTTACGGACTGTATTGGATTGGTGTGAGGCCTGCTGGACCGCAGTGTAGGCCGGAGGCAGCGGTCAGCAAGGGCCCACAGAGGGGGACGTCACAAGCTACATTTCCGAGACCTTCCCCACTGGCTGGGGTGACATGGTTGCGTCCACTGTCCACAACACTACCACCACCAGCAGTATATGTCGACATGGATATGTCTGTGGTCTGCACACTGCAGTCTGTCCAGCACTTCCACGCCACACTTGGCATTGTGTGCATTCTCATTCATGGGTCACTTGCCTCCTTCGCACATGCCTGGTTCCCACCTCTCCCCACATACTGCTATTGTGTGGCTGAGGTGCCATGCAGTTGATGGCTCATGTACATGGCTAGCCCAGGTTTCCGCAGTACGTTGGGCTGTCGTGTATGGTGGGTGGGCATGTTGTATGTGTGTTTGTAACGTGTGCATTCCCAGGGTTGTGAGTTGCATGATTGTGGAGTTGAGGTGTGTGGTGTGTTCATTTGGTACTTACCAACGAGCACTGCATTTCCGTAGGTGCCATCCTGGAAGCGCCGGTTGATGATGGACTGTACGGAAGATGTATGAATCATGCACACTGCCTGGGTAGTTGGCGAGGACATTGGTGAAGAGTCCCCGGTGGTCCACTATTGCCTGCACATTGATGGAATGCGTGTGCTTTCTGTTGCGGTAATTGTGTGCAGTGTCGGCAGGGGGCACAAGTAGGACATGTGTGCAGTCAATTTCCCCCAACACGTGCGGAAACCCTGCTATGGTGTAGAAGCCTTGCTTGGTCTCAAGTTGTTCCTGCGCAGTGTGGGGGAAGTATAGGTACTGGGGTACCAAGCTGATGATGGCATCCTGGACAGGTTTGAGGAACTTGGATAGGGCTGGCTGTGAGACTCCTCCGACTCTGGCGGTTGTTGGTTGGAATGTCCCAGTGGCCAACAGGTGCAACACGGCCAGCAGCTTTGTCTGAGGTGGGATGTTGGTTGTCCGCTGTGTTGGTACCGTCAGCCTGTGGGCAATGATGATCAGGAGGCGGAGGATGGTTGACCTTTTGAGTCTGTAGTGGGCAATGACATTCTCTGGTGTCAAGTCTGTGAGGCTGGTGCGTTTCCTGAAGGTCCGCTGTCTGCGCTGCCTCCGTGGTGGTCCGGGGGGGGCGGGAGGGGTCCGGGGGCGGCGGGCCTGGGGGTGGTGGCGGTAGGTGTTGTGGCCCTGTTGGGGCTCCGAGCTGCATGATGAGTAGCTCCATGGCATCTGTTGTTCTTCATGTGTGGCTGTGGGCTGGGCTCCCTTTTCTGGTGCAGGTTGTCGTCCGACTTTGCACCAGGTCAGAGCAGGTGTTAATTTCCTACGGCTAACGCGCAGTATCGCCTGTTTTGTGTTCTCATCGCAGATCTGGCTGGTCGTTGGGAATGTTGCGTTGTGGTGTTGTCGCGGATTTTTGCTCGGGAACGCCTACTCTGCATCTCATTAGCGATAGTTGCCGGGCTCATCTGTGGCGATGTTTTTTGCGGCTGCTATCGCAGGTAAACTGGTGATATCGGCTGTTTGCACCAGTTTGTGAATGGGGCGATAATTTTATCGCGACTTTGGCTGCGATAATGTGTCGTTAACTCAGCGATAGCTCCTTGAGAATATGCCCCTATGAGTCTTATTTAAAGTTTTGAAATGGATGGAGACATGCAGGTTCCTGCTCTCCTGAAAATGAGCTGTTCCGCACAAAACCAAATGAGATGCATATTAAATGTATCATATGGAAATGATTTAGATGATTAGTATGAAAAGAGTCGAAAAAGAGAGCTTCCTGTTTTTATCAAGTATGTTAGTGGCTCTAGGTGTTGTGCTCACAGAGTTTCTTGTGAAGTGATTGGCATTTAGCCATGAACTTGTAATGAGGGCCTTTCTTGTCTGTTGCAAAGATAAACTCGTTTGTCCCGATTTTCACTCTCTGTCTTAAGTTTCTATGGGAAAGCCCTGCTCCTGTCACACCTTAAGTGCCCCTCCACATGTGGGCCATAGAAGAGGTCCACAGGGCAGCAAAGCCCAGCTATTTACAAGATGCGAGAGGAATTAGTGAGAAAACCCTTTCATGCTGCACAAAGCTTTCTCATATTTCAGAATGGTGGGAGCAGGTGTGAACCTGGACTTCCTTGGGCATGTGCAGAGCCAAGGAGTTGGGTGCTTTATGTGAAACTAGATATTCAAAGGTAGTGCTACCTGTTGCAATCCGATATGGTGGGCTAATGCACCTGCAAAAGAAACCTGTGTATAATAAACAAATAATGAATTAGAATCAAGTTGGAACTACTAAACCTTGTATCGTGGTGTCTGCACTATGAGAAGGCATTGTTCAAGTCAATTAGTCTGGCTTACCTCTATGCTTTCATCCAAGCAGTCACTCATCCGCACTCACATGAAAGTAGTCACTCTTCATCATACAGTCAAGCATCTGGCCTCACCTTACCAACCTATGAAAACCTCATGATCGGACAGTGCTCTACAGCTCATTCATCAAAAGCCCAGAACACTGACAAATGAGGAAGGTGCTTGATGTGCGTGAGGCCTCACTTTGGGAACAACCTGGACCCTTTTTATGAGAAACCTGGTAAAGTGCCTTCAGTTCAGAAACCACCTTAGAACCTGCCTTTTCAGAGATGCATTCCATGTTCACCCTTTAAAACTTAGTCAATATAAAAATCAGACAAAAATGTCCTCCAAGACCTTTTTCTAGGACGACCATTTACGTGTCTCCTAATGTGTACCATATCCAGGTGGTCCAATTCCTTTTCATCACCATATCATTCTATTCCTTTCACCTTCTTTACTTCCATAGTGTTCTAAAGTAGTCATAGGGCAACACCTAAGAGCTTTGTAAAACTATTAAATGCATAAGCACATCTGCACTTTAGTTGCGTTTCCATACCTAAATAAAATGATATATGTCCTATTTGTCTTGCCTGCAGAGGGGCTCAGACTCAGTAATTCAGTACTTTGCTTGATTGGCCAACAAGTGTGGAACCTGCTTTGTCCATACATAATTCCTTGCTGTCAGCCTGGTTGGATAGAGTTGGAACTGTGCTACCCACAGTCATCCATTCATGGTGGTCATGTGATGACTGCTGGTGTCGCCTACTTAGGCGGGGCCAGTGCGGGAACAAGGAAAGTACAGGTAGTCCTGCTGACCCTCCTCAAGCACTATAACATGTGACACCAATGTGTGCTGCCTCAGCCTTCCCAGAAGGCACAAGTAACTTACCGTCATTGACACTTGTCATCGTCCCTAACGAGTGCCACCATCCATCATAACATTCACTCAGCAAATCAAGGCTGAGCCCAAGTGCATGTCTGTGCAGCACCTGGACAATGCGATGACTGGTCTGTTGGTGTTGAGTGGATAGGAAGTAAACTGGCACACAGGCACCTAATGATTGACAGCACAGCAGAGCAGTACAAAACTAAAATCAGCATTTTAAATTGGTGCTGATTTTACTACTGAACTAGTAGGCTGCATGGGCTGGGCCTCATGCACAGTGACAGTGCTCGGACAGGAAGAATAGAGGCGTCCCAATGACCACCAGCCTCACCCTCGTCCATGGTGACCTGTGACCCCTGCTGAGGGTATAACACTGGCGTGTCATCAGCGCAAGAGATACTCATGCCACACCTGCAGCAAGTGGCGCACCTGTTCAAGGCAGATTGCATCAATCATAGTGGAGATGCAGATGCCCCATCTAAATCACGCGAAATTACCCTCAGGAAGAAGGGTGCCAGCATATTGTTTTTTCTTTCCAAATGTGTCTTTAGACATGTCCAGCTTCCGCTACTGCTGCACTGTTCTGGTAAATAGCATCCTTTGTTAGCATGTTCATTTCCAATGAGTGTTAATGTTAACCCATTTGCAGTGAGTAGCTTGTATTTGCCTTTGAAAGGCTATCTCTGTCCTCTCACCTACTTGGCTGTTGATGCCCTGCAAGAAAAAAGTCAGTCAGGATGTAATTTTCCTGTTTGCATTTCACAAGCCTGCCAAGTAGCACTATGACATATGATACTATCAGCCAACCCTGGCTTTTCAGACCACAGCATTGCGGGCCATGTAGTTTTCCTTTTTACACTTTCATTAAGGGCTCATAATCCTAGCATTCAAAGTGCTGCTGACTAAAATGCCAGAATTGGCCCGGCGTTTTTATACATGACTTGAGACACTTGTGAGCTATGTTTCAAAATAAAATCAAAGCGATTTAGATCAGTGGTTCTTAACCTGTGGTCCCAGGACCCCTGGGGGGTCAGCGAGGCCAACTCAGGGGGTGCATGATTGTGTTACAAAATGAAATAATATTAAAATGAATACATTAAAAATAATAAAGTGTATACAAAAAAGGAAACAAAATTGAAAATGTAAAAGTTTATATTGATTGTGAATTAAACAAAATATTTCAATATTTGAGCATTTGTTTGGTATATGTTTGTTTTTGTATTTTTCTGCATTGTTTTGAGATTCAAATCATGAAAATTGCTTAGGCTGGGGGGACCCCATCTTCCAGTAATGACTCAGTTGGGGCCACCACATTCCAGTAATGATTCAGTGGGGGTCCACAGAAGTCAAAAGGTTATGAAGCCCTTATCTAGATAACTTAAAAACTGTTTGTTTCACACATAAAACCAAAAGTAAATTCTGCCCACATATTTTGTGAGGGTTCACTCACACCATGCATTAAAACAAGCATAGGCAATATAAATAGTTTTGTCCTTTGTGTAGTGGAAAGTATAATACTAAGCTTCATAACGCAATAAAGGTAGCACATGGACAGCAGCAGCTCAACCTTTCCTAAATCTGGATGAAACTGTCATGATATCCCTTTATGGGGGAGGGGGTTCTGTGTTTTGATGCTACTTTATAATTTCGCCAAATTGTTGCAGTGACCATTTTTTGTAATGTATGCAGGGTTTTTTTATGCCAGTGGACTGTCATGTTTTGTATATCCGTAGCTTTGCTACGGATACGGTTCTACTTTGTGCATCTATGTGGCGTACAATCCTATTGTGTAGTGCAGAGTAGGTGTTCTAGAGTCAGCTGTGGATGGACAGTGTAATAGCAGCCTTGCAGATTGTGTTCCAGTTTCACAGGGAGATCTGTGCATGTGTACATGTGTTGGGGGTTAAGCATACTTTATCGGTCGGGCAGATGCGTGTTTTGTGTGGTTGCACAGTGAAACTTATGTTGGAGATCCGCTTATTGCATGCCCTGTCCCTGTTCTCTTCCATCATTCCATCTGTCTCTTTTTTTTTTTTGTAAATATTTTTATTGCACATTTTCTATCAATATAAACACCCTGGACCCACCCCCCCTCCCCTGCCCCATACACTCAGAGTTAATCACTATACACGAAGGGCATAAAAGCCCCCATCCATATAACCAAAAATACAATCTTTTCTATTTTACCACAACATAGAGTTGGAGCTGACCAACCGGGCGGCAGATTTACCCCTAACAAAGTAATCTGTCCTACTATAAAGTGCATTGTGCAAGAATAAACATTGACAATAAATAACATCCCTCCAAAAATGCCAATAAAAGTGACAGATGCCCCCTCAACCTGAGGGTCTCATACCCCATTTGCATTCAATTTGCCCACAGAATATACAAACAATGAAGCAATCCTTTTATACATATACCAATTCCTAACCGTCTTGCTATCCACACAATGTAACCTTTAAAGCTAGTTTGGCTATTTTAAAAAGACATAGAAAAGGCTATAGCCTGACCTCCTGGGTCTCCCACTGCCATATAGTAAATACAAATCCCCCAAGAGCCCTTTACATATCTAGTTGTTTACCCAACCACTTAGGGGTGCCCAAATTTTACTTCCCCTTTTCTTTGCTTGTCTGTCTTTTCTAGCATAAATAGCCTTCTCCAGATTGTGGCTTGCCAATAGCCGGCTCAACCACTGTTGGAACGACGGGGGATTCGGATCTAGCCAGGCCGATGCTATAGTCAGTCTTAAAAAAGCCATTGCTACTGCCAAAAAAGGTTTTCCCTTCAATAAGAGTCCCTCTTTTTGAACTCCCAATAAAATAAGACGTGGGGTCAGACTGACTTTTGTCTCTAGTTTATATTCAAGAAAACGGGTGATTTCATCTTTTACAGGGCTCAGGGCACTACAAGTGGCAAACATATGCACTATCAGCACAAAACATGGAACAGCGAGGACAGTTCACACCTCTGCCCTGCCTCATTTTGCTATCCTAGCGGGTGTGTGGTATAACATAAAGCAGGTCTTAAAGAATTGAGCTTGCAAATTAGCTGACATAAAAACGGATTGCGAGAAATTAAGAGCTTTATAGAGATCCGAATCCGATATCAATACTTTCTCTTGCGATTTTGACGAGAACTTTGAGATCACCTTTCATCTCTGAATTCAGAATATGATATAAATTCCCGATTCTGCTTTCGCCTTGTGCTGTTATTTTCTCGACCAGCTCAATTATACCAAAGCCCACTGAGCCACCCCCCTTACGCTGCAGATAGTCCCTGACTTGCAGATATTGAAAAAAGTCTCTATGGTTAATACCAAACTTATGTTTTAACTCCTCAAATGAGACAATCCCAGTGGAAGAATAAAAAGCCCGTAGACTGTTGATACCTAACTGCGACCATCTTTGTATACACTAAACCCCAGGGGTGCCAACTTTAATGCATCCGACTCTAGTGCTGATGAGGGCACCAGGATTACTGTCTCTTCATCCGCCTCACTCTGCGTCGTAATTGGAAATTCCTCTGATGACATCACAGGGGTGTCCAAATCCAACTAGACCGCTGTGATATCTGCCTTTTCATTCCTTTGCTCCTTGTAGCAGAAAACATATCAACAAGGGATGGCTGACCATCCCCAGCTTCCATGGGGTTAATACCACCTGACAGCTGTTGTGCCTGTTTTTTGCCAGCATCTGGGTTTCCTTATCCTTTAGCTGTCTGCTCGTCACCTTTTCTCACCATCCTTCCTTCCATTGCTGTGTCTCGGCTGCTTGGTACTTGAGCTGAAGTCGGTGCACCTGTCCTGGCCCCTCCGGTTGATAGAGCCGCCGTGACCGTTGCCGATGAAGGTTTAGTTTTCGTGGACTTTGCCTCTCTGCCTGCCATCTTTGCCAGCCACTCCTCTTTTAGGGTTACCGTAACGGCCCATGTTTGTAGTACCTTAGCCAGTTGCTTCGACGTCGTAAGGATCACCGCCAAATTATAATCCACGCCAAATTTGAGGAGACCGCGTCTAAAGCATACATAACGTGAGTCACCAGAGCTCCTCTCCCATTTCACCACCATCGGCTCACCCTCCCGCCGGAATTCCTCACGCTGTTCAGGTACTGGAATGGACCACCGAGCTATCGAGGTGGGGTGGAGCGATACGCAGTGAGGTAGGTTACACAGGCACCATCTTACTCTCTCCCACTTGCTTTCGTCTCTGTCGTCTCTTTCTCTTCTCACTCAGTTCCTGCATTTCTTGATCTTTTCTGCCTCGGTACCATCCCTGTGTCCCGTTCCCCCTCAATTCAGTTGTCTGCCTTTCTTTTCTGTGGTCCTCGTTCATTTCCATTTGGCAAGGATTAAAGACCCCCTATGACTCCAGAGGCTATAAATATGCTGCATTCACGGGAGTGTTGCCCACTCTTCCTGTTCCCACTTAGCTCCCTGTTTCTTTGCATGGGTGTCAGGGCCTCCTCTACACCTGGGTAGGGGGTTGAACCAGGATCAGACCGGAGGGAGGAACAGGATAATCAACTCAGGTGCCATCTCACCCCCTACCCTCCAGGACGTCCCCTGCAGAAGCCCCCAACAAATGGGTCTCCCTATCGGCCTCGTAATCAACAAGTCTCTGGCCCCACATCTGCATAGCCATGGGTTCAGCCTCCCTTTGTCTTTCATATTGTGTTACGTGAGCTCGACCAGGCGGTGTTGCAGTGCTTTGAATGGGCGCCAGTTGCATTGCATAGGAACACACCGATTTTGTAGGCACGAGAAGATGGAGCTGTTTGCCCGGAGACAAGGGGTGTTGGGTCGACGAGGAGACTCGAGCCTTGTTCCCCGGCTCTGGATTCAGCATCTCTGGCCGTTGCCTCGGTGCCTAAGCGTGAATGAAAGAGGGCATTACAAGGCGTACTGATTTTATTTTACAGTTTTATATTGCGCGAACTCAGGTTCGGGGGCACTAGAGCACTTTAAATGAGCATCACACTTTTTTTCTGCAATATCTAGGGCTCTTAATGTTTGAATGATGTATACGCTTGCAATCACATGTTTAAGCTGTTTGCCCTAGATATAGAACACTATGTATAATGTTCCTCTCTACAGCTTACATCCTCTAACTACTTGAACACAGAAAGCCGTCTCCTACTATACTCCTAAACACTGCATGAAAAAATGGCATTCATTTACTCTTGCTTGATTCCTCTCCTTTCTTTCTTCAGAGTGCCCTCTGCTTGGCTTCCATCCTCTGCATATCTTCTATTTCTGAGAATAGTAGTTTAATTAAACAATAGTCTCCTCTGTCTCTTGCCTGTCTGCCCCAATCCTTTTTATTGTAATTCTGCATTTGGCTGATACCGCATTTCATAGATCACAACCTCTCCTCTTTAAATCCCTATCCCTGTGATCTAACAATAACTAATCTCTGCCAGCCTATCTATCCCATCAACAGTTCACCAGAAACTGCATAGCCCCCACTAATGATCACATTTACCTGATATTAATATATAACAAAGTAACTGGAGTAAATGGATGCAATTTCTCTTGAGAGCACATTACTAATCAAAATAACCAACAATAACCACTGGACTAACCACTAATATTTCCGGCGTAGCGTGCTATTTGATGTAAAGCGCTTTGACGCCTCATCAGGGGTAGTAAGCACTATATAATTCCAATTACAATTACAATTACATGACAGCCATGGAGGATTTCTCAATCACTTTATTACAAAGAGCATTACAGTCTATGTTTGGCACTTGTAATACGGCACAGTGGATACCCGTCACGTTTTGTTAAAGTTTCACATCTGAGAAACCCTAAATAAGATTCTGTGTGTCTCAGCTAAGAGAATGCCTGCTATTAATTTTGCATATTATTAGTATACTCCTAATTGCAAGATTGTATTATGTTTATAATTTTCAGTAGTAAGGCACCACTCGAAATCATCCAATGTGCACATGTGAGCAGCGCACAATTTATAAAGGCATCAAAACATGATGCGTTGGGGGTTTCAGAGGTAAAGTTGAGAAATTAGGTTTCTGTTGAACTCAAATGGCGAAAAGAAGTGAGACATGCATTGGCAGTAGGATGGTAAATAAAAAGAATCCGGTAGGAAAGGAGACGAATGGTGAATAGATTTCCGGAAGGAAGAGCAATAGGCAGTGCTTAATTTGTAAAAGAATAAGTCCCAGGGCCCAAAGTTTTGCTCAGATGCCCGCGGCTGGCATTATTAAATGTTGGTGTGCTAAATTCAACATTGCATTGTCTTGCTTCCACCTCACTCCCTGCCTCTTTATCTCACTCTTGCAGGTGCTTGTTTATCCCTGTTTTGTCGCTGTGTCACTGTCTGCCTTTCTCTTCCCCCTTTCCTTCTTTTGGGGGTTTTCTCTCCCCTGCTCTGGATCAAAACCTGTTGAGGAAAAATAAATGCGCATCCCCAAAAATAAGTGCATCCAAGCTGTGGGGAGACTCCATGTGTCGACTGAACAGTAAGGACAGATAATCTCATAAACAGAAAGTAAAAATGAATGGAAGAGAAAAGAGTGCTGACGGACTTTGAAATAGGCATAGATTATATATATTGCACCACTGACATTACACAACAGAATCAAGAGTTCATGGTTAGCAGTGCAGAGTCTCACACAGGATTTAGAAAGCAGAAGCAGAGGCAGGACCTTGGAGGGCGCAGTTTGAGCGTGAAGCTTGTGTGGTTTACAGCTGCTGAGGTGAGGCTGAGGAGAACGGTGCCACGAGAAGCAAGTGGCAGCGCAAGAGGCATCTGAGGCTCACAGGTGGTCAACCCGGGGCTCCCAGTCCACACGGGCCTCTGGAGCTGTGGCCCCCAGACTGCGGCCCCGCTGACACCAGTCCCTCGCAGCTCTTGACTTCCACATCACTGGGGGAGCACACGAGTTTCCACAGTATTTGATGGTTGTTAATGCCAATGATCAATATACCTGCCAAACAGGCACCGCTTCACCCCAACAGCACTTAGCATTCTGGGGCTGTTGTCCCCCTGCGTTAACGCCGAACATTACCCACTATGCCAGCTGGTGGGGTGCTGGTCGCTCCTTGCAGCACGGAGGCGCGATATCAGACAGAGACACATACTGTGCTGCAGCCAGCTCCCAGGAAGGGGAGGTTAGTGCCAGAACTACCAGGACCTCCCGCATAGCTCGCAGGCCTGCGTCTGCTTTGAAGGTCAGCAGAGCACGCATTGGAGATACTGAGCCTGCATGACAACAGGGCTGCGAGTGGAGAAGGTGGCGAATCCCACATGGAGAGCGATGCAAGCCAAGGTCCAGAGAAGCTCCAAGGAAGAAGGAAACTAGGATGGCAGAGATTGCTGAGCTCTGGCGTGGAGGGTGGAGTATGAGCTAAGGTAAGGCCATAGTGCTGTGGCACACAACTGGTAGGTGCAGAGGTGGCCGGCTTTAGGTCGGTGCAGCTTGTGCCTTCCTTTTTAGAACCACATACCAGCTCCGCCTTTACCATTTTTACTACAACATTGCCACTATCCCCTCCCCTCGCCCTTGATCTCAGCCAGTAAGCTCAGTTTTGGTTGCAATCCCTGCTGGGATACACAGCGCATCCCCACTAGGCAGCCACAGGCTAAGAATTGGCCACAAGTGCTCAAAACAGCCAACTGAGAACCATTGTAGTGAGATCCGATACTTTTAAGACACCATAAAGTATCTAACAAGGACACGAGGCTCAACTCATATTGGGTAGTGGTGTGCTCGTGCCTCTCCCAGTAGGCAGTGAGCGATAAAGGGTTATGTGTAGCCACAGGAGGAAGGAGACATCGGCTCTGGCTTTTACTGTGAGACGACTGGGATCGGGCGCAGCATAAATCAACGGGAGGTGGGGCATCCTGATGCTCATTGGAATAACTTGGGGAAAAAGATCCCAGCATGTGATCAGGGAAATCCGGGGTTCCAGTGGTAACCCAAAAGAGGAAAAGAAAGACGCTAAAGCAGCCAGGCCAGCCACTGGCACCGACACCTATATCGGTATCTCCACACTAAACTGCAACAATTGCACTCCTGAACTCCTCATTCTTCCCTAGGGAGGCCAATGAGGGGCTGCTACAGCCAAAGATTACGTTTAAGTTTACCTTCTTGAAAGACGCTGGGGAGTCTTATTTTCAAGCAACATGAACATCAAAGGGTTTCCTGTTTCCCTAAGCCCCACAGTACTGGCACAAAACCCTCTGAGAGGACCAGCTATCCCCCGGCAGGCGGTGGGTTCCACATCCAGCAATGGTACCATGATACTTAAAGAAATCCATAGGTCCCCTGTTAAGCAGAACAATTCAGATAACCAGGGTATGGTGCCGGTAGCTCGAGCCAGCCTGAGAGTCAAAATCAGCCCTTTATGCCTAGAGCTCTTAGAACACTCTGAGCAGACCGAGGAAACAGTGATGAAAAATGATATCCCTCTGACAGCAGAACATTTCTCGCAGCCAACACTCGGTCAACCACTGGGCAGCGGGACGACCTGCTACAGTTAATAAACCAACTTGAAGGAGGAAGAAAAGAAATGTCAAACGCTCAGGACTGACTCACCGCCAGGGCTAGGAATGGGATCCCATAACAACTGTTCAACTCCACCTGGTCGTGCTGTGGCTGCGACTATCCCCCCCACTGTGCTGAGCCCTCAGGAAACAGCTGACAATTTGGCTGGTACTGACAATGAGGACTCATTAGCAGCTGTGAATGATACTTTATATCTCTACTCGAAGGAATGGGAGAGGATGCTTGCCTCATAGGGCAACGAGGCACCAACAAACTCCAGCCCAAACCCAAAAGGAAGCAAGAACTCACAAGGGGCCTTATGGTCAACCATTTTAAGGATTCTGCAGGGCTCAGAAGAGGTACTCAGTTTTCAAGCAAACAAAATGGACATGCAAATTAGCCTCCTGAACACTCTAGCAATGTATGTGTCAGGCATTGATGAGAAAATTGCGAACCGAAAATTGCAAACCAAAAGAGAGCACAGGCTGACACGCAGGGAATAGGGCAGAGGTGCGGGTGCTCCCCTGTCTTTGACAAGCTGTCAACACTTCCGGTGACAATGTTGAATCTACTGGTTGACCTCAAAGACATGAATAAAGACAGGCCCCAAATGAGCATAGGACCCCTGAACACTAAGGCAGGCCACTCAGAGGCACCACTTCCAGTAGAGTCAGAGGGGCTGAAGTGTGGCCACCTTTCCGGCTGCAACAATGAAGGCCTGGGGACTGCTGGATCCAACACTGGGGTGGCACCTTCACCAATGGCAGGCTCACCAGAATTTGACAGGACCCAATAAAACATGGACGAACCACCAAAACAGCAGGGAGCAAGGAAGAGAAAGGGTCGCAACTAAAAGCTCCTACGGCCTAGCAGGCTGGCAGCCTACCCAGTCTTCAATACAAGACTCAGGCCACACTCCACCCCCAGGGATGCAGATCTCTATGAGAAACTGACGGCTCAGGACAGGGAAGACGTTCCAACATTAATGACCACTTTTAAACAAACCAGCCCTGCGAACAGATAGAGGTAACATCCTCAAGCTCATTCGGACAATGGATGAGATGGGGGAGGCCGCCTCACATAATATAGTATCAATTGAATGTATTGACCCAGGCGCTGGTCAGTGAAATGAATCAACTAAAGTAGTGTGGGGCTCTATTGAGATGGCTGAGAAGATCCTGAGTGCAGCCGATATATTCCAAGGCTGGGGGATTACCATTACACCATTCAAGGGAACAGGATATCCCCATGTCCTGAGTCACAAAAAAAGGTTGACTTAACATCGACCTGACCGAGAACTGTCTACTCTGTCCTGAGAAGAGCAAGAAGCAAATTGAATGGGCTGAACGGCCCTGTGGTGGGTCTGCCACAGAACCAGATGTTGCACAGAGTGGGGTTGGCTGCCTGGAGCCTTGAACACAACCAGAATTTTACAATGACAAGACACTTCTCTTACTACTGGTATTGACAAAGCACTTAGGATCTGCTCTTGGAATATTAATGGCCTGGCTAATAAGCTTGAAGGACTAGACACCTACCAATACCTGCGCACCTTCCATGTAATTCTCCTCCAAGACACCTGGGCTCAGGTCGCATCTCATCTAGAGGGATTTACAAGCTTTTATACTCCTGCAGTCAAAGCACACAAACATGGCTGCAGTAAGGGTGGTCTGGCAATATAAGTCTGACCTTCAAGCAATATTGAAAGCCTAGAGCAAGAAACTGATGAAGCTGGCCTACAAATCGTAGTAATGAACGTCAAGACTACAAACAGCCCGCCAAAGAAAATTATAATGGTAAACTTCTACATTCACCCCAACGCCGCAACCAAGGCTAGGCTAACAGACAATCCTGGCTCTAAGGCTAAATGAAGAAGACTGAAATGATAGTTACAGGCCACTTCTACATGTGGCTAATGCGCAAGCTACCGAAAAATGAGGTCACAGAGGCCCAAGAAGCCCTTTGGATGATACCAACTCAGGTGGCCCCCAGTGGCAAAAAGAAGATAGGAGAAGTTAAAGCCTACAAGGAAACCTAGATCATTTAGGCCTTAGAGCATTAAACGGTCGGTACAACCCCGGCAAACCACCTGAGCCTTCGTTTCTGTCCAGATCTGGTGCATCACTCATTGACTACACATTTGTAAGTTTCTCACTACTGCAAGTTGTTAGTGCTTATGAGTTTGGCAAGAAATTGGAAAGTGACCTCCGGTCCCAAGAAATAATTCTAGACTTAGGCTTAGAAGCACTCGTACCCGCAAAGGATAATGGAACTCCAGGTTACACGATCAACCTCAAACGCATAAAATGCACAGTCGCCTCCCTAACGGCACTGGCACAAACTGCCAAACTATTGGTGATTAATTCTAATTATAAGACAACTGGTGAAAACCCACTAATCAGCTGGGAAAGATTCACTATAAAACTCGCAGATCCGACTGCAAAACCAATCAAGTTAGTCTCAATAAACAGGCAACATCAAGAGATTAAGGTCAACTCCCTGGAGAGGAGGGAGTGTAACCCCATGATCTGGATGGCCAAAAAGGAAGCCAACCGCCTCTGCCAAGCCCTCAAAAGGTCACCTTTGGACCCTGTCATTTTGAAAGATTTCAGGGCTTCAAGGAAACAATTAAAAAGGTCAAAATGGCAGCTTCAAAGGGTGTTTCAGGATTCATTCTGGGCTAAGCTGCTGCATGACAGAAGAGAAAACAACTCCACCTTCTTTTGGCAAACAGTAAACGAATCAACAGGCCACTCCCAAGAGTGGCAGCATCCAACAACTCTGAGACAATCTGGTATCATTTCTTGAGCTGTCACTATAATCAAGGGGCACTGGAGGAACAACAAAGGTGCAAATTAGATGACCCGGACCCAGCAAGCACATCTCAAACCTCACAAAGGGAGAGGGCCCCAGAATTAGCCAGGTGCACAATCAGCCCTTGCGCTGTGCAGAGGCAAATTGCAAGGGGTTGTAGGGAAAGGGCGCTGGGCCCGAATTTCATTCCACCAGCCATTTACAGGGAGGACCCACTTTTCTGGACAGCTCAACTTGCCCCATTCAGCTCCATAGTATTCCTTCCTCATGGAGAGGTTCAAATCTTGCCCCAAAATACAAGGGGAGATAAGGGCAACCCCAGAAATTACTGTTTAATAGCCTTAATTGATAATAATGTAAAATACTACGCAGGTGTTCTATTGGAGGAATTTCAACATTGGGCTGAGGCATACCTAATTGTTCCTGTAAATCAAACCGGCTTTACTAAACAAACAAGGACCACAACAAACATTATGGTGCTTTCGTTGCTGATTGATTCTACAAAAATGAATACAAACCCTGTCCACCTTGGTTTAATTGATTTTAAATCTGCTTTTGATACAGTGGATCGGGGTAGGCTCTGGAGGAAATTGGCAAACCTAAAAATGCCAAATGGTTTGTTAAGAGCCCTGGAAATACTGCACACAGACACCTGGGTCATGATCAAGGTAGGGGATGGCTCCCATTTATCAAGGAAAATAAAAACCACGCAAGGGTTGAAACAGGGATGTGTTTTGGCCTCAACCTTGTTTAACCTGTTCCTTGCAGACCTCACACCCTCACTAAATGAAGTGAACTTACACTCACCAAATTGGTGGGCTTCCAGTTATCGAACCTACTGTATGCAGATCATTTAGTCCTTGCAAACAGAACCAAGGTCGGCCTACAGCGCTTGTTGAATGAAACCCTCGCCTACTGTGAATAACAGAAAAAAAACAAAAATATTACCAGTGCAAAGAAAAATGGAACGGAAGCATACCTGGCGTCTGGGGGATGAAAGAATTGAATCAGTAAAAAGCTTCAAGTACCTTGGAGTTTATTTCAATGGGAATGGAAGCTATAGCGACCAACTGGAGGAAATCAGGAAGAAGGGCAAAGCGTTGGCCCTCGGTTTGAGGTCTCTTTGCAACAAGCTTAAAGACCCCATGCTTACCCCCATCTTACAGGTAGCATAAGCTAAGATCCTTCCCACCTTGACATATGGGAGGGAGGCTCTCAGGGGAAGGGACAGTGCAAATCTGGACAGAATGATTCTCAAAATATAAGGGTGAATTTTCCAACTACCTCCGAACACATCGCCTGCTCAAATAAGGCTGGAATTTGGTATCCCCAAACAGTCAATGGCTCGGAAGGCGGCCTTTGTGTCCTGTTGCCACAAGTTTAGGAAGGCTCCAGAGGGCTCCCTGGGCGGCCACCTCTGGCAGGAACTGGAACTCAGGCCGAGCTCCCCGCACATGTCTATGTAAACCAGGCATTGAGTTCACAAAGCTTAACAAATGTTTGGGGCTTATCTCTAGGCCACCGGGAGCTTAGAAAACTAACCAAATCTAGTGCACAGTTGTTATCAATGTTTGAGGATAAAGATAAACTGTCTAAACGTAGTTATGGGTGGATGACACTTCAAAACTACACCAGGTTAAAATCACAGGGCTACCTTGGCGAAACCTATTGCAATTGGGCCAAGGTGCATTTCCTGAAGTACAGGCTGGGTTTATAACCATTATTAAAGCACTCCTCCCATGGAGAAGAAGGCCAGGGCAAGCCATTTGCCGGTTATGCCTGCAAGAACTGGAGAACGTCGTCCACGTCTTATGCCTGTGCCACACCAGTATGGGGGATCTAGGTGAGCGTTTGTGCAGGAAGTGGAGAAACCTGTCATAAGGTCATGCAGGGAGGCGGTGCTAGCCTGCTTTGACCCTACAGATATCAGTCTGAACTGTGCCATAATCAAATTCCTTCAGAGATTTGAAAAGAGGGCTGCGAGTAAGGAGTAAGTAGCCGGTGGAGATGCAAGAGCTACTTGAGAAGTCACCACTTGGGCATTAACACTGTTAAACGCTTGCAATTGCCCGTAGCTAGGCTCAAACCAAAGGCCCAATACTCGAAGGAGGGAACAATCGCACTTCAACTTTGAACTGCACCACCTCGACCCCCTTGACAACTGCTCTATCGGTTTACTTACGCCTTTTTTCCAGCAATTAACATTTGTCTTAATTTTTAGAAAAAGGGTTTTTATGAACTGATATCTTGCACTTTAATGTTTTATTGCTTACTAATGCCCGCACCAGTACAGATCTTATATTTTACTTTTTAAAGTAACATTAAATGCTTTTAAAATGGATTTTTATAGACCTTACTGCTATGAAATTAGTCGTTTTATGTGCTTTGTATAGGTGTTTTATCATGCATTTTATTGCAAAGATTTTAATAGATCATGAATTAAAGATTTACTTACTTAAAATAGTTCATGAGCTTTTCTTTAACTTCCAAAAAGCTTCAAAATCCACAGAATCATGTAATCAGCTTGCTGTTTGGTCACAAAGAGGAAAAGGTGGTTAGGTGCAGAAGGATGGGCGTTAATAGGACATGAGAGTTATAGGTGACGTGTCAGTTTTAGGAGAGGTGGGCAAGGCCGAGAGACGTTGGGTGTAAAGGACAGAGGTGACATGAACCAGAGACAAGGGTAGTGAAAAGAGGGAAGGGCTGCAGGAGCAGGGCTTAATATACAACTTATTAAGTTCTCTGAAAAAGGAGAAGCAGCTCCAGAAGTGAATCAAAGGGCAGACAGCAGCGTAGCTTTGGTGTGGAACATGGGTCTGTGGAATTAGCCCATCCTCTATGAGGAATTTGGGGCTGGTCCTACCCATACCCACGGTGACGAAATGGCTACTCTGTGACATGTGTCAGCCCTCATTCAGTTAGATTAGCCGAGACACAAAGAGAAGAAGAAAGATTAAGGCCTCAATTACGATAGGGCTGCACAAAATGGGTGCACAAACGAGGTGGTATGCAATTTGTGCATGGTTACGAGTAAGGCACCTTGAATTGTAGAATGTCATGTGAAAAGTTCATGCTATTCCATACTGGGGTGAACAAACATGGCATGTGCTTTATTTGGTCCCAAAACTTGCAGCAGGTTTCACCTCGCATAAATCACGATAGCAAACCCCCACAATTTACGAACAAATTTTTATTATCAGCTCACTCTTAATAGAGGCCTGAGAGAGATACAGAAGGGAAAACACATTTTATATTTAGCAATTAGTCACCCCATATTAACTAATTTCTTATTGGTGCATCAATATGTATCAAACAATTCAGTGAGTCACACAGTTTCAAGTAGTAGAGAAATGTATTTTATATGTATGTATGTGGTATTTATGGTGCACCAAAAGGTAGTGGAGCTCTCAACACAGGGCAAGGCAAAGACAAAGTCAGCATGTGATGGGAGGGCTGCCAAGTTTTTTTTTTATACCACTGTAATTTTTGCGACTTTCACAATTGCTACAATTCATAAAGTTTGCAAAGTTTCTGCTCAGTTAAACTTCCTCATTCACCATATGCATTAATAAAATGTGGTTCAGATGGAAAAATGTTGCAGACATTTTCCCTGCAAGTTTACCTTGTTCAATTTTTTTTTTAGCACAGGGACAAATGCATGTAGGAGTTTTGTCCACATTTGCTTTTTTTGATTTAAACGAACAGAATAGTTTGTTCTCTTCTGTCTCAATACTTGGGTCTCTTCTCCCCCGTTTTCATCCTCTCTGTGCCACTTTTCACACTTCTCTACCTTTCAATTTTCTGTGCCTTTTCTCCCTCTTTGTGCCACTTTCCCACATTTGTGCCTCTTTCCACTGTTTTTTTCAGCCTCATTTTGCTGCCTCCCCCTCACTCGCTCTTTCAGCCTTTTTTGCGGCTCCCACAGCCGTGCCAGTTTCTGCTTCGCACTCACCTCCCCCCTCCTGCACCTCTTCCTGCCTCCCCCTCTCCTTACCGGCTCTCCTGCTTGTCTCCTTCCCACCTCTTCTTCCCGTGCCTGCTAGGCCCCGCACTCCTCCCCCCTCCTACATTCTTATTGCCAGCTGCGATGCAACCTTGCACAGAGCGTGTACAGTGGGTGCGCTGCGCCAGAGGCAGGCCCATCTGCTCCCACCCACGCCTGGACCACTCCCAGCACCACAAACCCAGGCCTGATCAGCCCCCACAACTACACCACTGAGATCCTTCGCTCGCTCGGCCCTGCAGCAGCACACCCACACACATCCCCCATGCACTACCAACTTCACTGCCAACTTGTGAAAATGCCTCACAAAACAGCAAACCAGCACTTTAACAGCCACTTGCATGCAGGCTTCTCAACACCTGCTCACTCAGCAAACACACCACAGAGGTCTGGGATCTCTCAGCAACAGCACACCGGATCTCCTCTTCCTCACGGAAACCTGCCTCAACCCAACGTCAGCACCGGACATTGCTGTGGCTATCCCGACAGGTTACAAGATTGCACGTCAGGACCGCCCTAACAAGCCAGGAAGAGGACTCAGAATCATCCATAAGGACACCATCAAATGCACCACATCCATGGACATCAATACCCCTTCATAGAGCACATGCACTCCAGTCTGCAAATGGACAGCAGCTGCACCCTGAAAGGCACCCTCGCATATCAACTACCAGGACCATGAACAAACTCAAGCAGCCTCATCACAGACTTAATTGCTCCCTTCACCATCAACTACAAGGACTTAATACTACTTGGCAACCTCAATTTCCAACTTGAAGTCCCAATGGACCCCTGCTCAACATCCCTCCTCAAAAGCCTCAACAACATTTGACTCACCAAGCTCATCACAGACCTTATACACATCATAGGGCATACTCTGGTTCAAATCTTCACCACCAGTGACAGGATCACAAATGACTCCGCCTCAGCACTCACATGGACCGACCACTCCATCATACACTTCCAAATCACCACACCATGAGTCAACGCTCCCACCATCATCAACCTTCCCAGCCAGAAGTGGTGCAAAGTAACAGAGGCTGACTGGCTCAGCATCCTCAAAACAGACGAACCCAACACCACCAACAACCTCGACAAGGACATCACCAACTTCAACTAATTGATGAACACCTGTGCAGACTCCCTCGCATCCATCATAAACAACAGACAAAGAAGAACCAACAAACAAGCCAGCTGGAATGCAAACAACCTCTGGAAATCTAACAGCCACTGAACGCAGCTAGACCGAAAAATGGAGGCCCAGCCACAGTGCAGATACCAAAACTACCTACAAGGCTATACTCATGTGCTACTACCAACTCCTGAGAGACACCAAAAGAACAGCACTGACCAAATGCATAGAGGCTAGCTCCAACAGCTGAAAGGAGATCTTCTCGATTGTCAAAGAATTCACCACCGCCCCGGTCGCAGCCCACACCATCACAACATCAAAGAAACACTGCAACAACCATTTTAACTTCTTCCACAGCAAAATAGAAAAGATCTACAGCAACTCTGAACAACAATCAGACCCCAAAGATCTCATTGTCAACCTGTACACCACCAACCGAGACAAACACCTGACTGAATGGAAAACAGTCACTGAAGAAGACACCACAGCGATCATAAAAAAGTACACTTTGGTGCCCCAACGGACCCATACTCCCATCACATCTACAGCATGGGAGGACCCCCAATCATCAACACCCTCACCCACATCATCAACACCTCCATCAAATCGCCACCTTCCCAGAAGACTGGAAACATTCAGCGGCCAAGCCCTCCTCAAAAACCATTGGCCAACTATCTTGAACTCCACGACCTACTGGACCACACCCAATCAGCATTCTGTAGCAACCACAGCACAGGAATGCCACTCATCATGGCTACAGGCCAGATTTGCACCATACTGGACAATGGAGTGACCACAGCCCTCATCTTACTCAACCCATCTGCTGCCTTTGATACAGTGTCCCACCGTACCTTCATCAGAAAACCGCACAACGGAGGCAAAAATGACCGGCCCTCAACTGGATAAGCTCTTTCCTCACTAGAAGAATATAGTGGGTCAGACTACCACCCTACACATCAGAATCCAAGAATCTGATCTGCGCCCCCAGGGCTCATTGCTTAGCCCAACCCTGTTCAACATCTACATGACACCACTCTCCAACATCATCAGATCACAAGGCATCTCCATCATATCCTACACTGATGACACCCAACTCATCCTTTCTCTGACAGAAAAGTCCACCAGAACCAACTTCTCCTACTGCGTGATCAACGTAGCACACTAGGTGGCATCCAACTGCCTGAAACTCAACTGCGACAAGACGGAAGTGCTGAACTTCTGAAACAAAAACTCTTCTTGAGACTCCACCTGGTACCTATCAAAGCTCAGACCTACACCAACCTACCACGCCAGAAACATGGGAATTTATCTGTACAAGAAGCTCAACATGACAGCACATGCCAACACAGTCAGCTCCTTCTTCTTCCATATTCTCCACATGCTCCACAAGATCTCTAAATGGCCCTGAACACCAAACACACCGTCACGCAAGCCCTCATGACAAGCAGATTAGACTACAGTAATGCACTCTACACCAGGCTCTCTAACCATCTCCTCCACTGACTCCAGACTATCTAGAACACTGCAGCAAGATCATTATTGACCTCCCACGACACACCCACATTTCACCACACCTTGGAGGGCTCCACTGGCTCTCCATCCACATATGCAGTCAATTCAAACTCCTCATGCACGCATACAAGGCACTGCACAACACTAGACCAACATACCTGAACAACCACATTTATTTCCACCAAACCACCAGACACATATGCTCAGCATCACTCTAACTCACACACCACATCAACAAAAGCAGAACAGGAGGCCGAGCATTTTACTATATCGCATCCAGGATCTCCCTTAAAACATTAGGGGCTCCTCATCACTTCTTGAATTCCACATGAAGCTGAAGGCCTGGCTCATCAACAAATTCTGTGGGGCGAACACCCAACACCATTAGTCTAATGCCTACACGCCTGCTCCAGCACCTGGATACCGTCATGGGTGATTAGTTGCACCATACAAATCCACATACCATAACAGATTTGCCATGCAAACCTCTGGAAAGCGTACAATTGTGCAACTTTGTGAAGTTTTCCATTGACTTTCAAACACATTGTGTGTGGAAAAGAAATTCCGGATTCCAGGAGGTGGAACAGCAAGCAAGGATGTGGTACGTAGGACTGATGTTGAGACAGTCAAGTTGTGCTTGCCAGCACCTCCTGACACAGTGATAGAGTGGGTCTATCAGTGATGCTGTTGATGTAAAACAAGGTCCACATGTGGCAACGTGGGCCACTGTGGTGAGAAAGAGGCTGAAATATGCTAAGTCGCACAAAGTCAGGCAAGAGCTTGCTGATGCACATAGCACATACTATGTTTAATGGTGCATGCTATTATGAAAAACGTGGAGCTGTGATCGTTGATTCGGGTTTCACCCACTAATCAACATTCCACTATGCTGAAGTAAAATGCTTTTCGTTTGTGAGGCATACCATCAAAGAACAAAGCAGGAGCTACACATAGAGACAATTTGTAAAGTGCATCTGCTGTTCTTAGCCTTACTTGCTAGGGTAATCCCTTCTCCCTGGAAATATCCAGTTGGGTGGATATGGCTACTGGTACCATGACTGGGGGTGGGCAAAAATGTAGCCAATTTGTGAACATAAGTATTCAACTTGTTCAGTCTGCCTGCTCAGAGAAAATGGTTTGAAAAACTTCTAAACTCACCCAAAGGTGTAATACAAAAATCAGAGGAGTTCTTGCATGAAACCAGACCAGAAAAATTCCTGTCCTCAAGAGGCTTAAACTTTACATTGTCACACAGTAACAGATATGCGACACTTATTGACCTAGTAATCAAACCAGAAGATTGCATCTTGCAAACCACTTTACATTTCAAAAATTCAGGAATGTCTTACTTTACTGTCTCTCTTTCCATCCTTGGGCACTTGCAAAAATCTACCAGTGGGCCAATTTCTGTGGAATAGGAGTAATTTCAGTTCCTTGGAGTATGACACTTAAGCTAAAAATATAAGTGAAAAACTGATTGACAGGATCTACCTAAGTAATGTTGCCAGCCCTGAATTAAGAAGGCACTCGACAATCTTCAGTAAAAGCTCTTTCAGATTGCCAGCCATCCCATCAGTAAATGAACCAGGTAATTCAAGGGACCACTTTGATACATATCTGCCACAGAAACAACATCTTGCAACCAATGTTCCCTCTAATTTTTTTCCTCTGTGTGCGGCACTGTAAGGTCTCAGTGTGCTGCAGCCAAGGCTATGTGCACCAGTACCCAGCCTTAGCGCTGCTGGCGCCCTGTGTGACAATGTTTGTTGGCGCCCCCCAATGACCACCCCTACCAGTGATTCCCTCACAATTACCCTATAACAGTGCCCCTCAAGGTCTCCATTACCACTCTCTCTGAGATGTATTTAATTTGTTTTATAGCACATCTCATACCAGGGTAGGGTGTACCTTACATTGCACACATATTAAACAGAGACAATCAATCATAGGTATGCAAATCAGTGTATAAGAAATGTGACATATGACAGAGGACTGCAAGGTATAGGAGTGACATGTAATTCATACTGATAGGCAGTATAGTTTAAGAGTGCTTTGTCTGGAGAAGCACAAACTCAGAATTTAAAATGTAACATCATGGTTAGGATTTCTCTTTAATAAGAATCACTTTGCACCCAAATTAACCCTATTTGCAACATTAGGATAATGAATGGCTGGGGAAAAAAATCATAACGCTCTAATCTATACCTTGCAGTATGCATGAAGTTCTTTGATGACAGTTAATAGTTTACTTTTCTATATTAGGATTTTAACTTATAAACTGCAAGTAACAAAATTACCTCTCTGACAAAAGTAGTAACCCGCTAACCAATTTTCATTCTATGCACTTTGTGATCTGCATGGTACACGTTCTTTGCTAGCAGGCATATTAACCCTCTGCGCTACCTTCAAACTTCCACTAGAGAAAATTCCGATCTCTCTAATACAACAAGTAACATTACACCTACAACAAGCCAGGACTGTTGGCTTTGTCAATGGTTCTTATTTGCATATGATAAATAAGCACCAACTACACCCACGTTGTAGATAACATTGCAAATGCTTCAGTTCTGACATGGTGACATTGAAAGAACCATAACGAGTCTCTTTGTAGTTGCATAAAAGGCAGTGAAGGGTGGTACTGCTGCAGAGTTAAGATTTTTGTTTTTTCACCCTGAGGGTGAGGGCAAAAATGGAGAGCCCGATAGGGACCCGTCTCGGCAGGCGCGCAACGCCCATAGGGCTAAAGAGGCTTCAGCCCCCTGTCCTGTGTCTCAGCCCGGGCTGCTGCAGCTCGAGCTGCTGTGGGCTCGGCTGGGCAGTGTCTGGAGTCTTATCTCAGGTACGCCCGAGTTTTTCACAGGTCTTTAAAGACCATTTGCATATTTACATACCTTTGTAAACTGGTTACCAAGGCTTAGTTTTTTTTCTGATTCCACTACCCCCTGGACCCCCACTCCGCCTATTCCTTACATTTGTATTTTACATTTACTGCTGTAGTGTGAGAATGCATTTCATGAAAAGGAATATAAAGTAGGGTTGCCAAAAGAAAAATGCCAGCCATGTGTTTATTAAAGAGCTTGCAAAGACCTTGTCTTGACACTAAATGAGGGTATAAATAAAAAAATATGTATTCATTTATAATGTGACTTTTCTGTCTTTGTTCCCTTTAATTATCAGTCATGGATCATTCAGGCAGCCCTAGAACACAATTAAAAGTGCTTTCTATTTATATTTGCTGTTCGAAGTATGCACAGATAAGTGCTGAAAATACGGCTTTACGTGACTATTTATTTTGTACCGTCTGGGACATCAAAATAATGAGCTGGCAACCCTAATCATAAGAGTGAAAGTTTGTTGCAGGATCAGCTCATTATTTATTTCCTCCAACCTCGATCCCTGATTAATGCCATAATAGCAATAGTTTAACTTATATCTGAAACCCTACGCCGCCGTCAATAACATGATGAGTTACTCCAAGTGTCTGGGAATGCACCCTGCATTCAGACAACTCACTCCTCGTTCTCGCCCTTCACTCTCACCCTGCATTCACAGCGATCACAATGCACTCACACTGATCACCATGCACTCACACCATTCACCCACTCATCCTGCACTCACAGTGATCACTCTGCACTCACAATGCACTTGTGCTGTTCACCCTGTACCTCACCCTGCAGTCACAGAACACACTACTCACCCTGCACTCATGTGACACTTCACTCCCCTGTCCCCCTCACTGATCAATCTACAATCTCACTCAAACAAGCCAGTCACTAACCATGCATTCATTCGTCCCACTCTGCACTTACACCCGCACCCAAATTCAAATGGTAACCTCACTCACCCTGCAGTCACTCCTTTTACCCTACTCTCATACTGTCGCATCGCTCACCGTGCACTCACATGGGCACTCCTGTCACCCACACAGCGCAGAGGGTTAATGTGCCTGCTATAAAGAAAGAGTGTACCATGCAGATCACAGAACTGAGTGTGAGTAAACTATTGGTAGCGCAATAAAAAAAAAATGTTGGTCAGAAAGGTGCTGTAGAGAGATGAGGTGCATTGTTGGTGAGTGGTAGTGGGGGAATTCATGGAGAAGGAGGAAATGGGAGAGGGGGTGCCAAAAAAGACTGTTGCACCGTGTGCAACCAGTGCTAGGGCCAGCCCTGGCTGGGACTGTTAGCCCCCCCAAAGTTCAGGTCTAGTTGTGCCCCTGCATCTCGGCACCTGCTGAGCACCGCTGGCAGGACCCGGCCCACTTAAAGCCTTGAGTTTGGGGTTACTTTCTGTGTCTGTCCGCTCTCTGGCGCAGCGAGTCACAAGCATGAAGTAAGTCTGTTCACACCACGGGATGGCAGACAAACACAACGAGTAACATTACACCTACAACAAGCCAGGGCTATTGGATTTGTCAATGGTTGTAAATTGGATAAGATAAATAAGAAATAGCTATGACTTCGTTGTATATATTATTAAAAATGATTCTGTACTTGTGGGCGAGGTTGTGGCTAAGGCTAGAGCTGCCGTCTTTTGAGCTGAGAAAGCAGCCGGCTCAACATCCTATGATTCAAAGCTTGTAGTCTTGCTCATTTCATTTGTCAATAGAGCTCAGCACACAATCTGCTCAGCTCTATTAGCAAAAGAAATTCAGCAAATCTACAAGCACTGCGTGTACTTTCAGGTAATTCTGAAAGCACACGTCGTGATTGTAGACTTCTTTGCATTTCTTTTGTTGAGAGGCGCGGCTGCGGGGCAGATTGTGTGCCTTTGTTAAAGTAATCATGTTAATTGCAGAGCATGATGGGCGCTGTGATTAACATGAGTACTTTCACAAAGGCTTATAATCTGCCCCGCAGCCGCACCCTTTCAACAAAAGAGATGCAGCAAGTGCAGGAGGCACTTGCTGCTGAACTAAGCTGCTGCTGTGCGTGCTTCAAACGCCACACTGCATTCTCAAGGAGAGACAGGTGCGCGCACGCCCGCACACGCACCTTACAGGGAACAATGCTTGCAACTCAACTTTATTGAGAATCTGTCACAGGAAATCAATGTGGCAATTTCAAAATGTGGAAACAAACTAAAGCCAGCAGGAATATTGGACTTGGCCCATTTTACCGGTTCATCCCAAAACATTTTGTCTTTACCCTCCTGTTTTCTGAACGTGTTTTTGTTGGTTTTTAGGACTCTGCACACTTTTCTACTGCTAACCAGTGCTAAAGGGCTTGTGCTCTCTCCTTTAAATATGGTAGGATTGGCTTATACACAATTGGCATCTTTTTAATTTACTTGTAAGTATCTAGTAAAGTGCACTACTTGTGGCCAGGGCCTGTAAATTAAATGCTACTAGAGGGCCTGCAGCATTGATTGTGCCACCCACTTACGTAGCCTTTTAAACAAGTCTCAGGCTTGTCATTGTAGAGCCTGTGTGTGCAGTGTTAAACTGCCATGTCGACCTGGCAAGTTAACCCTCTTGCCAGGCCCAAACCTTCCTTTTTAATACATATGACACCCCTATGATAGGCCCTGGACAGTCCCATGGGTAGGGTGCAGTGTATTTAAAAAGTCAGGCATGTCATTTTAAGTTTTACATGTCCTGATAGTGAAAAACTCTGAAATGTGTTTTTCACTAATGCAAGGCCTATCTCTACCATAGGTTAACATTGGGATAACTTAATTACACTTTATATGTGTAATTCGCAACTGGGAAAAGATGGACTTTTCGAGTTTGGTGTCTCTGGACTCACATTTTAAATTCACACTTGTGGTAAAGTTGGATTTTGAGTTGCAAGTCTGAAAATGCCATTTTTAGAAAGTTGGCATTTACTTACTTTAACCATTTTGTTCCTTCTGCCTGTCTATGAAAACATGTCTGGGGTGGGTTACAGCTGAGCCTTGTGCATTCCCTCTATATAGCCACACACAATGGGAACTTAGGTGTGACTTGATGGGCCTTAATGGGCCATTAACAGGCTTGATGGGGCGGAGCTAAGCACAGCCCCACATGCACCAATATAGGCAGTTGCCTGTCTCCACACAATAGGTCTAATAACCCTGTATTGTCATTCCAGCCAGCATGGAGCCAGGGCAGGGGAGAAAGGGTATGCCCTGTACTTCAAAGCTACTGTCTAGAATCTTCTCCCATCTTCGAGAACCAGGACGCCAAAGTATAAATAATGGACCTCAGACACTACCACTTCAGTACACTTCTGGACCTGAGGACATTCTGCCAAGAAAGACTGCTGTGCTGCTGAAACGACTGTCACCCTGCTGGACTCTTTCTTCTGCTGTGCCTACTCTGCTGCCCTCCTTGCCTGGGAGTGAGCAGTGCTGGACCTGCATCTCTACATCCTCAAGAACTTAAGTGACTCCATGGGCTTGCTGGCTTGCCTCTTGTTTTCTGAAGACTCAGGGGCACAAAAAACTTCAAACTCACCTGCTACAGCACTTGGACTCTACCATCTGTAAGTCCACCTTAGCCAAGTGGTGCTACCCCAGTCCTGGACCCGTGGAAGTTGTCCAAATGTGCTCTGCCTTCTCTGGTCCTTCTCAGAACCGACAATGCAAACCCTTGCAAAGCAACTCTGCGCAGACCACACACCAGGATTTAAGGTACTGTGTTCTGCAGATGCAGGTGGGTCCCTGTAGCCGGCCAATACTCCATCCCGGTCAGCCTTAACTTCTGACTTTGTCCCAATCTGGTGCGAGCAGATAAACAAAGTTGGTGCTTTGCACTTTAATGCATTATTTCTACCTAAACATTTACAATTGCATATCTCAGGATCTACTTATTAGATTTTTGTGGTTTTGGTATAGTGTTGTTCATTAAATGAAGCTCTATTTTACTAACCAGGTGTGGTATCTTTTTGTGTGGGGTTTCCACTGTTTTATTGTTTGACGTGTTGCACAAATAACAAATACTTTACACATTGCCTCTTAAATTAAGTCTGACTGCTTTGTGCCAAGCTACCAGAGGTTGAGCACAGGTTAATATAGGGTGTGTATCGGACTTACCCTGACTAGGATTGTGGTTCCTGTTTGGACAGGGTGCATACTTCTGCCAACCAGAAACCCACTTTCTAACAATATGTTTATATGTTTATGGGGTTTACAGGGTTTGAGCATTGATGATGATTGGGGTCATTGTGGGAGGCCGGATGGTAGGCAGGATGAAGACAGTTTAATCACTACCAGTGCACAACAGAGTAAATTTCCAGTTGGCACCAGGAAGGCATGCAATATAATTAATATGTTACATGCAGTGGTAATCTAGGTACAACACCCGTGTAATTGGAAGTATGATATGTGGAGTTAATGTAATGCATTATGAAAGCATTGTTAAAATAATAAATTGAAATGTTAGAGGGCTGAAGATTCATAGGATCATTATGAAGTAGACACAACTATGATACAAGAAACATAATTCAAGAATCACACCCGAGCCCTGGTTCACAATCTGCTTTTGCCTTGAAGTGGGGAAAACTTTCATCAATTGACAATCCCAGAACAGGATGAGTGCTAAGGTATTATGACAAGTGGCATAAATAATATTTAAATAATATTGAAGTGATACTGGTTAATGAATACGGCCTTAACTTTGACGCTTTCCTAAATATAGATATAGACAATGGAATTTAGAGAGAAGATTTCAACCAAATGCTGAATTTGAATGTAGATAGATCCACTTATACGACTAGCCATCCTTCGCAGTCTACAATGATAGAATAACTCATGAATTGGTGTATTAGATATGGGGGTCTCTAGTTGGCAATGGTTTGCACCTTTGTCCAAGTAGGGACCCTTCTTCCTAATCAGGGTAAGGGAGTTACACTCCTAAAATAACCCCTGCTCACTCCCTTGGTAGCTTGGCCCGAGCAGTCAGGCTTATCTCAGAGGCAGTGTGTAAAGTATTTACACATACCCAACAGTAATACAGTGAAAGCACTACAAAAGGACACCACACCAGTTTAGAAAAATATTCAATATTTTTATATATCCAAAACAAGACCAAAACGATAAGACTCCAACATACAGTACTTAAAAATATATATTTTGCAAGATATCCTTTCAAATTGCAGAAATATCTCAATAACACAGTTCTTCCGAGTCGGTAGCTCTGTCCGGTGCTACCGCTATACTGAAAACAACAGAATCCAACAGTTCCGCCTGACCGAGTCAGTCGGGGGTGTCGGCAGACTCGTAAACAGTACCTTTTTTTTTGCGGCCGACATGTTAATGCTGGCCGATCGTGGCAACTGTCGCGGTTGCGATGTGAAGTGAAGCGGTGCAGCAGCCAGTACTCTCAAGGCGCGGTACAGGCAGAGGCGCGGTGACAGTCGTCCAGCGGCGTCAGTGAGACCAGGGCTACTATGCGGAGTGAGGTGGTGCTCGTTGCGGTGCTGGCAGGTCACAGTGCAAGCGACAGAGCCGGTTAGCAGGAGCTGGCGTCGGTCAGCCCAGACTGCTGAGTGGGACGAGGCGGTGGGTCGTGAAATTTACGAGCGGTGCCCCCAGCCACGATACATTCACGGGTTTAGAAGTCAGCAGGCAGCGACGGTGTTGGTGAGACCAGGGCGGCGAAGTGAATCGAGGTGGTGTGGAGGGCGGTGCCCACAAGTCACGGTGCAAGGAGCAGCTTGGTGGCGTCGTCCTCAGTGAGACCAGGGTTGCGGTGCGAGATGCGGCAGTGCCTTCTGTGGTGCCTTAAGGACACGGAGCCAGCGATGGAGTCGGTTGCTTTTCCCTTCTCTGTGTCAACTGGTACAGAAGCGGTACCCAGAGGTCGGTGAAGTCTTTGCAGTCCCTGAGACTTCAGAACAGGAGGCAAGCTCTACTTCAAGCCCTTGGACATACTCAGCACAAGTAAAGAAAGTTCAGTCCAGTCCTTTCACGGCCCAAGGCAGAGGCAGCAACTGCAGGCCAACCCAACAAAGCAACAACACTGCAAAGGGGCAGTACTCCTCCTGGCAGCTCTTCCAGCTCTTCTTCCTGGCAGGCTCCTTGATTCCAGTGAGTTCTAAAGTCCTGGGGTCTGGGCCCCAATATTTGTACTCAAAATTCCTTTGCTCTCTCAGGCAGAGAGAATCTGTGCTTACTCCAAACCAGTTTGGTCCTCTCTGGCCCAGCTTCCCAGCAGGAGGTGGAGACAGCATTGTCTAAAGTAGACCAGGCCCATTGAGGTGCAAGGGAATCTCTTCCCACTACTTTAAATGCAGCCCAGGTCTATTCAGCCCAGCCCAGACTCATCCAGGAAAGGCAGGACACACCTTGACTCCCCAGTAGCTGTCTGAAGAGAATGCACATCCCCATCCCCTGTCACTCCAAAGCCAGACAGTCAATCCACAGACCCAGCAGAGGCACACAGGATGGCTAAGCAAGAAAATACCTACTTTCTAAAAGTGGTATTTTCAAACACAGAACATAAAAATCTTTACTAAAAGATGTGTTTTTACACTCTGAGTCCAGGCATACTAAACTCCATTTCCCTATCTTTTCCTAATGGGAAGTTATGTTTATAAGATGTTATAAGTAAAACTCCCATTCTTTCCTATGGGACAGATAGCCTTGCAGTGGTGAAAAACGAAATAGACTGTAATTCACCACCAGGACATGTCACACACACCAGTACATGTGCTACCTTTAACATACACAGCACCCTGCTCACAGGGGTACCTTGGGCCTACCTTAGGGGTGACATACATGTACGAAAAGGGATGATTAGGGCCTGGCAAGTGGGTGCACTTGCCAGGTCGACATGGCAGTTAAAAACAGCACGCAGACACTTGAGTGGCAGGTCTGAGACCCCTTTTCAGGGCTGCTTCGGTGGGTGGCACAATCAGTGCTGCAGGCCCACTAGCAGCATTTGATTTACAGGCCCTGGCACTCTTAGTGCACTTTACTACGGACTTACTAGTAAACAAAATATGCCAATCATGGAAACACCAATCTATAGCACAATTTACAACAGGAGCACTTGCACTTTAACACTGAACAGCAGGGAGAAAGTGCGCAGAGACATAAAACCAGCAAAAACAGAGTCAAAACCGGGAGGTCAGAAAGCAAAAAGCCAGGGGAAACACGCCAAAAGATGCAAGGTCTAACACGGTGACGTTTTGGATCTCGAGTTACCACAGCATCCAACCACAGTACAATATAATTACTAACCTACAGTGCACGATGCAAGCTGAAGAATAGACTATCGGCTGGTGTCTATGGGCCTGATATCCTAGATTGGCCACCCTTGCATTCTACGCAGATCCTTATCAGACCACTCCCCAATAGTTCTGGTACAGGACTGTAAGCAAGGTACCTGACATACTGGAACATGGAGATCTAAACCAGAATTCTAATTAGATGTCTCATTCAGGAATGAGCAGCGTAAAGCAATCACTGAACACTCGGACCTCAACCTGGTCTCTGTGCCGTGGATAACTACATTTTGGCAGGCCTTTAAAGTGTATGTTGTAGGTGAGGGCATAGCAAAGGAAGCGAAGACATTGAAATTGCTGTGATAATGATTAACATGACTTGAAATTTCTCTTAGGTAGCTGGAAAAGATTAAACACGGGATCATAATTATGCCACACTTTCCTGAATGAATGAACCATTAAGCAATTACAGGGAGGTTGCAGAGCAGAAAAGGAGATTCTTAGCAAAGCAAGCTGAGGAATTGTGTATTAATAAATAATTGTGCATTATTAACAATCTGCAGAATCTTAATCTGCACTCAAATTCACACATGTATACTGACCTGATGCTATTGCATTTGAAACGATTTGATATGACCTGTTAAAGTGTGGTATCCTGGCTAACTAGGCCTCAATTAGGTTTCAATACTATCTTGTCAAAAATGTATGTCACATTCACTGTTTATTTCTGCTGCCCATAGTCAAGCAAGTCATGTTTGTTTATTTCTGAATGACACTGTTCTTGAAGAAGACTCTTTGGCATGGACTTAGAATGTAACATTTTTCCAAGGGTCTTACATGAGGTATTGCATTTATTCACAATGGTTTACTGTTGTTTCTGTAACTAGTTTGTTCTGACACCTCCGGATGACAGTTAGGCCAGGGTTAGGGAGTATTCATTATTCACGTAGTAGGTTAGTGCTTAGGTAGTAAGGCTGTACGATGTTTTTAAAGTCTGTATTCTGATTTGTTGAACATGTATTGTCTTCCTCGCACCATGATTCAGCAGTTTTCATACTGTTCCATGAGGCGATTTCATACATAAATGCCCGATTTTGGGGGTGAGCCAGAAGTCCTTTCCTACGCTACTAGTGATGCTGTCTGAGTTCTTACTGATTTTCCTGCATATTTGGAACTTGGTCTTTTATGTATTTTGCCTATTACTATGTACTGTTCTATTAAAGAGAGCCTTCACTGCAATGACTTTAGGCATATAAATGAGATTAGCTGCATTTGCACAGCATTCCCAATCCACCCAACCAGTGGGAGTGTTTTTGCAGTGTAAGGTTTTAGGATACAGCACACTCACAAAACTCAGGGCAATAGACTGGAGAAAGGTAGAACACCCAGTTGAGTGCTGTCCAGTACACTTTGAAATATTGCATGCGTTCACACCACTGTGGGATCGGTCTAGAGACACTACTACAGTGCAGTAGAGACTATCTTATTGATATCACACATGGGCCATACTCCTATCCCCATCCTATTATATGTGGACGACGCAGTTCAAATAGACCAAACTGCAAATAGTCTCCGGCACCTCTTAGACTTGTTTTGTAACGTAAATGGAGGACCTATACCTCAAAGTTAATTTTTCAAAGTCCTGCATCATGACCGATGGTAGCCCTGGCACCAAATGAAAGACTTTTAAGATGGGCAAATCCGCCCTATCAAAGGTTAAAAATGTTAGTTATCTAGGGATTTTGTTTAAGCATTCTTTAAGCTGGTCATCGCTCATAACATTGAGAGGCCAGATTTTTAGAGGAAATATTGAAGCCATTTTTAGATTTGCCAGCAAGCTTAAAAATAAACCAATTGAGGCAATGCTGAATATTTGCAAGAGTAAGTGTATGTCAGCGTGCGTTTATGGTACTGGCCTCTGGGGGCATAATAGCATAGAAACTTTACAACGCATAGAGAATCAATTTATGCGTAGACTTTTATCAGTCCCGGGAAGCACTCCCTCTCTAATTTGTCACGAAGAGCTTGGCATGCTGTTTCTGAAAGATGTGATAGGGCTAGCACCCCTATTATTCTGGACAAAAATGTGGTCATCACAAGAGGCTGGATTAACAAGATCTTGTATCTGCGATTGCCGGCTATTAGATGGGGCAGAACAAATACCACCGCTTAAGTACATGAAGGTTTCTTTTGCGTGCTTGTGTCTGTCCGATTTTTCCAGTTCCCCCTTTTTAATTGGCCCAAATTTTAAGTCACGTGTTAAAAAAGCATACTTTGAGCACTGCAAAAATACCTCTTAGATGCGTCCCAAAACATGCAAAGTATTGTAAGTTAAGCTCAAGTAACAACAACCTCTGGCCTCGAGCCTTACCTGGGATGCATTATATCCCCTACTTATCGTTAATGGCTTACCCTTTTTAAACTAAGGACTTTGCACTTTAAATTAGTCTCTCCCGCAACGGGCGCCTGGCATCAAGACCTACCCACCTGCAGGTGCGACAATATCGCAACTCAAAGTATCAGCCACTTATTTTTGTTTTTCCACTTGTACCAGGAGCCAAGACTTTGATCCTTGGCATCCCTTATACGGAAGGCCAATGTGAGACAGTACAAGGAAGGGCTACTGTTTATGCACGCACTAGGTTCTTCGAAGTTTGGTGTGCAGGACTCAATTTTATCAAATCAGCATTTCACATTAGGAGGGCTTATGAACCTTAAAAGATGCAGTTTCTGTATGAATCAGTTACCGGCAACGCTTTTTAATCTTATGAAATGTTATGAATTGTACTGAATATCCTTGATTTTATGTGACTCAGTGATATGTTTTTATTTACCATATTTTTATAAATATGTGATCTGCTTTTTGTGTGCTTCTATGGCCTCTCGCCGAATAAAATGTATCTTGACTTGACTTGATATCGCACTTTCATGATTGGAAAGGTTCACATGTCTGCCTTGAGGATTTACTAGAGATAATAAAGTAGCTGCAGAGTGGTGAGGTATCTGGGCCTGATGGGATTTCAATTAGATTTTATGAAGCTTATGCTTATTTAATAAGCCCACACCTACTTAAGGAGTATGAAGAAGCCATTCTGGAAGGGGAACTTCCCACAATGACATGAAAGGACATGTGGTTAGCACTTCTCTAACCAGACAGATCAGAAGAACTCTGTGCATCATGTAGACTACTGTAATTGCTTTTCATTAACAATACGATATTTGCAAAAGTCCGTGTTGGTAGATTAAAAGAAAACCACTTATGTCAGGTCTGGTACTTCCAGACCAGACTGATTTTATAACCAGCCACCCAACATTGTTACATTAAATATTCTCCTAGCAGTGGTACATCATTTAGACCCTCAATTACCGGCATAGTCGCTTCTTCTTGACACTAAAAAAGTATTTGACTCTCTGGAATAGCCATATATGTTTCAGGTATTAACTAAAATGGGCCTGGTTAGGCATTTTATTAAAATTATCTTGTTCCTTAGGAACACCTTGGCCAGAGTGTTTATCAATGAGCAGTGGCACCAGACAGTGTTGCCCCCTGTCACCACTCTTATTTGCCATTTCTGTGGAACCCTTGCCCTTTGTGTACAGACAGCTGCATGCACATAGAGGAATTTAGATAGGTGGCAGGCCATTGGTTGTATACCTGTACATGGACAATGTCCTTCTGTATATACAGAACACAACCGGAAACATGAATCCAATTGTTCAAAAAACCAACTGATTCAGTGTTATCTCGGGACTAAAAAATAATTGTGCAAACCGAAGTAGCCAGAGGGTCATGTTTTCTTCATTTGGCAAGGACATGTCCATACTTAGCTACGTTTTGGGGGGTAATTGACGACTGCACTGTACAAGATGAGATAAATCCTTGCACTGTCGTTCCTATTGTTGGCATTGTTGGGCTTGAGGATTTGTAGCCGTGGTTCTACTTTTGGCAAAGTGTGAAATTGCAGTGTGATGGATGAAAGGTCCAACACCTACACCTAAAAAATGGAAACAAGAGTTAAGTTATTGAAGTGATTTGATGGTCCTCTTTAAGGACTGATCCACCCAGTGGCAAGATCGTGGGACTTCAAGGACCCACTGAGAACATAACCTTTTTTTTTTTTTTTTTACAAATTTCTTTATTGGTTTTAGCACAAGTAGAAAAAGAAACAACAAACCATAATAGTGACAATACCGAAGTGCCACTCACAAACGATATCACATCAAACAAAATTAACAAATGTGAACGGTGGAGTCACAATAGCCTAAAGCAAACATAAGGAGATGATAGACGGAGCGCTGAACCTTTTCAGACACTCACCCCCAGTCACAGATCTGGGATGAATCTATCATCGTTCTTTAGCTAACTTCGCTACCCCAGTTCATACCACGAAACCGGTCCCAGGATGCTTGTTTCCGGTCGAGGGAAGACCCGGCTTGGCAGTTCGGGCTGGACTGTTCCCAGGAGGAACAGGGTCAAGACTGATTTGCACATGGCTGGGTCTGAACTGGGTTGGCGAAGTGAGCTAAAGAACGATGATGGATTCAACCCAGATCTGTGACTGGGAGTGAGTGTCTGAAAAGTTTCCGTGCTCGGTCAGTCATCTCCTTGTGTTTGTCACAATAGTCTAGACATGTCACACTCCCAATCTCAGGTGTGGTAGCATGTCATAATGAAGAAGGCCCCTGCATGGACATGGTTCGCAGCATGGTGTATCGTGGCAATAGTCCATGGGGGTACAACATGATTTGGAAGGACACCCAGGAACGTGTGCACGCCAGTACAGGCTAAAACACACATGGAGATATAAGAAGATCCTGCAGGCCAGTGCCAGTGGTCACTCCGGGCCAGGATAACAATTCTGGGGTGCCCGTCAGGACCCCCAATGAGATCCACACCCCACGGTTTAAGGGGCAATGTTGGTGTGGCTGTATTACCTATGTGGAGTCCTCATAGGGGCATGGTCCTGCTATCGCATGTGCTGGCATGGCTCATCGTATGAGTTGTAGGATGGGACAGAAGGACCTAGGGTAGTGGTCAGGTTTCAGGGTGGACGTGCATACATTTTAGCCTCTAAGTTTCTGATATAGGTATCCCAGCACTCGTCTCCAGCATTCCCCCTCCATGTCTACGTGCTACTGCGAGGACATCCAGGTCAGCTTTTGCCCATTTCAGCAATGTGGAGAGTCAACAGTGTGTATCGGGGGCTGTATGAGCCTTCCAGGACATGATGATTTTCCGTTTGAAGAGTATTATGGCTAGGTCAAGGAATCCATGAAAGTACTTATCTCCCTTAGTCTTGGGTCTAAGACCGAGTAGGCATGATTCCAGGATCGGCAGGACCAAGTGCTCCAGCAAAGTGGAAGTAATTCTGTGACTTCTCCCCAGGCCCGCTCCATCACCGGGTGCTCCCAGACCATATGGTCAAAAACCTTCCTCATGTGCTCTACATCTGGGGCATGCAGAGGATGCTGTAGGAAACATGTGCTTGATGCGTTTCGGTGTGAGGTGTGCCTGATGCAAATAGTTAAATTGCGTGTAATAGAAGTGTGGATTACGTGAAACCTCATTTACATGTTGTAACGCCTGGGTCTAGAGACTGTCTGTGAATTGCATCTCGAGGTCCGCCATTCATCGGTCTTTAGCCCTGTCATACGACTCACAGTGGGAAGAGTGCAACGCAACATAAAGGGCCATAATATTTTTCTGTGTGACTTGATTGCATGCAGTGCAGTGTAGTGTAGTGATCGCATGATATATCAGGAAATGGCCTGCCACAATGCCATGCGTGTCCATAATCTCAAAAAGGGTATTAGTGCAGCCACCATGAAAAGGTCACCCATTTGGTCAATCTCTGCCTCTCTCCAAAGCGACATGTTATGGTGTTGTTGGGTCACCTCCTGGAGTGCCAGCAACTGTCAAACTGGGATCAGTGGGGAGTATGGAGGATGGGGCCCGTTGCCTTGCTCATATGCATGCCAGCACACATGTCCTATCTTTATTTGATGCGTCTCATGCGCTGGGCGAGCCCTGGGGCCAACAGCCACATATATATGTGTCCACCAAAGGAGCCTGTGAATGGTTGCTCTCTCTGGTCATGGGGCTGTGCCCAGCCAGCGCATCGGCCACTGCAGCTGAGCTGCTGCATAGTACAACTCATAATTGGGACCACCCTCATGAAGCAGGCACTAGAGTATGAAGAGCACCACCCGTCTCCTGCCTGAGCCCCATATCAGCTCCAGCAGGAGACCATGGAGGTCCTGAATGAAGCGCTTGGTGAGGGAAAGTGGTAACGCTCCAAAGAAGTACAGGAGTCATGGCAAGATAAGCATTTTGAAGATTACCCCCCAGCCCAGCAGGGACAGCTGCAAGGACAACCATAAGGGAGGGATTTACAGATGTAGTCTGTGGCCCTACCCATGTTAACGTTGCCCTCCACAAGTCCTTGTCCGAGTGGTAGATCTGTACACCCAAGTACTTCAGCATGTCAAGGTGCTATTCCAGCCCAAACAGTGGCAGGGCCCTTCTGTTATGCTCATGAATTGGAGAGAGGGGGAACAGGCAAGACTTAGACCAATGCAATCTGAAGCCTGATACTATTCCAAATTCCTCCAGTGTCTCCATCAGGACTGGAAGTGTGGCAGTGGCATCATACAGATAGATAGGGTCATCATGTGCTTATAAAGAGATGATAAGGTGCTTGTCATGTACTAGGAGACCCCAAAGCTGCACTTGCAAGCTCAAGCAGCAGGCCAGGGGCTCCATGGTCAGGGTACAAATCAACAGGGACATTGGGCAACCCTCACTGGTGCCGCTATGTATGTCAAAGCTGTCAGATATCAACTGTACCATCCTGACTCTTGCTTTCGGGTTCTTATAGAGGGTGCATATCTAATTAAGGTACCCCGGCCCCATGCCGATTTCCTCCAGAGTCGCCAGAAGGTAATCCCACCCCAGTATGTCAAACTCCTTATCTAAGTCAAGCGACACCACCAACAGTTCCCCCGTCTCACTCAAGGCAGGTTTCATCAGATGAAGTAGTCGTCGTATGTTGAGAAAAGAATTGCATTCTGGAATAAACTAACATTGATCTACGTGCACTAGGGTGTTAGCAACAGGGAGCAGCCAATTAGCCAGGGCCTTCCCTAATATCTTATAGTCTACAATTAATAGGGAGAACGGGCAATATGAGGGGACTTCGGGGGGGATCCCGGCCTGGTTTTGACAACTCTATCAGCACCTCACGGAGCGAGTCTGGGAGCTGACCCTTCTTTATTGCTTACTTAAAAACTTCCAAGAGAATCTGGGAAAGGTGTGCACTGAAGGTGGCATAATATTGTAGCGTGACTCCATCCGTACCTAGAGTTTTATTTCATGCAATTTGGGTGATAGCCACCCGTATCGGATCAGTGACTAAATATCGAGGGACAGAATATCGATGCCAAAATATCGAGGGACAGAATATCGAGTCCCTATCTACAAACAGGTAAGTACTAAAATATCGAGTACAAAATATCGATGTTTAAAATATAGTTAACTAAAATATCGAATTTTTTAAATGTATTAAAAATAATATAAAAGTAATTAAATAATAAACACAATTAAATAAAACATAGTTAAAATAATGTAAAAAAGCTTAAAATGTAAAAATAATAAATGTAATGTAAAAAAACCATATTAATTATTTTTTAACATATATATATTTACTTAATAATATTATAAAATAATTATTAATCTTAATTATAAAATATTTAAAACATTATTAAAAATATATTTACATATATATATAAATAAACATATTATATAAATATAAAAATAAATAATATATAATAATTTAAATAATGAAAGTAAATTTTTTTATGTTAATTATTTACACTACATTAAATATAACAAAATTAAAAACGTTGCATAGCTAAGGGAATAAAATTAGTATTCACACTCCAACAACTGCAAAAGTAGGGAATTTGTTGGATAGAGGGTGGGTACAAATTACTGTTCCCACTCAAGTGAGTGGAACAGTAGGGAAAGTGTTGGATAGCGGATGGGTAAAAATTACTATTCCTACTCTAGCGAGTGGAACAGTAGGGAAAGTGTTGGATAGCGGGTGGGTACAAATTACTATTCCGACTCCAGCGAGTGGAACAGTAGGGAAAGTGTTGGATAGCGATATTCGATATTAAGGGGCCGATTCCGATTCGGGCCGGAAAACTCTCCGACCGAGCCGGATCCGGAGAGACTTCTGACTGAATCGGACACTGGCAGCCCGACCGAACGAGTACGATGCGTACGCGTGCAATCGTACTCGATTCGGTCGGACTCCCATTGAATTCAATGGGAGCCAGTCATACAACACGTACGCGGGCTCCCATTGACTCAATGGGTGCGAGGCGAACAAGGGCGCCCCCTGCAGCTGGTACGCTACGTGTACAGGGGGGTTCGACACGGACCCCCAAAGTCCGGCTCCGACAGCTCTTTCGAGCCGGACGGCGCGAGTCAGTCGGATTGCTGAAGGCGCGCATCGTACTTGCCCGGCTGGGGAACGTCTCCATTGCATGGTGCGAGCCGTGTCCGTGCGAGTCGGTCGGAGCGGGTTGGATCCGCGTACGAGTCGGTTGGCGATTTCGCATGTGCTCGCATCGTACTCGCTCGGCCGGACGCACGTACGAATCGGTCGGAAATGAGGGCATCGAATTGGATCCGGTTAAGCCGAATCCAATTCGGTGCCGTACCGGCCGAGATCGGAATCGGCCCCTTAGTCTCTACACCACCCGTATCACATCAATTTGAAGGGGCTCATCCAGTTCAGCTCATTGGAGTGGAATCAGTCAGGGTAACGGTAGCCCGTGAAGAAACCCTTTGATCCTGTTAACGGGGGGCTGTCTACATCTGCATACAGGGAGTGATAGTACTTTGCAAAAGTGGCATTAATGGCCACTTGT
This sequence comes from Calotriton arnoldi, assembly GCA_963921515.1. Taxonomy (NCBI): domain Eukaryota; kingdom Metazoa; phylum Chordata; class Amphibia; order Caudata; family Salamandridae; genus Calotriton; species Calotriton arnoldi. Next base: position 417,572 of record CAWUFW010007701.1, read on the forward strand.
GTATTAACCACCATGCCACCCCCCAACTTGATTGCTCCTACTGATGGGCGTGCCTGGTACTCTTTAACAAGCCATGCCAATAGCCTGCCCGAGCGATCCCCTCCGCATGGAGAAGGGCAAGGCAGTGACTATAGTCATGTTTCCCCTACGGCGCCTCTAGATCCCTGTGACTCTTTCTCAGCTGCTTGTGTCTTTCCGTCCCATCGGCCCACCATGACACCTCGGTCTCAAGTAGTGTCAACTCCCGCTCCATGTCCAGAAGCTTTGTGTGCAGGGCCTTACGTACCCCCTGACATAGTGGCAATGCATTGCCCTCTGATGACCCTCTGATGACCACCTTGTGAAAATCCCACTTCAGCGCCCTGGAGGGGGTGGTGCCTGTGTTAAGTTCGAAATATTGAGTAATTTGTATTGAAAGGGCCTCCCTGAAGGGGGGTTCTGAAGTGCCTTGGTCTGGAACCTCCAGGGCTGTAATGTCATCAGCAGTGGGCAGTGATCTGAGAGGGTGCGTACCAAGGACTCTGTCACAGTTATCTGCGTGCCCCAATAATTCATTGCAGAGAAAAAGATCAAGTTTAGTTTGGAGGTCATGGACCAGGCAATAAAACAAGCCACTGGTGTCCAGATGGTGCAAGCGCCACATATCGAACACGCTCTTGTTAACCATCGAGTCCTGAAAGTATTGTGACACCCTGACACATATAGCGGCGTTCAGCGGAGGGGTGGAGCAGTCCCGGGCAACATCTGGAACACAATTAAAGTTGCTGCCTGATGTGCTTGGATTGTGTGGGTCCCGGAAAATAGCTGGGGTGAGGAGACCTAACAAAGTAGAGTGAATAGTGTTGGGGGCATAAACAGCCACCAGCATGAGGGGAGCACCATCCATTTGTCCTTCCACCACCTAGTACCTATCCTCGGTGTCAACTCTGTGCATGTCTTTCACAATTGGTACCCCCGGGGCAATCCATATCATGACCCCCTTTGCATATGGAATGCCGTAGTGCCATACACCTGCCCCCTCCATTTTGCATGAACTTTTTGTAAGTCTGCCAGTGTCAAATGCATCTCTGGCAAAAAGCTATGTGTGTGCTTAAGATATGTATGAACCCAGTACTTCTCTGTGGTAGTGGCCATGCCCTTCACATTCCAGGTCAGCAAGTTATAGTGTGGGGTCATGTGGCCTGTAGGTGTGCCCATTGGGTATGGTGGTAAGTAGTGATGCATCACATTCCACGATTCCCATTCCCCAAAACTCCAGTGTGAAGGCAACCCCAAACGTCCGATCAACGATAAAGAGACCAGTAGAGTACAGTGCCATGCCACAGAATTATATGTAGAAAACTCCATCTGTGCATCAAAAGAAAACACAAGATTTTTAACCCCCTGACCAGGACTCCCCTGAGTGACTAGCCATAACCATCCAACGAATGAACAACAACCAAAGAGAAATGTGTAATAAAATACATGTCCTGTTTGGAGCGGTCAGGGCTCACGGACTCAAGGGTCCTCTCCAATGATCTGGGCATCCAATCCTCTCTCATGAGGTTCCAAGGTGTCTCCAAAAGTTACTGGTGAGCAGTCCACACCACTTCTCACACAGCAAAGACCAAAACCCCACCCTTCATAGCAGATTATCCACCAGTCATGGCGTCAACTCCTGCCCCTGGGAGTACTCCCAAGCAGAGGCCATTGTCGTGTAGTTCCTACAAACCTATATAGGATCTGTGCATTTAGATAACATAAACTAAGGGACTGATGTCCAGACTGATTCTAGGAACCCCCAAAGGATATGTTAGTCTGTAGACCAGCTAGCTCACAGTGCCACTATGAGCCCCTCTTACCAAGGAGCGAATAGTTTCTGGCAACTATTGAACATGACAACCCTGACCTCTCAGGGATCGTGGAAACAGTATAATACTTTTCACTCAGTCACTCGTGCTTACTTTGTCTCAGAGAGATACACAGAATAAACGGTGGGGACGTTTTCAATAAGTATTTATTGAACCAGCATCATTCTAGTATAGAATACGTGTGCTGCAACAACCATGAGACAGAAACAGATATATACGATTATGAGCACCAGTAGAGTAAAGAAAAGGTAGAATTCTACCATAGTGCTAAAACAATGACTATATGCAGGCATATAGATACATAACAGTAAAAATGCGTACTACTACGATGCAGACCCTAACTAGATGTACCTACGTTTACCTAGCATGTATGAAGGTGTATAGCCAAGAAGCTCCTCAGGGTAGAGCCAACCTCATTACCTGATGTGGGAGAGCAAAGGACCCCGTCTTGGTCTCGAGATGGACACCCCGCTAACTTTACTACTACTAAATGCCTTCTGTGAATACCAAAAGTAGTAAGTTAGGATTTTGTCTCAAATTAGTAGTAGTAAAGTTAGTAGTCCTAACTTTACTACTACTAAATGCCTTCTGTGAATACCAAAAGTAGTAAGTTAGGATTTTGTCTCAAGTTAGTAGTAGTAAAGTTAGTAGTCCTAACTTTACTACTACTAAATGCCTTCTGTGAATACCAAAAGTAGTAAGTTTAGGATTTTGTCTCAGATTAGTTCTGTGAATCGGCCCCTCAGCACCTAACTAGGTAAAAGGTTAGCGCCAGACCCGTTATGTAGAACAATGGTAAGACAGATGTAGCTAAAAGGTCATGTAACTACCTAGATCTATATTGGGGTACGTTGGGGTTCATAACACCATGGAGCCATTAGTATCCGACTGTCAGAGGCACGGTTTGACTGCAACGCCTCAAAAGAGTTCCGGTCATATTGCAGCACCACTTGCCCTGCCTCTGCTCGCTCCCTGGCCGTCTGTGGCATGAAGGGGCAGCTCTGGGTCCCCCGCTCCTCCTATGCCTCAGTTGCAATGTCAGCCATTTACTAACATTCCGGTCATCTGATGTGGGCTTCGCAATTCCCTTGGCATGAAACCTGACTTATGCGTCTCCAGGAGTCAAGAAATAATGGGTTCACTCATCATCCATCACCTCAAGTTTAGCAGGATAGAGAAGAGCCTATTCAGGGCTAGCTCCTGGAGGAGTTCCTTGACCACAGTATGCAACTTGCGAAGATGCTGCATGTCCACAGTAAAATCTGCACTCAAAGTGCCAAGGACCTTTCATCCAAAACAACTGCAGAATCAAGTCTCAATCTCTATCATTAAGTTGTTTCACACTTACAGGACACATATGGGCCCCCGATGATGGTGACTTCCCTGGTAGACAATGTGCTTTCTCGACAGAGAAGAATTTAGGTACATTGCCTGTCAGTACTGTGGGCATCAGTCACTGTTCGAGGAAGAGTTCCGTACTCAGGCCCCCCCCAAGCATTCCAGAAAGCTCGAGAAGTGGACATTATTATGCTTTGAGAAGCCCTCTGCATCCTCCGATGTGGAGAGGTCATCTCCGCCCTCATGTCCTTCAGATGGGTTTGGAGTTTCTGCAATGTGGGTCACATCGTGGTTAATGTGGATTCAGCATTGTCCACACAGTCCACCAGTTTCCTGTGGTCCGTACAGAGCAGTTTCACATCCAAGGAGACTGCCTTGATCTTGGACTTCAGCGTGGCTTTTGTGTCCAGAATTGCCTGCAATATCTTTTCAAACTGTAAAGAGTGACTGCGGAGAGTGGCCCAGAGTGCCGACTCCATTATCAGGAGGGGCGGAAGGGCCCGCTGCATCCCCAATGCCTGAGGTGGAGTTCTTAGCAGATTTCGGCTTCACCATCATGCCCACATTGGTATCAACCCCAAGTGGATGCTCCAGCAGGTTCTAGACAGTGGGCCATCGCCCCTGACTCTCCACCAGGTTTGAGTCGTGGGTAAGTGCAGTGCAATGCTGGAGCTGCGCGTTTGTTAGAATAGAAATATTCATGTTTGCGCATTGCCCTATGTAAGTTAGCATTTGTGGCACCATTTTCTATTCAGGCGCCATTTTGAATCATGATCAAAACTAATCCTTTGCTACTTCTGAGAAAAGGCCTCTATTAAGTTTCGTTTCTGCAGTTTTGGGGTTTAGCTTCACTAATGAATAGACTGTTCATATTAGTGCATACCTTTCTTACTAGATAGAGGCCCTCTCCCACTTGTCTGGTGGCGGGTGCAGGGTGAAACGACCTTGGGTTGTATTAGGTGGTGTGAGATATGAGAACCAAAACTTATTTTTTGTATTTCACTGTCCAGCTGCACCTGCCTGGAAAATTTCACTGTGGGCGTGCCTTCGCCCAGTCATGAAACTTACATAATGTACCTTTATGCTTATTGATTTCAGTCCCTCTGCAGCACTCCTAGTGACTGGGCAGACTGGGCTCCGCTCTGAGTGTATATGAATAAACAGTTATTGGTTTGTATTCTCTACTGTCTGACAGACTCTTCATTTAGTATGGAAGGCTGAGAGGTGGTCATTAGTGACCCGGGTGACCCTAATTGGGCCACTTCCTTCACGTGGTGCCTGTCACACCCCTCATAGGAACTGAATGTAAAAGCTTGTGGAATATTATCAAAAATGCGAACAAATACTATAATCTGCGATCAATTAAAAGGCAACTTTAGGTGGTCAATGGCTAAAGGGTAACCCATGAAAAGTAGGGGATTCGAGATATTACAGCCCATGCAAAAGCTGTAATATTTGGTATCCCCATAGTAAGATATGTTAGAAAACTCAAGAAAGGGTGCCAGTTGGCAGAAAAATACTGTGCTCACCAAGCCAACATAAGGCCATGTCCAATTGAACCCAGGCAATTTATAAACCTTGATGATACAAAATATTATAGTCGTTATGAGCCATTAAATCTGGTATTCCCCAAAGGAACCGGATGTGAAAGTTTGCGGAATGAAATCAAAAATGTGAAAAGAGACTGCAATCTGGTATCAAGCCAAAAGGCATCTACAATTGGCCAATGGCTAAAAGGTAACCCTTGAAAAGTAGGGGATACATGATATTACAGCAACGCATGAGCCGTAATATATGGTATCCCCATAGTAAAAGGTGTTGGAAAACTCACGGAAGGGTGCCATTTGACAGAACAATACTGTGCTCACCCAGCCAACATAAGACCATATCAAATTGAATCCTAGTAAGTTCTAACCCAACAAACACTTGGATACCAAATATTATAGCCTGTATAGGCTACTATATTTGGTATTCCCTAATGGAACCGGATGTAAAACCTTGGGGAATGATGTAAAAAATGTGAAAAGATACTGTAGTCTGCTGTCAAATAAAAGACAATTTCAAGTGGTCAATGGCTAAAGGGTAACCCATGAAATGTAGGGGATACAAGATATTACAGCAATGCGTGAGCCATAATATTTGGTATCCCCATTGTAAACATGTTGGAAAGCAAAAGGAAGGGTGCTGTTTGCCATAGAACTACTGGGTTCATCCATCCAACATAAGACCATGTCAAATTGAATACTGGTAAGTTCTAACTCCAGAAACACAGGGGATACCAAATATTATAGCTGACATAGGCCATTATATATGGTATCCCATAAGGGAAACGGATGTAAAATCTTGTGGAATGATGTAAAGAATGTGAAAGATACAATAGTCTGCTATCAAAGGAAAGACAACTTTAAGTGGTCAATGGCTAAAGGGTAACCCACGAAACATAGGGGATAGAAGATATTACAGCAATGCATGAGGCATAATATTTGCTATCCCCATTGTAAACGATGTTGGAAGCAAAAGGAAGGGTGCTCTTGGCCATAGAAATGCTGGGCTCATCCAGCCAACATAAGACCATGTCAAATTGAATACTGGTAAGTTCTAACCCCAGAAACCCAGGGGATACCAAATATTATAGCTGTTATAGGCCATTATATATGGTATCCCCTAAGGAAACCAGATGTAAAATCTTGCGGAATGATGTAAAAATGTGAAAAGATACAAGTAGTCTGCAATAAAATCAAAGGCAACTTCAAGTGGTCAATTGCTAAAAGGTAACCCATGAAACGTAGGGGATACGAGATATTGCAGCAATGCGTGAGCCATAATATTTGGTATCCCCATTGAAAACGATATTGGAAAGCAGAAGGAAGGGTGCTAATTGGCATAGAAATACTGTGCTCACCCATCTAACATAAGCCCGTGCCAAATCGAATCCTGGTAAGTTCTAACCCCAGAAACACAGGGGATACCAAATATTATAGCCGGTATAGGCCATTATATATGGTATCCCCATAGAGAACCGGACGTACAATCTTGTGGAATAATGTAACAAATTTGAAAAGATACTGTAGTCTGTTATCAAAGAAAATACAACTTTAAGTGGTCAATGGCTAAAGGGTAACCCATGAAACGTAGGGGATACAACATATTACAGCAATGCGTGAGCCATAATATTTGGTATCCCCATTGTAAACATGTTGGAAAGCAAAAGGAAGGGTGCTGTTTGCCATAGAAATACTGGGCTCATCCATCCAACATAAGACCATGTCAAATTGAATACTGGTAAGTTCTAACTACAGAAACACAGGGGATACCAAATATTATAGCTGGCATAGGCCATTATATATGGTATCCCCTAAGAGAACCGGATGTAAAATCTTGTGGAATGATGTAAAAAATGTGAAAGATACTATAGTCTGCTATCAAAGGAAAGACAACTTCAAGTGGTCAATGGCTAAAGGGTAACCCACGAAACATAGGGGATAGAAGATATTACAGCAATGCATGAGGCATAATATTTGGTATCCCCATTGTAATCGATGTTGGAAAGCAAAAAGAAGGGTGCTATTTGGCATAGAAATACTGTGCTCACCCGTCTAACATAAGACCATGCCAAATCGAATCCTGGTAAGTTCTAACCCAAGAAACACAGGGGATTCCAAATATTATAGCCGGTATAGGCCATTATATATGGTATCCCCTAAGAGAACCGGACATACGATCTTGTGAAATGATGTAAAAAATTTGAAAATATACAGTTGGCTGCTATCATATAAAAGGCAACTTCAAGTGGTCAATGGCTAATGGGTAGCAAATGAAAAGCAGGGGATACAAGATATCACAGCAATGCATGAGCCATAATATTTGGTATCCCCGTTGTAAAAGATGTTGGAAAACAAAAGGAATGGTACTATTTGGCATAGAAATATTGTGCTCACCCATAGCACATAAGACCATGTCAAATTGAATACTGGTAAGTTCTAACCCCAGAAACACAGGGGATACCAAATATTATAGCCGGTATAGGCCATTATATATGGTATCCCCATAGAGAACCTGACGTACAATCTTCTGGAATAACGTAAAAATGTGAAAAGATACTGTAGTCTCTTATCAAAGAAAAGACAACTTTAAGTGGTCAATGGCTAAAAGGTAACCCATGAAACATAGGGGATACGAGATATTACAGCAATGCGTGAGCCATAATATTTGGTATCCCCATTGTAAACGATGTTGGAAAGCAAAAGGAAGGGTGCTGTATTGCATAGAAATACTGGGCTCATCCATCGAACATAAGACCATGTCAAATTGAATACTGGTAAGTTCTAACCCCAGAAACACAGGGATACCAGATATAATAGCTGGTATAGGCCATTATATTTGGTATCCCGTAAGCGAACCGGATGTAAAATCTTGTGGAAAGATGTAAAAAATCTGAAAAGATGCTGTAGTCTGTTATCAAAGAAAAGACAACTTTAAGTGGTCAATGGCTAAAAGGTAACCCATGAAACATAGGGGATACGAGATATTACAGCAATGCGTGAGCCATAATATTTGGTATCCCCATTGTAAACATGTTGGAAAGCAAAAGGAAGGGTGCTGTTTGCCATAGAAATACTGGGCTCATCCATCCAACATAAGACCATGTCAAATTGAATACTGGTAAGTTCTAACTACAGAAACACAGGGGATACCAAATATTATAGCTGGCATAGGCCATTATATATGGTATCCCCTAAGGGAACCGGATGTAAAATCTTGTGGAATGATGTAAAAAATTTGAAAGATACTATAGTCTGCTATCAAAGGAAAGACAACTTCAAGTGGTCAATGGCTAAAGGGTAACCCACGAAACATAGGGGATAGAAGATATTACAGCAATGCATGAGGCATAATATTTGGTATCCCCATTGTAATCGATGTTGGAAAGCAAAAAGAAGGGTGCTATTTGGCATAGAAATACTGTGCTCACCCGTCTAACATAAGACCATGCCAAATCGAATCCTGGTAAGTTCTAACCCAAGAAACACAGGGGATTCCAAATATTATAGCCGGTATAGGCCATTATATATGGTATCCCCTAAGAGAACCGGACATACGATCTTGTGAAATGATGTAAAAAATTTGAAAATATACAGTTGGCTGCTATCATATAAAAGGCAACTTCAAGTGGTCAATGGCTAATGGGTAGCAAATGAAAAGCAGGGGATACAAGATATTACAGCAATGCGTGAGCCATAATATTTGGTATCCCCGTTGTAAAAGATGTTGGAAAACAAAAGGAATGGTACTATTTGGCATATAAATACTGTGCTCACCCATAGCACATAAGACCATGTCAAATTGAATACTGGTAAGTTCTAACCCCAGAAACACAGGGGATACCAAATATTATAGCCGGTATAGGCCATTATATATGGTATCCCCATAGAGAACCTGACGTACAATCTTCTGGAATAACGTAAAAAATGTGAAAAGATACTGTAGTCTCTTATCAAAGAAAAGACAACTTTAAGTGGTCAATGGCTAAAAGGTAACCCATGAAACATAGGGGATACGAGATATTACAGCAATGCGTGAGCCATAATATTTGGTATCCCCATTGTAAACGATGTTGGAAAGCAAAAGGAAGGGTGCTGTATTGCATAGAAATACTGGGCTCATCCATCGAACATAAGACCATGTCAAATTGAATACTGGTAAGTTCTAACCCCAGAAACACAGGGATACCAGATATAATAGCTGGTATAGGCCATTATATTTGGTATCCCGTAAGCGAACCGGATGTAAAATCTTGTGGAAAGATGTAAAAAATCTGAAAAGATGCTGTAGTCTGTTATCAAAGAAAAGACAACTTTAAGTGGTCAATGGCTAAAGGGTAACCCATGTAACGTAGGGGATACGAGATATTACAGCAATGCGTGAGCCATAGTATTTGGTATCCCCATAGTAAACAATATTGGAAAGCAAAAGGAAGGCCGCTATAAGTACTGTGCTCACCCATCCAACATAAGACTATGTCAAATTAAATCCTGGTAAGTTCTAACCCAAGAAACACAGGGTATACCAAATATTATAGCCGGGATAGGCCATTATATATGGTATCCCCTAAGGGAACCGGATGTACAATCTTGTGGAATGATGTAAAAAATGTGAAAAGATACTGTAGTCTGCTATCAAATAAAAGACAACTTCAAGTGGCCAATGGCTACAGGGTAACCCATGTAACGTAGGGGATACAAGTTATTACAGCAATGCGTGAGCCATAATATTTGGTATCCCCATAGTAAACGATATTGGAAAGCAAAAGGAAGGCCGCTATTTGGCACACAAGTACTGTGCTCACCCATCCAACATTAGACTATTCAAATTGAATCCTGGTAAGTTCTAACCCAAGAAACACAGGGGATACCAAATTTTATAGCAGGTGTAGGCCATTATATATGGTATCCCCTAAGGGAACTGGACTTACAATCTTGCGGAATGATGAAAAAATGTGAAAGGTTACTGTAGTCTGCTATCAAGTAAAAGGCAACTTCAAGTGGTCAATGGCTAAAGGGTAAGCCATGAAACGTAGGGGATACGAGATATTACAGCAATGCTTGAGCCATAATATTTGGTATCCACATAGTAAACGATGATGGAAAGCAAAATGAAGGGTTATATTCAGCATAGAAACACTGTGCTCACCCATCCAACATAAGACCATGTCAAATTGAATCCTGGTAAGTTCTAACCCAAGAAACAAAGGGGATACCAAATATTATAGGCGGTATAGGCCATTATATAGGTTTTCCCCTAAGGGAACCGGTCGTAAAATCTTGTGGAATAATGTAAAAAATGTGAGAAGATACTGTAGTCTGTTATCAAAGAAAAGACAACTTCAAGTGGCCAATGGCTAAAAGGTAACCCATGAAACATAGGGGATACGATATATTACAGCAATGCGTGAGCCATAATATTTGGTATCCCCATTGTAAACGATGTTGGAAAGCAAAAGGAAGGGTGCTGTTTGCCATAGAAATACTGGGCTCATCCATCCTATATAAGACCATGTCAAATTGAATACTGGTAAGTTCTAACCCCAGAAGCACAGGGGATACCAAATATTATAGCCGGTGTAGGCCATTATATATGGTATCCCCATAGAGAACCTGACGTATAATCTTGTGTGTTAATGTAAAAAATGTGAAAAGATACTGTAGTCTGTTATCAAAGAAAAGACAACTTTAAGTGGTCAATGGCTAAAGGGTAACCCATGTAACGTAGGGGATACAAGATATTACAGCAATGCGTGAGCCATAGTATTTGGTATCCCCATTGTAAACGATGTTGGAAAGCAAAAGGAAGGGTGCTGTTTGCCATAGAAATACTGGGCTCATCCATCCAACATAAGATCATGTGAAATTGTATACTGGTAAGTTCTAACCCCAGAAACACAGGGGATACCAGATATTATAGCCGGTATAGGCAAATATATTTGGTATCCCTAAGGTAACTGGTCGTAAAATCTTGTGGAATGATGTAAAAAATCTGTAGAGATACTGAAGTCTGCTATCAAATGAAAGGCAACTTCAAGTGGTCAATTGCTAAAAGGTAACCCATGAAACGTAGGGGATACGAGATATTGCAGCAATGCGTGAGCCATAATATTTGGTATCCCCATTGAAAACGACATTGGAAAGCAAAAGGAAGGGTGCTATTTGGCATTGAAATACTGTGCTCACCTGTCTAACATAAGACCAAGCCAAATCGAATCCTGGTAAATTCTAACCCAAGAAACACAGGTGATACCAAATATTATAGCCGGTATAGGCCATTATATATGGTATCCCCTAAGTGAACTGGACGTACAATCTTGTGGAATGATGTAAAAAATGTGAAAATATACTGTAGTCTGCTATCATATAAAAGGCAACTTCAAGTGGTCAATGGCTAATGGGTAACAAATGAAACGCAGGGGATACAAGATATTACAGCAATGCGTGAGCCATAATATTTGGTATCCCCATTGAAGAAAATGTTGGAAAGCAAAAGGAAGGCTGCTTTTTGGCATAGAAATAATGTGCTCACCCATCGCACATAAGACCATGTCAAATTGAAAACTGGTAAGTTCTAACCCCAGAAACACAGGGGATACCAAATATTATAGCCGGTATAAGCCATTATATATGGTATCCCCATAGAGAACCTGACGTACAATCTTGTGGAATGATGTAAAAAATGTGAATAGAGAATCTAGTCTGTTATCAAAGAAAAGACAACTTCAAGTGGTCAATGGCTAAAGGGTAACCCATGAAACGTAGGGGATATGAGATATTACAACAATGCGTGAGCCATAATATTTGGTATCACCATTGTAAACGATGTTGGAAAGCAACAGGAAGGGTGCTCTTTGCCATAGAAATACTATGCTCACCCATCTAACATAAAACCATGCCAAATCGAATCCTGGTAAGTTCTAACCCAAGAAACACAGGGGATACCAAATATTATAGCCGGTATAGGAAATTATATAAGGTATCCCCTAAGAGAACCAGACGTACAATCTTGTGGAATAATGTAAAAAATGTGTAAATATACTGTAGTCTGCTATCAAATGAAAGACAACTTCAACTGGTAAATTGCTAAAGGGTAACCTATGAAACATAGGGGATACAAGATATTACAGCAATGCGTGAGCTATATTATTTGGTTTCCCCATAGTAAACGATGTTGGAAAGCAAAAGGAAGGTCGCTATTTCGCATAGAAATACTGTGTTCACCCATACAACATAAGACCATGTCAAATTGAATCCTGGTACGTTCTAACCTGAGAAACACAGGGGATACCAAATATTATAGGCGGTAGAGGTCATTATATTTGGCATCCCCTAAGGGAACTGGATGTAAGATCTTGTGGAACGATGTAAAAAATCTGAAAAGGTACTGTAGTCTGCTGTCAAATAAAAGGCAACTTCAACTGGTGAATGGCTAAAGGGAAACCTATGAAACATAGGGGATACGAGATATTACAGCAATGCGTTAGCCATAATATCTGGTATCCCCATCGTAAACAATGTTGGAAACCAAAAGAAAGGTCGCTATTTGGCATAGAAATACTGTGCTCACCCATCTAACATAAGACCATGTCAAATTGAATACTGGTAAGTTCTAACCCAAGAAACACAGGGGATACTAAATATTATAGGCGGTATAGGCCATTATATATGGTATCCCCTAAGAGAACCAGATGTAAAATCTTGTGGAATGATGTAAAAGATATGAAAAGATACTGTAGTCTGCTATCAAATAAAAGGCAACTTCAAGTGGTCATGGGTAACCCATGAAACGTAAGGGATACGGGATATTGCAGCAATGCGTGAGCCATAATATTTGGTATCCCCATTGGAAATGATGTTGGAAAGGAAAAGGAAGGGTGCTATTTGGCATAGAAATACTGTGCTCACCCATCTAACATAAGACCATGCCAAATCGAATCCTGGTAAGTTCTAACCCAAGAAACACAGGGGATACTAAATATTATAGCCGGTATAGGCCATTATATATGGTATCCCCTAAGAGAACCGAACGTACAATCTTGTGGAATAATGTAAAAAATGTGAAAAGATACTGTAGTCTGTTATCAAAGAAAAGACAACTTCAACTGGTCAATTGCTTATGGGTAACCCGTGAAACACAGGGGATACAAGATATTACAGCAATGCGTGAGCCATAATATTTGGTATCCCCATTGTAAACGATGTTGGAAAACAAAAGGAAGGGTGCTGTTTGCCATAGAAATACTGGGCTCATCCATCCAACATAAGACCATGTCCAGTTGAATACCGGTAACTTCTAACCCCAGAAACACAGGGGATACCAAATATTATAGCCGGTATAGGCCATTATATGTGGTATTCCCTAAGCGAGCCGGATATAAAATCTTGTGGAATGATGTAAAAAAATATGAAAAGATACTGTAGGCTGATAGCAAATAAAAGACAACTTCAAGTGGTCAATGGCTAAAGGGTAACCCATGAAGTGTAGGGGATACGAGATATTACAGCAATGCGTGATCCATAATATTAGGTATCCCCAATGTAATCGATGTTGGAAAGCAAAAGGAAGGGTGCTAAATGGCATAGAAATACTGTGCTCACACATCCAACATAAGACCATGTCAAATTGAATACTGGTAAGTTCCAGCCCCAGAAACACAGGGTATATCAAATATTATAGATGGTAAAGGTCATTATATTTGGTATCTCCTAAAGGAACCAGATGTAAAATCTTATGGAATGATGTAAAAAATATGAAATGATACCGTAGTCTGCAATCAAATAAAAGGCAACTTCAAGTGGTCAATGGCTAAAGGGTAACCCATGAAAAGAAGGAGATACGAGATATTTAATCAATGAATGAGCCATAATATTTGGTATCCCCATACTGAGAAATGTTAGAAAACTCAAGGAAGGGTGCCTGTTGGCAGAAAAATACTGTGCTCACCAAGCCAACATAAGACCATGTCCAATTGAAGCCTGGTATTTTTTATCCCCAAAACCTACGTGATACTAAATATTATAGTCTGTATGGGTGATTATATTTGGTATCCCCAAAATGAACTCTATGTGAAAGCTTGTGAAATGCATTCAAAAGTACTAAAATTTACTGTAATCTGCTCTCAAATAAGAGGCAATTACAACTTGTCAATTGCTAAAAGGTAAACCTCGAAAAGTAAGAGATACCACATATTATAGCAAAACATGACCTGTAATATTTGGTGTCCACATAGAAAGAGACTCTGGAATACACAAAAAATGGTGCGATATGGCAGAAAAACACTCTGTTCACCCTGCCAACTTAAGGACATGTCAAATTTTGTCCTAGTAAGCTTTAACTCTAATAACATATAACATATGGAATAGTAAAGATTACAGCCCTTATTGCCCATTATATTTGGTATCCCCCAAGGGAACCGAATGTGGAAGCTTTGGTTATGCAATTAAAAGTGCTTAAAGATACTGTAATCTGCTGTCAAATAAAAGGCAATTTTAACTTAAAAGGTAAACCTTGATAAAAATGGGACAGCAGATATTACATCACTGCATGTTCCATAATGTTCTGCATCCCTGTTGAACGAGACAGTGGAAATTATAAACAAGGGTGTGATGTGTTAGAAAAGCACTGTGTTTTCCACACCACTTCAAGACCATGTCAAATCCTAGTACGTTTTAACCCAAGAAACGGGGGATACAAAATTTTATAGGCTGTATGAGCCATTATATTTGGTAATCCCTAATGGAACCAGAAGGGAAAGCTTGTGGAATGGTATCAAAAGTGCTAAAAGATACTGTAATCTCCTATCAAATAAAAAGCCATTTCAGTTGGTTAATAACTTAAAGGTAAGCCTTGAAATGTAGGGGATACAAGACGAAGAAATAAATGAGCCACTATATTTGGTGTCCCTGTAGAAGAAGATGTTGGAAAACACAAAAAAGGGTGTGCTTTGGTGTAAAACTACTGTAGTCAACAGGCCAGCATAAAACTGGTTCAAATCTTATCAAGGTAAGCGTTTACTCTTTAAACAAAATATTACAGCAGCGTACAGGTACATGGTATCCTCCACAAGAACTGAATGTGAGGGTGCATTAAAAATACCAAATGTAGATAGACCTACTGTAATACCCTGCCAAATAAAATAAAAATTTTACATTTCAAATGGTCAATGGCTAAAAGGTAACCATTGAATAGGAGGAGATACGAGATACTATAGCAATATGTAATCCATAATATTTGGAATTCCTATAAAGCAGAGTGGAAATTACTATGAAGGGTGTGATGTGACAGAGAAATACTGTGCTAACTTAGCCAAGAAGTGAATAGCATGTCAAATTCTATGCCGGTAAGTGTTAACACTTGGTATGTAGGTGCTACTAAATATAGCCAGTATGGGCCATTTTTTTGGGCATACTGTTCACTTAGCTTATATGGCCACGTTGTGTTATCTACTAATTTAGAATTTTTGCAAAATGTCAAATACTCAATGCTATATAGTGCAAGGCAAGTGTGTGCTGTAACCAGTGGCAACCAGACTTGCTGCCATTAAATAACACGGCACCATAAGCAAACCGAATAGACGATGCATCCAACCCCAAAATCCAACAAGAGATCTAGACTAAGGATTTCTTTCTAATTGAATTTTTTTTTCTTTGAAAATGTTTCCCTCAAATTCATATGCATTTCTCTAGGCTCCTTAGGAAGCCATCTAGTACACCTGGGCTTGTAACAATGCACAGGTGTACTAGTGTACCTGACTGTAGCTATTCTGTGTTTGACTGAGGTTTGCACTGCAGGTGCCTGGGAAGTACTGATTCTCTTCAAGTTGTTGACAATGACACTGTTGATGCCCGCAAAGCATATTTTATGTCCTTTTCATTTAGCCACATTACCACTTTACTTGCTACCATTTTTCAGCTGTACTGTCAAACTTAAAAGAGAAACTTTTCCAGTCCCAGAAAGCAACATGGTGTAATTAAAAAGTGAAGACTGCGATATCACATGACATGCAGCTACTTGATAATCGGGTTACACTAGAAAAAAATATCATTTGCTTATGTTTGCTATTTTGGAACAGCCAAGAGCTAGTAGGTAGAAACAAATTTGTGAAAAATGGTCAGTCCTCCTTAGTAAAAATCATGCCTCCATTTCCTTTTTAAGTATTAAAAAATTAGACACTTTTAAATGATTTATTCACATACATTTTGTTTTAGGTTTATATGGCAAAAGAAAACATACAGAATTGTATACATTTGCTTTGTAGGTCTCGCCTAGGCAGTGCAAGCGCTGTGAATTTGAGATATTTTGTTTTCTAAGAGTGGTCTTGGAGCCCGCTCATTGCTTACCATTCGTTGGCTTTATTGTCACTCTCTTTTGTTTGCTTTTTATTGGTAAGCTGCAGTAGGCTTCCTTTGTTTTCGCGTGTTTGTCCCTCCAATCGGGCATGGACACACTACTTGTATCCTTCCACTGAACATGTTTTTTTAGCCTTACTTTTTCTTTGTGTTTAAGCACTATACTAGAGTGCGTCTTGTTCAGCTGGCTCCCTCATGTACTTCTCCCACTTACGGTCCCTCCCTCATCCATGTTGCGTACCCACACTCCCTCCTTCCATTGTTGTCCATGTTGTTGCTTGCCCTACCCATCCAACTTCCTTTTGTTGTTGCCTGTGTTTTTGCCTGTAACACCCACCTTCCCATCTTCCGTTGTTGCCCATGTTGTAGCTTCCTCCACCAACCCTCCTTCCTTCCATTGTTGCCAGTGTTGTTGCTTGCTTGCTCCCACCCTCCCTCCTTTCATTGTTGTCGGAGTTATTGATTGCTTCTACCTGCCCACCCTGCTTCCAATGTTGCACTTGTTGTTGCGTGCCCTGGGCCCTCCCTCCTTCCGTTGTTTTCCGTGTTATTGCTTGCAACATCCACCTCCATCCTCATTCCATTGTTGCTTGCTTCCACCCACCCTCTCTTCTTCCGTTGTTGCAACAGATATTGTTGCTTTCCCCCCACCAACTCTCCTTTCATCCATTGTTGACTGTGTGGTTGCTTTCAACACCTACCCTCCTTCAGTTGTTACCTGTGTTGTCGCTTGCCTCCACCTACACTACCTTCTTCTATTGTTCCTTGTGTTGTTGCTTGCAATCCCACGCACCCTCACTCCTTCCGTTTTTCTTGTGTTGTTGCTTTCCCCACTCACCCTCCTCTGTTGTTCCCCATATTGTTCTGGACCTTATCCCTCCTGTTGTTGTCCGTGTTGCTGCCAATGTTTGCTTGTACCCACTCTCCCACCATACGTTGTCCATGTGCTTGCTCTGAGCCCCTCCCTTCCACCATCCATTGTCCGTGTTGCCCCCCTGACTCACCCATGTTGGCTCCATAGCTGCTTATGTGCTACTTATGTGTGACATTTCCATGGTTTAAACGTACTTATGAGTGACATTCAACGACCAAATATGTGACACTTAGAGTGACACTTTCTCTTGAGTAAAACCAAGCACTGAAGAGCAAGGAAAGTGAAATGGCAGTCTTTTGAGCAATGAAAAGCTCTAAAACAATCTTGAAACAGCTGCTAAGTACCTCAAATGGAAGGCTACTATCACAATCGTCCTTCACTATAAAATTGTGAGAAACTCCTGGACAGGCCACTACTTACCAGGGCTGCTCTAACCCTTGCTGCACCATGGACAAATTATGGCATTTCTGTCTCTGAAAAGTGCAGAATTGCGGGGACATGATTTAACTTAGCTACATAAACACACCTTTTATCACATACAACAAAAGAGACACTTAAACGGCGGACTATTGTTTCTGCACCTCACGCTAGTTTAAAATGTATTAGAGATCCTGCGCAGCAAGCCCGGGCACCAGCCGCCAAGTGGTGCCTCTGTGGTTCAGATCCTAAATGGAGCAAGGGGTGGGCGTGCGCCAGGTAATGAAGTCCAGAAATTCGGTATTGGGTTTCAAAAAAGTCTTTATTTCCAATTGATTAATTCTCACGGAATGGGTGCATTTACACTCAGCCAACGCATTTCGCTCTCACATGGAGAACTTCATCAGGGCTGAAAGTGACATAAAGTTACATTTAATATAAGGAAATTATAACAAAAACGAAAGGAAGAAAGAAACAAAGAGAAGAGGACAAAACAATTTTATGAGTAGACAAAACCAATTTTTTGTTTTTTTGCAAAGCAGGACATGTGAGACAGGACATAATAACCCCAAAATTGTATAAAAAGACTAATTACTTTAGACAAAGAGGACAAAATTGCTAGAGATATATAGCACACTCCTGCATTGAATACACCGAAGGGATAAACTGCATTACAAAGCACGGAGTGTGTAACATGCAAAACACAATACAAAATCTTCCATGAAGCATGATAAAAAATGAAAGGAATAGGTTTTAAAAACAGGGGAGTACAGGACAAGCACAAGTTGTGTAAGGCTTAGTTGTCTAGTATAATAACCAAGTTGTAGAAAAGTATTACCAAGGGAGTCATTCAAAAAGTAAAAGGAAACTCTCACTAGAGAGGGGAGAGCAACTGCGTTTGGGCATTCAATTGAAAGCAATTGAATGTGTGAATTAAAATCATGCAATTGAGCGGATTTTTGCTACCCTTGGCAAAGTGACATTTTGCGCCACTTCACCCCCTGTACTCTTTGCTAGTTTTACAATAATGCTGATGGTCTTCTGCTCCTCTAGACTTAAGGCAGCGGCCTGCTCTTGCCTTGTTCTTGAAACTGACTCTGGAAGATGAGACCTTTTTCACGCTGAGCCCCCACTTCATAGCATGCCCTCCACTACGGCTGGGATCTGTCTGTCGTAGTGGTGATGTGGCTTTTGGCTCAGTCTGTTGTCAGACTTCCCACCTCTTCACGAATGTGCTTTCTGTTACCATTCTGACTCACAATCTGTTTTCTGCACCGCTGCCCGATAGCCATGGGAGCAAAAAACATTTCTTCTCTGTTTGATTTTGCAAATAGAAGAGGACAGATGGTATCTAAAGCAGATTACCTGCTTGGTGTACATGTTGGTCTTACCATCAAATAAGAACCTGGTTATTTTTACAGTGCTTGCAAGTGTTTACCATTTATAGCGCTGTAAATAACAGGTGGTCATCATTACCCAAAACACTTAGCTGATTTTAGAACTAGGGAACAGACAGTTGGCCCTGCCACTATCAAACCTGTGACTAGGAGGTTTATAATAATAATGATGTTGATAAACAGTTTGATATAGTACATAATGCCAAAGGTTTGCAGTTGTAGGCGCTGTAATAACACATGTTACCCAATGTAATGCTACTCATTTTATCTATGCTGGATGGATGCGAGGCTGAACTTTTAATAATAAAATTGCCAGTCTTCCGAGCCCTTGGGAAGAAAGTGGGATTTATTGTTTTTGGAAGTTGATCTAAGCCACCAGTGGTGAATTACCATCCCAAACACACCAACTGAAAACATATGAAGCAATCACATTGGTGTCAAGGCGGGCCAGGCATGGGTCAGCATCATTATAAAAGAAACAAGACTGCCCCAAGTGAGAACCAACCACCATTTCACGTCTTATAAGGTAAGCAAGGCAATAACAGCTTGAAATTGCAGCGAGGAAAAGGTCAGGAACAAGAGTAACCCTACTCTCCGCTGTCAGAAGCGATGATGAGGGTGTCTTCCCTCTTTTATCTGGCATAAGAGTTTATGCTTGTTCTTTTACCTCACTCAATAGCTTTTGGTGTTGGGTTTACAGTTTCACAAGCAACCCGCTCATTGCCTGCTGAGCAGTGGATTCAAAATCCTGTGAACCACATACACATCTATGGGTGCATGGTTTGGAGCCCCAGATTCAAAACTCCCCTGACAAATGTGCCAGGCTAAGTTTAGATGAACATGGTTCGTGCCCCCCCACAGCTGTGCATAGCCCTAGCACCATTTGCAACCAAAACAGCGTCCCACATTGTTCAAGCCCCCCCTAAAATTCATCAACACAAATGTCACTGGGGATTCACTCTGCATGTTTTCATTGAGATATTTGGACAAGTCTTTGCATATAATAAGGTTTTGTAAATGTGTGCGCAATGAAAGGCAGCATTTTTTTTTATTATGTTTCATCATTTTAAAACTTGGGAACACAATCCACACAAATACACTCCACACCATGCAACATAATTCCAATCAGCATAATATCACTCAATGCTACACACTTCCATGCCACACAATTTAACTCTACACATTTTCATTCCACACCACATAATTCGGCAACAAACCACATATTTCAACTCAACAACACAAGTACACAACACACCACATACATCCAAATCACACCATATAATTCCACATCACGCCACAAAATGCAACAGAACACCACATAATTAAAAACTCTATGACACACAAGTACATTTCACATAATTCCAGTACACTCAATGCCACATAATTAATATCCACATATTTTAACTGCACACCAGTCCACATATTTCCACTTAATAAATTCCCTCCACAAAATCACAAGTCCACCACCACAATTCCACGACTAATAATTCCAATCAACCCACATAATTCCACTCCACAGCACATATATCCACGCCACACCAATTCAAAACACATGGGTAAAAGACATTGTCATTTACAGCGCCAATACCTCTAACTCTCACAAATGTGAGACCAATTTGCTTTGTAAATGCTTGTTTTACTTTCATTCATTCTGCACTCCAGCCATGCTGCTACACAACATCATAGGCAAAACATATTGACTTTGCCAATGCTTGTTTTAATTGGCACAGAAATATAATGCAGGCTGGTGATATGCCAGTAAGGTGGTAGCCTTATAATTGTATGTATATAATGAAACAATCACTGTTGTTGTACTTACAATATCAGTTATATGTTTTGAAAACAGTTTTGTAAATTGTTCATTGTATATAATCTGAAATGTTTTATTGCTCCATTTTCCTCTCCTGCTTTTTACCATTGCCTTTTTTCTATCCCTCACACTTTAATATTTCTCCCATATTGATGTGTTTTACCCTTTCAGGTTTTTTAATCTCTGCCATCCTTTCCCTCAGCTCTGCCAAGTACCACGCATCAGATATTAGACTAACACATTTCAGTGTGGTGGTCCGCATCACCGCACTGAAATGGAAAGTCATGCATTTGCAGCGCCTCAGTATCAAGCCAGAGTGCTATTAGTTCTCTGTTAGAAACTGAAATCCAGGTTGCGGCGCGCGGTCCGCGCTGCTTGCGCAGGCTTTGGGCGGCTGGCTCCGCTCGTCACTGGGCTGGCCTAGGAAGGCTGAAAGCAGAGGCTACAATGTAACAAAGTTTATTCACTTCCCCTCAACTCCGGCAATCCATTCAGGTTAACCGTGTGACTCGCTGTGAGACTCTTCACGTGATGGCA
The DNA here is from genome assembly GCA_963921515.1 of Calotriton arnoldi. Taxonomy (NCBI): domain Eukaryota; kingdom Metazoa; phylum Chordata; class Amphibia; order Caudata; family Salamandridae; genus Calotriton; species Calotriton arnoldi. The sequence goes on from CAWUFW010007701.1 coordinate 438,688, forward strand.
CTTCACAGTCATTGTTAAAATTATGGCCAACAGCCTCTATCAAGAGACTTACTCTCTTTATACATTGGCGGACCGGCGAGGTGCGAGAGGGCTATGCGGCAGTCACTGAATAATGTGACAGTCTTTTGACCCATGGCCGGTCCCGTCCCAGTCCAGACAGCCGCGGGATTGGTGGTGTCTGACAGGCAGCACTGAGCTGCAGCCAGGCAGCCTCATCTCAGAATGCATGCCGAGGCGCAGCAGGCAAGGAGTCATCAACTTGACTCCTGGAGGAGCGCGGCTGCAGCTGACTCTGAAGACAGCAGCACCCAGGAGGGAGAGAGTGAGCCTACACCAGCAGCAGGTAAGGGAACCCGTGCCCCCACCTTGAAACTTAGTCTCGCTTCACGTGGGCCAGTACTAGCTTCCCCGGTCGGTTTGGTCTTGAATTCTCACAGAGCAGGCCAGGAGAACAAGTTAGGGATTTTACTCACGCACTCAGCAGGTAATGGGAGCCACAGAGATGAAAGGGTCTGCACTTAGCACCTAACCCCGCAAATGGCATGATGCCCCCCGGCGCTTCACAGCAGATAAACGGCAGTGATCTGCAGCGCCACAGGAAGTAAGGGACCCTGCGTGAGACACCTGCATGCAACTGAAATCTTTCCCCCACACCCTCCAAAAACACCAGAGAAACCCATACATTCAGCCCCCCTCCACCCAGCGTCCCCGCTTCCATACTTCCTTTCCACAAAGGACTGCCCGGGCACACCCCCTGCAAACGCGGCTGCCGCAGGTGAGTGCGGCCTACACATAAACAAGCTGGAAGGTGACCCCTAGAGAGCAATCACCAGGATGGATGCAGCCTCCCCAGGGCCTCAGTCTGTTGGCGCCTGCCTAGCGAAGTGAGTCCAGCCCATAGCATCAACAACTTGATACCTGGTTATTGTAATGAGGGGCAGCGGTAATGGTGCTGGTCCGACTTTCAGCATGGCCAGCAGCTGTGTCACAAACAAGCCTGGTGTTTTTAGTAGCTCTGTGACAGCTGCAGCCTGCTGGTGTGATCTGGTGCTGCGGGGTGGGGCAGGTAGTGGCGTGCCAACCGGGCTGACACCGCTCAGCTGAACTCCTCAGTTATTTTTATTCGGATTGATTAAACCGTACTGTCTTTGAAATAAACAGCATCCTGGCTGGCTGTAAGGTGTGCGCCTCACTCTCCTGAGCCTTGCCAATGTCCTTGTCTGTCTGGGGTGGCTCGCGAGTACTAGGTTAGTGCCCTTCCATATCTGGTGCTTTGCAGTACTTTTAAGATCTTCTTAGAGTTTCTCTTTGGTGAAATGGGTGTAATTTCTGATATTTATATGCTTCCCTGATCTTTATTACTTGACTTTGCTTGCCAGAAAGTGTAACTCATAGTTGTTGAAATATCACGCATAATTACACTGAAATTATATGAATGTCACACATAGAAATCTAAAACCTTGCAAACTTTGTTCCCTTCTCTGTCATTCTCTCTCCCCATGTTTTAATTTACAATGTGATTCCATCTCTACGAAAATAAAAATTTCATTCTTTCACTCTGACTTCGTGCAATGTTTAATTTTCATTTATTTCACGTTTCCTTCTTTGTACTACTTGCGATTTGCTTAAAAAATCAAAAAAAATCCATTCTTTCACTCCCACTCCTGCGTGCATTTATTTCATTTCCAGATATTTCACCTTTCCTTCTTTGTACTAGTTACGATTTGCTTAAAAAAAAAAATAACATTCTTTCACTCCGACTCCGTGCGTACATTTATTTCACCTTTCCTTCTTTGTACTAGTTGCGATTTGCTTGGAAAATAACCATTCCATTCTTTCACTCCGTCTCTGCATTTATGTTTAATTTATTTAAACTTTCGTTCTTTCAACTACTTTCGATTTGCTTCCTGTCTCTTGTGCAGCTGTGGCTCCAGTATTAGAGAAACGTCGGGTAATTTATAGCGTGAGAGCTCAGTCTGGTATCCCAAGAAATCGTGTATCCCTGCACTCAGCCCGAGCAGAGATCGACTGCTTCTGTCTGATCCTGCCCGGGCTGAGTTAATTCTCTGAAGACAGCCGAAGAGCAGGGGATACACAATCCCATGGGGATACCAGATATTACACAACACCGGTATGGTCATAAAGAAATTTAAGAACTCCCTGGCCCCTTTTGGAGCTGCTTCAGTAAGAAGGGTGTCGATAATGGTCATGGGTGACTTTAATATCCTTCCCTGCCCAGGGTCTTGTTTCACTTTTTAGAATCCTGTGGCTGATGAAGATTCTCCACTCCCACATTTCGAACACTATTCTCAAGGAGAGCAGTTAAATTGTCTGATCCACTCCCAGAACCTGATTATCCCCAGTGTTCAGGCAGCTCCCACGTATGTTGGCAGAGGGGCTGAATCAATTGTAGACCATATCCTGATCTCAATGTCACTTTTTATCTCCCTGTTACCAGAGAATATGGACAGGGTAGAGCGATCTTAACCCTTTGAGTCTGATGCTAAAATTCCAGAATCAGGGTCTTCCTCACCTACCCCTTGCTTGCAACACTTGACCCCTATGGACTGAGGTAGATGTCTAAGGTGGTCTAAAATCAACCCAGAGGAGCTTTGTGGGACTATTTTTGGTCAGTTTAGCCGAGAGGTTGAATGTTGTCTTCATCCAGATCTCTGTCCCGAGAATATTCTTACTGCATTCTCAGCACTTTGTTCTGGGGTTAGGTCTGCTCTTGCTGCCTCTAGTCATGGCCCTCCTGCCTTTACTAGACCTCAATGGATTAACAAGGCGTGCTCAAAAGCCCATAGCGCTCTGAAAACAGCTCTCAAGCGCTGCCCGAGAGTTAGGTCAGAAATACAGAGTGGTAGATCAAATTATAAATTGGTATTGAAGAAAAGGAAAGACTCCTTTAAGGTCGATATGTGGGATCAATTAGTATGCGGTAGCGATTATAGTGACCATACAGCATTATGAAGAGTTGTAAATCATCCCTTCCTGACTGAGAATACCTTGTCTAGTTTGGCCACTGCTATTCCAGAACCTAACTGGTTCAGCCATTTTTGTCACATTTATTCGTTCAGTGACAGTAGCAACTAATTCTATTTCTGGTCTGAAGGCAGTTAGTTCACCCTGTCTCTCCTTTTCCATCGTGAAAGTTTCCAATGCCATTAGATGTTTGTCCGGTAATAATGTTCCTGGACCAGATGGTTTGCCGGCTGATCTCTTTAACACTGACGTTGCCATCTGGGCGCCACTGTTGACAAACATCTTAAATGCTGCAGCTTCAACTGGCCCTCTAAATTCTTGGTCGTAATCCATCATAAAAGGGCGATCAGGAGAATCCAAAATGTTATAGGCCAATTTCCCTCATTGACACTACAGTTAAGGTTTTGGGCCAGGTTGTTTAAACAAGGCTGCCAAACTGGGCCAAAGAGAAGAACATTGTCGTTGATTCTCCGTACGAGTTTATGCACGGCCTGGGTACCATTGAACAATGTTTAAACTTACAGCTCCTGATTCAAAAGTGTATGACGGCCAAAGGGGTTTTCTTTTTCTGGGATTCATGGATCTTTCGTCGGCCTTTGATCGGGTGAACCGATCAAAGTTGTGGTCCTTACTGTTGTCTCTAGGGGTGGAGCAGGCCCTCGTTTTTTCTTGGTTGATATCCATATGGATATGTTGGCCTCTGTTAGATTTAGGGAGGATGGCTCCTGCACAAAAAGATTCCCTATTACCAGAGGTGTGAGACAGGGGTGTATTTTGGCCCGCTTCTTATTTACCATCTATATCAATGCCCTAGAAGCGACATTTCTGGAAATTAAAGTGGACCACCCTCGGGTAGGTCCTTGGGCGCTACCAGTCCTGTTATACTCTAACGATGCCGTCCTTATGTCAAAGATGGCATTGGGTCTTCAGCGACCTTTAGACTCTTATGTTAAGTTAATGCAGGGTCTGGACCTTTCAGTTAATATGCTGAAAACCTTCGTGATGGTAGTGGGCCCCTAGTCTACCAAAAACTTGAGTCATTACTGCAGAAAAGCCAAGATTTTACAAGTTCGTTCTTTTAATTATCTGGGTATCCTGTTCGATGATAGGTCCTCCTTGGGCCCTGCCATCCAGTCGAAAAGGCTCACTTTAGCCAGACTGTGTGGTGCGGTCCTTTGACTTTAGTGTTAGGGTGGGCAGGAAACGTGTAAAAACAATGCTCTACATTTATAATGCTAAGTGTGTCTCTGCTACCTGTTGCGGCAGTGCCATTTGGGGGTTTCATGCAGAGACGTTTTAAGGCATGGGCAAAGTGGGCAATTGCCCAGGGCCCCCGGCTTTCAAGGGGCCCCTGGGAAAGTAAACTTTATCTATCTCACCTCTGTTTATTTCCATATCTCAACCTCTCTCTTCTCTGCACACCTCTACATCTGAGTCTGTTTCTCTTTGCCAAGTGGCATTTTATGGATATTTGGGGGCCCTGGAAAGACATATTTTAACTTTTTTTTTGTGTAAAACCTGTTTTTTTGTTATTTTGTCATCATTTAGTAGAAAATAGGTAATAAAATTGAAAGTTGTACGTACAGGGAAGCCCAAAAAGATGTCTTGCCCAGGGCCCCGAAAATCCTTAAAACAACACTGGTTTCATGACTGCGGTCCCATTCAGTTAGAAGAAAATATTTTTTTTAGGCCAATGCAGGGGGTGCCCCAAAGCTCTCCCACATATGCTGTACATGAGAAACTTGGCCTTAGGTACATCTTGGACCTTATTAAACTTAGACCTATATTGCTCTGGCTGACAATATGGTATACGTGTGAGCCAACTCATAATAGGCTGATTATTCTGGACTGTCTATCTTTAGGCATCTCCAAATCAATCCTCTGGTTATATTACATCTGGCGTGCACTGACATCTTTGGGACGCCCCTGCCTTTTTACGCAGCACGAGGAAATTGTCAAGGTGAACTACCTATGGGTTAAACAGCATTTCTTTATCTCGTATTTCTGTCTTTAGGTAGGACCAGGAATTGTGTAAGCCAGCTATTCGAGCTCATTGTTTGGTCAAAACGGTTCACTTCCTAATGTTATGAGCCCCAGTGTACCCCAATATAGGCCTAGGTAGTTGCACAACCTTTCACCTACATTTGTCCTACCTTGGTCTATATAACAGCTCTGGTGACTGACCTTTTACCTAGATAGGTGCCACACAAATGACGTGTTGTTTTCTCCGAAAACTAGCCTTATTTATTATGCATGAGGATTCTCAGTATCAAAGCAGGATTACCATCTTCTGCATAATAACTCTGTTTAAGGGTCACCACTATCATCATCCTTGGCCGACATGCCCACAGTACCATGACACATCTAGCTAGAACCCCTGAGGGTACCTTTCGGGTATATAAGTTCCACATCTTCACTGGGAAAGACAGAGGAGAGCAAGCTTCCATGCTGACACGCTGACACAAGAGGCTGAAGTCCCTGCCCTCAGACACTCCAGCACGCAATGGTCCGATATCCCTTGCGGGGTGTCCAATTCTCCTAGGGGGATTCTTGGCTATACACCTTCATTAATGCTAGGTACATTAAGGTGCATCTAGTTAGGGTTTGCATCTTAGGAGCACTCATGATTATTGCCGTGTATCTATATGCCTGCATATATTCATTGTGTTAGCACCATGGTAGAATTCTACCTTTTCTTTACTTGGTTGGTGCTTATAACCGTATACATCTGTTTCTGTCTAATGGTTGTTGCAGCACACGTATTTTATACTAGAATGACGCTGGTTCAATAAATACTTATTGAAAACGTCCCCACCGTTTACTCTGTATATCTCTCTGAGACTGAGTTAGCACGAGTGACTGAGCGAAAAGTACTGTACTATTTCCACAATCTCTGAGGGGTCAGGGTTGTCATGTTCATTAGTTGGCAGAAACTATTCGCTCCATGGAAAGGTTGTGGGGCTTATAGTGGCAATGTGAGCTGGCTGGCCTACAGACTAACATATCATTTGGGGAGTGTCTCGAATCAGTCTAGAGACCAATCTCTTAGTTTATGTTGTCTAAACGCGCCGATCCTATATAGGTTTATAGGAACTACACGACATGGCACGGCCAACGTTGGTTTGGTTCTTATTTAATGGTCAAATCTAAGTAGTTCAGTTGTGCTTTCTCAGAGACCCCTACTCACATTTACCCAGAGACGTCTGGAGTGGGAAGAGACAATCCGTTGCAGCTGAGTAGGTATACCCTATGTATTGGCTGTAGGTATATTCAAGCTTGAAGGTTTATAGTTCCCTACATTGTGCATAAAACATTATCTCTTTCCCATACTAAACAAATCCTTGAAAAATGTCTGTGCAAGATGAGGCTTCGACACCATTAAATGCAAACGCAGCAGAGGAAGGAGACAAGGAAGGTGCTATAAATATTTCAGAAAATGTCAGAAATGCACTTACTTTAAAATTGGCAGCTTTGGGACTGTTACTTTCGTGATCGAGGCACACGAGGCATACAGGACAGAGGTGTTCTATTTCTGGATCAAGTTCCCACCTGCAGATGCATGTACACATATATTTCATTCTTATATTGTGGATGAAATGCCAGGTGAATACAATCCATACGAGAACATAGAAGTCCCGTTAACGTACCGGGAACATATAAACTGGTTTATAGGCGCCCTCCCACACACCGTAGAAAAAGTGAGACTCTGTCCGCTCTTGGCCGGTTCTAACGGCTTACACACCTTATCCATAAATTGACACAATGCCAGTAGCAGTCTTACGTCCAATTCTCCCAGAAATAATAAAACTTTACAGAAATCTTACACAGGTCATTATGAGAACACTCACACTTCAACCTACAATGGTTACTCCAGCAGGTCAACTACAAGGGACCGCAACCAAAATCACCCCACAAACGCTAAACGCGATTATGGGAAGAATGCCCACTAAACATGAGCAAAGGCCATTCTGGATAGCACAAAAGATAGCACTGCTTGAGGCCGTATTTCCACACACAGACCCGCAAGAAAAACACAGAATATTGACGATCTGCTTGCCAATGGGGATAGCTCCCCAGATAGAGAATTATACCACTTGGGGTACAGTCTTCACTGCCATCTATACCAGGACTCATGGCACTCCATCAATAGCAGTTATACCAGAAGAATTAAGACAAATACAGAATGAGTACGGGGCAGAACCTGCCCTGGACGTAAGGATGAAATTGATAGGCAGTTTTGCCCAGGTATCTACAATTATGTTAGCAAACATAAAAGGGGAGGCAGCAGCGGTGGCTATACGACAACGCCTGAGGGAATGCACTCCTGCACAACAGGAGCAGGAATTACCTAAAATTATCGAAGATACCTATGCTTCACTGGATAGAGAAAATTTGGGAGCTAGACCTGTGAAACCACAATTGATGGGTAATCCTGAAAAGGATAACTCCAAGCAAGCACCCGATTCTTCTAAAAAGAAATGGGATAATAATAAAAAAACAAGCAGAATCAATAAAGGGGTGGGTCTGCTCAACAGGAGCCGTCTGGTAGGAAATATAACCTTAGAAATCGTGACAATATTAAAAAAACCTGACAGGTATAAGGATACTGATACACGTTCCTTTCTTTCCTTTCAGAGTTCATGAAAACACTTCAAGAGGGAAGGACGGTCAGAACACAGATCAGAAGAGCGAGCAAAGTCAAGAGATACACATCGCACTTCAGACTATAATCTCGAAAAAGAAGATAAACCAAAATCCAATCCTCAATTTAAAAGGAAAAGCTAGCTGGCCTAAAAATAAGCAAGGCCCAGGCTACTGAGGACTCAACTTCTGAACGGGGAACGGGCTCTGACGACGCTAGACAGCGCAGCAGAAGTAACAATAGCTCGCCAGAACCTGTTGGAATTTCTGGTGAGAGTGGCTTTGAATGAGCATATCATGGTGGAAACACCTGATACTAGGGTAAGTGTCCCACACCAGTTTTATGAAATAACACTCAATATGGAGGGGGACATACCAGGAAAATGAAGGGCCTCTTTTGGGAGAACTTGACATATGGATACGATATCCTTTTGGCTGAAAAAGATTGGCTGCCTGAGTTCGTTATGGACTGCCCAAAAGGAGAAATAGTAAATTTACCGGCTTTCTCCGACCTCATTCCAGAATCATTAAACATTCATATGCGCAGGAGTGGGCGGTAGCACTAGCTCCTGCATTATACCGCAATTATGTAGGGTAGGATACTGAGTCACCTCACCATAGGATACCAGTAACAAGCATTGGCATAGCCAATAGGTCTCGCCTTTGGGGCTTTATAAGTGTTTAGCCAGAGCTATTGACTTTGCCAATGTCTTCAAGCTATGCTGTAGAGAAGTGTGGCTGCTGTGCAGCATGCTGAAAAGTTATAATAAAAAAGTGTCAGAAGCATTTTTGTTACTTTATATATGACCAAGAAGGCATTATGTAAAACTGAACGACCATATTAAAAAAAGTATTTACAATAAAAAATGTCCTCAGTTTTCGTTTGTTCTTGCAATGCTGGCAACTTGTTTCTGCCTATTGCAATGGTTGTTTGTTAAAGCTTTTTTTTTTGAGGGGGCATAAACAATCGGAGGGTGAAGGTTGGGAACTAGTACCTGTATTAGAACACTAGCAGCGGCCAGACGCTAGGGGAGAATCAACAGATGCCAGATTCCGAGAGCAGGCTGAGGTGGTGCTGAGTGATGCTGAGGTGGTAGTGGTGGTGGTGGTGACTGTTGCGGAGATGATACTGAGGTGATGCTGAATGATACTCAGGTCTTGCTGAGTGATACTGCTGTGGTGCTGAGCGATGCTGTGGTGGTGCTGAGCGATGCTGTGGTGGTGCTGAGCGATGCTGTGGTGGTGCTGAGCGATGCTATGGTGGCCCTGAGTGATGCTGTGGTGGCCCTGAGTGATGCTGTGGTGGCGCTGAGTGATGCTGTTGTGGCGCTGAGTGATGCTGTGGTGGCGCTGAGTGATGCTGTGGTGGCACTGAGTGATGCTGTGGTGGCGCTGAGTGATGCTGTGGTGGCGCTGAATGATGCTGTGGTGGTGCTGAATGATGCTGTGGTGGTGCTGAGCGATGCTGTGGTGGTGCTGAGCGATGCTGTGGTGGTGCTGAGCGATGCTGTGGTGGTGCTGAGCGATGCTGTGGTGGCCCTGAATGATGCTGTGGTGGCGCTGAGTGATGCTGTTGTGGCGCTGAGTGATGCTGTGGTGGCGCTGAGTGATGCTGTGGTGGCACTGAGTGATGCTATGGTGGCGCTGAGTGATGCTGTGGTGGCGCTGAGTGATGCTGTGGTGGTGCTGAATGATGCTGTGGTGGTGCTGAGCGATGCTGTTGTGGTGCTGAGCGATGCTGTGGTGGTGCTGAGCGATGCTGTGGTCGTGCTGAGCGATGCTGTGGTGGCGCTGAGCGATGCTGTGGTGGCCCTGAGTGATGCTGTGGTGGCCCTGAGTGATGCTGTGGTGGCGCTGAGTGATGCTGTGGTGGCGCTGAGTGATGCTGTGGTGGTGCTGAATGATGCTGTGGTGGTGCTGAATGATGCTGTGGTGGCCCTGAATGATGCTGTGGTGGCGCTGAGTGATGCTGTTGTGGCGCTGAGTGATGCTGTGGTGGCGCTGAGTGATGCTGTGGTGGCACTGAGTGATGCTATGGTGGCACTGAGTGATGCTGTGGTGGCGCTGAGTGATGCTGTGGTGGCGCTGAGTGATGCTGTGGTGGTGCTGAGCGATGCTGTGGTGGTGCTGAGCGATGCTGTGGTGGTGCTGAGCGATGCTGTGGTGGTGCTGAGCGATGCTGTGGTGGCCCTGAATGATGCTGTGGTGGCGCTGAGTGATGCTGTTGTGGCGCTGAGTGATGCTGTGGTGGCGCTGAGTGATGCTGTGGTGGCACTGAGTGATGCTATGGTGGCGCTGAGTGATGCTGTGGTGGCGCTGAGCGATGCTGTGGTGGTGCTGAGCGATGCTGTGGTGATGCTGAGCGATGCTGTGGTGGTGCTGAGCGATGCTGTGGTCGTGCTGAGCGATGCTGTGGTGGCGCTGAGCGATGCTGTTGTGGCCCTGAGTGATGCTGTGGTGGCCCTGAGTGATGCTGTGGTGGCCCTGAGTGATGCTGTTGTGGCGCTGAGTGATGCTGTTGTGGCGCTGAGTGATGCTGTGGTGGTGCTGAATGATGCTGTGGTGGCGCTGAATGATGCTGTGGTGGTGCTGAGCGATGCTGTGGTGGTGCTGAGCGATGCTGTGGTGGTGCTGAGCGATGCTGTGGTGGTGCTGAGCGATGCTGTGGTGGTGCTGAGCGATGCTGTGGTGGCCCTGAGTGATGCTGTGGTGGCGCTGAGTGATGCTGTTGTGGCGCTGAGTGATGCTGTGGTGGCGCTGAGTGATGCTGTGGTGGCGCTGAGTGATGCTGTGGTGGCACTGAGTGATGCTGTGGTGGCGCTGAGTGATGCTGTCGTGGCGCTGAGTGATGCTGTGGTGGCGCTGAATGATGCTGTGGTGGTGCTGAGCGATGCTGTGGTGGTGCTGATCGATGCTGTGGTGGTGCTGAGCGATGCTGTGGTGGCCCTGAGCGATGCTGTGGTGGCCCTGAGTGATGCTGTGGTGGCCCTGAGTGATGCTGTGGTGGCCCTGAGTGATGCTGTGGTGGCCCTGAGTGATGCTGTGGCCGTGCTGAATGATGCTGTGGTGGTGCTGAATGATGCTGTGGTGGTGCTGAGCGATGCTGTGGTGGTGCTGAGCGATGCTGTGGTGGTGCTGAGCGATGCTGTGGTGGTGCTGAGCGATGCTGTGGTGGCCCTGAGTGATGCTGTGGTGGCACTGAGTGATGCTGTTGTGGCGCTGAGTGTTGCTGTGGTGGCGCTGAGTGATGCTGTGGTGGCACTGAGTGATGCTGTGGTGGCGCTGAGTGATGCTGTGGTGGCGCTGAGTGATGCTGTGGTGGCGCTGAGTGATGCTGTGGCCGTGCTGAATGATGCTGTGGTGGTGCTGAATGATGCTGTGGTGGTGCTGAGCGATGCTGTGGTGGTGCTGAGCGATGCTGTGGTGGTGCTGAGCGATGCTGTGGTGGTGCTGAGCGATGCTGTGGTGGCCCTGAGTGATGCTGTGGTGGCACTGAGTGATGCTGTTGTGGCGCTGAGTGATGCTGTGGTTGCGCTGAGTGATGCTGTGGTGGCGCTGAGTGATGCTGTGGTGGCGCTGAGTGATGCTGTGGTGGCGCTGAGTGATGCTGTGGTGGCGCTGAGGGATGCTGTGGTAGCGCTGAGCGATGCTGTGGTGGCGCTGAGCGATGCTGTGGTGGCGCTGAGCGATGCTGTGGTGGTGCTGAGCGATGCTGTGGTGTTGCTGAGCGATGCTGTGGTGGTGCTGAGCGATGCTGTGGTGGTGCTGAGTCATCCTGTGGTGGTGCGGAGTCATCCTGTGGTGGTGCTGAGCGATGCTGTGGTGACGCTGAGCGATGCTGTGGTGGTGCTGAGCGATGCTGTGGTGGTGCTGAGCGATGCTGTGGTGGTGCTGAGCGATGCTGTGGTGGTGCTGAGCGATGCTGTGCTGATGCAGTGTTGGCCCTGAGTGATGCTGTTGTGGCCCTGAGTGATGCTGTGGCCGTGCTGAATGATGCTGTTGTTGCACTGAGTAATGCTGAAGTTGCACTGAGTGATGCTGTGATGGCGTTGAGTGATGCTGTGATGGCGTTGAGTGATGCTGTGATGGCGTTGAGTGATGTGTTGGTGCTGAGTGATGCTGTGCTGGCTCTGATTGATGCTGTGCTTGCTCTGATTGATGCTGTGGTTGCGCTGAGTGATGCTGTGGTGTTGCCGAGTGAGAGATAGAGTGAAGATTTAATGCCCAATTAGAGAGGGTGGTGAGAGAGAAAGAGAGAGAAAGGGTGTACATAGAATAAAGAGTGGAGTAATATATGTTCAGTATTAATTCTATTTTACCTATTTTTCAATTCTGTAACCTGATTGATATTTGACTAATGAATAAAAAGTCAGAGAAACTTAACTTTTGATTAGAAAATAAAACCCTTTAAAACTACTCACAACTCTCATTATTGCCTTAAATATTTAATTGCAATTGATTTTTCATGTTTATGTAAAGTCTCCTGATGATGATACACGGTGGCAAAGGTCCATCGTCTTTAAGCGGTAAACTAGAGGTAATGAGGTTTTGCATTGAGAAATTACCGTGAAATTACCGCTGGATCACTTGCTACCCTCTGCCCTGCAAAACTCCAGAGATTACGCCGTTATATCACGATCTGTAATTCAATTTTTTTCCAGATAAACTACTACTAAGAGAGCATGGGACAACATGGATGAACAGAATATGAGCTGCTGTTTTCCATGTCACGTGTGATTTTGTGCTTTTTTTAGCTTGAAATGTGTCCTTGAGTATGCATTTTGCACTACAAAATATTGTAAAATACTGGATCTTCTTTTCTCCACAAAGGAAATTACGGGAATGTCATACATAACAGGTCTAATATATTCCACTTTACAGATCATGTTATGCACTACATACGCCTATGCCTGACTTTTGGGCTACTTCTTGAAGTTTACACAAATATTGAAACTTCCTGCCTTTTCTTAAGATGGTGAGATTTATATTACGCCTATATTTTCACATAACTAGCTCCTGCCAGTCTCTTGGTGCTGCTGGGCTTTTCACACTCAGGAGCCGGGGGGGGCATGAATTCTGTAGTTAAAGTCCTGTGGTCCTGTGTTGTCTCGGGGGCCTAAATGCTGTCACCTTAGCTCTTTGTATGGGTTGGCCATGTTGTTAAATCCATTGCATTCACTTTCTAAGTGTGATATCTGCACCCTCCCTCAAGCGTGGAAACCGGAGTCGGGAGCTTTTCTCAGGGAGATCCTGTTTCTCCTGCCCAAAAGCTGCAATCTCCATAGTCTGAAGTACTTCCCTAAAAGTGTCTAAAATGTAAAAAAAAACTGAAACTATGTTAAAAAGTATTGCACCATATACTGCTGCAAATTTACGTCAGAACCTGCACACACTCAATGACTCGACAGAACATTTAGAGAAGTATGAAAGAGTTTGTTCACTCAGGATGTTAGGATACTGGCTTCAAATGTCAATCCTTAGGGCATCCTACATCATTGCCTTATAATAATCTGTCTGTGACTTGAGTACAGTGACTCGGCAACAGTGGAGAGGTGACTGTGCCTATAAATGTGTCCATTGTGTGCACTGCCACTCCAGAGAGCATCCCCTGTGCTGGGATAAAGTGCTGTGAAGTAAGAGCACACCTGCTTATCCTTCTCAGGTGAGGGGGTCTTCTGTCCTTTTTATATTCCTGGCCATATGTGTTCCTGGGATAGTCCACCCTCAGCCGTAAGGGGCTGTGCCCTGATTCCTAGTGAGGATCAAGTGGAGGTGAGCAGAGGTGGATTAACAATGGGGCAATGTCTCTGTGGGGCATCCTGACCGGAGGGTCAAGTTAGCTTGTGGAATTTCACAAAAACAGTTTTTTATGAACCAGATTTGTACACCAGATTTACATGGACCCCAAAGTAACAGACGTGTCACAATGATGTCTCAAGCTTCTTGGCAAATCAGGAACTCGTTGTGGCATTTGATGCAAAGTAGAACACCTACATGTGCCAAAGACTGAGAAAGTACACCCGCAGAGGAGGGTGCGTAGTGTGGGAGTGCACAGAGAGTGGGAGAGGAGGTCACATGTCAGAGGACCAGGTTCTCTTCCGCGGTGAGCTGGAGGCAGCCATCACCATGCAGGATCATCGCAGTGACGTGTGCAGAACGATGACCTGATTGGTGCAATATACTTTAAATCTTGTCTTGTGCTTTCTTTGTTCCTTCAAGGGTATAATACATACTGCGGGAGAAGGGGGCTATCCTATTCAGCAACGTCACTAGCGATGGTACGTGCCATGCTGGATAAATTCACTGCATGTCTGTAAATAACCATGCCTCCAACGGCAAAATGCACTTATCTGCTCCAAATGGTTTGCCATCTGTAATGAAATGTATAGAAAGCATATTCTACACAGTTGGGAGATGTACAGCTCCCCTCAGCCTTCATGGTGTGCCCTATTCACATCACAAACTGAATTTCTGTTCTGCTGTTAGCTATAGGTGCCTTAATTTTTCCAACTGTGACACTTGCCGCTCCTTTACCTAAATACACAGATACAAAACCAATCCATCAGTTTCTGCACCTAGAACATCGTCCAACACAGATGCACGAACCCAGGAAGGAATCATGGGACCATTCACTCTTCGGTTACAACACCTCTGAGTCAGAGCATCTTAGCCTACACCTCAGTTTGCTTTGTCATGTCCCACCCCACAACAACTCAAGACCATTCTGTGTGAGTCTGCTGGTGGTCATTGTGTGGCCAGATTCTGGGGTATAAGGGGGCAGCCACTGAGGAGGGAGCAGAAATTGTCAACAAAGCACCTACATAGACCCTTCCTGGAGTAGTATGTGGACAGCTCTAGGTGTAGGGGTGAGTCCCTGCAGTGCTAGCGAGTCCTCCTGCTGCTCAGCCCATATTTGGGTCCTTTGCATGTTGGTTCTATGGACTCTGGACCTTCAGTGTTCAGGCTCTGTATGGATCCTTACTTTGCCAACTTGAGATTGTAATATTGTTTGAAAGGTCTGCTCTGAACACCCTGTATATGATAAAGAAGCTTTTAAATGTGATGCTTGCTGGGTGGGGCAACCAGCAGGGCCAGACTGGGAACCAAAAGCGGACCTGGCAATTTTCTCAGACAATCCCCTGGGGAAGCATTTCCTGGCCCCGGGAGGCTGGAAACGCTTGCTTGAGGCTTTTGTAACTGGAGGCCGATATTGCAGCACCGCTGCAAAACCAGCCCCCTATTAACAAAACCGGCCCCACCACTGCAAAACCTGCCCTCAGTAACAAAACCGGCACCCACCACTCCAAAATTGTCCCCCACCCTTCCATCCTCCCGGGGAAATGCCCGATGCCCGGTATGGGCAGTCTGGGCTTGGCAACCAGTGCAGCTCCAGAAGGATGAGGATGATGTGGTCCAATTGTGTGTGTGTGTGTGCACCAGTTTATGGACCGTACAATTACACACCTTGTGCCTCAAATAACACTTGTACACTGGTGCCGCAAATGATTCCAAGTGTAGCATATTGGTGTTTTTATTTGATGACTGTGACCTCCAGCCAGCAGATGCTACAGTTCATGAGAAGTGAATGCATTCAGGTAGGAGGGGATTAATTTGATGGCACATAACTGATATTTTATGGGGACCAGTTAACATACATGTAAACTACACGGAAGAGATCATGTGATAGCATACAATGAGCATGCGCTGAAAGTGAGCATAGTGCCTTAACGAAGTAACAGACGGAGGAAGCATATTGACCTCATAACTGTGGTATATGCTGAAATGATTTCAGGTGAACCTTTAGTGAGTCAATATATTGAATGAAATGGCCCCTTAGTTTGTCAGTGTGCCTGTTTTAGGTATAGTGTAGTGCTTTTCTTTACAGAACGAGAGCTAGACCAGATCCCTGTGAACGTGTGCCTTCGAGCATGCTGAGTTGCTCCATCTCCTTTGGCCGCTGCCAGTATTCGATGAATCATCAAAACACAGTCCTAGACACTTAGGGCCATATGTAGGTGGGCTAATACCGGTCAGTAACGGCCGAAAATCTGTAAATTTCCCGTTACCGACCGGTATTTAGCCCTTTGCGATGTAGGAGGCCGTATTTAAGGAGTCGGTAATTTACCGATTCGTTATTTTAAGGAATCGGTAAATTACCGATTCCTTAAATCCTATGTAGGGAGCACTCAAGTGAGTGCATTTTTGGTTTAAGGATTCGTTATTTACCACCAACTACAAGTTGGTGGTAAATACTGAATACCTTTTAACCCCTTCGATGCGCGTGACGAGCTGAGCTCGTCATGCTGCGCGGTAGCGCTGTGCGCATGACGAGCTGAGCTCGTCACGACCGCACCCGCGATCGGAATGTCCAGCACACGAGCGGAATTTCGAACGCGGTCAAGGGGTTAAAAAGCAATTTGGTTTACCCAGAGACTTCTGGAGTAAGGAAGGACACTCCACCGCAGCTGAGTAGGCATACCCTATGTATTGGCTGTAGGTATATTCAAGCTTGAAGGATTATAGGGCCAGATGTATCAAGCGTTTTCCCATCTGGAATCAGTCTAGACACCAATATCTTAGTTTATGTTGTCTAAATGTGCAGATCCTATATAGGTTTATAGGAACTACACGACATGGCGCCGCCAATGTTTGTTTGGTTCTTATTTAATGGTCAAATCTAAGTAGTTCAGTCGTGCTTTCTCAGAGACCCCTACTCACATTTACCCAGAGATGTCTGGATTAGGGAAGGACACTCCGCCGCAGCTGAGTAGGCATACCCTATGTATTGGCTGTAGGTATATTCAAGCTTGAAAGATTATAGGGCAGATGTATCAAGCGTTTTTTCGTCCGCAAATGGGCCGATGCTGCGAATCGGCCCGTTTGCGAATGGGAAAAAGCCTTTTGGGATGTATCATCTCAAAAGCCATTCGCAAAATAGGGAATTGCAATTTCTGCGATTACCTATTGTGCGAATGCATTTAAGGAATCGCAATTTGTGATTCCTTAAATGCAATTTTAGTAGCAAAAAAATTGCGACCTGGGTTTAAGGAATCACATATTACCACCAACTTCTAGTTGGTGGTAATTTGTAAATTCCTTTAAAAATGCACTTTTTAGCATTTTTAGGTCGAGCATTCGAGACCTCGTGTATATACTTTAGTATATACTTATATGTGTTATGTACTTTGTGGGCTCTGGAGATCAGCCCTAGGACTTGTCTGCTTCCGCTTAGGGACTTTTTTCTGTTCAACTGCCTCTATTTAACTTGCTTGATAGAAAACAACCCGCAGCGGTCAGTAAAATATCAGAATCACTGTAGCATTCTCTAGATTACAGTCCATAGAAATTGACTTCCACGAGCACCCGTAGACAATAATATTTTTTTCAAATCTTGTATTTTCAGTGATATGACCACCGAAGGCCCTACTTTTATATTAAAAACAGAGCTCTGGACTATGCCATTTCCCGCTGATAGGCAACATTTCTCTCCATGTGTTCTCATACCTGGCGTTTCACGCAGTTTGATGCTTACTTTCCCTCCATGTTAAAGAACAGCAGATGTTTCAGCACCCAGGCTAATGTGCTGCATAGCTAAATACATGTAAGGTCCCAAGGCGAGACCGATTGCATTGCAAATGCTTGTTCTAAGTGGCATGTGGCGCACATACATGGCCTTAGGGCATATATGTGCACCACAGGTGCACACATGCATATTTCAGGGGTGCAACAGGGTGTCCTTTTGGCACCCTTGCACCCTTGAAATTGCATGCGCAGTATAGGTACTCGCAAATTGCGAATGCAATGCTATTCATTCCTATGGGCCTTTAGGCGATTCGCTATTAAGGAATATCTAGGATTCACAATTTTTTTTGCAATTCCTACGTACATTGCATTTTGCGATTTTTAAATAGCGAATCGGTAAAATTCGCTATTTAAGAATACACCTATCTAAGAGCATCGGTTCTGGACTATTAAGTACCTTTCAGACGATTTTCAGAGTTATTCCAACATTTATACACTCGTGTTAGGAAGCGCTTTTGGAGGGCTTCTGCTGGTCCTACTACTTGTAGGGGGTATCTTGGTTTTAATTTCCCTTCTACGCAATGGACGTCCCAGTTTCCAAAGAGATGGAAAAGCACTCTTTGTGCGACAATGCCGTGATCGCATGGTACTCCATTTGGGCAGACCTCGGCTTCGGGAGCTAAGCGAGCATTGGTTCCTATCATTCAGACCTGTCTGGGTTGACTGCGTCTTGCCTGTGCTCCGCTGCCTATTCTGCGGATATGAATGCGTGTTGAATATATGTCTAACACTTCCATCGGTTGCGCCACCAGACGTGGATTTACTACTGGACCTATTAAAGGCCCACGTATTGCAGTGTCCTCAGCGTATTCCAATGTTGATGTCGGCATTCTTAGAGCCACCACAGGATGCTTCAGCTCCTGTCGGGATGGACACCAGCTCTGCCACAGGCTCACAGGCTTCGAGCACTTCCTCAGCAACGGCTGTGGGAACAGGAGAAGATCACCTTTGCTCTATTGACCTAAACCAAGAGGTGTTACAGGGACCGTCGTCTGCGAATGCAATCAGCAGTGACGTTGCGTCTCCCACACAGGACATATAAACATCTGGCTCTCAGCGTGATGGGAACAATTCGGCCTTAATCCAAAACAACCCAAAATGGAATTTAACTTTAACAACATAATTTTTGTTTTATTGTTCTAGTTCTCACTGAACACTATGGCTTTCGGCGTGCTCAGTTGGTATCACAGTATATTGACTAGTGAGAGGACTTCTAGAGCTTTTTTAACATTTGCATCATTTTGAACATACCATGTTTTTGGATGTTTTTATACTCATGTTTTAGCAAGGTCTTTTTATGTTTTTAAACAGGCATATTTTTAGCATTTGTTAATTTTTTCGTCCACTCAGATGAGAAGTGGGTGTTATGAGCCCCAATGTACCCCAATATAGGCTAGGTAGTTGCAGGACCGTTTACCTACATTTGCCCTACCTTGCTCTACATAACGGCTCTGGTGACTGAGCTTTTACCTAGTTAGGTGCCGCATAAATGTTGTGTGGTTTTCTCTGACAACTAGCTTAATTTATTATGCATGAGGATTCTCAGTATCACATAAGGATTACCATCTTCTGCATAATACCTCTGAATAAGGGTCACCACTATCGTCATCCTTGGCCGACATGCCCACAGTACCATTACACATCTAGGTAGAACCCCTGAGGGTACCTTTTGGGTATATAAGTACCACATCTTCAATGGGCAAGATAGAGGAGAACAAGCTTCAATGCTGACACACTGACCCAAGACGCCCTGCCCGCAAACACTTTAGCAAGCAGTGGTCTGACATCCCTTTGCAGGGTGCCCAATTCGAGACCAAGACGGGGTCCTTCGTTCTCTCCCATCAGGTAATGGGGTTGGCTCTCTCCTAGGGTGATTCTTGGCTATACACCTTCATACATGCCAGGTACACTTCGGTAGATCTTGTTAGGGTTTGCATCTTAGGAGTACTCATGATTATTGCCATGTATCTGTATGCCTGCATATATTCATTGTGTTAGCACCATGGTAGAATTCTACCTTTTCTTTACTCTGTTGGTGCTTATAACCCCAAACATCTGTTTCTGTCTAATGTTTGTTGCAACACACATATTTTATACTAGAATGATGCTGGTTCCAAAAATACTTATTGAAAACATCTCCACTGTTTATTCTGTATATCTCTCTGAGACTAAGGGGTCGATTCCGATCTCGGTCGGAGGCGCACCTAACACTATTCGCCCGGGAAAAAACCCAGCCGAACGCGTGTTTCCCGACCGATTCGTACAAACGTCCGAACGAGCAAGTACGATACGCACAACTGCCCAGATCCCGACCCAGTCGTACTCACCCAATCCAGGTCCTGTTCTCCGACCGAGCCGGATCCGTAAACGCAGAATCGAGTCGCACGGAAGCCAAAATGCAGCCCCGTCCAGCCGGACTAGTACGATGCGCACTCCGTACGCGCTGAACCCGTCGCTACGCACGGCACGTCAAAGCATCTGGGAGAGGCGCACATAAGCTCCGATTCGCGCCACAAGACGATCCACGGCTACGAGACGAACACGCCAGCCACGAGTACGACTCGATACAAAAGGGGATGATGGACGGAGCGCTTGAGCAAATCAAACACTCACCCCCAGTCAACTGATCTGGGTTTGATCCATCATCATTCTTTAGCTCACTCCACCACCCCAGTTCAGACATGGCCATATGCAAATCAGTCTGACCCTGTGCCTCATGGGAACAGTCCAGCCCGAACTGCCAAGCCATGTCTTCCCTGGACCGGAAACAAGCATCCTGGGACCGGTTTCTGGCTATTCAGCCGTCATCAGCCAGGCTAGCTTGAATCCAGTGGCAAAGTGAGCAAGGGACCCACGTCTGGGCATACCCTGCCAACTTAGGGCGAACAAAGCGATACAAAAGGGGATGATGGACGGAGCGCTTGAGCAAATCAAACACTCACCCCCAGTCAACTGATCTGGGTTTAATCCATCATCATTCTTTAGCTCACTCCACCACCCCAGTTCAGACATGGCCATATGCAAATCAGTCTGACCCTGTGCCTCATGGGAACAGTCCAGCCCGAACTGCCAAGCCATGTCTTCCCTGGACCGGAAACAAGCATCCTGGGACCGGTTTCTGGCTATTCAGCCGTCATCAGCCAGGCTAGCTTGAATCCAGTGGCAAAGTGAGCAAGGGACCCACGTCTGGGCATACCCTGCCAACTTAGGGCGAACAAAGCGATACAAAAGGGGATGATGGACGAAGCGCTTGAGCAAATCAAACACTCACCCCCAGTCAACTGATCTGGGTTTAATCCATCATCATTCTTTAGCTCACTCCACCACCCCAGTTCAGACATGGCCATATGCAAATCAGTCTGACCCTGTGCCTCATGGGAACAGTCCAGCCCGAACTGCCAAGCCATGTCTTCCCTGGACCGGAAACAAGCATCCTGGGACCGGTTTCTGGCTATTCAGCCGTCATCAGCCAGGCTAGCTTGAATCCAGTGGCAAAGTGAGCAAGGGACCCACGTCTGGGCATACCCTGCCAACTTAGGGCGAACAAAGCGATACAAAAGGGGATGATGGACGGAGCGCTTGAGCAAATCAAACACTCACCCCCAGTCAACTGATCTGGGTTTAATTCATCATCATTCTTTAGCTCACTCCACCACCCCAGTTCAGACATGGCCATATGCAAATCAGTCTGACCCTGTGCCTCATGAACAGTCCAGCCCGAACTGCCAAGCCATGTCTTCCCTGGACCGGAAACAAGCATCCTGGGACCGGTTTCTGGCTATTCAGCCGTCATCAGCCAGGCTAGCTTGAATCCAGTGGCAAAGTGAGCAAGGGACCCACGTCTGGGCACACCCTGCCAACTTAGGGTGAACAAAGCGATACAAAAGGGGATGATGGACGGAGCGCTTGAGCAAATCAAACACTCACCCCCAGTCAACTGATCTGGGTTTAATCCATCATCATTCTTTAGCTCACTCCACCACCCCAGTTCAGACATGGCCATATGCAAATCAGTCTGACCCTGTGCCTCATGGGAACAGTCCAGCCCGAACTGCCAAGCCATGTCTTCCCTGGACCGGAAACAAGCATCCTGGGACCGGTTTCTGGCTATTCAGCCGTCATCAGCCAGGCTAGCTTGAATCCAGTGGCAAAGTGAGCAAGGGACCCACGTCTGGGCATACCCTGCCAACTTAGGGCGAACAAAGCGATACAAAAGGGGATGATGTGCGGAGCGCTTGAGCAAATCAAACACTCACCCCCAGTCAACTGATCTGGGTTTAATCCATCATCATTCTTTAGCTCACTCCACCACCCCAGTTCAGACATGGCCATATGCAAATCAGTCTGACCCTGTGCCTCATGGGAACAGTCCAGCCCGAACTGCCAAGCCATGTCTTCCCTGGACCGGAAACAAGCATCCTGGGACCGGTTTCTGGCTATTCAGCCGTCATCAGCCAGGCTAGCTTGAATCCAGTGGCAAAGTGAGCAAGGGACCCACGTCTGGGCATACCCTGCCAACTTAGGGCGAACAAAGCGATACAAAAGGGGATGATGGACGGAGCGCTTGAGCAAATCAAACACTCACCCCCAGTCAACTGATCTGGGTTTAATCCATCATCATTCTTTAGCTCACTCCACCACCCCAGTTCAGACATGGCCATATGCAAATCAGTCTGACCCTGTGCCTCATGGGAACAGTCCAGCCCGAACTGCCCGTACGACTCGAAGCAACGAGAAAGACGAACGAGACGAACCAACCATGAATCCCATCGCGCAGATCCTACCAATACTCTACATCTATTACCGGAACTGGTACGGACGCGTACGGCGCAGAAGGTAAGTCAGACACCCACCACACAAACAAACCACACGTACCCGACACATAACACACACACATAGGGATGCAGAAATTACTTACACCAGCAACAGCAGCACCATAGGGGCGGGATGGACATCACCAATGCCATATACACCCATAGGGGCCCGGATGCCAACAACTACCACCACCCCTACTAATGGGGGGCTGGATGCCTACCACTACTACCACCCCTACCCATGGGGGCTGGATGCCCACCACTACCACCCCTACTAATGGGGGGCTGGATGCCCACCACTACCACCCCTACTAATGGGGGGCTGGATGCCTACCACTACTACCACCCCTACCCATGGGGGGCTGGATACCTGTCACTACTACCACCCCTACCCATGGGGGGCTGGATGCCCACCACTACCACCCCTTCCCATGGGGGGCTGGATGCCTACCACTACTACCACCCCTACCCATGGGGGGCTGGATACCTGTCACTACTACCACCCCAACCCATGGGGGGCTGGATACCTGTCACTACTACCACCCCTACCCATGGGGGGCTGGATACCTGTCACCACTACCACCCCTACCCATGGGGGGCTGGATGCCCACCACTACCACCCCTACCCATGGGGGCTGGATGCCCACCACTACCACCCCTACTAATGGGGGGCTGGATGCCTACCACTACTACCACCCTCACCCATGGGGGGCTGGATGCCTACCACTACTACCACCCCTACTAATGGGGGGCTGGATACCTGTCACTACTACCACCCCTACCCATGGGGGGCTGGATACCTGGCACTACCACCACCCCTACCCATGGGGGGCTGGATGCCTACCACTACTACCACCCCTACCCATGAGGGGCTGGATGCCTACCACTACTACCACCTCTACCCATGGGGGGCTGGATGCCCACCACTACCACCCCTACTAATGGGGGGCTGGATGCCTACCACTACTACCACCCTCACCCATGGGGGCTGGATACCTACCACTACTACCACCCCTACTAATGGGGGGCTGGATACCTGTCACTACTACCACCCCTACCCATGGGGGGCTGGATACCTGTCACTACTACCACCCCAACCCATGGGGGGCTGGATACCTGTCACTACTACCACCCCTACCCATGGGGCCTGGATACCTATCACTACTACCACCCCTACCGATGGGGGCTGGATGCCCACCACTACCACCCCTACTAATGGGGGGCTGGATGCCCACCACTACCACCCCTACTAATGGGGGGCTGGATGCCTACCACTACTACCACCCCTACCCATGGGGGGCTGGATGCCTACCACTACTACCACCCCTACTAATGGGGGCCTGGATACCTGTCACCACTACCACCCCTACTAATGGGGGCTGGATGCCCACCACTACCACCCCTACTAATGGGGGCTGGATGCCTACCACTACTACCACCCCTACCCATGGGGGCTGGATGCCTACCACTACTACCACCCCTACTAATGGGGGCTGGATACCTGTCACTACTACCACCGCTACCCATGGGGGGCTGGATACCCATCACTACTACCACCCCTACCCATGGGGGGCTGGATACCTGTCACTACTACCACCCCTACCCATGGGGGCTGGATACCTGTCACTACTACCACCCCTACCCATGGGGGGCTGGATACCTGTCACTACTACCACCCCTACCCATGGGGGGCTGGATACCTGTCACTACTACCACCCCTACCCATGGGGGGCTGGATGCCCAACACCAACACCACCCCCACTCATAGGATGGGTAATGCATGACACAACCAGCACACTCCAACATAAGGAATGCAAGAAAAAGACATCCCCCCAACACCATGACAAGCGTGTGTAGACTGTGTCAAATGCCTACAACACTGAACATGACAATGAACATACAATGTGACCCCCTATCACATGTGTCACACATAAATGTGTGTGGCCTCCACAATGCAAGCAGACCATGACCACTGTGGCAATGGGGTCCAAACCCCCATCATCACAGTGACCAAAAGGTAAGTGTGGGGTCCATAGCTGAAGCACATCTTGAACATTGTGGCAATGGGGTCGAAACCCCCATCATCACAGTGACCAAAATGTAAGTGTGTGGTCCATAGCTGAAGCACATTCTGAACATTGTGGCAATGGGGTCTAAACCCCCATCATCAGAGTGACCAAAAGGTAAGTGTGGGGTCCATAGCTGAAGCACATCTTGAACATTGTGGCAATGGGGTCTAAACCCCCATCATCACAGTGACCAAAATGTAAGTGTGTGGTCCATAGCTGAAGCACATTCTGAACATTGTGGCAATGGGGTCTAAACCCCCATCATCACAGTGACCAAAAGGTAAGTGTGGGGTCCATAGCTGAAGCACATCTTGAACATTGTGGCAATGGGGTCTAAACCCCCATCATCACAGTGACCAAAATGTAAGTGTGGGGTCCATAGCTGAAGCACATCTTGAACATTGTGGCAATGGGGTCTAAACCCCCATCATCACAGTGACCAAAATGTAAGTGTGTGGTCCATAGCTGAAGCACATTCTGAACATTGTGGCAATGGGGTCTAAACCCCCATCATCACAGTGACCAAAAGGTAAGTGTGGGGTCCATAGCTGAAGCACATCTTGAACATTGTGGCAATGGGGTCTAAACCCCCATCATCACAGTGACCAAAATGTAAGTGTGTGGTCCATAGCTGAAGCACATTCTGAACATTGTGGCAATGGGGTCTAAACCCCCATCATCACAGTGACCAAAAGGTAAGTGTGGGGTCCATAGCTGAAGCACATCTTGAACATTGTGGCAATGGGGTCTAAACCCCCATCATCACAGTGACCAAAATGTAAGTGTGGCCATGGAAAAAGCTGCAACTTCCAAACAGCATGGCTGAATCCTGGTCACAGAACAACAAACACATCAGTGGTAAAGTAGTGTACGTGTCCCATAGCAACATATATTGGGTGAGGCAAACAGTGCAGTGTAAATAAGACATACCTTTGGCCATGTGCAGACAAACATCACCCATGGGGGATGACACTGTCAACATTCAACAATAACACAATGACAGAAGTGACCATCATAATGCAGAACCACATATCTGCTACAATGGGCACACAAATGTAGACATCCTGTGGAGACTGTAGATGTGAGGTGAACAGATACCATACCATGGCAGCAATGGGACACACAAACCATGAACATTGTGCTGACTGATGACCTAGGAGTCCCAGGGACAGCAGGTGAAACCCACCAAACAACATACAGCCAATGGAACACTAAAGATATGCCAATGCAGTGGTGCAGATGCACAAACACAAACAGGCAGCCCCACACTGCACATCAAACACAACAGGTGAGGGGGGGGGGGTGCCAGTGTCCCCAGGCAACCACACAACACATGATGAGGCCTGAATACCAATTACACAGATGCGCATACAGTGCCACAAAAGTAACTCATGGATCCAAATCCCCTATGTGGGCAATCAGGCATTGTCAGAAATCACACATGTCACACAAGCATGTAGGAACAGCAACTAACACAGCAAGACACAGACTCACCACAGCACTACCCCCAGGGTCCCCAGAATGTGGTGACCCTGGGCTGCATGATAATCCCACTGTGATGACAAAGCTAGATGTCGTTCACACTGTGAACCACAGTCATGTGTCCTGAGCAACAAACTACCATCACACCTACACAAGCACAAATCAATCAGCACGGCCTGTCAGCCAAGGCCAACATGGAGGCAGGGGCCTAGCCGAGCAACAACTCTCATCTGCACACACTCAACACCACACACCTCGACCTCCAACAATGTGCAGCAGTGAAGCTCACATGCACTGGTGACATTGCACATGCACCCATGACAATCCCAGGGGTGGTGGTGGGAACTAAGCTGCAGAAACCCATCACACATGGCCAGTCAACAAGACTCCTGAATGTCTGACACACTGCACAGTACGCCGTACATGGACAAGATGTCAATACCACACCAACCAATGGGATCCCGGCCACAGTCCCACACCAATGAAGAAGCCAAGGTCACCCACAAATAACACACATAGACGACTTCCAACATTGCAGCCCTGACCCTGAGGAGTGCCAGCAGTCACACACACAACGTGTCACAATCACTGAAAGCTAACACAAACTGGAAATTACATGACAGGTGTAAACAACAAGTGCCAAGGGGAATCCTGACTGTGTCCCATCTGCGGTTGCCCACAAACTCAGCCCTGACAGCAAACACACCTATGGGTGACACCCTGATGACCAGCAATGTGCCATGCACCCACATCCCAGAGAACCCAGGGAGAAGACTTTGGGGGAACATAGGTCAACTCAGCAAGCATCACAAACAGGAACATCACTAGGGATCCCAGCCTGCCCAGCAAAATGGAAGTGAACACACACAGACATGCTCACACAACACACACCTTGGGCTCAGGCAATGTCACAGGATTAACACACTGCCATGAGGGGACTCCACTCCTGTGTGAGGAAAGCTGTGCCATTCATTGCCTCAGTAGGGCTCCATCATGTCAGCAGAACACTTGGTCACACAGTCAACAATTAGCACCAAATGAAGGCTCCCGTCATATCAGCCTGGTCATGGGAGTGTCACCGAAATCATCAGCACAGATCCAACACACATGTATAGCAAGTTGCACTGATAACACAGATGAGTCCTTCCCCATTGATGCCCAAACTTGCATGTCCAGTGGAGATGGCCACACGGTCAGGGAAGTAGACCAATTGAACAATGGCAAGCACAACAGATGTGCAGGGCTGTAAGCCACAGATGTGATATTGCAAATAAAACCTAGGAATTCACATTGCCAAATCTTGAAAACATGACACCCTCATATTGCTGCAAAGGATGACATGGATACACTACAGGATAGGACACATTCCCCGTGGACCACATGGGTTCCTGCACAGTAACACTTCATTTTCATGAGACCAAAAATCACCATCACTGCAGCAAGGGCACGGTTAGCATCATCAACAACATGTACATCAGAAGCAAAACCACTAGAGAACAGAAAGTTGCTTTATTCAGCATTTGGGTGAGAGAAGTGAAAGAAAAATATAACAAAGGCCAATGGCCAGTCCATAATATGAGTCCAAACAGGGTGACAGTGCCAGATGTCACCCTTCGCATGCCTGCACTGCTACACACCAGGGACATTCCCCTTGGAGGGGCATACGGGGGGGCAGGCCATGCACCGCAGGGACAGGATCAGGGCTCACCAGAAGGAGGCAGGGAAGGGGTGGTGGGTGCTGGAGAGTCACTGACAACTGCAGTGGAGGTGTCTGACATGGTGTGTGCCGGCACAACTGGGGGGCATGACTCAGATGGTGTGGGTGCCGGCACGACTGCAGTGGGCCGTGCAGATGGAGTGGACAGGTCCCCCACTGCAGTGCCCAAGTCAGACGGGGTGGTAGTGGACTCCACTGCAGTGCCCATCCCCAGGGGAGGAGAATGGGGTTCAGGTAAGGTGGGCAGGACAGAGGGGGAGGACACCGTCTCCACACCAGTGGCACAGACATGCGCAGCGGGGGTGTGGTGCTGGAAGAGCAAGTGGCAGGGGGAGAAGGCCGGATCATTTTGGGGATGGTGTATCTGTGGGTGGGGGAACCTGGGGCAGGGTGTGGTGGGGGCACATGTGGAGTGGGGCCTGAGGGATGGAGGAAGGAGACTAGGTGCTTGAGCTGCAGGGCGGCGGAGGGGTCTTGCTCTTCCGGGTCCGGGGGACTTGCGGATGGGGGCCTCAGTCTGTCTGCGCCTGGGGGAGGGTGTCCGGGGGCGAGGGGCAGTCCCCTCTGTGTGGGTGGGCTTCCTCTTCCCCCTGAATGCTGGATCAGCTGGATTGGAGGGGAAGAGGCCTAGGTCAGAGAGGAAGAGCCGCTGTGCAGGTGGGGTTGCAGGTGAGGCATGGGAATGGGCCTTGGAGGGAGAGGTGTCTGAGGACTGCGCAGTGCTCGTGGATGCGTGTGTGTGTGCCTGTGCCCCATCCCCTGTGAGTGTGGTTTCAGTCCCCTGACTGTGCGTGTGCGTCTGGATTTGGGCATGTGTGTCTGTGTGCTGCTTGTGTCTGTGCTGGTGGGTGCCTGTGCCGGTGTGTGTGTGCTTGGGACAGGTAGGGTGCTGGGGAGTGTGGATGGGGCAGAGGTAGGAGGGGTGAGGGACTGTTGGAGGAGGGACACTGCTGCCGTCAGGGAGGAGTCCATGGACCTATTGCTCCTCTGTAGGGCAGACATGCCCGATGAGATGCCCTCCATGAACGACACCAGCTGAGTCAACAGAGTGGTGTGGGCATGGAGGACACTCAGCATTGCTGTCTGCCCTACATGGAGCTGGCGAAGGAGGTACACAGACTCCTCACTCAGGGCAGCAGGGGACACAGGGGCAGGGGGTGCGGTGCCTGGCACGAAGGAGACATGCTCCCGAACACGGGAGCCTCCACGGACCTCTGGAATGGGAGCCGATGGGAGGGCGGTGGTGGTGGTGGTGGCGGGGACAGCAACACTAGCTGGGGTGTGGTGGCTGCTGACACCCGCCTCCACAAGGGAGTCATCCTCCGAGCTGCTGTGGTCCTCAGCTGAGGTGGATGCTGCTGAGGACTCCTCGGTGTGGCTCCCCTCGCCCTCCGTGCCACTGGGTCCCTCCGACCACTCATCGGCTGCTGACCCAGTCTGGCTCTGCGGCTCCTCCTGGTCCGTGGAGCTGTCCCCTCCTGTGGCCGTGGATGTATCTGCAAACAATAGGGAAACAGACAAACATCAGTCACCTGCACTGACCGCACACACCATAGTAAGTACAGTACATTACAGACCAAGCCCTGGCATCCTTAGTTGAACATTGCCAAAAGTGCCCAAACAGAGTAGGAGAAGCCAATTGTCAGTCTGATGGTCAACCATGGCACTCACATCCCTCCTGGCCTTGCACCCATCTGTCTGGTGTCTGTCGGATGGCAATACCCCAGTGTGGACACATGCACCACCTACACAGTAGTTGGACAGTGCAGAGAACACGGTGAAGTATGTGAACATGCACACATCACAACTCTTGCCACTGAGTCAGTACAGATGTCCGGATGAAGGGATGGCCAGAGTCTATTTTGAAATGCATGTGATGCATACCAGCACCAGACACCATGATGCACCCATGTCCTGATAGTCATTGCCACAATGGGGTGCATGTAGCACATGTCACTCGCCTGCAGGATCACTCATTGGAAGTTTAATGCCATGGCACAGGCATGCCTGCTAAGTCATACATCACTGTCTCCAGTCACATGGGCAGGGCAGCCAGACAACAACAGTCTGCACTGTGTCACAATCCTAGGTCATGGGGAATGCAAGTTCTGTAGCTGACAAGTGCACATGTCCATCCCCCACACACCACATCATCTGAACTCTTGTTTGTCCACGCCATACCAATTGGACATATGGGAGACCTGAAACACAACCCTCGGAACCTGATCACCTCACAATCTGCTGTGAATGGGAAACAGCTGCCTGAACTTCACATTCGCATACCCCAGTCTGCACGGTCAAGTGATCAAACACCTATATGTCACACAAGTATCGTCTCCCATGGTCACATCTCCGGTGGCATGCTGAGCCCTAACCGAGAAACACCCCAGTAGTCCTGACAACGAAGCCACAGCACAATGACACAGAGGCAGACACCTCAGGGGACATATCACTGAGCGCAACGTGTCAGCTGATACACGGGAGTGGGAGTACAAAGTGTATTGTATGGCCTGGAGTAGGCATGACTGTCCTACTCCACGTGAATGAGGGATGAGCCCTGGACAGTAGGCAGGTGGCTAAGTATGTGTGACACACTTGATATACATACTCCTGAGGCCCAAACATTGTTCCCACCCGCAGCATGGGTGTGTGCCAAATACCCCAGGCACATGTGGTGAATCAGATCAGCTATTGGACCACATATCAAAGTAACACGCAGATTACATGTCAGAACACAGGCATTGTGTAAGCAATGGACCCACCCATGATGCCCACCACAGAGTCAGGGGAACAAATGCTGTCCCCCACCTTGAGCTAAGCAAAATGCAAGGACACAGTACCCAAGTGACACAATTCCCTGACTGTAAGGGCCACACCTGGGTATCAGATGAGGAGTGGGCAGTGCACAATTGAGGGACATGGGTCCTGGACCACATGACTGATGTACTGTGGAAGTTTAACCAGGCCAGAGGAGGGCACATAGCATGGCAGACAAAGTTCACAATGCAGTCATGGACTCACCCCCTCCTTGCTGCTCTCTGGCCTTCAGCTGCCCATCCAGATCAGGGAAGACCACCGCCAGGATCCTGAGCATGTGGGGGGTCAGGGTCCGGTGTCCGCCCCTCCTGCGAGGAGGCGACAGCTTCAGCTGGACCCTTGCGATCCTCCGGGTCCAGCCCCGAAGGTCCTGCCACCTCTTCTGGCAGTTGCGGATCAGGCGCTTGTAGACCCCCACGGATCTCACTGCCCGGACGATGGTCAGCCATATCTTCTGCTTCTGGTGGGCATCAACCTGTGAGGATGACAAAGTGAAAAGGCCATTACTACACATGCAACATATCCGTGCATTACACAGTTGGATATACATGTCTCTATCACAGGGGCACATGATGTACACAGGCAGTGCAACGATGGCTCTGAACAGTTTGCCAGCAGTTACTACATGGTATCATTGCCTGGGGAGTAAAACCTCGTTTAAATGCACTGTCACTGCACTATACCTGTTCAGTGCATGTAACTACACACTATGGGGGTGACAACTACTCAGTGAGCCTGCTAGCCAGTGGCGTGCAGACTGTAAGTCTTGCTAGTCAGACAACATGCACATTTAGTAAGGCAGTGGACAGCACACTCACCTGCTCCCCTGGTTTCCCATACAGCTTGCTGTACTGTGGAAGGAGGCTGTCCAGCAGGGCCTGGTTCTCCTCAGTGCTGAAGGCTGGGGCTCTCTCCACAGTACGTGCCATTGCAGGATCCAGAGGATGCAGATACAGCAGCAGTGTTGGTGGCAGATGTCGTCCTGGAGCATGTAGTGCAGGCAAGTGAGCTCTCAGGGGAACAGCCAGCATTATATGTGTGCTGCAGAGGCAGATACTGTCCCATGTGTCCAAAGTGATAGGTCCAAGTCGTTTGTATCTTCTGAATCTGGCCAATCCATGGAATTGCACCACTTACACACGCCCACAGCATCCTTCAAAAGTTCAACTTCATGAGACCCATGATTTTGCAACATTGTTGTGGGTGACCAACTGAATTCACTGCATCAGACTCGTTGAAGGTTTGAAAACGCGTCCGTTGCCATGCCAGGCCATAGCCAATGGGTGCGCACCGATCGGTCCATTGCTGTACAACGCGTACATCGGATGACAACGCGTACCCGCTCACATTGTATGCAATGGCCAATGCGTGCGCACCGATCGGTCCATTGCTGTACAACGCGTACCCGCTCACATTGTATGCAATGGCCAATGTGTGCGCACCGATCGGTCCACTGCTGTACAACGCGTACATCGGATGACAACGCGTACTCGCTCACATTGTATGCAATGGCCAATGCGTGCGCACCATCGGTCCATTGCTGTACAACGCGTACCCGCTCACATTGTATGCAATGGCCAATGCGTGCGCACTGATCGGTCCATTGCTGTACAACGCGTCCCTGTACATGTCACTGGCATATGTCACCATGCCTGTCACAGATGAACGTATGCCAGCCACATTTACGTTCCAGGGACTCAGGGGCACACCTACAACAGCACAGCCTGTCCACACTGTATCCTAAGGCATGTAAGGCTGCATTACCTTTTCCGTGTATGGGGGTCAACATGTGGTTTTAGGGGTGGCACTTGGGGGCAGCCACTCCCAGACTGAGCACGTGTTCATGGGGACAGAATGCTTTGTGTGTTGTGCACATGACCACTGTGATGTGCAACTGTTCAGTTCAGAGCATGTGGCATGGTCACATTTCCAGGTTGTGTATGTGTATGTCATGTCACATACCCCCTGAGTCCCATGTGGGACGGTATGTACGTCACAGGCTGACCCATTGCAACGATAGTGATGGCCCTCCACAGTCTGTGTGCATGTTGTGTTTACAATGTCTCTGGTTCCATGTGCACAATGGGGGACAGTCTCCACATCCACGTTGTTCGTGCATGGACTTTGATGTTGTGCGTGTGTGTGTCACAGACGTCCATGTCTGTCCTGCCGAGGCAAAAGGGACTACTACCTGTGGGGCTCATAGTTGTTTTGCTGTGGTGTATTCATGATGCACCATGTCATGCCAGTGTCCATGTGGCAATACAGGGTCCCTGGGAATCTACCTGTCAATGAGCTGTGATGCCTGGGGCACATCTGTCCTCACATGTCACTGTGGTGTGTGTTTGGAACGTGACAGCAGTACATGGGAACAGTGACACAGCCTAATGATATCCCATGGCACAACCTGGGACTTGTTGACGACACTTGTTGAACTGTGATGTTAGATGTTGGCCATGTAGGTGCCATACATGTCCTTACGGTACAGCACACATCATGTACTTGTGTCTCACAATGATGTATCATGTGATATTGAGTATGGTCAATGCCACATATGTGGGGTGACTGACAATGTATCTTTCTTCACCTATGCACTGCAGGGCACCAGCTGTCCATAGACCATTCCCTGACCTTGCATCCATGGTGGAACGGGACTGCATCCGACGGTACCGCTTCACCAGGCCGCTGATTGAGGAATTGACGGTGCGGTTGGCCCCACATTTGCAACCTGGCCGGACATACCCCACAGCGCTGACCCCCAAGGTGAAGGTGATGGCAGCCCTACACTTCTTTGCCACCGGTACCTTTCAACACACTGTGGCGTCTGCTGGTGGGATGTCACAGACCATGTTCAGCCGTGTGCTACGCGATGTTTTGGAGGCTATGTTGAGATACCTGAACCAGTACATCTATTTCCCTAGACTTCAACAACTCACTGACGTGAAGAGTGACTTCTATGCCCTGGGGAGGATGCCGCATGTCATTGGCTCCATTGATGGGACACATGTGGCTTTGGTACCACCACAGGCACATGAGCAGGCATACAGGAACCGCAAACATTACCATTCGGTCAATGCACTGGTGGTATGTCTTGCAGATATGAGCATCTCACACGTGTGTGCCCGTTTCCCCGGTTCTGCACACGATGCCTACGTGATGAGGAGTAGTCGCATCCCGAGGATGATGTCACAGATGCGGAACCAGCGTGCCTGGCTTGTCGGTGTGTACTGACTTTGTACCATTGTGTGTGTTCTGCAATGTAGTATTCCACCCTCTTTTCCAACTCAGCTAATGTGCAATTGTCCGTATGTAGGTGACTCCGGATACCCCAACATGCCGTGGTTGCTGACGCCCCTCAGGAACCCTGTGACACCAGCCCAGATGCGCTACAATGAGGCACATGGTCGGACCAGGAGAGTGATTGAGCGGACATTTGGTCTCCTGAAGAGCCGCTTCCGCTGCCTGGACAAGACAGGAGGGGCCCTCCCATATGCCCCAGCAAAGGTGTGCAAGATTGTCATCGTCTGCTGCATGCTACACAACCTGGCAGTGCGGAAGGAGTTGCCTCTCATCCTGGATGACGATGACCAACATCCGCCACCTGTGGAGGATCCTGGCCTGGACCACGATGCCAGTGATGATGATGATGAGGGTGATGTCCGCACACAGCTCATCACCAACTTCTTCAGCTGAATGTGAGTATCCGGAGATGTCATGTCAATGATGTGAGTTTGCATGATATGTGTTGGTGGTGCTCTGGTGCTTTTTGAGTGTGTCCATGTGCTACATGACTGTATGCGTGCAGCGATGTGTCCTTACAGGTAGTCTGTACTCCCCAACAGTGTTGACATGCTAACTTGGTTCTGGGTGGGTATCTTGTGACATGTATTGGGCATGAGTATTGCAGTTCTGTCCTGTTCTTCAGTGCTTTTGACTGTGTGTCATTTCTGTCCTTCACAGGGTACTTTCAGAGTTGTTTGGTCAACTGTGATCCCCCGACACCGTGATTCAACTTCTCGGGTGGTAGCTGTCGTGTCCCTACAGGTGATGTGCGCCACACCCATGGACTTCCTTCCTTCTACACTTGTTGACTGTGTGCCCACTGCCAGGTGGGATTACCTTGCATCTGTAGTGGTTACAACATGTTGCAAATGTGTAATAAACCTGTGCTTCACTTTGTGATGTGCGTTGTCTGTGGTCACACATCTGACTGACATTTGCTTACTGCACCAGTGGGCTAGTTAACACAGACTGTGAATAGGTGTTGTGTCTGTGCATTGCACCGTATTTCCTGGCAACATCAGTGTAGGCGATGAGTCAGATGGCCTTGGTGTGTATGTGTTGTGTAGCCCTGGTGGTGTGTCTCCCTCATATGTGTCACGTCGCCATGACTCACATGCCGGTGTTGTACTTGCTGTAGCAGTTAGCATGCACAGTGTCATTTCGCAGATCATCATCTCCATGACAGAAACCACGTTGGAATCACAACAGAGGCAAGTATGGTGTATTAGTGAGTTTATTGACATACATGTGTGAGTATAGTGCACAGGATGGTGGGTGCTGTACATTGTGATTGTAATCCAAAGTTCCTAGATGATTTGGAAGTCCTGGTAGCAGAAATGTCCTGAGTAAAGTCCACAGTCATCTGATACATTGGTCCAACTTGTACTCCCCATGTCATGTGGGGGAGTTGTGTTGCATTCGACAGGGTGAACAGTTTGCGCACAAAGGTGATTTTCCAGAACAGGTGTTGGCTTCCTGGGGGTTGTGCATGGCCATCGGCCTCTCAGTTGCCCTTCCTCGGACGACCCTCTTCTTTGGGGGGACCCTCAAGTGCAGGCTGCTGCGGTGCAGGGGACTCTCCGCCAGAGTCATCCTCCCTCCCTGTGGCAGTTGCAGTTGTTGCAGCACCAGATGTTGTGAGCACACAGGGAGGTGTTGACATGTTGGTGCAAATCTGGCGGAGGCATTGTAATATGTCCCTATGCACCGCCGTCATTTCTTGCAATGTGTCCCACTTGGACTCCATGCGGGACATGTGGGAGTCCAAGCGGGCATGATGGGCAGCCTGCTGCTGTTGTATGTCCCTGAGGATCCCCACTACCTGGCTGACCTCTCCGGTGCTGGTCTGGTACGCATCAGCTATGCGTACCAGTTGTGGGTCATCATGCAGTCCAGACCCCTCTGCAAGCAGCGACCTATGTCTACCACCCCTCCCACCACCCCTGGCGACACGTGCAGGACCTGCGGTGGCACGCACAGGTGACCCTGGGCCCCCTTGGGGGTTGTTGCTGGTGTTGGTGTCCATAGCTCCGCGTTGGGCCAGGGTCCGTGTGCTGTTGGTGGTGGTGGTCCTTGGTCTGTCCGTGTTGGCAGGGGTGGTCTGTGTGTTGGCAGTTGTTGGAGGGGTGGGTGCAGGGGGTGCAGCTGGTGGTCCTGCTGGTGCTGCATGATGACTCACTCCGGAGGTGCCAGGTAGGTCTTCGTCATCCGAGGAGGGCAGAGGCTGTTCCACACCAGTGAGCTCCGTGTCCCCCGGAGCCTGGGACAGGGACTCCTCAGCATCTGCTGCTGTGTCCCCATCATCACCTGTTTTTGGGAGACACACACAATGTATGTTATGTTTCAGCATGCATCAATGGTTCACACACCTGACAGTTGTGACTGTACCTCTGGATGCAGGCCTGTACATTGCATTGTCCTAAGTTGTCACAGTCAGAGGTTGATATTGGTGTAGCACATTGTCCTGCATACTTTGAGCATTTCAATATGAATGTTGGGGTGTGTACATGGCCAGCATTGGTTGTATTTGGTGGACATCCGGCCCTCCTTCTCCCCCAGCCCAGTTATCCCACCATGAAGCATGCCACCCTTGCAGTGGGTTCAGGTTGACTCTCAGGATGTCAGTCAGTGGTGTCCTGTTGTTTGTTGGTGCCCAGTTCCCAGCATGGCCTTGTGATCCCCACATCAGAGCACCATTGTCAGACATCTTTGAAGTGGCTTTTCACTCCCTGTGATGTGCGCATGGTTCAGGGTGGTGTTGATCGGACAGTTGTGAGGGTGACCAATATCTGTGACTACCACTCCCATCATGCT
This sequence comes from Calotriton arnoldi, assembly GCA_963921515.1. NCBI lineage: Eukaryota > Metazoa > Chordata > Amphibia > Caudata > Salamandridae > Calotriton > Calotriton arnoldi. The sequence continues at coordinate 474,891 of CAWUFW010007701.1, forward strand.
ATTGCCTCCACCCCACTTCCCAGCATGCCCATACTTCCTTCCTTTTGAGTGGACTTCACTGTGTGTGAGTGTGACAGCAATGGCAAGATGGTTGACAGTGGTGTCCTGCTGTTTGTTGGTGCCCAGTTCCCAGCATGGCCTTGTGATCCCCACATCAGAGCACCATTGTCAGACATCTTTGAAGTGGCTTTTCACTCCCTGTGATGTGCGCATGGTTCAGGGTGGTGTTGATGGGACAGTTGTTAGGGTGACCAATATCTGTTACTACCACTCCCATCATGCTATTGCCTCCACCCCCCTTCCCAGCATGCCCATACTTCCTTCCTTTTGAGTGGACTTCACTGTGTGTGAGTGTGACAGCAATGGCAAGATGGCTGACAGTGGTGTCCTGCTGTTGGTTGGTGCCCAGTTCCCAGCAGGGCCTTGTGCTCCCCACAACAGAGCACCAGTGTCAGACATCTTTGAAGTGGCTTTTCACTCCCTGTGAGGTGTGCATGCTTCAGTGTGAGCTTGCTGGGCCATGTGGGTGGCGGATGTTGAGCTGTGACTACCACTCCCATCATGCTATTGCCTCCACCCCCCTTCCCAGCATGCCCATGCTTCCTTCCTTTTGACTCTGCTTCCCTGTGGGGTAGTGTGCCTGTGCTGACAAGATGGCTGACAGTGTTATCCTGGGGTTAGTTTGGCTACAAGTCCCATGTGTGTCCCTGTGCTTCACACAGCATAACCCAGGGTGGTGGTTCTTTGTTGTATATTTGATTAGAGTGTGAGGCAATGCATTCTCCCAGGTGAGTTGTGTGGAGTTTGTGTTAGGGGTGTGTGTGACAAGAGCTGCTGGTAACTATGGTCAGTGCTGTCAGTCCTCCTTCCCACCCAGCCAGATATCCCACCATGGAACGTGCTTCCATTGCAGGGAGTGCAAGTTTGCTCTCAGGATGTCAGTCAGTGGTGTCCTGCTGTTGGTTGGTGCACAGTTGCCAGCAGGGCCTTGTGCTCCCCACAGCAGTAGCCAGTGTCAGCCATCTTGTCAGTTGTTTTCCACTCCCTGTGATGTGAGCATGGTTCAGAGTGGTGTTGATGGGCGCATTGTGAGGGTGGGCAATATCTGTGACTACAACTCCCATGATGCTATTGGCTACACTGACTTGACCAGCATACACAGGATTCCTTCCTTTCAGTGGGCTTCCTGTGAGGTGGTGTTGTAGTGGTGGCTACATATCTGACTGTGTTTGTTGGTTAGATTTGTGCCACTGCCTAGCTGTATTTGTTGTTGGGTTTGTACATGTCATGACACAGTTACATATCACTATGAGATGGCATGTATTGTGTTTATCTGACTGACATACACATCTTGGGATGATTATCTTTTGGTTGGTGTGTATTTGCTAAGGGTGCATGGTTTGACTATCCCCTTGACAGTGATGTGTGTGTATTGTCACACAATATTGTGTACATTTGTTGTGTACTCACCAGGCTCTGGGATGTTTGATAGTCCATATACGCTCACTGGTGGTAGGATGGCCCGCACCTTCTCCTCCCAGGGCCTGAGGTATACTGGTTTGGCAGGAGGGCCACTGCCGGTGTGTTGGCTCACGATGTAGTCCTTCTTCAGTAGGTCCCTGACCCTCCTGCGCACGTCATACCACCTGTTCTGGATGTCTTCCTTTGTGCGCAAACATGGTGATTGTGCGTTCACCCTGTCGACGATCCTCTCCCACATCTTGGTTTTCTGCGACATGGGGGTCTGTTGGACCAGTGTACCAAACAGCTGTGGCTCTACCCTGAGGATCTCATCTACCAGGACTTCCAATTCACTATCTAGGAACTTTGGATTCTTCTTTGGGGGCATGGTGATGGGTGGTGGTGGTGAGTGATGTGTGTGTGGGTGTGCAAGTGAGGGTGTGTGAGTGTGGGTGTTGCTGGGTGTATGTGAGGGTGCTATTTGTTGAGGTGCTGATGGTGTGTGGCTTGTGTGATGGATGAGCTGTGAGTGTGTGTGTGGTTGCTGTCTGTTGGTGTTGAGTGCTGGCAGGTGATTCGAATTTGCAAAGGATCATGGTAGGGATTTGTGTCCTTTATATGGGTGGAGTTGTGGGTGTGTCTTTGTTCCATGTCCCCCCCCAGTATTTATTGGCTTTGTAATTGCTTGTTTTTCCCTTTTTTTGTGTGTTTTTTCCTTTGTACTTTTTGTGCATGTAGGAGACGTTCTTCTGACCGAGTAGGACGCTGCAGTTGGTCTCGTGGGAACTTCTCCGACTCGTTCACGAGGTATTTCTGTTGTGTTTTATGTGCGGCGTACGCGTCGGTCGCGGTGTATTGGGTTGCTTTGGCTCGCTGTTTTGTATGCGTGTCGGTCGTACGGCTTGAGCTCCGTGCGACTCGGTCGGGTTTTCCACGCATTGCATCGTACTGTGCGGGTCGGAGTTCGCAGGTACGTTTCGTTCGGGTTCCTTCCTGGTGCGTGTCGGTCGGTTCGATTCGCGTTTTTTTCCGGCCGGATAGCTGTTTTCCGTGCGGTTCGGTCGTTTGGCTTGTGTTCCGTGCGAGTCGGTCGTAAATCGCATGCATTACATCGTACTTGGCGGGTCGGGCTGCACCGGTACGTGTCGGTCGGAATAGATTCCCGATCCGAGTCGGTCGGTACGTTTTCCGGCCCGAATCGGAATCGGCCCCTAAGTGAGCACAAGTGATTAGGCGAAAAGTACTGTACTATTTCCACGATCCCTGAGGGGTCAGGGTTGTCATGTTCGATAGTTGCCAGAAACTATTCGCTCCTTGGTAAGGTTGTGGGGCGATAGTGGCACTATGAGCTAGCTGGTCTGTATGTGTGCATAAGTGGGTGTGTAAGTAGATGTGTGGGTGAGTGAGTGTAGTTCACTGATAGAATATCGATAACAAAAATATCGATGTTCAAAATATTGAGAAAAAAATATAGATTACAAAAATATCGACTCCCATACCTATACAGGTAAGTACAGAAATATTGAATCAAAAATATAGATGTAAACAATATAGACTATAAAAATATCGATTTAAATATATATATATATAAAATAAAATAATATATATTAAATATATTAAATATTAATATTAATTTTAACAAAATACATTAAATGTAATATACATTTTAACAAAATATAACAAATAAACTTAATTACAAAAGAAGATAAACACACAAACATAATAATTTATACACATATATATATATATATTTACTTTAAAATAATTAATAAACTATTATCTTTAATTTATTTTAAAACTTTAGAATTATATAAAAATAATATATATATATATATATATATATATTAATAATTTAAAATATAAAAAAATACTTTAATAATAAATGAAAACATTAAACTATTAAAAAATATTTAAACTTAAATTTCCCAATACAATCAGTGCAACAGTAGGTAAAGTGTTGGATAGCAAAATAATTAAATGTACTATTCCAACTCCAGTGAATGCAACAGTAGGGAAAGTGTTTGATAGCGGAGGGGTAAAAATTACTATTCCCACTCCAGTGAGAGCAACAGTAGGGAAAGTGTTGGATAGCAGAGGGGAAAGAAATGACTATTCCCACTCGAAAGAATGCAACAGTAGGGAAAGTGTTGGATAGCAGAGGAGTAAAAATTACTATTCCCACTCTAGTGAGAGCAACAGTAGGGAAAGTGTTGGATAGCGGAGGGATAAAAATTACTATTCCCAATCCAAACAGTGCAACAGTAGGGAAAGTGTTGGATAGCGGAGGGGTAAAAATTACTATTCCCACTCCAGTGAGAGCAACAGTAGGGAAAGTGTTGGATAGCTGAGGGGTAAAAATTACTATTCCAACTCCAGTGAGAGCAACAGTAGGGAAAGTGTTGGATAGCGGAGGGGAAAAAATTACTATTCCCACACCAAAGAATGCAACAGTAGGGAAAGTGTTGTATAGCGGAGGGGTAAAAATTACTATTCCCACTCCACTGACTGCAACAGTAGAATAACTGTTGGATAGCAGAGGGGTAAAAAAATGTATTCCCACTCCAATGAATGCAATAGTAGGGAAAGTGTTGGATAGCGGAGAGGTAAAAATTACTATTCCCACTCCAATGAGTGCAGCAGTAGGGAAAGTGTTGGATAGCGGAGGGGTAAAAATTACTATTCTCACTCCAGTGAGTGCAACAGTAGAGAAAGTGTTGCATGGCAGAGGGGTAAAAATTACTATTCCAACTCCAGTGAGTGCAACAGTAGAGAAAGTGTTGGATAGCAAAGGGGTAAAGATTACAATTCCAACTCCAGTGAGTGCAACAGTAGGGAAAGTGTTGGATAGCGGAGGGATAAAATTACTACTCCCACTCCAGTGAGTGCGACAGTAGGGAAAGTGTTGATAGCGGAGAGGTAAAAATAACTATTGCCACTCCAGTGAGTGCAACATTAGGGAAAGTGTTGGATAGTGAAGAGACAAAAATTACTAATCACACTGAAACAGTTAAAACAAAAATATAAATAATTTAAAATGACTAAAAATCATAAAAATAAATCAATAATATTTAGAAATGAAAAATCAAATATATTAAATGTATAAAAAGAACAAATATTATAATATTAATTACATATAAAAAAGTACAACTAATATATAATATAAAATAATAAAAAATGTTTAAAAAAATTCTTTTAAACTAGAAAATATTTACAAACAAATAAATCAATTAATACATCAATGTATTTATTGTATTTCCTACCCTATAACACCATACCAATAACAAAACACTTCAAAAATATTAATTACATTTGTTTCCAAAATTAATATAATTAAAACCAATTTAAAAAATATTATAAATAAAAATAAAAGTAAAAAACATTAATTGACTACACACACTTTAACACTATGATATCCACAACACACACCTAAATTAAACACTAAAATATTAAAACACAATTAAAACTTATTTATAAATTAAAAACTTTTACTAATAACAACTGATAATAAAGTAATTAAAATGTATTTAATACCCACCCTTTACCCCTTTAAAAGTAAAAACAACAGACAAAAAAATGTAACAATTACCCAAAATACATATCAAATAATTAACATTAATTAACTACGATATATTAATTAATTAAATACATATTACTTCGCACCCTTTACTCCTATAAACACCCAAACACACCTAAAGTAATTTACACAATTACCATAATTAATTACCAATTAATTAGTTAAAATTAATTATCATCCAATTAAAAATAAATTACTTCTCACCCTTAACACCTATAAACACAACCCACACCTAAAATTAGTTACACAATTACCATAATTAATTACTAATCAATTAATTTAAATTAATTAACAACAAATTATTAATGAATTAATAATAAATTTGTTTACACATTTAACACTACATCTCAATTAAACAAATATTAATAAATAAAAAATAATCAATACATTTAATATAATTAAATTACTTCCCACCCTATTCACCTATAGACCCACAGCCCGCTATGGAACTAAAAATGCAAAATTCAAATAAAAAATAAAATATTAAATACAAAAAATTTAACACATATATTCAAAATTTAACACATATTCAAAATACAAACAATTCTTATACAAAAAACATACAACACATACATATAAAATATATACTAAAATACATAACATTAATAAACAAACAATATTTTTAACAACTATATTTTTGCAAACAATATTAAACGCTTCGATATTTTTAAAATGAATTTAACTTACCTTAATTCAATATTCTTGACCACGAGAATCTGGCTGTCGATAATCCTGACACACGATATTTGCAACTCGATATTTGTGCAACTCGATATTTTTGAGTCGATATTCTGTCTCTGCACCTGTGAGTGGTTGTATTGGTGAGTGAATGGGTGTGTCAGTGGCTGTATGGGTGAATGAGTGGCTGTGTCAGTGGCTACATGGGTAGGTGAGTGGGTGTGTGAGTGACTGTATGGGTGAGTGAGTGGGTGTCTGAATCGCTGCATGAGTGAACGACTAAGGGGCTAATTAGGATGGTGGAAGTACCGCCACCGCCAGCCATGCGGTGGCGGTCCTTCCGCCATTGGACTGCGATTTTCCCCCTGCCAAATTAGGATGGTGGGGGAATCCGACCGCAACCGTGGCGGTCGCAAAGAACGTCCGCCACGGAACCGCCACAGGCAATCGATCTGATTGCCTGGCGGATGGTCCACATTAGGTAAAATGATGGCGGTGCCTAGCAGGCACCGTCCACCAAATTACAATGCGGGCTTCAGGCAGCCTTTCTGTGGTGGGTAATTCGCCATTGAAAGGTTGGCAGAGACTGGTTTTGGGGGCCCGTTGCAGGCCCCCCTTGTGTTGGGGGAGGTGTGGGTGCACTGGGGGGTACCCATGGTACCCCCCTACATTTCACGGCACCAAGTGGCAGGCACCGTGTGGTGTCTGCCACGTAGTGCAGTGAAATGCACAACATGCACTTGTAACATCGCGGCGGTTGCTGCTGCAGCACCCGCCGCAATGTTAAAATGCAAGATGCGACCGCATGGTGGCGGTCGCATCCTAATTTGGTGTGCGGAACTGCCGCATGTATTGCAGACGGTCCCGGTCACCACCACAATGGTGGACGGACTCCAGCCCGTCCGCCATCGTAATCGGCCCCTGAGTGTGTAAGTGGCTGCTCGTTGCTGACCTTAATTCTGACTCTTTCTGCTACTCATTTCTCACCTTTATTCTGCCTCTTTCTGCTCCTTTCTCACCTTTATTTTGCCTCTTGCTGCTCATTTCTTACCTTTTATTTTGCCTCTTGCTGCTCGTTTCTGACCTCTATTCTCCTCTTGCTGATCGTTTCTCACCTTTATTTTGCCTCTTTCTGCTCATTGCTGACCTTTAGTTTGCCTTTTTCTGCTCATTGCTGACCTTTATTCTTCAATTTTCTGCTAATTTCGCACCTTTATTCTGCCTCTTTCTGCTCTACCCCGGGACCGCAGGGAGAACCTTAAGGCCCAAGCGGTCCCAGCCATCTCCCTGCCTCCTGTGGGATGTCTGTGTACAGGGAAAGAGATGAATCCTCCGCTTCCAGTAGGCGGGAGCACTTTGACAGCTCCTGCACGCTGGAAGTGGAGTGTTTGCTTTAGCTTGGTGGGAGCTGCCAAAGCTCCCACCAAGCTAAAACAAACATCTATGTCCCGGGGGTGGGCACCCCGGGACATAGCAGAAGCTGGCCCTGGGTGGTGGCGGTCCCCAGGGCCATGTATGGCTTCAGGAGAGGAGCTGCATGCCCCCCTCTTTTACTTTTGAGGCCCGGCCCCGGGGAGGTGGTGGTCCTCTGGGCTCTATGTGGCCCGGGAAGGGTGGCACGACACCCCTCTTCCATTTTTTCAAAAATTATTTGGCCCCGGGGAGGTGGTGACCCCCGTGGTGATCCGCGGGGGCACCCATTAGGTGATTTTTAGCCCAGAAGAGGTGGAGGTCCACGGAGCTCAGGGGGTCCACGAAGCCAACCCATCAATATTTCATTAGGGAGGTGGTGGTCACCAGGGCTTAGAGAGCCCATGGAGGGGGGACCCATGTGCCCCCTCCCTTTAAGTAATATAGCTCTGGGAAAATGTAATTAAGATTCGTCAACGGCGCCAAAGATACAGGCAAGTCAAAAACGATTTTCCTATGGAAATGGAAACCGACTGCCAGTAGGTAATACATATATATATATATGCATATACATATTCACTGAAAAAGCTAGAGGTTACAGGGACGTTATAGTTAGGCTCAGATTTAAATCATACAAAATCATAGACATTCTGCAGTTAAAGCTACCTGAGCTAACTATAACTTACATCCCCACAATGCAGTGCTTATGATGTCATATATTACATCACTCATGACATGATCAGTGACATTACTGATGACATCACTGATGACATCTCAAATAACATCACTCATGACATCATCCACAGAACCACTCACACACCCACTCACAACTCTATATAACCTCTCATACACCCAGTCCCACAACTCCTCACATACCCATTCACAGACCCATACCAGTACTCACACAATCAATCATTCATAGAGCCACTTACACATCCACTCGCTCATACTGCCACTGACACACCCACTAACTTACCCATAAAGCCACTCATTCACCCACGCACTCACTCACCAATACAGCCACTCACACATCTGGCCATACAGATATACACAGCCCATAGAAAAATATATAAATACTGTCAGTTGATAGGTGCCAAATGGCCAACTTAAGTTTCCAATGTGTGGACAGTTGTTTTGACATCAGAGCCAGTACTTAGAACTAAGGGCCTGATTATCCTGTCAGGAATGGGACCGCCCGACTAGCTGTCAGCGATCCCGCCATAGGGATTATGATGCGACTGCCTTGAAGGCGGTCGCAATGTGTATGTTTTGTATTGCGGCTGCAGCACACGCCGCAGTACAAAATAAACACAATTTGCATATTCCTGCACTATGTGGTAAGCACCTTGCGGTGCCTGCCACATGGTGCAGGGATATGTAGGGGGCACCATAGGTGCCCCCCAGGGCCCATATCGGAGGGCCAAGGGGGATGGGGCCTGCTACGGGCCCCCAAGTCCCTTTTTGTCTGCCTTTTAATGGCGGGTTAACCGCCATGAAACGGCCTGCAGAAAGGGACATTGTAATCCCTACGGCGGTGCCTGAGCAGGCACCGCCACTGTTGTAGGGATTGCAGTCCCTCCGACGCACCGACGGGCTGCTTGAGCCCATCGTATGCGTGGCAGTCAGTCTCTCTAACCGCCAACCATTTGTCCGCCATTGTAATGCGGTGGGCGGACATCCACGGTCAGATGGTGGCGGGACCGCCACCGGCGGCCTGGCGGTGGTGGTCCTACCTCCATCGTAATGAGGCCCTTAGTGCTGAGTTTGTTTGTCACACCAGTTCATACACCACAATCAACATCTCAAGCCTCGTGCAAACTTCCCACTGACCTATCGTTTTTTTCATTGCAAAAGTGCACTAAATATTGCCTGGCAAAAAACTCCAAATACTTTGCAGTTCATATAAGTGGAAAGCTTGCCCCATTCCAGTGTTGACTCCTATACAAATCTGTGGAACCCATGCACTGGAGTATGGCAGCTGAGGAAACAAAACTACAACCTGTAGTATTGGTATTTGGCTAGTGGTTATTACTCATCTAAGTACATGAAAAATGAACCAGGCTACTTCTGCAGGTTAAAATGTGTAAACACAGAATGAAACATTGTCTCCACATCATTTCCCCATTTAATGCTACATTTTTTAGGGCTTAATTTGGAAACAAATAAGTGCAAGTGCCCAAGGCTCTTCATACAAGTTCACTCCACCTAGTACAACCAACAGCCCTGCCACTCCTGCCAAATGCCAGTACCAGAATTAACTATATGCTAGATTATAATTTTAAATAAAAACTAGATGACAAATTCAGCTTAAGAATGGACAGACAGCGCCACCATGTGGTGTAATCCCATAATAGTTACCAGTGTTTAGAAATAAGTGCTTGGGCCAAGCCCTGGAATACTTCGGCACAAATTAAGCCCTGTTTTTTTCATAATACAGTGAGTTTCACTGTTACAGGCTGATGATATTATGACATTTGCCATAGCCAATTCTGGATGAGGAGCTCATTGTGTTAAGCGTGTGGCTGTGCACCGCATATTCTGAAGGCTACTCGTGTAGCATGAGTGTGAGTGCTGTTTGGGTACAAGGTTGTCCACCCTCATGCTTCCATCTGGGTATGTGGACAGGAGTGTTTTGTACAAGGAGATGCAATGGACTAACATAAATCTGTGGGATGCAGCGAAACACCAATTAGAACCAAGTGCAGCAGCCTTAGTCCTCTTCATCATGAATAAATGAATAGTGTATGCTATCATGTCATGGAACCCCTTTTTATCTTATCATTGGCTTTACCTTGAGAGAGCAGGGCCTCTTCAACTATACCTAATAACCGTTTCATAGTGCTTCCTAGTCTCTTCTCCGGTACATTATATTTACTACTGGGGTTGTTAGTTCTGATGCTAGCCAAGACCATTTGATTTACTAAAATTATATATTATATAGTCCTAGGGGGTCCACTTCAACCACTGGTGTGATGTTGTGTCATTCACGGTTTTAGGTTTCACCTGCACAGCACTGGTGCTGTGTTTGTTAGGTTTTGCCTGCACAGTACTTGAGCTGTGCTTGTGAAATCTCTTGTAATCAATTTAAATCTTAGAAAGGGTCTTAAAGCCTGCCCTTACTTTTCATTCATTTGTGTGCTTACCACTTTGTTTTCCTCGGTTTCTGTTGGTTGTAGCGTGCTATTTCCTGTTGTTCTACATGTGTTTTTCTTATCAGTGGAGCTTGACCCAAGTACTCCTTTTCATGTGCTTTTTTTGGCCTACTTTTTTCTTTGTGAGCAAGCGTATTTGGCGACTGCCTGTGATTTGTGCTGCTGTGCTTACAGAATTTAATTATTGTTTTGGAATATTTTAAACATTTCTTTTTTTTGGTGCAAGTTCTTTGCATATTTTTAGACTAAGCATTTAGCTTAGTAAGCTGCTGTTGTTTTTTAGATTTCGCCTGCACAGCGCTTGCACTATGCTTGTGAAATCTATTGTATTTAATATAAATCCTAAAAGGGGCTTACATCCCGCCCCCTTGCTTTCCTTGCTTTTCATTGGTTCCTGTGCTTGCCAGTTACTTTTCCTATTGGCTGTAGCATACTGTTTCCTGTTGTTCCTCGTGGTTTCCTCCCGTGCTTCTCATATCAGTTTCCCGGCGACAAAGTACTGTTTCCATCCACTTTTGTGGAACTATTTTTTAAGGTTTTGCATGCACAGTACTTGTTTTGGGTTCTTCTTACTCGTGGCTGCTTCCTCCATCGTCAGCTTGTCTTATCTTGGTACACATCATTTATAACAGTTCTGCACAGACAGAGACGAATACTGTGTTTGTGTTTGGCGTGCCAATGAGTGTGGCGTTACTCTGCATTCGCATGTTTTATTTCTCTGTGTTTGTTGTGTGTCAGTTGTACGTCTCTGCTGTTTCTTTCATGAGCTCCGATCTGTCACTGCCATTTTTCTTGCTGTACTTTTACTGTTCGACATGCACTCCTATTGAGTGCATATCCCTCAAGTTTGTCTCCGTCAACCCCGCCCAGTCTGGGTTGTGTTTCCCCTACAGCCCCTTCCTCCCATGCTGTCCGTTCTTACCACCATCATCCCACATTTCTCACCACCCCACCCACACATACGCCTCTTCGTATCGGTGTGTGGATGTAACTTAAAATAGGACAAATGTTTGTATGGTGCTACGCACATATGACAGATATCCTGACAAATGCTGTTGAATATGTATTATTTAAGTCTGTCTTGTAGTCTAGATTTTCACAGGAATGCTGTTATGTGGGAGGAACAGCTCTGAGCACACAGGTGCAGTGCACGCATCATCACAGAACACTTGTGCATACTTCTTCCATAATATGGTTGGCAGGGCCGTACTGGGAACCCAAAGCAGCCCTGGCAATTTTGTCAAACCAGCCCCCCAGGCGATCCCCCACTGCAACCCCTTGACTTCTGATGTTTCCCCTTCTCCCCTCTTGTTGCTCGCTTCGCTGGGACTGGCAGGTTTTTAGAAGTGGAAATGGAGCTTTCGGTTGCCTCTGCTTCTGCCGTGCTTTGTTAGCAAGCACTACAGATAGAAGTCACGCAAAAGATTCCTTTGTGTTTCCTGCTTCATATTCACTGATTGTTGAACTAAGAATTGGAACACACATCTGCCCTATAGTTATAAACCGCTGTGTGCCCGAGAGTGCCCCGATGCCTGCAGACCCCCTTCTCTTCGCCAAGCACCGAAGTCACCTAGGTTTGTACACCACTCTCTTCATCGGTGCTTGCTGCTAGGATGACGGGATATCTTTATGTACAACTGTTCTTATATTTTTTGCCAAAACATTGAGGTTGGGGCGTCAGCGAGGTCCCCACTGAGCTCTAATGTTGCACAGTGGGCCTCGCACTCCCTTTTCAAACACCTCAGGTTTCAGTAATTGAGTGTGAGTCTCATCTTTTGGAAGGCTTAGTGACCCATTATCTTAAATGCAGTTTTGATCCAGAGAATTGCATTGTCTCGTGAAGAATTTAAGCATCAACATTCAGTTTTGAAGGATTGGTGCCCCGTTTTTATGTGTTCGCCATCACTTAAACAAACATCAAAGCCCTAGCACTGGCTTTTCAGCTGCTGGGCATTGTATCTGCAGCTTCCCTCTTTCTAGAATGTGTAATTTTCTTGCATGCGGGGTGTACCTTGGTGGGTTAACGAGAACGTGCCTGCTGCAATCATCTCTGTGTAAATTGCATTTCACATCCAGTCATAGCTCAGAAGTGACTCTTTGTCATGTGTGATCCCCAAGCATAGCATGTTGCATGCTGGGGATTTTCAAGCCACTCATTAGTAGAAACAAATTGAAACTACAATAGCCATAATGCAGTTTAATGTTGTGTAAAATGCAAGAGTTAAAGAAGGTGTCACACATGACTTGGGACCCAGTGGCGGCTGGTGACATTTGAAAGTGGTGAGGCATAAAAGTTCATGATGAGTGCCTAGTGGCGAGCGCAGCGAGCGAGCCTGAACATCATTAGGGGGTCTTGGGAGGGGGAGTAGGGAGCTGCTTATTCAGTATAACCACATAGCTGTTAGTTTGGCTGACATGGCTGCCCATCTCTCTCTGCCATGACTCCTCTCGAGCCCCAGCCTCTATCTTCCTTCCTGGTAGTCCCTACTGTTTTTGTGCTCTCCCTTATCTCCACCTAGTTCCCACACAGTCAACCCCTTGTGCTGCCTGTGTTCCCTGGGTTCCAGCACATTGTTTGTGTGCTAGAAGTGTCCTGTGCTATCGTTTGACACCTTTACATTGCTCGTATGCTCCCTCTCCTCCTGATGCTCTCTCTCTCTCTGGACCATCAGCCTCCTGTGATATCCTTCGACTCCAGTGCTTTAGTCCTGTAATTCCTCCTCTCTGTGCTCTCTCCTTCACTGCACCCCCCTCCTCCTGCAATCTCAAATCTCAGATCCAGAACATTATGGTAAGTGAATTCACCAGATCATTCTAAAATACTCTGTTCACAACAAACGCACACAAACACTTGTACATACAAAGAACTATCCAGAGAACTGTAAATCCGACAAACCTGCAGAACCATTCCTACAGTGACATAATAGATCCACATTATCCTTAAAATTCTCTGTTCACAACTCCCTTACTCCACACAGGCATTCAATTTTGTGATTCGCAGGGTTTGCGATCGCAAAAATGCCTTGTACGTGAGGCCTTTACACACCTTTTGCTTGTGGGATACGCTAGATGCACTGTGGGTTAGACTACCTTTCATCATTCCTTATGTTACTCTGTTTTCTTTATGTAGCCACACAAAGGAAGGCAACAGAATGGTAGGAAACAACAAGATCAAAATATAAAGAAGAGTAAAATAAGTAAAAGCAACATAATTGAGGAAACAAGGCAGTGAGTACTCTAGCTTCCCATTACGCATGCCAACATAAACATTCTACAGTGTTACTTCTATTCGGTAAGATAGCTGAGCACATGCTGCAGTGAGTACTCTAGCTTCCCATTACGCATGCCAACATAAACATTCTACAGTGTTACTTCTATTCGGTAAGATAGCTGAGCACATGCTGCAGTGAGTACTCTAGCTTCCCATTACGCATACCAACATAAACATTCTACAGTGTTACTTCTATTCAGTAAGATAGGTGAGCACATGCTGCAGTGATTTACATCATAACATGCAAGTAATACTCAGACACTTTGCTGGTGCCTTTCAGCGTTTCACCCTTCCATGGATCATAAAATGACTATCAGTGGGGTAATATAAGCTATATTGCGCAAAGCTCATGACACAGTTCCATATGTGGTGCAAGCTATATAACACCATATCATAAATCCGGTAACCAAAGCAAATTTTGTTGAACCTGTTCGTTTAAGGCTACCACTTTCAAATGTCACCAGCCGCCACTGCCTTTGTCTTTGCTATTAGTGATGTCCCAGACTAAGATGATGGTACTATGCATTGTATGGAAAGTACTTTATGGTCTGACGCCAAATTACCTTTCTAAATATTTTACTCTAACAATACCACAGAGATGGTTACATCTGCCATAGATTCAAAACTTGCTATCCATAAGTGGCACTTTTATAAGATGGTAGTGAGATGGCAAGCACTTGCGGGTAGCTGGGGTCATGTTATTGATCCAGTTGCCGGTATCACTTTGTTCTGTCAAGTTTTCTTGGTTTTCAGCATGAGCTTTAAAGATTATTACCTGAGCCAGGAATATTTTTTTCTACTTTTTAGAGTTTATTTATTTTTTGCAATGTGTTATCCCATGGATTCTTATAAAGCGCACTTACTTCAGAGACTGACCTCATGATTTCTTGACCAGCGATATTAAACAGGCGCAGTGTATTACAAGAATTAAGTAAGGTGAAATGCTTGCTCAAAGAGCTGGCTTTTGAGCCTAGGTTTCAACAGTCAGAACTCCAACATCCCTAATAGGCAGCAGAAAGGCAGTCCTATCCAGGCCACAGAAAATGAAAATGTATGTCCACTCTGCCTAGTTGGTCTGAATCTTAACACACAGAGCAACGTGTTTTTTGCGGTCTGCAGTGCTTTCTGAGGTTTATACATTTTAAAACGTGGAAAAAAGGAAACAATTGAGCCCGTTTTGGCAATGTGTACCAACAGAGTGATTTAATTGTGTGCGTTCCTTTAATGATAGCTGTTGCTTACTGGAAGAAATTATGTGAGCGGCTGCATTTTGGAGTTGTTGCAACTTATCAAGCAAATAGCTGCATACATTAGTTAAGAATTAACAGGAGAGTGTATAGGACATAACTAACACTGTTTGTTTCTGCCGAATAATGAGAACTGTGAAGCTCTTAACAAATGATTCGATGATAAAATCACTTGCAAATGATAAAGCTCTGCTCACATAGAATAGTTGAGAGGGTTAATTCTGCCATCACAGGCACCAGATAGTTATCATTGTCTTTTATATATTGTTAACACAATATTACCTTTATTTGTGTACTGCACGCTCACCCTCGAAGCTGCCTCTTGGCGTTCTTGACAAATAACAGTTGTTTATTGCTATGGAACTCAATGTCATTCCCGTTATCCACTTATAAGGACTGTGCTCCCACCTAGTATCGAATCTGTGCAAAAGTCAATGTGAGTGGCATCAGGAGTCCTGTTTCTGCAGCCCAAAGCTGTTCCCTAAGCAGTAGTGCCCAATAATGCAGCGGATATGAAAGCAGGACGTTTAATAACATAAACAGGAAAACCCCATCAGCCTGAAAGAGTATATGTACGCTTTTGTGGCAAAATCCAAAGTAATGCTTTCAGTTTTCATTCATACCTCTGCTCTGCTGGTCGTCCGCTGAGCAGTAGTTCCACTACACTCCTCAAGGACTAACTAAACCGGGCCCGTAGGAGGCACAGCATAAACAGGAGTACATAAAGCTTCACTGGGCCCTGATTAACAGAAGCCATTAATGTACCCCGCTAAAATGAAAGTGGTATCGCAGTGTCAGCTAGTGACACCCACTGAGCAATGCCGCTGCGCACATGATCGATCCGTGCAAAGAGCAGTGAGTGGAGGGGGAGGGAGTGATAACCTCAAGCGAAGGAATGCCCGTGGCCGGTGCTTACCTTTCCTTAGTTTACAGCCATATCCCCGGGGCTCTCTGACTCCGGTGCTGTTTCTAGTGCTGATCGGCTGCCTTTGTTCAGTCAGCCTCTGCTAGTCTGTCTCCCAGCCATTGTCCAATTGCCGTTAGTGCCGGAAGTCCTGGCCAATACAGACGCTGCTCCCTTGCTGAGAGCAGCGTCAGGATTGGAGCGGGCAGGGGGACCCAGCGCTCATTCTGAGTGCAGGAGGCTGCGGCTGGCCGCCCAAACCCCCTCCCTATGCAGAGATGGTGAGAGGCCTCAGTGCGCATGTTGGGCTGGTCGCTGAAAGGCAGTCGGCCAACCTAACATGCGCACTTTCAAGTGCAAGTGTGTGCTGACGGCCTGACCAGGCCTGTATCCTATTTTTAAGCCCACCCACTCCTCTCTAAGCAACACGGCTCGTGGCCCAAAAAAAAGAATTCACACGCCCACGGCCGTTAAAAAAATATTTAAACTGCAGATTTATTGACAATAAATTCGGAGGGGTGTGGGGGCCAAATATAGGGGGGCAACGCCCCCCACGCTCTAATAAAGGAGCCGCCACTGTTGGGACCGCTTGGCTGCTAGGTGTCTTTACTCTCTTGAAAACAATTATATTAGTACCATTGAGTGGGGTAATTATAAAGGGCATTGTTTAAAAGGTCCATTTGTGGTGTACCTCTTTTAATGAGCGTCATTGAACTCTGCAGGGAATTCTTGTTTTTATCCTGTCTGGTGGAGCGGGCAGGTCTCAGAAAGGTGTGGCTGCAGCCAACACATTGCACTCAGCCTGACGTAAAGGGATCCTTACTCTAAAACATATTCACTGATGGCTGAACTAGGAACTGGAGCGCACATCTGCCCAAAAGTTGTAAGTAGGGCTCCATAGTTAATGGGCCATATCACACACTTCTGATGTGCCCATGCAGGCTCCAGATGCTGTCAGAATGCTGAAACTCTGCTGCTATTGAAAATATGTGTATTTTGGAGGTGGTATGGCATGTGTATTGTTAGGCAGTTACTCATTTACTTGTGAGAATGTTAAGGCCCCTTTGTCTTTGTATTGTAGTGGGTAGTCGCAGTTTAGCATTACACCACTAAATATAAGAGTACTGCTGCAGTGATGCTGCATCCAGAAAGCAAGTCCTTGGAGCTCAGAATCGCATGTTATTGAACAGTTGACAGCAGCTGTTATTTGAGCTGGCCGTTGCTGTCCAAAGCACTCAATATTATTTATAAGTAGATGAAGTTCTTTTTTCTTTATTCCACTGGACATACATAGACGGATACAGTGGGGGCTTGCAGGGAATGGGGGTGGTGGGCAGGGGGAACAAAATATTCTTTCTTTTTAAAAGACACTTACCTTCTCACACCCGCCGTCTTTCCTCCATCATTGCTTCGCTTCCTGACGAGCCCCGGAAGCAGGAAGCACACAAGCTCCCATAAGCCAATCACAATGCTGCAAAGCAGCATTGTGATTGGTCTGAGCGCCATGGTTCGGCGTTCAGACTGGGACTGGAAGCCTATGCATGTTCTCCCCCCAGGTTGTGTATTACAGCCCGGTGGAGAACAATCTACGGTCGGCCAAAGAGCCATGTGCACTTAAGTGCATGAACCACTCTACCCCCTGTGGCACCAGCCCCACGTGCTCTAACCCAGTCCCGTAGCTACAAAAAAAAAAAATTATAACAACAATGTTATTATCATTTTATTTTTCCTTTTTCATGCTCTGAGAGCTGTGGGGTGACACTCCACCACCTTGTACACACTCTATTGAAATATTCTTAGTCTGAAAGACGCGACTTAAAACGAGTTTCCACAGAAAACACGAAGAATGACCTGTGCCCACGACACCCAGCTGATCCTCTCCCTCACCAATGAACCCACAGCCACCAGAATCAACTTCCACAGCAGGATGAAGTTGCCACCTGATGAAGGATAGCTGCCTTAAGCTCAACTCGGACAAGATCGAAGTACTCATCCTGGGACCCACCCCCTCAGTCTGGGACGACTCCTGGTGGGCCGCTGCACTGGGAACCCCTACGGACCACACATGTAACCTCAGCATCATACTGGACTCCTCTCTCACAATGAACCGCCAGATCAATGCTGTATCCTCATCTTGCTTCCACAGGCTCCTCCCGCTTTGAAAGACATTCAGATGGATCCCCACAGAATCCAGAAAAATGGTCACCCACAGACTCATCACCAGCAGACTCGACTAAGGCAATGCACTCTACGCCGGCGTCACCCAGAAACTCATCAGGAAACTACAGAACGTTTAAAACGCCACAGCCAGACTGGTTCTAAACATTCCCCGCCGCAGCCACATAACCGAACACCTCTTAGAACTCCACTGGCTTCCAGTCAACAAAAGAATCACTTTCAAGCTCCTCACACATGCCTACAAAGCTCTCCACGACACAGGACCTACATATCTGAACCACCGCCTCTCATTCCATGTACCCACCAGACACCTTCGCTCCACCCAACTGGCCCTGGCCATCGTCCCACAGATCCAAAAGACCAAAACCGGAGCATGATCCTTCTCCCACCTCACCGCCAATACACCTCAGACAATCCCCGTCGCTGACTCAATTCGAGAAGGATCTCAAGACCTGGCTCTTCAACAGAACCCCTGCGCCCAGACAGATTGGCAGCGACCCCCTACCACCCCCCAACCCGCCTCCCCCCCAGCGCCTTCAGACCCTCACGGGTGAGTAGTCGCAGTATATAAACCCCTGATTGATTGATTGATTGATTGAATGACCTGGCTGCCCTTTAATGTTGTTTTACAAAACAATATTTATTTTTTATTGGAACTTTAAGCCATGTTGCCCAGCAGTTTGTGCTGCTGTGCAACATGTAACAAAAGATTGACAAGCCATTAGATCTCACATAGGTGAAGCTTATTGGCTTTGCCAATGCTTGTTCTTCTACCAACTGCAGTACACAGGATGGGGTGAAGGGTGAGTGCACATCAGCCATTGGATAACTTCACTGTGAGTGACAGCATTATGTTCTTTCACAAGGAGCACATCCTCACACAAAGTAGTCCCATTAATAATAACATTACCGCCCTTACTTGCTTTTTATGAGCTAACCAATGACATGGGATAACATTTCATATTTGCACCTTTCCACGCACTGCCACGGAAACTTTCGATTTAGACAATTTCACTCAATTTAATCACAGTGCTCCGGACAACACAATTGGACTTGGATATTTACAGCTCTCTTTTCTGCCAGTGACGGTGGATTTACTGAACTGCACAGAAAAGAAGGTGCCATTGACCCCCGCACCTCGTTCTTACTCTAACCCCTTACCTTTCTAGGTCTTGCCTAGCGTTGCAGCACGAATGCGCTGCCATCGCTTTGCGAGGCATGCAGTATACACTATAGTGTGGAAGCTTCGTGGAAGCTCCACCCACTCTCCGGCCCACCTTCTTCATTGGCTTAGGTTATAAATGCTGCCTTCCGATTGGTTTTAAGCTTGTTAGTCCCTCCCCATGACAGCCATATCAGTCATTTCACTGCACAGACTACTTTCTTCCCGTCCCTCCCTACCCCCCCACCGCAGTCCGTGACTTCTTGGGGCCCCACGCCCCCCTCCCACGCACTCCCGGTCGTGCTCGTGCCTTCTCGCGCCTGCCTGCACTCCCGTTTTCAATGCAATAGGTCTCGCGTAAATGCGAGTCCTATTGCATTGCCAATGCTTGTTTTAGCTTGCATCTTTGTTTAGGTTTTGACTGTGCCCAGACCCAACACGTCAACGGAAAAGGGTTGGTTCTTGCTCTAAGGATGCACCCTCTGCCCCGTGTTTGCATTAATCCGCTCACTAGTGCGCAGCTGTGCTCTAAGAACCCTCCCCGCCCCCGGGGGACGCCTCGGTTCTTAGAAGTGCGAGCCTCTCCCGTGCGAGCGCCTCCCCCCTGGGACAGGCATGTGCCTCGGGGCGCTAAGCCGACCTTGTCGCTAGTCACTGCTTGATGACAAGCCAGCAACAAGCATCAGATAGGCGCTGATTAGAGATAAGAGCACCAGGCGGTTAAATGTGCACCCACTTATGATTCCTGACAGCTTTCAGCACAATAAGAAGTCGTTTTTCGCACAGGACTGCACTCGTGTGATAACATTAGATTGTTGTGCAAAGACAAGTGCTCAGTTCTAGTTACTTAAGGAGCCCCCCTTTATGTGACCCTTCCCTCCACCCCCACCCCCTGCTGCCTGAGTGCACAGACCCTGGCCTGGCTGCAGTACAGAGGCCTGGGGAGACACTCGGAAAATGAACTGTATCTTCCATAAAAAACGAGTCCAGTGCAAACAAAGTTTAACATCTGCGTTCATGTGTAATAATACGTTTAATTGAAAAGTATGAGTCTAATCAACATTAATTGTTATGGATGTTTCTTTAGATTCTGTGAACCCCCCTTGCAGGGACACTTCCAGAGGGTACAGGACGCTTCCAAACTGTGCCCCCTTCCTCAATTTCCGTCAGATTTCTTTTCAATTGCACAACTGCTCTCACATATTTGTAAAAGTACATTACTATATGGTAATTAACTTGGGATTATGTACATTAGGCCTCTTCCTGGGACCATGTGAACGCACTTAAATTGGATTTAGGTGCACAGCTGCTCTTCGTACAAGTATAAAATGTATTTTGTTATTTAAAAGATGTGACTTGGGGGTGTGGCCAAGATGGCGACTCGATAGGACGTGTAGTCCCGTCCCTCCCGCCAGCGCCACGCAAAGCACCGGTGATTTGCCGTAATAAGCGTCCGGACATCGAGGTATCTGTGCCTACCTGTTGCGCCGGCAGTGGAGGCTCATCTGGGGTGAGCAATAGCTGAGACACAGCGAGGCACACGGCGGCGGAGCCGGGAGCGTCCCGGCAGAGGAGCGGCCTCCCCAAGTGCGGACCTGCCCTGGGGCGGCGGACAGCCGGATCATCGCGCTCCGAGAGTGGGCCGGCTCCCCTGGTGGGACTGTGTCAGAAAGAACAGCCCGGGCGGCCAATGGAGCATGAAGCGCCCCAGGCGACTTGAACGCTGCCCACACTGAGTGGAGACGGACGGTCTCCGAGGCAGCCATTTGGCGACAAGGCCCAGCAGCAACCGGACGGTTCCACAAGCGGCTGGCGATACCGGGGGGCCCGTGGCCCTGCTGACCCCCCCGCGGCAAAACCAGGAGCACGCTAATAGGGACAGGCGCCTTTCCTGTGCCACGGGAGGACGATCGGACAGCGGAGCAGCGCCGCAGGCAGCGGTGAGAGAGGACGCCCGTCATTTTGTAGGGGGGCTCCTTGACAGCTCGGCAGGCCTGCAGGCTGCGGACGGCGCCGTGGGGCACTGGGGACCCCGCTGGCCAGCTGCGGCCCAGACGGGGGATCGCTGGTGAGGCAGGAGCGCTCCCTGCACTGTGTGTGGGCGGACGAGCATCGCCATAGTCCCGCAGGCGGTGGTGCAGGAGAACACCCGCCATCTTGCGACGAGGCCTAGCAAGGGATCGACGTCTCCACGACTGAGGCGACGAGACCCCCCCGAAGCCCCGCTGACCCATCTAGACACGGCCAGGTGCCCACTGCTGGGGGCGTGGGCGCTCCCTGCACGAGGCGGAGGCGAGCGGATACTGGAGCGGCGTCGCGGGTGGAGACGCAGGAGAACACCCGCCATCCGGTGTCGAGGCCCAGCGGCAGTTCAGCGATCCTGTGTTCCTCAGGAGCCCTGCTAGCCCGCCGTGAACCAGGCAAGTGACCAGTGCTGGGGGTAAAGTCGCAGTGTACATTCGACACTGGGAGTGAGGAGAACGGGGGGCGGCTAGCAATGAGGGGCCCGGGAGGTGGTAGCGCTGTTTCCGATGCCTAGCCACAGCCAAGAAGCAGCCTGGGGAGTGCAGCGGGCCCATCTGAGGAAGGCCTTGCGGGGAGGTGGGCCCAGCGCTTCGAGCGGGGCCTGGCCCCTTGACTCACATTGGGAGCATCACACGGGGTGCCCAACCCGGGAGGCATGAGCGGACGAGCCCACGAGGCCTGCCAGGAATCGACCCGGTGATTACTGCGGCGGCCCCAGGTGACGTCGGAGACGCACCAGACCAGCTACCCTGGATCGGCGGGGGTAGCAGCTAACGAGCATGCCGAGGGAGGGACAGCACGGCGGCAGGGTCGGCCCGGGGCAGGAGAGGGTTCCCCTGGAGCCCCACAACAGCTACTAGAAGGTCCATATAGATGGCCTGCGGAGGGAGGATTGCCCTGGGGGCCGAGGGACACAACTGGGCCGGGTGAAACCAGATAGCAGCACACCGTCTCCGAGAGAGGTCTGGGGAAGACGTTGGGGACCCACCCCACATCACTGCGGACCAAGTGGCTTTCCGGGGGGCCCTTCTGGGCCGGTACTGGGCGCCTACGGGGACACAGCATGTCCACCTCTCGCGGGCGGAGAGAAAGAACCATCAAGGACTTATTCGCAAAGACCCAGGGAGAAACCCAAGCGGGTAGTATGCCCTCGGACAACGCAATGTCCGCGCAAACGAGCGGGGAAGGTGGGGAACCTATCACGAAGGCCTTCCTGGAGTCCATGTTCATGTCTCTAAGAGAGGACTTGCAAACCCTTAAACGGGATCTTATGAGCAAAATCAAAGATGTCCGACGGGACATGGATGGCATTGGAGAGAGGGTTGCCGAGCTGGAGGAGAAGAGTGATGGGAGAGACATGGAACTATCGACTCTCCAGCAAGAAGTCATTCGAATTCATGAGCAACAAGTAGACCTGCAGTCGCACCTCGAGGATCTGGAAAATCGCTCCCGTCGCGACAACATCAGGATCCGGGGAGTGAAGGCCAACGAAGAAACGGGCGACAACTTCAAATATACTCGGGAACTCTTTAATCACATCATGGGCAATCCACCAGAAGCTGAAATTAAGCTGGACAGGGCACCCAGGGTGGGACCACCACGACCTGCCACAGCTCCACCATCTGACATCCTGGTCTGTGTACAGGACTTCCGGACCAAAGAAGAAATTCTGCAGAAAGCCCAACAGATGCACCCCCTAACATTCTGAGGACAGAACCCTGCCCTGTACCAGGATCTGGCGGCACTCACGCTACAAAAAAGGAGAACCTTTAGACCCATCACCTCCCACCTTCGCCAACGCAATATCTCCTATAGTTGGGGCCACCTGTTCCGACTGATTTTCCGTATGGATGGCAAACCCTTCCAGCTCCGCTCCCTCTCGGAGGCCTGTCGCCTGCTGGGAATTGACCCCCCAGCCGACGAGGATGAAGACGACAGCCCCGGGCCCGGTGCCGGGGACGCACGACCGCGGTGGAGACAGCAGGGGCGCAGGCGTCGCCCTAAGAAACCAGATCCTGCAGAGATCCTGAAGGGGCGGGAAGCGGCGCTCGCGTCCCTGCCTGCCGTGCTGGCCCAGTCGCAACCTGCCTGACATGTATCTGACTCAGAGGCCACATTGATGTGACTCTCCTGTTTATGGGCAGCTGGCGGGGGGACGGAGGGACGTACTTGGCCACACTATGTCCCCCTTTGCGACTCTATTCCAATCATCCGAGGATGATGGACAATGTTCTGACATTCATAAGTTTCCTTTTATATTTCTGCTTATTGCAGATGGGTTGCATATGATCTTTTGTTCGGGGTTGTTTTTTGGGGGTTTTGGGATCCCTTGTCCAGCCCGTTACACTAACCACTTCACTACTCAGAAGCAGAACATCCCCATGTCACAACTCGTTCACTTCTTAGGCAGCAGGAGATCGTGGATTCCTTCAAAGCTGCAACCCAACCGTTCCCAGATACATGGCTCCCACCCTGCTTAGGATACTCACTCTGAAAGTTAGGGGCCTCAACAATCCGGTAAAACGCAAGGCAGTCTTGTCGTATTTAGAGAATACCAACGCAGATATTTGTCTTCTGCAGGAGACACATCTACTATCTAAAGATTGCCAGCGCCTCAAATCCCGCAAATTCCCGACCCAGCTGTTTTCCTCGGGGCCCACTAAGACGGCAGGGGTCGCCATATTGGTTGCCCAGGGGTTTCAAGGGGAAGTCCTCCAAAAGGACGCAGAAATTAGGGGGCGGCTCCTAACATACCGCTTCACACTAGGGGGGCTTACATTCATTATAGGCTCAGTGTATGCCCCCAATGAGGGACAAGAGAAGTTCTGACACACGGCGCTCACCGAAGCGACGGCTACGACGGAGCATAGGATCCTGCTGGGAGGGGACTTGAATTTAGTATTTGATAATGACGCAGACAGATCCTGTCAACGTGCTAGCCAGACGGGAGCCCTGTCGGCAACAGGGGTGACACGATTGCACGACTTAGACCTTAACGACATGTGGCGCTGCTTTCACCCCCACAGCCGCGAATACTCCTATTACTCTAGCGCGCACAAAACGTACGCTAGACTGGACTACTTGCTGGCTTCCACTCCTATGCAGGCATTGGCGACAGGGGTCGAGATAGGTGCAGCTTCTCTATCTGATCACGCGCCGGTAATAGCGACTCTCACTCTCCCTCCTGTGCGGCGACCCTCCCGTCAGTGGCGTCTCCGCGATACACTGCTACACCGCACGACAGTGGTAGAGCAGATACAGCATTCCATAAAAGACTATCTCTCTCATAATGCTAACGACAACACCTCCCTATCCACACAGTGGGCCGCACTTAAGGCTGTTATACGCAGGGAACTGGTGGCCATTTCAGCTGCAGAAAATGCAGAATGCAAACACAAAAGGAACAATCTTTCCCAGAAAACAAAAGAGCTGGAACAGATGCATCAACGGACAGGGGCTCCACGGATATGGCGCCAGCTGAAAGCCGTGCGCCACCAGTTAGCGGCCCTGGACCAAGACAGGGCGGAATACGCTGCCCTCCGGCTGCGACACGCCTACTATACTGGGGGAGATAGAAGTGGTCGCCTCCTTGCCCATAAATTAAGGGAGACTCGGCAGAGACAGGGGGTTCGGGAGATTCAGCACAGAGACGGTCGACGTATCTCGGAGGATTCCGAGATTGCGGAGACGTTCCGAGATTTTTACGCAAGTCTATATGCCGGCTCGCAGCTGACTAACGCAGACGGAGTGGCCTACCTGGCGACCATAGACCTCCCTGCTTTGACTCACGCTCAGGCTGAACACCTAGACAGGGAGATAGGAATTGAGGAGGTCATTGCGGCCATTTCACGCCTCAAGCCGGCCAAGGCCCCTGGGCCCGACGGCTATTCCGCAACATTCTATAAAACCTTTTGTACATTAGTGGCCCCCATTCTCACCAAACTTTTTAATTCCTTCGCTGGTCCTGGAATGATACCGGGAGACATGCTCGAAGCCTCCATAGTGGTCATCCCGAAGCCAGGGAAGGACAAGACTGCCTGTGGAGCCTACCGCCCCATCTCCCTCCTTAATATTGATATTAAACTATATACCGGGATATTAGCTGCTCGCCTTGCGCCTCATATGCCTAACCTGATTGACCCGGACCAGGCAGGTTTTATCCCTCAATGCCAAACCAGCGATAACACTAAACGGGCCCTCCACCTCATCGAAAAGGCCACACGTACGCAGGGGGAATATATGCTGCTTGCTATCGACGCTGAGAAACCGTTTGACAGGGTCCATTGGCCATATTTGGAGCAGGTCCTCGAGAAGGTAGGGATGGGGGAGAGATTTCAGACACACATCTTAAATTGCTACCAGTTCCCAACGGCCACAGTACGGGTAAACGGTTACACGTCCTCCCGGTTCCCCATAGAGAGAGGCACGAGACAGGGGTGCCCTTTGTCACCCCTTCTCTTCGTACTTTACATGGAACCATTGGCCCACCGATTCCGTCACAACCCAGAAATAACGGGGATTAAATTCGGAGGGGATGTCCACACAATTAGTCTGTATGCAGACGATGTTCTGATCTCGCTGTCCAATCCGACCACTGCACTGCCAGCATGTTTCACAGAACTGGAGACCTTCACGCAGGCCTCGGGATTTAAGGTCAATATGGATAAATCTGTAGCATTAGACCTTTCCCTGGCACATGCTACACGCACGTACCTACAGGGACACCTTCCCATCCAATGGGCTACGGATACGATTCCTTACCTAGGGATCCAGTTGGCCTCCTCCCTTTCGACCATAGCGGCCACAAATTACTCACGATTAAGGGCGAAAATCCACAAAGAATTGAATCAATGGAAACACTATCCACTCTCTTGGCTCGGCAAAATAGCGGCTGTCAAAATGACTATTTTACCCCAGATATTATATCTGTTTCAAACCTTGCCTCTCCAGCCTCCAGCTGGGTGGATACAACAAACTCATTCTGAACTTGCACAATTCATATGGAACGGGCGCAAGCCAAGGATGAAACAGGCCCTGACGGTGCTCCCACCGGAGAAAGGGGGCCTCGGTGTCCCTGATCTTCACATCTATTTCCAAGCGGCACAATTGCGTCACTTAGTGGAGTGGAGCCGGTTGGAGTCCGGAAAACACTGGTTGTTCCAGGACCAAGCGATAGCCGCCAGACCCCTACAGGGAATCCCATTCCTTCGGAGAGAACACAGACCCCCCAATTTATACGCGTCTCAGATCACCCGGGCTACCCTCGACGTGTGGGACCGCACCAATATCAAACACGGGCTCACTACCTTTCCCTCGCCGCTCACTCCGCTGTTCGACAACCCCGACTTTCACCCAGGCACGGAGGTACCAGCCTTTGCGCGGTGGAGGGCCACTGACTGTCGCTCCCTGGGCCACCTCTTTGATCCGGACGGGATCATATCGTTTCAACAAATCAGGTCGGATTACGGGTTGCCCGAATCTGAGCGACTTCGGTACCTCCAGGTCAGACACTGGGCATTGCATGCCCAGGTTAGACCGACAGCCTGCAGACACCTCTCCATTTATGAGAAATGGCTGGTCACCCGGACATCTGATAAAAAATTGATCTCAGATCTGATTAAGATGCTCCTCGACAGAAATATGCACATGTATAACGCCAGCCGCGCGAGATGGGAACGGGACCTGGGCAGGACACTCAGTCACAAGGAGTGGGAGGGGGTGTATTACAGAGCCCGACACTCCGCATACCATACGGGACTGACCGAAACCTTGACCAAACTAGTCACATACTGGTATTACACACCCGAGCGACTACACCTAATGGATCCCACCCGAGAGGTGACCTGCTGGCGGGGATGCGGGAAGGTGGGCACCCTGGTACATTTGTTATGGGACTGCAGGCACCTTCAGCCATACTGGACGCAAGTACTAGATGAAGTGGATAAACACTTCGACACTCAGATCCCGAGATTTCCCGCATACGCCCTGTTGGGCCTCCCGAACCCATTGACCTACCCACTTAAATCCCGCAGAGGACGTCTGATTGCCATAGCACTAGGCTCAGCAGTACAAAACATATTGACACACTGGCGCACAGATCAAATCCCTACGTTCACAGGCTGGCTATACAGACTGTGGCATGTCATGGGGATGGAGAAGTTAACGCTGACATTAGTGGGGAAGGGATCCATGTTCGCTGAATTATGGCAACCATTCTTGGCCCTGCTCTCCTCTGAATTCATAGAGGTCACCTGCCCCAGGTATCTCCGCCTCCTTCGGCTCTCTGACCCGCAAACAACAGGGACTTGAAGCCCGCATCTATACAACGGGCCACTGGCACTACCTTTTGGTTATTCTTTGCTGGACAAGGGACGGGGTGGGGGGGAGGGGGAGGGGGAGGGGGTTAGATTAAGTTTCCTTTTATGACACAATATGATACAATTTGTTATGACATGATAGGACATGACATTTCATGATTAGATACAATTTGAGGTCTTAGGATATGTTATACGTAGCCTCCACTACAAAATGCTTTCTACGTGTCCTGATCTCTTAGCTAAACCACATGTCGGCCATGTAACCAAGGCCATGCCTAAGTCATTGATGCTATTCATGTTGCTGGTTGATAATTTTCAATAAAAAAGATTTAAACTTAAAAGATGTGACTTTACACAGACAAATGTATTTACTCACTAGTACACTTATGAGAGCATGGTGTCATTTGAAGTGTGTGAATATCTACACACAGTGGAAAGGAGTAGGTGTTGTGATGCCTTGAAAGTAGGCAAACGCCCATAAGTTGCTGGTTTCTTGTGTGTGTTCTTCTACAAATGATTGTAAAGTAAATTCCAGCCTTGGGTAACGTCAAAGATTTACTTCTGTGTAGGTAAGAGTGGGGAGAGAACAGAAAGGGCTTCCCACATGAAAAGAAAAAAACACTACACCTGTGCAAACACTGATTTACCCGTGCACCGATGTACACCACGTGCACCACTACACCTGTGTAAACACTGATTTACACGTGCACCGATGTACACTACGTGCACCACTACACCTGTGTGAACACTGATTTACCTGTGCACCAATGTACACCACGTGCACCACTAAACCTGTGTAAACACTGATACAAGAGGGAACCCCCGACTATCTGCGACTGTCTTCACAAGAGTTTCCTTTAAACTGCTTGTGAATTCTAAAAAAGTTGGATATTGACTAAATGTGTACATAATCCAACAAGAGTGAACCTGCAAGTCACCTTGACAACGAGACAATAGTGTGTCAGGGTATGCTTGAGGTGTGAGCTTGTCCACACAAATGTATCCAGGTAATGCCTGAACTTACACAAATCTATTGTTTTTGAGAAGTTCGTGTGATGACAAAGAAGTTCCAAAGATGCTCAAATAGTGCATTTATTGATGTATTATTTTTTTGTTCAATTATTCTATACATCGCTGTCTCCTTTTCAAGTCTCTCCTCCACTTCTCTTTTCTATTTCCCACCCTCTACTCCTCTCATCTGCTCCCCTTCTGTCTCTCCCTCCTCTCATCTAAGACTCACTCCTTTCATCTCCTCCTTCGTTCCTCCCTCTATTTCTCTGCCGGTATTTCTTCCTCAACTTTTGATTTTGCTGCTCTACGACTTGTCTCTCCACACGACCCCCCTGCACTTTTCCTACTCCTTGTCTTCCCTTCTTATGCTTCTCCTGCTACATCCTTTTACCCTCCTCTACTTCTCTCGCTCTCTACTCCTAACTTCTTCATCTCCTTCTTCTCTTTCCACCTGTCTCTCCCATTTTTAGGTATATACTTATATGTGTATATACTTTGTGGGCTCTGGAGATCAGCCCTAGGACTTGTCTGCTTCCGCTTAGGGACTTTTTTTCTGTTCAGCTGCCTCTATTTAGCTGTCTTGATAGAAAACCAGAAGAGGTCAGTAAAATACCAGAATTGCTTTATACTGTGGAACTTTCTTTTTCTATTTTTTCTGGCAACTGCCTCTATTTAGCTGTCTTGATAGAAAACCAGAAGAGGTCAGTAAAATACCAGAATTGCTTTCTACTGTGGAACATTCTTTTTTCTATTTTTCTGGCAACTGCCTCTATTTAACTTTCTTGATAGAAAACGACCTGCTGAGGTCAGTAAAATACCAGAATCACTTTAGCATTCTCTAGATTCCAGTCCATAGAAATTGTCTTCCATGAGCACCCGTAGACAATAATATTTTTTTCAAATCTTCTATTTTCAATGATATGACCACAGAAGGCCCTGATTTTATATTAAAAACAGAGCTTTGGACTATACCATCTCCCACTAAAAGGCAATATTTCTGTCCATGTGTTCCCATACCTGGCGTGTCACGCAGTTTGGTGCTTACTTTCCCTCCATGTTAAAGAACAGTAGATGTTTCAACACCCAGGCTAATGTGCTGCATAGCTAAATACATATAAGGTCCCAAAAGGGAGACCGATTGCATTGCAAATGCTTGTTACTGGTATTTATTGATACCCCTCTTCACCAATGCGCGAGTGACACACGTGCTGCCTCACTAGAACCTAGGAGGTGGCGCTGTTCTACCACGTGTGGTCACCACGTACAGGACAGAGGCTGTGTGTGGGTTAGGTGCCAGGATGCCTGCCAGCCCTGTTAGAGGCAAAGATTTCAGGTGGAAGTGAGGCCGTCGTGTGCGCAGCTCTCGATGTAGGAGCGGACAGCGGGGGCTTTCCAGCAGTTTCGGTGTCTGTAGCTGCCACTTCCACGCAGTTACTCATAAAGCACTCAACCCCCTTCCTACCACAAACGAGACTACAATAACCGCCATTATTTGTCTCAAAATGCCCTGAGTGTCGCATCTGCTGTCAAACCACATCTAAACTTTGTCAGTGAATAGTTTGTAAACAAGCATTTGCAATGCAATCGGTCTCGCCTTTGGGACCTCAAAAGCATTTCGCCATGCAGCACATTATCCTGGGTGTTATATCTGTTGCTCTCATTTAGCCTTACAGAATGTCCTGTACGTGTAGGGTGACCAGGCGTCCTGGATTTGCCTGGACGTTCCCAGTTTTTCACCAGCTGTCCCGGCAGATTTCAGGAAATTTAGCTCCTGTCCCAGTTTTTAGAGAGGGTCGATTGAAAACGGCAGGAGGTGCTTTTTTATGTTTTACAAAGCAAGGATAGTTAGCAGTTGTTTCAAGGAAGCAATTTAATTAACAGGCAAGCTTCTGGGTTTAAAAATTGCATTTTATGTATTTTCTAACTTCCTGTTCTGTAATTCTCTGTCGAGGAGCGCTGTCATTCTGTGCGCTCGCTTGAAGTAAAATTGTAGTCCTTCTTCTATTTTCCTGAAATGTCCCGGTTTTTGGCTTTAAAATTCTGGTCACCCTATGTACGTGTAACACTAATGCTGCCAAGGTTTCAAATTGCGATGTGTGATATTTTCATAATTTCACTGTAACTACGAGTGACATTTCAATGACTATGAGTGACACTTTCTCGCAAGCAAAATCAAGCAATGAAGGCAAGAGAATCATATAAACATCAGAAATTACACCTATTTGAGCATAGTTGCCAATGTTTCAGATTTCTTATGCGTGACATTTTCATAGATTCAGTGGATTTATCAGTCATTCAACGACTAAATGTGTGACATTTAGAGTGGCCATTTCCAGCGACCAAAATCATGCAATGAAGTCCATGGAAACATCGTTCACCTTTTTTTTTTTTTTTTAAATAAAGTTGTTCTGTGATTAAAAATGCACAACTTATTTCTGCATGCTACCCGTCTTATTATTAGCCCGTGGGTCTATGCAAAGAAATACCTGAATAAAGAATATTGGTGTAAAACATCCTTGTTGCTTTACAAACAGTGCATTTGAAGCTGGCAGCCTAGTGGGGCTCTTTAGGCAGATATGTTAGATACATCCAAGCATAAACAAGCGAATGCACAACAGCACGCTGTTTACAATATTAAGTGGGAAAGTCAATTAAGTCTGTGATGTCCGAAATGCGCCTCATCGTTAAAGATGCCTTTGCCTAACGTCTACAGTGGCTGCTTCCACCTCTACAGGGAGGCCATCTTCACAGTAAATAAGGTGGCTGCTCTTGTGCAACGGTTATTTCAATTTCCAACACACCGGTCTAAATCTTCATTGACAGGTGTGAGGGAAAAGTGATATTTTTTCCAGTTTTATATAACAATCACTCTGCCAAGACCATTAAGGCTACTTACATGAGCACTAAATTACATTACAGAAGGTCAGATTCATATTTTTTAAGCACGGGGAGATTTAGTGATCTGCTCAGAATCACAGGATGTTGAGCAGGCGCCGGGACTCGAGCCGGGTTCCCAGTTCCAAAGTTGGCAGCTCTGCATCTCCTCTCCAAGTGCATTCTGTTGAGGTTGGTGCTCAAATATTTTACTATGATGTATCAATAACTACATAAACAAGCATTGGAAATGCAATAGGTCTCGCATTTTTTTAAGTTAGAGCTATTGGCATTGTAAACGGCAATGTCTGTTACCTACTAAGGGAGGATGGAGGGAGCAGTTGGTGTCGGAGTGCCAAAATGCTCTGTTGGAGAGTGACTGGCCAAAAGTAAACCAAACAAGCAGCGACTTTTAAAAAAAGAAAGCATGTGTGGACTGTGTAAGTGTGTAGCCATGAAGCATATTTTTAACAACTAAGCTTGGGGAATACTTGGATATTACTTTGTGCCAGGGAACAAAACAGAGCCCGATAGAGACCCGTTTCAAGGCCCCCTTTTAAAAACTGCCGGTGCTCAGCACCGGTGAGACCCGGCCCACTTAAAGCCCTGGGTTTTGCACTCTAATTGTGGAAATAATCGTAGGTATTGGTGCTTGGGTACCAACTCATGCACATTTTCCATCCTAACCAGGTGGTTTTCCCATTAAATGATTCCTCCTTGGGAAATGTGAATAGGAAAGAAGGATGGCAGCACAATTCAAACACACTACTGCAATTCCGGTGAAAACAGGTTTTTCTACCCACAATGGTATCATGAAAAAGCCCGGAAGACGGGCCCTTCAAGTATATGGCCAAATGGTTGTGCAGTGGTTGCCTCTCAGACAGTGTGTTCTGGACTTGTAAAGTCTAAGTTGGGCAAAAGGCGGGCGCATGTCCCGGTGCTGGTGCCGTGGGGAAGGTACTAAGTCAGTTTTCCCAGTGTCAAACACCAAGGAGTTAGCCACTGAAGTAAGCGTACTTCCTTAGACGGGTGGGAAATACACTATACAGTTGGACACACAGGATAGGGGATACCGGCTGGACGGTATACAGGTAAGGGATGTGGGAGAGGGGACTAGAGTCCAGAGCCATAAGGTGCTAGAGGACAGAACAGGAAGCTGGCAATGGGGCGAGAAAAGAGGAGACAGGAAAGAGAGCAAATGGACAATTATTGGGGCCGAGCACCAAGCAGACACAGGGGCAGAACAGGACATAAGTAATAGCGATGAGAAAGAGGAAAGAGAAGGGGCATGGAGCAAGAGATGGTTCAAAACAAAAGGGGCAGCCAAGTCAGGAGAGTGGAGCAGACGAGGCCAAGGCACAAGGAGAACAGAGGAAAGAGCTTTTGCCCCGTGCAGACTCCGCCTTGTACGCTGCAAGCGGTTCCGTAACAACATGTCAAACAAGCAGTGAGCAAGCACCACTCAGCCATGCCTGTTCTGTGCTGCTCAGTAGGTCACTTCCGGGAACTGTATTCCTGCATCTCTTGTGTAAGGCATTCGTTCAGCTTCCTTTGGAAGAATACAAAGCAGCTATTTGCAGTAATACATTGCAGTGAGATCACTCGTTTGGCAACCTAACACTATGTGACGGACCCAGCTATGTCTGCCCTGTAGTCTACATTGATAGTTATACTTCAAGTGGTTATTAGGGTAGAGCATAAAACGAACCCAAATTAGTAAAAATCAATAACATTCTAAACAGAAGGCTCATTCTGTAGTCTGCACAAAGGTTTCAAGGTCGACCTATAATGGACAGTTTGTGAAACACGGTATCAACCAAAACTTTTTTACAATTTACATTCCTTCTAAAGGTAAGCACTTCTTTCAATCCAAACCACTCTTACCTTTCAGTTTTGATAACTCCTGGGTATGCTTTTTACTTCTGAACAATTCATCACTTAAAGCGCTATGAACAGACTTGTTGCCACAAGCCAGCGCTTTACAAATCAATATGATAAATAAATTATCAAAACAAACTCTTAGAGCGGGCAATCATACTCTAAATGTGCCGTCCTGTAATAAGCACGGTTTGCGGATTCTGAAAACTTAATCAGCGCCAAGGTGACCCTTGCATGCGATGGTGGGGTCAGCTGCATCAACTCTTCCAGAGCATAGAGTTTTCTTTCAGGAATGCTACAGACATCCATTAAAAAGAGTGGTGCGCGCGCACCACAGAGGAGCAGGGGGAGGGAGCGAGGCAGCGAGGCGAACGCGCGCTGCTGCGCGTGCTAGCCACCAGTGGGAATGGGAGGAGCTAAGGCGGGACATGCGCCCGCCTTTGCCCAATCGCGTGCTGTATTTATTAAAAAAAAGCACGCGAAAGCCAATACCAGCAGGCGAAAGCAAAACCACACGCACGAGCGTGTGGTTAGCTTTCTAAAGCCCTTTCTAGAGGTCTCACATACCTCCTCGTTTGTGCGCCCTCCTAATCAGCCCTCAATACTCACTCCCTGCCTTTAGAAAATGTCTCTCGAAGGCATAGACAAGGACCAACAGAAAATTTTAAATCACAGTGGATATCAGCCAGGCATTTTGCCTAGAAAGTAGTGCTTTGAAGGAACCCCCCCCCATACACCCTACTGCTCCTACACAAACACACAAAACTGTTGGTTTACAGCATTCATCTCTTCAACTTTAGAGAGCCGGGAATTCTTTTAACAGACACAACAGCATATGCTGTTTGAGCCAAAAAAGAAAAAGTTGGATCAGATCACTGTCAAAATGAGTTCCAGGAAGAAAAAATGCTTGGGAAAGGGGAAGGAGGGGGTAAAAGGGGATACAGAACTAAAAGAGAAAAGTAGTAGAAGAATACAAGGCAAGACCAGAAGTGGAAATTTAGCAACAGACATAAGACTAAGGAAAATCGGTGAAACGGAAAGGACTAAGAAATATCAGGCAAAAGAGTAAAAACTGCACTAATAAAAATATAAAAGAAGGAAAAGGGATGGTTGAGTTAAAGGGGAACAGATATAAAGAGTGAAATTAATAGACGGTGGAAGCTACAGAGAAACATGTAAGGAAAGGAAAAATAACACAATGAACAATGATAGAGACAAAATAATAAAAGGAGTAAATAAAGGAAAGTAAAACTTTAAAAAAAAGATAAAATAGAAATACATTTCAGAAGTAAGATAGAAAGCCTGAAATAGAAATGAGGAGACGGGAAGAAAACTGAAAGAGAAAATGGAATTGAAAATGGAAAGAAGCAATGACAGAAGACGAAACTGCAAACGAGAAGAAAAGAAAAAGATAAAGCAGATACCTTACTGTGCTTGGAATCTTCGAACACAGGCATATCCCTCACTAAACAGAAAATTGGGCAACCCCTAACGAGAAATAAAGGAAACAGGTAACGACCATAATGTAAACCTAAGTATCTGTTACTTGTTGGAAGCATTATTTGCAAAAGAAAACCACAGAAAACTCAATTTACTGTATTACTGGTAACGTTTGCATCCTTGAAGGCGCTAGCCAAAATAGCTCAATTAAACTTTAATAACTACACTAAAAATGACTAAAGAAAATACATAAGTTGTGGCTTCAGCTGACAACAAAATTGTTTTTGTACCCAGCGGACAGCTGGATGTGTACGAGCAAAAAGCGTGTAAATTCTTATTCTTAACCCTGGGGATACCAGCAATTTGGCATTGTTGGAGATGTAGAGATAGTAGGGCACAGTACTCGTGCTTCGAATGTGATTGCGTCCAGGCGAAAAACTGAAAGTATAATTTCACTGTTAAGTAGGTAGGTCTGTCACTTACCCATTAAAGTATTCCCCGACCCTTGAAAATAAAAGTGGTGGAGAACAATAGGTTATGGCAGATGCCTACTCCATTTAAACAGTGCCAACTGGATATGCACTGAGAGCAACCGCTCTGTTCACAAAGCCTTGGAAGACCGGGCAGACATTGACAGGTTTTGCTCACGGTATGCTGGTGCTGGATACGAAATGGTTAAAGACTTACTGACGTTCTCTCGATGTGTTTAACTCTCCAGTGCCCTTTTTCCAACTTTCTGCACTAAACTCAAGGGGGATTCAGCTTTAATATGTGACTAAGCAGCACATTATATGCAAGGACCCTGATTGGTTGTAGGCGTGTGAACTCCAAACTGTCTTAGATACTGAGGTTTACAGCTGGTGCATCACGGAATCATTGTACTATTGTAAGCTTGAGGTAGTATGACCAGTTGAAGTTCTAATCACGCCAAGCAAGAGAGTCATGTCACTCCTGTCGTCACTTACTATGTGTCATTTCAATGAAAGCTCCAACATTCAGTGGCAAAAGGCAGAAGTGCCGATTAGCTCATACAGACCTTATAAAGTGCATATTAATGCCTGAATTATATCATGAAGAAACAGAGTTTTCATCAACAATCGAGCTCAGTAAAAGCCTCAATTGTCTGTAACTCACCCTTCTACACCCCAAATTTTACTTGTTTAATTATTGTTTTTCCATAGCATGGACACCTTCCGAATGATAACAGTGATTTGCCGTAGGACACAAATTCATGTCAATAAAGAATCCGTAAAATATTCTTACCTTGACAGCATAAAAGTATTAAATCAACATTCGTGTCACAAGGATGAATTATTTTCCATAATTTAAGGGAATTACGTGATCCTCATCAATTACGGACTTCAATGAATGGATACCTATTTTGTCTTTAGCATTCAAAATACAAATATATAATAAACTTATACAACATGTGTATTGTAGTCCAAGACGTCATCCCTGGGTCTGGTATCATCTACAAAGCACTTAGTCCTATGTGATTGTTCACTATTATGTTAGCAGGACCTCTCATTGTCATCATGTGGCGATAATACACATTGAACCATTATGTATCCTCTTCATAACAGCACACTGTACATACATGCAAGATCTATACATGCATACGTATACATTAAGTATATACTTTTTACACCTCAGACGATGAATCAGTCCTACTTAGCCGTCGTGATAAAGCTTATTCATATGTAACAAGCACAATTAATCTATTTATGTCAGAGGACACACAATTACATTGAAAACAGATACTATAATACATCAGCTTCTTAACTCCCCCATAAATACTCTAAAGTTGTTAGGCAGTTTACCGATATTTTTGACTCTCAAGTGGATCTCACATCTTCGAGGATCTCACATGCGTAACCCTCGGGGAGAACAGTCAGCCCCGGTGGCCGCAAGTATGTGAATAAGCAGCCCACAGATGCAGGCAGTGCAGCTTTAAGGAGAAAGCAAGAGTTTGGCTGGGTGCAGTATTTATACCCAGAGAACCACAGAGCACCAGACGAATGTGTTGCTCTAGCGCAGAAGGATTTTCCAATCTAATATTTAACAAAGAGAAAGTTCAGAAGTAATTAGCGTTAGAGAAACCGATCGTTCTGAAGAGGCAAAACACAATTGGAGTAAATTAAGGGGGTGTCCTCTGCTTCCACCGCCCCCTCCCCTCCAAGTAGGTGGCCGCTTAAATGCTGCGGCCAGAGGGGAGGGGCTCGGCAGGCACTAACCGTCCATGTGCAACAGCCATAGTATAGTACAGCGCCCGCACTCCTTAAAACTCCAGCTTTGTGGCTAACGGCGTCTTCAGCTATTAGATGAGGAACCAGGTCTATACTACTGCTCCCCGTCCCCAAATACAGCAGCGCGGCACCCCTGTGGGGAGTAGAAAGTGGGCACGGGGGGTTATGATGCAGTAACTGTCATGCCCCACTGCATGCCTGCCTACCCTGGTTACCCATCTCAAACCAGTGGTGCGCGCGCCCCACCGAGGAGCGGGAGGGGGCGAGGGAGCCTGCCGTCTATGCCGCGCGCTGATGCGCGTCCTAGACACAGACGGGAATGGGCGGAGCGAAGGCGGGACATGTGCCCGCCTTCGCCCAATTGCGTGCCGGTATTTTTAAAAAAAAGCACGCTACAGCCAATGTGGGCTTCACAAAGCAAAACCACACGCACGAGCGTGTGGTTAGCTTTCTGAAGCCCATTCAAGAGGTCTCGCGCTGCGCGAGCAGTGCTGCGCACTGCAACGCTAGGCGCGAGACCTAAAAACGGTACCATCCGCCTCTTAAAATACAACGGGGCGGATTTACAAGCCCCTTGCGCCCCTTTTGCGTCAATTTCAACATGGGAAAAATGACGCAAAAGTGGCACAAGGGGCTAGTAAATCTGCCCCCATATATTTTCTGCAAGTCCGCGTGCTTTGGTATACTTGCCATCTGTCTCAATTCAATGAACTCATAAACAACGCCCTGACTGCATCTGAAAAAGGCCGAACTCAGTTGTCTCTACGTAAGAGGCAGGAAAGTCCTACGTGTATATGAGGTCCGCATGTCCTTTCTCTCACCACCTGTCAACGGAGGCTGTGAGATTAATTTGCGAAACATAAGTCGAGAAGCTCAACGTTTGGGCTGCCTAGTCTTCATTCTACTCTGTGTTTCTTTCTTCTATCAACTTACATTTCCTGTCACTCTAGCTCACTCTTGCAGGATCTTTTTCATTTGCGCTTTCTCACTTTGTCACTGTTTCCTGCACGGTTTCCTGTATTTCTCTTCATTCTTTTTTCTCTCTTTTCTGCCTTTCACTTTCTTGCTCTGGGTCAAAACTCTGAAGAAGAAAAATAAGATTTCAGAATTCTGGGCCAACGCATCGGGTGGTTTTAAAAGTACAAGTCGAGCTAACTTATGGTGAACCCGGGATAGAACTCGCGCCCAAGACTTGGGATTCAAAGGTATTGTGGATTTTTTAGAGGAAAAATGCATCACAGAATATTCTTTCCCATTCCAGAATGGCAAGCCAGTATCTTCTAGAAGTATCTAGGCTTGGCTGCAGGTCTCGGTGGCATACCCTGTGAGCTATGTGTCCTAATAGAAGTAGGGATAATTCACCACCTCAAGCTTTCATCCTCAAATGTTGATTAATTGACTTCCTCTAATAGGGTAAAAGAAACACATGTTGAGTAGTACTCTATACCATGGATACGTAGATAAAGACAGACATAGGTATGGTGCCTTGGGACCTTCCTACCCATGTGCCTGGTGCGACTCACCCGCTACTCCATTGCCTACTGATAGCTACGCCACCGGCATTCATGCGTTGCACCATTTGCCTCGCCCTTCGCTCATCTGAATGATCCTATATTACACAAATCGGCACCTTTTGTTTCGTCAGTTTTAAATTGTTTGAGTTGGAAAATCGGCACACCCTTGCCAAATGGCACCAATAGCGGCTGGAAAAAGTTCACACACATCTCACTACAAGGCCCAGGATTACGCAGCTCATCAGCTGCTCAGCGGGGCCAGCCTCGGGGAATCGGCCAAGTAATTCCGTCACACACCCGGATGACTAATCCGTAGGGACAGTGCTGGCAACACCGGCCACGGGCATCGGCAGGTGGCAACTGTTGTGCCAGGACAGTAACTACACCAGAAAGGAAAAAAACGCAGCTTTCCTCCTCGTTCACGGCTTGCCACGCTCCCTCCCTCCCTCCCCTACCCCTAGAGACACTGGGGGTGGAGGGGCTTTAAAATAATGCCCGTGCCTCCCCCAAGCACACGCACTCTTAGCTTTCAGTGTGAAGGCAGCCTGACAGGCAGGAGGCGATGCCTCATCTTTTATTGTTTATGTTGTGCGCGGAAGGCTGCCTTCTCTTGAAGCCGCCCCTACTGAGCCGTTGAAAGGGGCCGTTGCTCGGGAGCGTGTGGCTAGGCCGGGGGGGGGGGGGAGGGGAGGGGGGGAGGTGCGGGCGTGCACGCAGATTGGACAGCCGCGGTGCCCTCAATTACTACCCTCTCCCTCCACCATTCATTTAATAAATTAGCGGCACGCTCCAGTCGAGCCCGAGCCCACCAATCACCACAAAGAGCGGCGCTGGCCGGCCTTTAAAACAAGCATTTGAAATGCAATAGGACTCACATTTACGCAAGACCTATTGCATTGGAAACGGGAGTGCGGGCGTGCGAAAAGGCACGAACGGGAGTTCGGTGGGAGGGTGTGGGGGGGCAAAAGTCACGGACTGCGGGAGGGGGGGCACAAGAAGAAAATAGTGTTTGAAGTAAAGGGGCCAGTAGCCATGGAAGGATACTAATGACGTGAAAACAAATGGAGAGAGCGAGGATTATATTTGGGGTGCGTCCCTATCCCCAGGATAACATTAAAAAAACGAAGTGGACGAACCCACTAGTAAAGACGACTCAGTTATGATTTTCGAGTGCCAGAAACCCACTAGGTTTGTAAAATGAACGCTCACCCACCAACCTAGTTGGTGGCATGCGTCATCATAGGGTTCCCAACTGGGTAGCCGAGTGCCACCCAGTTGTGCTACAACGCCTGCACAGTGGAGCTGTGCTCATGACGAGCTGGGCTCGTCACAACTCCGCCCACTCCTTTAGAACGCCCGCATAGGAGGGGAATTAGCCCCGCGTGGGCGTTCTGCGGCAGTTATGACGAGCTCAGCTCATCATGAGCACAGCTCCACTGTGCCTCATGACGAGCTGAGCTCGTCATAAGCGTCGAAGCGGTTAAAAGAAAACAGAATAAGGACAACATCAAGATTAATTGATCTTAGTTCATATGGTCAACATGTTTCAACCTCTTGAAAAATGGGTTTGGAGGCTTTCTTCAGGACCAGACTATGTGAAAAAAGAGTGATATTGTGGCAAAAACACGCCACGTGCAGGGCCGGCTTTAGCACTGGAGGCGCCCTGTGCGACAGTGTTTGTTGGCGCCCCCCATGGATTCCCTCACTACCACCCTTTAACAGTGCCCCCTCAAGTCTCCATAACCACTCTCTCTCAGATGTATTTAATTAGTTATATAGCGCCACCTATACCAGTGTAGGGTGTCAGAGCACTTTTCATCACACACACATTACACAGAGACAATCAACCATATCTGTGTAAATCAGTGTATAGGAAATATTACATAAGCCAGAAGACTACAAGGTGACTCGCATGTCATCCATACTGGGAGACAGTATAGTTTAAGAGTGCTTGGTCTGAAGAAGCACAAACTCAGAACTTAAAACATAACCCCATGGTTGGGGGTTACATTTAATAATAAGGTTTTTTTTATCGAAATGAACACTTTTTGAAACATTTGAATAAGGAAAGACGGAGGAAAAAATAATAATGCTCTAATATATACCTTGCAGTTTGCATGCAGCTCTCTGATGACAGTTATTAGCTCACTGTTCCATGTTAGGATTTTAACATCTGCACTGCTAGTAACAAAAGGATCTCTCTGATAAAAGCACTGACCTATTTAAACTATATGCACTTTGTGATCTTCATGGTACACATTCTTTGCAGCATGCATATTAACCCTCTGTGCTACCATAAAATGAGTTAAAACTTCCACTAGACAAAACTCCTTCTCTCTCCAGGAAGAACATTCATCACCGGAGTTATCTTGACATTTTTATTGTTGAGTGAAAATTGCCGAGGCCAGCAATGCAGCAGCAGGTGCTTTTTAAACCATAAAATACTTCCAAACAGGGCGCCCCGAAGGGTCAGCACCCGGTGCGGTGGCACCGGTCGCACCGCCCTAGAGCCGGCCCTGGCCACGTGTATATTTTTTCAGCACACACGCTAAGGTGTGCTGTGCATGCAGTGGTGTCTACGTACTTACGGACCCACTGGGAAAATGTAAAAACCTGTAAGGCAAAAGAAGAAGAAAAAGAGAAAATAAAAGACATATAACATAAATTACAATCTTTTACTCCATTTTTTGTGCCACCTTCTTTGCCTTAACAGTGTCTATGGCGATCCAGCCTTCTGTGAGTCGATCAATTCATAAATGCCAACCGTTTAGCCAGCATTAGTGCAACACACCGGGGGAAGTTCAGTATTTGAATGCGGAAGTGCTAATGTCATTGCGGTTTGGCACCAAATAAAATTGTTGGCAAAAAGACGTGGTTCGCTAGTAAAACAAAACAAGTAAACTACATGTATGGATTGACTAAGGTGAACTCTGACATTATGGTTTGTCACCAGATAAGGTTGAGACTCATGGTCCACTAATAAAGCCTAACAAGTGAACTACATGTAAGGCTGAACTAAAGTGAACGCTGGCATTATGACCTTTTTAGAGATGTTAATAGTGAGGATCAGTTTGGAGAGCGAAAGTATACCGACGGTCCATGAAGTTCATGGATCTGTCAATAACGGTTATCTACGCGCGTGTTCTGTAGACATAATGCTATGCCAGGTAAGCTTGACTCTCGGTTACAAAGTATGCAGTGTGTATAACAGAAGTCTGTGACAGATCTAAGATAGAGCAAAGATGACATTTGTCATGAGAATCAAAAATTGCAGCGTGATGTGTACTCTGACATCCCATGATGTTCACAATGTTGCTGGTGGATAGGACTGAGATGGTCCCCCAGAGGTGTTTTCTATGGGGGTTTATTAAGGGCATTCCACGGGCTGAGAGGTAGACTAATCAGTGGATAGGACTGAGATGTCCCCCAGAGGTGTTTTCTATAGGGGTATATTAAGTAACCCTGGGCGTAGTTCGCGTGGTAGCGCTACGCGTAGCTACGCAAAGTGCACTTCGCACTACGCGAGCTGCGCGTAGCTACGCGAAGTGCGTAGTGCACTGTGCAAAATGCTGTTCGCACTGATTGCACAGTGCCGGATGCTTGTCCGCACTGTGCAATCAGTGCAAACCGCATCTTGCACAGTGCAAGCGGTCGTTTTCTTCCGCTCGAGTAGATTTCTACTCGAGCGGCAGCTTTCTCAACGCGGACTGGTAGTTTCTCATCGCGAGCGGTCGCGAGCATACGCGACCACTCGCAATGAGAAACTTGACCTCCCCGCGTTGAGAATCTCACCGGGAGGTTTATTTTCCACGCTCGCGATCGGCAACTTGATGTTGCTGATCGCGAACGAGGAAAAAGTCTCGCTGGGATGTCATTTTGCTTGCTCGCGGTCGCCAACTTGACGTTGAGGACCGCGAGCAAGCAAAAAATGACCGCTACGCTACGCGTGTTTGCACTGTGCTACGTGCAATTCGCGTAGTGCGAAGTAGCGCAAACTTCGCAAACTACGCGAGACATGAATTCTAAGGGCCCAATTCACAAATGTAAACTTAGACTGCAGGTCTGACTTTACCTTTGTGAATTGGGCCCTCTGTATGCGAGCAGGGTATTCTACTGGACGACATAGTATTGGAATCAGCATTTCTGTTTTGACACTTGTATACAATTTGGGCACACCAATGTCTCCTATTCCCTCACCCAATATGGTGCGCTACATTTTCTAAAAAGCTAATCGGCCTTAAAAAATAGTTACACTTTTTTTTTACTTGTAGTGGCTCTACTGGACCATCCCTGGGGCACACAAATAATCAGGCTAGACACACTCAGGCTATGCTGGGGGTAACCGGGATGCACCTGTGCATGCAGCTACAAGTTCTTTATTGACTACCTGATGCCGCATCGGGCTTCAGGATGTACATGCGTGAGTGTATGCTGCATCATCTAGGCGTAGCCGGCAACGCATTACATTCCTCTGAAAATGTCTTATGTTTAAACAAAATTAACACTACAACTGAATGTCTTTATCTTCAAAACAAACAGACTCTGATGGCATTGGCGTTGCCACATGTCAGGGACGGGGGTAACTCACATACATAGCCTTCCGACTTCTTAGGCCTTCTGAAATTTTGTCTCAAGTGGTACGGGAGGCCTATCTCTCCGTCCAAGCAGTCACTGGTATTAAAGGCCCACCTTGAAACCCTTTGGCATAAACCTCAGGTGAAACCCCTTCACAGGATCAGCCGCGATTTCTCAGGGCTCCAGATGATCTACCTTGTCAGTATCTCTGCCGTTCGTGTGGCCTCGCGGTAGCTCATTGTTGGACCTGGCCCTTTTTGCAGGGTAACCCCAAACATTTTGCCTTCCTCCGCCTTTTTTTCTGACCTTCTTTTTGTTAGCTTTAGGACTCTAGGACCTTAACCACTGCTAATCAGTGCTAAAGTGCATGTGCTCTCTCCTCTAAACATGGTATGATTGGTTTACACCTGTTTGGCATACTTAATTTACTTGTAAGTCTCTTGTAAAGTGGTATCCCATATGCCCAGGGCCTGTAAATAAAATGCTACTAGTGGCCTTCAGTTCTGCATGTGCCACACACAGATGTAGCCTTTCAAACCTGTCTCAGGCCTGCCACTGCAGGGCCTGCATGTGCAGTTTACTGCCACTTTAACTTTGCATGTAAAACTCCTTGCCAAGCCTTAAAATCATCTTTTAATACATGTAGGTCACCCCTAAGGAAGGCCCTACGCAGCCCTATGAGCAGGGTGCTGTCCAAGTAAAATGCAGGACATGTGCCTTTATGTGTGGCATGTCCTAGTAGTGACAAACAGCCCAGTTTCTTTCTCACTGCTGTGAGGCCTACTCCTGTTATAGGCTAGCACTGGGAATTCCCTTATATATGCTTAAGTGGTAATTCCTGATCTGAAAGGAGTGACATTGCCATGTTTGGTATGTTTAGAATAGTGGTGATAAATACTGCTTACTGGTGTTGTTGGATTTTGTTGTTGGATTTTACATTGATATTTTAGAAATGTCATTTTTAGAAAGTGGGCATTTCTCTGTGCTTATGACTCTTGTGCTTTGCAACCTGACTTCAATCCACGTCTAGGGCTGGGTGACAGCTACATTTGGTGCATACTTTCCAGACAGCCACAACACAGGAAGGGTTGCGTGTGACAGGGGTTAAATCTGCATTCATCTGCATACTGATGGTCTCACTGGGAGAGGTTGTTTGCACTTAACATTTGTATAGGTTGTATAGGTTGTATTCTGCCCTCACACAAAGGGCTGATTTATCCTCTACTGGAGCCGGGGCTGGGTTGAAAGGGATTGTTTAGCACTTCTAAGTGTTCCTTTGAAGTCTCACCTTGATGAAAGACAATTATTAGTATAAGTACAGACAATGCGTGGGACTTGTAACCAGACCCTGCTGGCTCTACCTGCCACACATTGCCAGAGGACTGCTGTGCTGTCAGGAGGACCTACCATTGGGACTGCTTGCTTTGCAGTGTTGGCCTGCTGCCTGCTGGGCTGCAGGAGGGACTACTACTTTGCATCCTGCCTTATGTGCTGGCCTGCTGCCTGCCTACTGCCACTGTGTACCCCAGTATTCTCCAGGGACTGGATGGCTTGCCCTCTCCCTGTTCTGGCCATCTTGAGCTTATTAGTCAGTGCGGGTGAGTGCTTCTTCAATACATTCAGTGTGTGGTCCCACAGTAGCCACATGTGTTCCTCCCTCATCTGTCAGAGGGGTCCACTTTCTGTGTTGGATACTCCGAGATGGCAGTCTCTGTATCCACATTAATTTGTTTGTGTGCAGCCTCAGGGTTTGTGGACAGCTTACTAAATGCCATATCCATCAGTTCTGCCCTTTCATTGGAAAGTTCATGGAAGCAGGCAAGGGTGAGGATCTTGTCCAGTGGCATTCTGGCCCTGCATATGATGTGGCATCAAGGGTGACCGACTGACAGCCTTGGATCAACTGTGCCTTTACTTCTTTCTGGGGGCTGTCGACTGCATCAGGTACTGATGAGTTCCCTGAGCCTGGTATAGAACACATCAATGGATTCTTCTTGGCGCTGGTGGGCTTGTTGTAGCTTGATCCGCTCTAAGTCTGGGTTCATT
The DNA here is from genome assembly GCA_963921515.1 of Calotriton arnoldi. Classification (NCBI taxonomy): domain Eukaryota; kingdom Metazoa; phylum Chordata; class Amphibia; order Caudata; family Salamandridae; genus Calotriton; species Calotriton arnoldi. The sequence continues at coordinate 519,854 of CAWUFW010007701.1, forward strand.
TGTGGATTCAAATAAGCTTTTAAAGCTGCAATTGCACAGTCAAAGTCTGCATCACCTCCTCTGTTGGGGAGATTACTGAAGAGCTTGAAGATTTCCTCCCGGGTATAGTGAAGGAGCAGGAACCGTTTTGTTTCACCATCAGTCTCCTTGGTGGCCTTGAAATAGTCGTTTAGTCTCGCTCCCCATCTGCGCCAATGTGGCGCTGCCATGGCACGGTCGCTCAACTTACTGAAAGCATCAGCAGATTTGCAGCACTGCCAATTGAGTGGTCCAGCCGGTTCTAGAGTTGAAACCATACTTCTGCCCCTTCTGGGGCTGGCACATGTTGCTGACCAAGTGCGGCCCTTGCCCTCCTTGCTGGTCGGTACTCATTGTGGGTTAGCCTGGGATATGGCCAAAGCAGCCGGATGTTGGACGATTGTCAGGGTCTTGGGGGTCGGGACTCGGTGATGTCGGCTGAGCTCACAGGACGAATGATGGAGGGATTGCCCCAAAAGGAGTCCCTCTCCTGTCTGTTCAGATGGGCACTGCACCCAGATGGCAGTTATCCTACCCTTTGCGCTTTTGAACCTCGTGGGTGAAGGGTTTGTGTGGTAGGGCATTAGCTGAGGCAGGGACTAGGCTTCGATTGTAGCTGCTATTGAGGATCTGGTGACAGGCGTAAAGCAAAATGCTGGATCTAGTCCGCGCTTGCCGTGCAGAATAGGTTATTTCCGAAATGTAGAGAGTGCTATTCAGTTTGTTCTTTCTTCCTTCTTTTGCTTCCCCTGTGGAATGCTGGTGGTATAGGCGCGGTTGTTTTATTTTTTTAGGCCGGTCCTAGACAGCTCTTGCGCTGGCTGTTCAAGACATGTTGTATATACTTTGTGGGCTTATAACCCGTCCATCGATTTTCATTTGTTTCTTCGAGCGTCCTTTTAAAAGACTTGCTTGCAAGTGGTTAATCTTCCCTTTATGACCCTCCTTCTTGTGTGTTGCTCACTCCCACAGAGCAATGCCCCAGTTCTTGTAGCCTTCCACTTGTGTGCATTTAGGCTTGTTTCTGTGCACTATTTTTTACTTTTGTGCACAAACAATTGAAAACAAACCTGTAAATCTTGCTCTTAAATGATTTGAACCAGGATCCTCCAGGTCAGAAAATGCATTCCTTGCTGCTTCTCTTCCCATCACTGTTCATGTAACCTTCTGTAAACAGGGCTGTAAGTCTTGTTACTATCTCGTTTTAGAATGAGACACTCAGTCTCCTTGTGTGCCATTGCTGTGAGGCATGAGATGCTCTGTTTTTGCTGAGTTAGAGTGAGACACATGTTCCCCGTTTGTTTGTTGCCGTATGACAATGGGGCATTTTTTTTTCCGGTAGGGGGGAGGGACTGCTCGAATTTCTGCTTATTCAGAATGCTTTATGCCTGTTTCAGTGTGATTAATTGTCACCTACAAATGAATCAGGTACTCATTAACACTCAGTAACAATAGCTTGCATATCATAGTTGTAGTAGAAGTCTTTATAGCAAACTTAGATATTCCGAGGTAATTGCGCAAAGTCACATCATTTTCGTAGGAGGCTTGTTGTATTCTGGTGGTTCACTCGCCTTATAAACTGCTTTGAAATCTTCAGCCATCAAACTAGAAGTCCGGTTTGCCTGGGGGGGGTGAAAATTTGCGGAAAGGTCTGCTGCTTACCTGCTTTTACTGGGAAGTAAACACACCAGTGTTACTACCGCTAAAATTCACTTTCAAAGTTCGCGGAGGTCAAATTGAGTGGGAAACACTTTAACTGAGTTCCTTCTGATTTAATTCCGCAAATATTTACTACCATTGTGTCTGTTGTGGTGTTTCGCCTCTATCAATATCTTTAATCTCCATATACCTACCTGTTTTGCTTTTCATTTAGCAGCTAAAGCATGTCTTTTAAAATTTTGGAATTGTACTTGATTCTTTTAGAAGCTAATTGCTAATGTATGCTAACGAGGAACCTTAGACATCTTAACTGTATTCTGCTTCTACCAAGCACTCACTTCTAGTAAGTGAAATGTGAACTGTTGCCCAAATGTTTGTGGCTGCACTGCAGCAAGGGGGCATTCCATCCAACTCATATAATACTGTGGCAGAGGACTGCCTTAAATTCGAGCAGCCCTCAGAAATGCTGAAATGCAGTAATTTTTTGCCTATAATAACAAGCTTGGCCTTTCCTGTTTAAAAGCACCCTTGCAAATCAGCACTAGTCATTTTTATTACTTCTGTCAGAACAAACATGTTAGGATAATGGCTGAAAGACGCTAGTTAGTTGCATCAAACAAATATGGTTCATGACTGAAACGCAGACATACTCATTCAGGAATGTTCCACTGAGCTCGTGCACATTTTTTCTTTAATTCAAGGAGTGGGTACATAGGAAAAAAAACATTTACAAGGGTTTTTTTATGTGGGACAACATTCAGGTCAGCATTTTATGGGAGAACACCCCCGAAGAACTAATCCTTCGAATAGTGCATTCTTTTGATGTACAGTTAACAGCCGATGAGCAGTGAGGGGCATCTGAGCAATACCTAAGATTCCCTACAAATAATGGTACTGGTCACCATTTATTCCTCACCCTCTGCTTCACTAGTCTCCAGCTTTTTGAACTCAGAATACACACACATTTCTGCTTTTAGCCCATAGGCTATATACCGAAGATCAGGACTTACAATTACAGACTATAGTAAGTGAATTACAATTACAATTGCTTATGACTCGGGGCAACAAAAAGATCCCTACATCAGACACTTTTCTACTGAGCTGACTTCCTATGTTTCAATTGCCCATTTGCAGGTTACATCCACACCTCTGTAACCATCACTCAACACACTAACCAATGCTTTTTTCAATTAAATATGTGATCTGCTTGTTATACGCAGACCTCAGCATCAGACGCCGAACCTTTGAGCCAATTTTCAATTGCTTTAAACTTTAATTTACAGGTGACACTCATTTCTGCAACAGGCATGATGCGCCTAGGCAGCATAACAAAGTATCTACATTTAAAAAAAAGAATTACTCAGCCCCCGATCTGTCTCTAGAGCTGAACATTGCCCACAACTCTCTGCTGCAGGCAATGAACCAGTTTCATAACCTCCCCAGTTAGCATATCTAGAGCTTCAACCGAAAGGTTAAGAGGTACATTGACAAAATCAATAGCTCTCACATAGGGGAGAACTATTGGCTTGGCCAATGCTTGTTTTCTCTTTTTGTCTCTTCTCTGGCTCTCTGTGCCACTCGTGCACAAACGGCACCAATGCGGGTCCCGTGTGTGTGCCGTGTTTGCATTCTGATTGAGCATCTTTGTAGTGGCAAGCGAATAGAGCTCCCCTCGTCGCCAATGTAATGGCTTGGCTGGACTGGCCAATGCGTGCACAAATAATCAGGCCAGACACACTCAGGCTATGTTGGGGAGTAGCTGGCATGTGTCCATGCTCACAGCCAGCAAAATCGTTATTGACTTCCTGATGCCACACTGGGCATCAGGATGAGCAAGCATGTATGTGTGTATGCTGCATCATCCGGGCACGGCCGGCGAATCATTACAGTACCCAGTGTATAACAATGTATTTTTCTATAATTTCTTTCTTTCTCAGTCATCTTTCACTTCACCTGCTTGTATACATTAAGTTATTACTATTATACACACAACTACGTAAAGACCCATTAGAAGATGGTGCCCATAATTGTTTTTCACCTCTGGATAAAATTTGGCTGACTTTTGGTTTGGTCGCACCTCGTGGCCCGCTTTAAAGCAGGCTCAGCCACGGGACGACAAACCTGACTTTCCATATTACCAACGTACCACACTTTTATTTGTTGTCTGTTGTAGGTGAAAGTATGGGAGTTATGGCGTTACGGTCAAAGCTGCCTCATTGGAACTTTGGAACCAGGTTGAAGTAGCATCATCAGTTCACCATCCGTTTTATCATTCTTACCTGCACATCTCTGCCTCAGAGATCCCAGGAGGTTTGAGACTGCAGCCTTCCTTCATTGACTTACCTTAGATCAGCCAGTGAGGGAAGCCAGCAGTCCCTCACTTGTCACAGAGTGAGATGGGGGTCAGCGATACTACTGACCCCACCCCACTCTGTGACGAGGTGTCAGTAATTGGCACTTGGTCCTGAGCACTTTACGGCTTAGAACTGAAGTGCTCCAGTCCAAGGCAATAACTGACACTCCCCCTCATCATGAGGGGGAGGGCCTTGAGGTGCTTTGCCGGGCTGAAGATGTTATGCTCATCGGAGCTGTGACTTCTTCAGCAAATTTCAGCTCAGGCAAACTGTATCCTGTGCATTTAGCGCATGTCTAGCTCCCGGCTGCCTGACCAGAAAAGAAGGAGTGTCTGTCAGGCTGACCTTTGCTCAGCCTGACAGACATTCCTGCTCCCTGTGCCAAAAAATTAAAGCGTGATGTAGTATGACATGCCAATCCTCCAGAAACCGGAAGAATGTCTGCAAGCATCAGCCTTAACTCCCGGCTGCCAACATAGGTTAAAGCTCCAATAGCCTCTACTGTACTTCCGCCTTCAAGGAAATTCAATGAGTGACGGTTAGTGGAGCCAATGGGCAAACTGTTCCCATTTGTTTGACAACCTAAGCGAGCGTCACTGTAAACTGTCTTTAGGACCTGCCCGAAAACACATGGCCCACATGTTACGGAATAAACTGCCCGCACTCGCTTCACTTGAAAAGACCGTTCTTTACTCCGGAAGTGATGGCCCAGCCACACGTGAGCTGGTATCCTGACAGTTGAATCTTCCCCTCTAGCTCACAAAAGTGAGTGTGCTAACCTGGGGTGGGAAGAAATAAATGCTTGTGTTTACTCACACCCTGAGCTTCACGGGCTTGAAAGTAGGAGAGCTCTAGTACCTCAGGAGTTAGAAATGAGCCCGCAGCAGTTTGTTAGCTGCCAAAGCGTGGCGGCAGTGTGATGGTGTGTCAGGGTTATGATTAGGACAAGGATTTCAGTCGAAGTTGTTCTAGGGAGAATGACACACACAGACTGACAGACATAAAATCGTCTGTACCCAAATGCCGTTTCTGCTGCCAGGCTATAGGCCGTGAAACCCGCTGAAAAACGATCATATTAGCAACATAAAAGACAGCCGAGCCCTTTTAATATTTCGAGGCTCTGAATGCGTCCACTCCTTCTGTAATGCAACTGGTTCTCATGTAAAGTGCTCTGATACCTTCGGGTCAAGTTTGCGCTATATTAAACTGCAAAAAAAAGTGCAAAACGGTGCTCCATTTCGCTTTCCATGGTGTTTCAAGCTGTATTCTTTTTTAATGTTCGTTTGCGCCCTGTTTTTTTTAATTAAATATTGTTGTTATGCATGTAAAATGGGGAAAAACTAAATTGCTGAAACTATATAAACAAACTGGTTTATTCTAACAAAGTTCCATTCCTGTGCTAATGGTAACGCATTCCCAGGAGCAAGCAGGCATGCATGAAATCACATTTTTATACACACAACCCCTTGGACAGCAACATCTGTGCACTAGCCCACAGTCCCGTCACAAGCATGCCAAATGTCAGCAGTTCCACTACCACACAATCTACGTCCATCACTGTCAGGTACAGAGGCATTGTCATTTACAATGCCAATAGCTTAAACTCGTGTAAATGCGAGACCTATTGCATTGCAAATGCTTGTTTTGTTCATGTTGTCTAGCTTTTATTTCAGCCTGGAAAGGTTCTCAGGAAGTGTTCACGTTGTGTTTTTTGATTCATTTGTATGTAAACACTTGGTACATCTGGTTCGGGGAATACAGCCCAGAGTCTTAGCGGTTTGTCACGGCACAAAAAAGCTCATTTGTACTGCACTGCAAGAATGTATCCATGAACCACTTTAAATAAGAAAAATGTAGGCTACAGTCAAAACCAATATGTTACATTGATGCTGTAACAGATACAGAACTAGAAGGGTTTACTGTGTTGTCTATTTCACTTGTGTGGGTTGGTGATTGGTCACTGAGAAAGTCACGTCCTGGCAAAATAACTTTGTTATTCTTCAGGGAGGGAAGGAGGGAAGACACTGTGACTTCTGCTTCCATTTTATTATCTACTGTTCTGGTTTGTAGAAGATTCTGTCAGAAACAAAGCATGTGTTCAGGACAGAGGATGAAACAGAGCATCACTCCACCTTTCTTAGCCTCCTTGTCACATTGTCGTGATTCTATTACACGCAAAACAACAGTAATAGACTCATATCGCATCTGGACTTTTGTAACACAGGAGTCCACTAAAACCACCTCATACCTGAGAGTCTTTCTAGCTCCATTACATACAGGTTACTCTCTTTCAGAGCTTCCACAAAGAGCTCATGCCTTGGTGAACTTTGTGAAAGAAAAACATAAACTGTTTGCAGTGTTGAAAAGAAATGTTTTACTGGTTGTATGTTAGTTACTGTTTGCACTAACGCAAGATTTAGTCGATGGGCATGGCAGTGTACATAAATTGCTTGTGATGTGATCTCTCTTATTTTTGCTTGTACACCATTAAAACAGCCACTCATAACGAATGCTCAATCGCAGCACTGTGAAACACATTTCCCAAGGATGGGTTTTGTAATCTCCATTGAACTTAAAGCATGCAGTTAAGAGGAATATTTGAAGTTTTAGTTACACTAGGTCGCTATAATGATTCAGTGACAAGTTGTTTGCCAAGAATTTACTTGCTGGGTGGGATTTTGATGTTGGTGTCTTGCTAGTTTCTTTGATTCGAGGTGTCTCTATTATGTCACTACTCAAAAAAGGGCTGGCTATATTGTCATCACAGGAGGATGAACAGTCAGCAAGGCCAGCCAGGGAAGCACTATCCTCTAAGCTACCCACATAGAAAGATGAATCTTCAACCTCAGTATGAAATGAACACTCAGCACTGTCAGCATGTGAATAAATCAGTATGTCAACAATGGCAAAACTATCATCGGCACAGGGAGAAGCAGCTTCAATGGCAACAGATGATGTTTCAGGGATGCCAAAAGAATGTGAGCATATGCCTTCCCTGCTAGACAGAGCAGACTCAGACAACTCTTTTGTTGTCTTGCCTTCATTAGAACCTTTAGGAGGGTCTTCTGTACTCCTTTTTTTAGTGAAAAATCCAATACTGATCTTTGTTTTTGGATCTTTGGGTTTTGTTTAATGGAAAGACATTTTTCTGTGTTTGTTGTTTGCAGCTGAACTCAACAATTCCACTTCTAAAATGTCAAACATACAATAAAAAGGGTTAGGGCATGGTATGGTACACTGCACATAACAGTGAGGAAACATCCGACACCGGACAGTGAGGAAACATCAGACCATGCAGGGCAAGATGGAGGGGGTAGGTGCATGGACTGGGATAACAGATGGCAGGGAGGCAATGGGTAGGGGCAGCAAGATAACTGTGCAGGGCAGGCGGAAAGGGTAGTGGCAGAACAATGGCCGCAAAGGACTGGACATGGTGGAAGGGGAATGGACTTGGACAATGGAGGGCAAGGAGGAGGGGGGTTATGGGCAACATGTTTATACAGGGGCAGCACAATGGACAATGCCAGGCCAGACCGTGCGTCCAGCCACCCTGCCATGAATTACAATGGACATCTTACTTTACATTACAAAAACCCTAGAATTTTACAGAAAAAACAAAGTGACATTATAGTTAAGAATTGTAATTTCTAACTTTACATTAACAAAACCTTAGAAATTCACTGGAAAAAACAAAGGTTAAAGGAATGTTATGGTTAGATGATAATGTCACACAAAACATATCATTTGAAACTAACAAAGCCATTGAAATTCACCCTAAAACAACTATTACTTGTGCCCTTGCCATGCACTGTTTATGCCCTTAAGAGAGAAAGAGAGACACAGTCAGAGATAGCCAGAGAGAGGGAGAGAGATGTTTTTAAAGAGTAAGAGGTGAGAAAAAAGACAGAGAGAGAGAGAGAATTTTATCAGAAGGGATCTTGGAAGGTAGGGGCCTTTGCAATTGTCCACATAGCTTATTCCTTAAAATGTCCCTGGCTGTTTTCTTGCTCTGGCAGGCTAGAGAGCGAGGAAGGTGGCCTAGCCATAGTGAGGTGAGACAGAAGCTTGAATGTCCCTTACTGCTGGGGATGGGATGAGAACCACAAGCATCACCCAACATTATTAGAGCCTTATCAGAAATTAATCTATTGCTCCATTAAAGTATTACCGATGTGTTTAGAAGTGCCCTGGCACTCCTATTAAAAGTCCCTTTAAAGTGGCAGCCAGTGCTACTTTCTTAGAAGTGACAGTACTCTTGGAATGTATTATATATTTGAGAAACAACCTTGGGGCATATTTACAAGGAGTTAACACCACCCCAACTGCTAGCACCTATTTTCTCAACGCCAGTTCTGCTAGCAGTATTTTCCCAAAATGATATGTATGCAAGGTAGGCGTTCCTTCAGAAAATCCCTTGCAAAACCAACGATGGCATATGTACGAGGATTTTCGGAAATGCCACTATTTTTTTAAAACTGCCGCTAAGCCACATTAGTGGCAGTTTTTTACAGCTAAGGAAAAGCTGGCCTTAAAAATGATGCTAGCCCACTAGTAGAAAAAGAGAACTGACCCAAAGCAATTTGACAAGCCCAACTATGCCATGGATCTACTGCTATTGCAGCTAGAAGCACCAAGGAGACGCCCACCGAGACTACAGAGGCAGCGCAGGAGAAGGAAGCAGGCATACTGCCAGAGGATAACTCTCATTGACCTCAGGGAGGAGGAGGTCATTGCCCATTACAGGCTCAGGAGGGAGTCCATTGTCCGCCTCCTGCTCCAGATTGCGCCATGGCTGCAGTCAACATCGAAGCATCCCTCCGCAGGCCAAGCTACTGGCTGTACTCCACATGCTGGTGTCTGTAACTTTACAACCCACCACAGGTAATAGCCACATAAAGTAAATTGGACAACAACCCCAAAGGATGTTTAGAGCCAGTGGATGTCCAGACAGAGTCCATGTGGGGATCATGTCTTGGGCCATGTGGAAGAGAGGAGTGTTTCAGTCAGGAGGATGACCACAATGTCATTAGGGAGGCTAGGTCACATTAACAGTCCACAAATGGTCAAGGTGAACAGTGCCAAGTCAAAATGAGGACAGTGACAGCAGAGGTTCCTCAGCATGTTGATCAGCACAGGGCTAAGGAGAAACTGGGTATATGGCACAGATGACTGCTACTGGACACTTCTTCGTTGGAAAGAGGAATAGTCCACATCTTCCTCCTCTGATGTGTGCGGTGTCTCCCGTGAGGGTGGTGTAGATGCAGCAGCTGAGGGAGGCACACACACATCAGGGGCAGAAGATGTGGATCCGGTGTCAGCAGCAGAATTCATCTGTGCCAACACATGAGGCAGCACAGCAGCGAGGAGGATCTGCTGGTTTTGCAACACAGCATTAACGTTGCTGTGGTAGGCAGCCATGTGGGAGTACTACCCCCAACTCTTTGTCCATGTCGCTGGTGCCACTTTTGCAGGGCAGTTTCTGCCTCTGCCTCTGCCTCATGATACCAGTAATATCAGCCAGGGACTGCTGGAGGCCATGGAGCCGATAGTAGATGCCTCTATTGGCAGCTGTGTTTGCCCCTATTAGGACTGAGGCACCCACGGACTCCCTCTAGGGTGGCCGCCACAGTCTCCAATCCCTCCTGCACCTGATCTGCCAACTCCCTCTGGACTACTACCGCAGCACTTTGGAAGGTTATCTGTGGGTCGCAGCACTTTGGAAGGTTATCTGTGGGTCCCCGGTGTCCAGGGTTTTGGGTGGGGTGGCAGATGGTGCCTGTTGGTTGTTAGGCAGGGGATTAGGAGATGCCATGACACTGTTGACCCTCCCCGTGTCCGGAGATGGTGTCCCAATGGAGTCCAGGAGATCTTGGAGGGTGTCATGGTCAATGGTTGGTAGGTTGTCATCATCGCCATCATCACTGGTGTCCAGGACAGGGTGCTGGACAGGAGGTGAGCGTTCATCCTCTGCAATAAGATGTGGAAATGCTATTTGTGATGTCTTCAAATGTTGACAAGACATGGTTAAAGCAGTTGACAAACAACATGCATTACATTACACTTTCAGTTCCTCAATGATGCTTAGGACAGCTGTTACGCAAGAGTATGGATTGCAATAGTACTGTATTTCCCCTTTCAGATGACTAGATCTCGACATTGTCATCACTACCACTGTTTGCCCACTCTGAGTGGATAGGTCCAGTCATAGTAGTCAGGGTCCAATCACTGACGTCATGCAATTTCATCATAACCTGAGTTGGTTATCTGCAGGGTGTCACACATCGTTTTTATCAGACCCATGCACTTGTATGTATACATGCCCCCTCTCGCTGTTCCAAATTTGGTCTTGGCAGCCGACTTACTGCCACACAGTGATGGGACCCTGATCATACATTGACTCGCATGTGCCTACGACACCTATATTATACGTGGCCATCTCCAATGGGCTGACATGGTAGGCTGTTATAGCGTGACATGCAGTACCCCAGATGGTAGTAGTGCTGGTAATGGTGACATCTACCTACCGAGGGGCATGTTCACATAGAAATGACGCAACATGGCAGTGCAAGCATTTTAGCTGCACCACCCTGCGTCATTCCACAAACCCAGGAAAGCACTGTATTCACAAGGATAAGGCAAACCCCATGTGTTTTCCCTTGCGCTGGCACCAATAATGACTGCCAAGCACCAACAAAGACACCCTTGCATCATAGTGCAAGGGTGCCTATGTTGGTGCTTTTTTTTGCAGCGTGCAGGGGTGTGCACAAGGGTGGCATATATACCAGTATATATAGCCCATCCATGCATTTGTGAAATGATGCAGCTCGGAGCTGCAGATTTGTTAGCATCTATACCCTGCGCCTTTTCACTTTAAATATGGCCCAGGGTCCTCTGGTGTACTTAACTTGCATTCACCCCCACACCCAGTTGTATATATAGGCTGAAAAAGAGGGGGGGTTGTCAATTCTCACAGGTCATTAAAACGGCGCTAGACCAATAACGTGAAAGTAATTATGCTGGGAAAAGAACAAATCAATGCGGTGCCACAGGTGGGGGAAGAGACCCCTTAAACCCCCAAAATTGGGACCAGGCGGTCCGACTAAATAATTGTAACACTTCCTATGCACACGCAAGGGAGTAAATAAACAGTACAACACAGTTTATGTTGTACACAAATGAAAACGACGATGTCCTTAGTCGGTATTGTTCATATTTAATGCAGTGTTCCTGAGCAAACCAGCCAACACGTGTTTCGTCAATGGGTTGTAAAACCCTAGACTACTTCAGGGCTGCTGTAAGCTAAGTGGATGCTTAGACCTTTGAACCGGTGATAATTCCGACACGGTAGGTCATAACTATTAGGTGGTGCCGATGTAACTTGGATTCTTTACTTCTTCTGTAATGTGAGTCTCAGATCCAAAGTGAATGCATGATCTGAGCCTCAAAAGTCCGTGTTTGCCGTGTACGACGCTTAAATCATCCAGTCCGGCAATAATAATCAAAAACGGCAAAGTAAGCCGCGTGGTTATCCGTGGAGAGTACGCCTGACCTTCCATGTATTCTCGGGATCTCCTTTCAACCGGTTGGTCATCCTGGCTGGTAGTGGGGGGGCTGGGTTGATGTCCTGTGCTGTGCTCACTCCTGGCTTCTCCATAGCTGCTTTCAGGTAAGTGGAACTTTTGTTTTCTCCTAGCCGCCGTTTTTTTTACCGCTAGGCGCAGAAAAGTGAGGTTAGGCCAGATAGTGTTTATTTTCAAGCGCTAATTGGTCAAAAGTCACTTTTTCTACTGTAGAATGCATTTTTTTATCAGCTTGACACTCACTTCAGCATCACTTTTTTCAACCGCTAAATCTTGTTAACTCCATGTAGCGCCGTATTGTAAGTATGATGCTAATATGGCGCTAGGAAGTGTCATACCGCAACAGTAAATTTTTGCCGCTCCACTATGCCAAAACAGCGGAGCACCATTTCTTGTAAATATACCCCCTAGTGTGCTCCAAAGTTTGGGTAAGAGTATGCTTAGCTTGGTTCACTGTTGAACTCTAGGACATAAGCAGCACTGAGTGTAGAGGCCGTGGCAACGGTAAACATTGTTTACAACGCATGCAATACAACGCAGTCATTAAACCGACCGCATTGTTACATTGCACACCATTACAATGCAAGTCATTACAATGACTTGCTGTAGGGGGCAGAAGGTGTTAGATTTTAAATCCAACACCTTCCCTACTGTTGCACAGACTGGAGTTGGAATAGTAAATTATACTATTCCAAAATCCAGCGCCCCCCCTACAGCAAGTCGTTGTGATGACTTGCGTTGTTATGGTATGCGATGTATCAACGCGGTCATTGTAATGACCGCGTTGTAATGGCATGCGTTGTAAACGCATGCGTTGTAATGTGGCCTATTCATGCCAACAGCCCAACGAAGGCTCCAAGGATACGTTTCCTCTCTTTTAGTGATGTGCTCCTGCAAGAGTGCTCAATGAGTTGCGACTGCTGATGACATCTGCTGTGACCTGCAGGTGAAGTGTTCTAATGAAGGCAAAACTAAAGCATCCTTCTGAGGTTCGAATATTGAGTACTTTTCAATTGGGTGAAAGTGACACTTCTACTGACAGTGCTTACAAAAATGCAAAGTGAAGTGCTATATGAAAGCACTTGGCTGTCCTCTACAAATACACACTACAGATAAGCAGGTAAGAGTATCAAGTCTAGTCCCAGCAGCAGATCTTGCATCACCAACAATGGAAGCAGACCATTTGCACACCCCCAGGAAGCACATCTGGTGAGGCACGTGGCCTCGCTCCTATTTCTCTTAGTTATCATTCTCCCTCTTTTATGCCCATACAAAATTCTCTACTTCTCACCTTTTTACCACCCTTGATCACACTACTTCTTTTTGTTCACATTTTCTCTTCCACTCACTTATGGTACTCATTTCTCTTGCCCGCCCCTTTATCACAATTGTACTCTTTCCATCCAGCACTTTCTTTCTAATCTTCACATCTTTCAGTGCTTCTTACTCTTTTCATAGCCCTATCTCTGTCCTTTCCTACTTCTTATCCCACACCTTACCTGCTCTATCTCTTCTTCTTTTCCAGGATCTCCTCTGACCTTTTTTTGCCCCCTCACTCATTACGTTTTCTCTTAGTTCTGCCTCTTTGCCACCTCCTCGGATACTCCCAAGGTCAATGGGCTTGCAGGGACACCACTGCTTCAGGACATGTGCAGAGAGCCTAATGGGGCAGGTACAAGGGCAACAGGAAGCCGGAGCCGGCAAGGAGGTGAAATTGTGAAATGGGCCACAATACCTGGGCTCCAGCGAGGCTGTTCTGGATCCCATCCCACGTCTATCATGTGCTGTCTGGGCAGGAGAGGACTCTCCCCTGCCTCCTTTGCCTGTACTCTTCTTAATATATAATTAATTAGGGGAGGATGAGCAATTCTCTGCCTGATCATGGAACTCCAGGGAATTCGGCGGAGTTTTTCTTTAACTCCACAGAATTCCATGGAGTGAAACTCCGCAAGCTCCGCCCAGCCCTACTCAATAGTTTTTTGTTTTTTTAAAATTATCACCACATGACCATCCCCTAGTGGTGTGTTTGCGCATCATGTGACCACCCCAGTGGTGTGTTTGGTCACACGGCTGTCAATGTGTAGGAGCGCATGAAAGCGCTACCAATGGCGGCCCTTGTAAATATCACACCAATCATGTCACTTTGTCCTGCCCCTGTGGTCTTCACCCACCCTTCCTAACCTTGTCACACACCACAGCCTCTCCTCCTTCTGAGTCATCAGAAGACATCGGCGTGGTGCTCTCTTTCGGAGGCTGTGCAACGCAGTGCATTGTGCAGACAGCCCCCGCCCAAGCCAGCAGCCAAGCCAAGTCCGGGCCCAAGTAGAATCCGAAAGCAACCAACAGCCAATGGTAGTAAATGATTGCCCTGGCTGCCTGACATAATTATTTGTTCTGCCTGGCCCGGCACCTCACTATCGTCCCTCTCCACCTACTGTAGTTTTCCTCACTTTGACCAACATCACATGTCGAATGAACAATGCTGAGTGAAGGTAAGAAACAGTACCCCATTAACAGTTGTCCATGACACCCTGGGTCGGATTGGTAAACCGGGCATTCTGGCAACGGGTGAGATGCCGGTGCCTGAGGCCCAGTTGTGAGCTGTTTTAAAAGGTTTCGCGGTGAGCTGGCGTGTATTGTCTGGCATCGCCAGTAGCTAGGTGGGGCATACTCTCTCAAAGTTTGCAGCAGGAACAGACACAATCTCCTAATCTAACCACCTGTTAGGTGGGGCTGGCGGCAGCAGCGTCCTTACATGTCCCCTTCTGGCCTGTGTTTACCTGTGTTGGCACATTAAAGCCAGACCCATTGACTTTGCCAATGCATGTTTCGTATCCCACCATACAGAACAAGGTACACAAAAGGAACCTAGCTACTCGTTTGTTAACCTGCTATCTATTAAAAGCAGAAACTGAGATCAATGTTCATATTTCATTGAATCTGGTTATTTATTTAATCTTTTCTTTATATATTTTGTATACTTTTTTCTTTTTTTCATAAACGTGTGAAATGAGACAAACACTTATTCATTCCAGATAAACAGACGAGACAAATACACAAATCAATAAAGATAAGCAACATTGCAACATAACTACATATGACATAAATGCAAATGTAAATACACCAATCTTGATTAACAAACAAACAAACCCTTTGAAGAATTATTCATTTCAACATTGAAAGGGAATGTTGCACATTGGGAACAAATTTGTAAACAGTCGGGGTAAGATCAACATTACTAATCCCTCAAACTGCTATGATCAACATATGGACATTCCTCAATGTCAAAACGAAAATGCCAACGCGTTTCGAGACCCAGGGCCACTCCTGGGGCTCTCATCAGGGCTTCTGACTCATTGGAATGGTGTAATCTAAAAAAAAAATAAAAGTGAGAACTATGGGTACTTAATCCACCCACCCTTTCTCTAAACTAGACATATATGCTAAATTCACTTAGTTACCTGATGGATGCGAATTTCTAACCATCAGTAAGGGAACTTAGTATTCTTAGTGCGGGGTCGAAGAATCCCTGTTCTTACAGGAACTGCTGTAAACAATGGAAATTTAAACTTGTTTACACTCTAAAATGAATTACAAGTGAAATATGCGCACAAACAGTCTGAGCGCGTACCTGAATGAAAATTGTTTCGGAGCTTGAGCAGCCGCTCGTACGTGTATTAAGTCCAACGCTGTTTGTTGAAACAGTGTATCAATCAGGAAAATGTTTCAATTCTGAAACAGAATGCAAGGGTATTTTCAGTCATTACGTGATAACACGCAGGGCACATCGCCCGGATCGCGCAAATGGAATCTTACTTTAGCAGTGGTGTGGAGATTCTTAGGATCAAATGCCTTCCTAACTCGCCATCTTGGTAGCGCGGCACAGCGCGTCTCGGCAGCAATGGAGACTTCCGGTTGGAAGCAGATTATAAAACACCAATGGATGCAATGCTTTATGGGTAATGTAGTCCCTTACAGGATTTTTAAAGGCAACGAAGGATAAAACAGTCATCAAACCAAGTTCACACAACACGTGTTGCGAAAAACCCAAAGTAAATGAGGATGGCATCATGTTCTGGACAATTCCGTCATTTCGTTTAGTCCAGTAAGAAACTAAGAAACTAACTAAGTAGAGAAACTTATCTTTTCGACAACAACAAGCAATTGGTGAACTGAAAGATGATGACTCAGTAGTCATTAAACAAGCCGACAAGGGTGGGCCCTAGTTATATGGCCTAAGGATATGTACTTGACTGAAGGCAAAAATCAAGTCAATAATCAGGAGTGGTACCGCCAAGTTCAAGAAGATCCAACACGGCAAACCCAGGAGGCAATTTCAAAGGTATTGCAAGATGGGTTCGAGCAGGGATTTCTAGGTCCGAAAGAATTCGATTTCCTATTGAAGAAATTTCCAAGGATCCCAGTTATTTACTTTTTGCCCAAAATCCATAAACGGTTGAATGACCCACCAGGGAGACCAATTGTCTCTGGTTGTGACTCCCTTATGGAGCCAATTTCAAAGTATGTGGACATTATTCTAAAGCCATTCTTGGCTGATGTAGCGTCGTATCTAAGAGATACAACAGACTTCATTACTAAAATAGAAGGCCATGAGTTTGATTACCAACTTCACTGGATGGTTTCCTTTGATGTTACCTCATTATATACACAGATACCCCAGGATGAGGCCCTACAAGCCATTGAACTCTATTTGAAAGCAGGTCGAGACCTCATAGAGTTCCTACTGATTTTATTTTACAACTTGCAGAAATAGCACTCAAGAGGAACTATTTCAAGTTTGAGGATACTTTCTACATTCAGACAAAGGGGACTACGATGGGATGCCCCTTCGCCCCAGAAATGGACGTCCTCTTTATGGCGAAATATGAGGAGAAGTTTGTGCTTAATAATAATCCTTTCCAAAAAAACATCGTACAATGGCTTCGTTACATCGATGATATTTGATGCCTCTGGGAAGGCACTGAAGAAGATCTTGAAAGGTTCCATGGCTGGCTCAATACGCGACACGAGGACATTAAATTCAGCGTCAATAAGAGCAAAACGAGTCTCACCTTTTTGGATGTGGAGGTGATACCGCGCGAGAATGCACTCATAACTATGTTATACCGCAAATCCACAGACAAAAATAAAATTTTGCATCACAAGAGTGCACACCCCAGGAATTTGAAGGACAATCTTCCTTATGGCCAGCTACTGCGGATTCGAAGAAATTGTTCTCGGAAAGAAGATTTTGAAATCCATGCGTCTGCATTTTGCCAACAAATGTTAAGTAGAAGATATCCCAAGAAAATGCTCAAGCATGCTACCAAACCAGCCTGGTATACCCCTCGTGAAGTCCTCCTTCAAAATAAAGTCAAAAAACCTCTTGATAGATTAGTTTGTGTGTCTACCTTTGGCCCTGATACCAACAAAGTCCGGCAAATTATTCTAAGGAATTGGCACCTGCTACAAAATTTAGAATGTCCATTTCAAAAACCATTGTTTGCTATGAAAAAGAACACTAGCATTGGGCAACAGATTGTAAGGGCTGATATATCCTCGCCCTTTAAGAGGAGTGACTTACGGACACAATGGAAGCTAAAACCTGTGGAGGGCCACCATAAATGTGGGAATTGCTCCGCCTGCGACTCTACAATTGAAGGCAAGGAATTTACACACAAAACCATCAAGTGGAAACACAAAGAATTCACTAACTGCAAAACAAAAAATGTGATTTATGCAGTTCTGTGCCCCTGTTTCAAAATTTATATTGGGAAAACCAATCAACAAATCAACCAACGAATTGTACAACACCGCTCCAGAATTAAAAAGAAAGTGTTGACTGCACCAATGGTTGCTCACTACATTGAGACCTCACACAGTGAGAAGGATCTAAAATGGACTGTGCTATTCGGACTCAATGTAAATAATAGGAGTATTGATATCGAGTCTACGCTCTTGCAGAAGGAGGCCTAATTGATTCTAAAATTCAATAGCACGCTTACTGGACTGAACAAAATGACGGAATTGTCCAGACCATGATGCCATCCTCATGTACTTTGGGTTTTTCGCAACACGTGTTGTGTGAACTTGGTTTGATGACTGTGTTATCCTGTGCTGCCTTTAAAAATACTGTTAGGGACTGCATTACCCATAAAGCATTGCATCAGTTGGCGTTTTGTAATCTGCTTCCAACCGGAAGTCTCCGTTGCTGCCGAGATGCGCTGTGCCGCGCTACCAAGATGGCGAGTTAGGAAGGCATGTGATCCTAAGAATCTCCACACCACTGCTAAAGTAAGATTCCATTCGCACAATCCGGGTGATGTGCCCTGCGTGTTATCATGTAGTGACTGAAAATACCCTTGCATTCTGTTTCAGAATTGAAACATTGTCCTGATTGATACACTGTTTCAACAAACAGCATTGGAGTTAATACACGTACGAGCCGCTGCTCAAGCTCCGAAACAATTTTCATTCAGGTACGCGCTCAGACTGTTTGTGCGCATATTTCACTTGTAATTCATTTTAGAGTGTAAACAAGTTTAAATTTCCATTGTTTACAGCCGTTCCTGTAAGAACAGGGATTCTTCGACCCCGCACTAAGAATACTAAGTGCCCCTAACGATGGTTAGAAATTTGCATCCATCAGGTAACTAAGTGAATTTAGCATATATGTCTAGTTTAGAGAAAGGGTGGGTGGATTAACTACCCATAGTTGTCACTTATATTATTTTTTTAGATTACACCATTCCAATGAGTCAGAAGCCCTGATGAGAGCCCCAGGAGTGGACCTGGGTCTCGAAACACGTTGGCATCTTCGTTTTGACATTGAGGAACGTCCATATGTTGATCATAGCAGTTTGAGGGATTAGTAATGTTGATCTTACCCCAACTGTTTACAAATTTGTTCCCAATGTGCAACATTACCTTTCAATGTTGAAATGAATAATTCTGCAAAGGGTTTGTTTGTTTGTTAATCAAGATTGGTGTATTTACATTTGCATTTATGTGATATGTAGTTATGTTGCAATGTCGCTTATCTTTATTGATTTGTGTATTTGTCTCGTCTATTTATCTGGAATGAATAAGTGTTTGTCTCATTTCACACGTTTATGAGAAAAAGAAAAAAGTATACAAAATATATAAAGAAAAGGATAAATAAACAACCAGATCCAATGAAATATGAACATTGATCTCAGTTTCTGCTTTTAATAGATAGCAGGTTAACAAACGAGTAGCTAGGTTCCTTTTGTGTACCATGTTATTATGGCCCTATCTGGCTACTGTCTTTGGGCCTATCCCCTTCTGTTGCTAACCATACAGAACAAGGCATTCTTATACTGCCGTAACCTATCACTATTCTTGTGCTGATTGTACTAACGTGAAAGAAAAAACATTGCCATTTCCACTGGTCCGAACCACCGATGTTATGATTAAACCATAAACCGTCACTCAAAATTGAGCTTATGCTTGTCACTCTAGAAATATATACCAGAAGCCGGACCTCATGATGGTGGCAGCATGGTTTGCGATGAGTGCAGAATATAGTTACTCCTGTGCACAAGGGTATTCTGCCTTCTTTGTTTAAAAATTTTGCAGAGACTTAAATACAGATCATATGTGTACCAAAGAAGCTCATCTCTGGGATGAAATCATCACAGAGCAGGAGTGAAATCGACGAATCAGATATGCTTCAGAAACTGACCTCCAGTAACTTGCGCATTGCATTTTGGTTCATTACATTCACAATTCGCTCCACATTGTTAAAGGCTCCTTGAAAATTCAGATTTTTTTTAACCTGGCACAGAAGCTTTATTAATGGGAGGTCCTGGAACAAATCATGAAATAGATGATAGTGATAGACAATGTTGCATTCTTTTCACCAGGATTGAAACTAGATTTGCACCAACATAGTGGAGCCTTTTTCCCACTGGGTATGATTACGAATGTGGCTGCAAAATTACTCTGGTCCACTGCTAAATTGCACAGGACCTGGGCAAAGTGAGTTACTGTTGGTGCAGTTTGTTATTCAACTCCCTGTTTCTTCCCAGGGACAGCAGGAGTAACTAGACGCTGCCTGTCAGAGTTCCATTCTTGAACATTCAAATCATCCTCATATCCAATCTAAATCTTATTTTCATCACAGTTGTTGATTCATTTCAGGTAAGTCTAACCTCCTGGGACTACTGCTACAGACAGGAACAATTCCCAGAATCAAATCAGGCCAGTCCATGCCAAAAACTCAAATTGTTTTGCTCCTCTTCTTGCTCCACCAGTCTACAATGAATATGTTGGCGACTAGCTATGTTAATATTCTAAATCCATGTAAGCATGGCGACATTGCACCAATCACTGGCTCACATCAACACCCATGCACCAGTCAAAGAACACCTAAGCCTCGAGGTATGAGCCTTAATGCTTGTGTTTATTCGCATAGAATGGAAGCACAAGCTATGCACAAGGGTGTTGACTGTTTGGGCCTAGAGATTCCGCTTCAGACATGATCAGCCTCTTTGAGAGAGATAGTTGCATTGTGCTAAAACCTTTGCTCTCCAGGTAAGAATAAACAGGATCAGAGGTCAAAAGGTCATTTCAGTGACCATCAACAAGAGCTGGATATACAAAATCATTTTACTCTGTAGCACAATAACAAGTCTACCACAACCACTTCTATACATCGGAATTCTCTACATGTGTGTGGAGCCCATTTGGATAAACATAACTTTTAAAAAAGTTGTATGTTTTAGAATTAACATAACTTCATGTAAAATGCACCTAGTTAGGAGATGTTGGAGAATAGAAGCTGTGTTGATCAGTATTCAAATAAAAAATACAATTTAGTGCAGCCGACTGTGAAAGTGGATAGAATCTCATTCTTATTAACAAGCATTGGCATAGCCAATAGGTCTCGCATTTGGGACCTGATAAGTGTTTAGTTATCCAGCACAGTATCCTTGGTGCAACAACATCAAGTGTTGCATGGCTAAACACTTATAAGGTCCCAAAGGCGAGACCTATTGGCTATGCCAATGCTTGTTTTGAGTGAGTGGCTCATGCAGGTATGCCACTGTGAGGTAGAGATGCTGCGAGTACTTTTACAGGAGCCCCTGTGACATTGCGCCTCTTCAAAATGTATCTTGGGTCTGGTGTAATACTTCTAGCCCATATTCCCGTCTTCTCGCACCCAATGCATCCTTAAATGTCCCATGTACAGCCGGGGTTGACACTCCTATTACCCCTGCCCTCCAGTGACACTTTACCTGTCACAGGTGGTGGTGGTGGTGGACGTGATGGTGGACGTGGTGGTGGTGGTGGACGTGGTGGTGGTGGTGGACGTGGTGGTGGTGGATGTGGTGGTGGTGGTGGATGTGTTGGTGGTGGTGGACGTGGTGGTGGTGATGGATGTGGTGGTGGTGGTGGACGTGGTGGTGGTGGATGTGGTGGTGGGCGTGGTGGTGGTGGATGTGGTAGTGGATGTGGTGGTGGTGGTGGATGTGGTGGTGGATGTGGTGGTGGTGGAGGACGTGTTGGTGGATGTGGTGGACATGGTGGTGGTGGACTTGGTGGTGGTGGACATGGTGGTGGTGGACGTGGTGGTGGTGGTGGACGTGGTGGTGGTGGTGGATGTGGTGGTGGTGGTGGAGGTGGTGGTGGATGTGGAGGTGGTGGACGTGGTGGTGGTGGACGTGGTGGTGGTGGACATGGAGGTGGTGGTGGTGTTGCTGGACGTGGTGGTAGTGGACGTGGTGAATGTGGTGGTGGTGGTGGATGTAGTGGTGGTGGATGTGGTGGTGGTGGACGTGGTGGTGGACATGGTGGTGGTGGACATGGTGGTGGTGGACGTGGTGGTGGCTGTGGTGGTGGTGGACGTGATGGTGGTGGACGTGGTGGTGAATGTGGTGAACATGGTGGTGGACGTGCTGGTGGTGGACATGGTGGTGGTGGAGGACGTAGTGGTGGACGTGGTGGTGGTGGACATCGTGGTGGTGGACGTGGTGGTGGTGGACGTGGTGGTGGGGGATGTGGTGGTGGATATAATGGTGGACATGGCGGTGGACGTGGTGGTGGATGTGGTGGTGGTGGTGGATGTGGTGGTAGACGTGCTGATGGATGTGGTGGTGGACGTGGTGGTAGAAATGGTGGTGGACGTGGTGTTGGTGGACGTGGTAGACGCTGTGGTGGTGGTGGACGTGGTGGTGGTGGTGGTGGATGTGGTGGTGGTGGACATGGTGGTGGTGGTGGATGTGGTGGATGTGGTGGTGGACTTGGTGGTGGTGGAGGACATGGTGGTGGTGGATGTGGTGGTGGTGGACGT
The DNA here is from genome assembly GCA_963921515.1 of Calotriton arnoldi. Lineage (NCBI taxonomy): Eukaryota > Metazoa > Chordata > Amphibia > Caudata > Salamandridae > Calotriton > Calotriton arnoldi. Next base: position 541,780 of record CAWUFW010007701.1, read on the forward strand.
GGTGGTGGTGGTGGATGTGGTGGTGGACGTGGTGGTGGTGGACGTGGTGGTGGATGTGGTGGTGGACGTGGTGGTGGATGTGGTGGTGGTGGTGGACATGGTGGTGGTGGACGTGGTGGTGGTGGACATGGTGGTGGTAGACGTGGTGGTGGTGGACGTGGTGGTGGTGGACATGGTGGTGGACATGTTGGTGGTGGACGTGGTGGTGGTGGATGTGGTGGTGGTAGATGTGGTGGTGTTGGACGTGGTGGTGGACGTGGTGGTGGTAGACGTGGTGGTGGTGAACGTGGTGGTGGTGGTGGACGTGGTGGTGGTGGACGTGGTGGTGGTGCTGAACATGGTGGTGGTGGACATGGTGGTGGTGGTGGACATGGTGGTGGTGGATGTGGTGGTGGTGGTGGACGTGGTGGTGGACATGGTGGTGGTGGACGTGGTGGTAGATGTGGTGGTGGTGGGCATGGTGGTGGTGGACGTGATGGTGGTGGTGGTGGACGTGGTGGTGGTGGTGGTGGATGTGGTGGTGGTGGACGTGGTGGTGGTGGTGGACATGGTGGTGGACATGGTGGTGGTGGTGGATGTGGTGGTGGATGTGGTGGTGGACGTCGTGGTGGACGTGGTGGTGGTGGTGGACATGGTGGTGGTGGACGTGGTGGTGGAGGACGTGGTGGTGGTAGACGTGGTGGTGGTGGACGTGGTGGTGGTAGACGTGGTGGTGGTGGACGTGGTGGTGGTGGACGTGGTGGTGGTGAACGTGGTGGTGGTGGACGTGGTGGTGGTGGTGAACATGGTGGTGGTGGACATGGTGGTGGTGGATGTGGTGGTGGTGGACGTGGTGGTGGACGTGGTGGTGGATGTGGTGGTGGTGGGCATGGTGGTGGTGGACATGGTGGTGGTGGTGGTGGATGTGGTGGTGGTGGTGGTGGTGGATGTGGTGGTGGTGGACGTGGTGGTGGACGTGGTGGTGGACATGGTGGTGGACATGGTGGTGGTGGACGTGGTGGTGGACATGGTGGTGGTGGTGGACGTGGTGGTGGTGGATGTGGTGGTGGTAGACATGGTGGTCATGGACGTGGTGGTGGTGGTGAATGTGGTGGTGGTGGACGTGGTGGTGGTGATGGACGTGGTGGTGGATGTGGTGGTGGACATGGTGGTGGTGGTGGATGTGGTGATGGACGTGGTGGTGGTGGACGTGGTGGTGGTGGACATGGTGGTGGTGATGGATGTGGTGGTGGACGTGGTGGTGGTGGACATGGTGGTGGTGGACATGGTGGTGGTGGGCATGGTGGTGGTGGACGTGGTGGTGGTGGACGTGGTGGTGGTGGACACGGTGGTGGTGGTGGACGTGGTGGTGGACGTGGTGGTGGATGTGGTGGTGGTGGATGTGGTGGTGGACATGGTGGTGGTGGTGGACGTGGTGGTGGATGTGGTGGTGGTGGACATGGTGGTGGTGGACGTGGTGGTGGTAGAGGACGTAGTGGTGGTGGACATGGTGGTGGTGGACGTGGTGGTGGACGTGGTGGTGGTGGTGGATGTGGTGGACGTGGTGGTGGTGGACGTGGTGGTGGACATGGTGGTGGACGTGGTGGACATGGTGGTGGTGGACGTGGTGGTGGTGGATGTGGTGGTGGACATGGTGGTGGTGGACGTGGTGGTGGTGGTGGTGGACGTGGTGGTGGTGGACGTGATGATGGTGGACATGGTGGTGGACGTGGTGGTGGATGTGGTGGTGGTGGTGGTGGGCATGGTGGTGGTGGTGGCGGACATAGTGGTGGTGGTAGACGTGGTGGTGGTGGTGGTGGATGTGGTGGTGGTGGTGGTGGACGTGGTGGTGGTAGATGTGGTGGTAGTGAACGTGGTGGTGGACATGGTGGTGGTGGTGGACGTGGTGGTGGTGGTGGTGGACATGGTGGTGGTGGACGTGGTGGTGGTGGTGGACGTGGTGGTGGTGGATGTGGTTGTGGTGGTGGTGGATGTGATGGTGGTGGACATGCTGGTGGTGGTGGACGTGGTGGTGGACAACGTGGTGGTGGTGGCCATGGTGGTAGTGGACGTGGTGCTGGTGGATGTGGTGGTGGTGGGTGTGGTAGTGGTGGTGGATGTGGTGGTGGTGGACGTGGTGGTGGTGGACATGGTGGTGGTGGTGATGGACTTGGTGGTGTAGTTGGCGGTGGATGTGGTGGATGTGGTGGTGGTGGACGTGGTGGTGGACATGGTGGTGGTGGACATGGTGGTGGTGGACATGGTGGTGGTGGACATGGTGGTGGTGAACGTGGTGGTGGTAGAGGACGTAGTGGTGGTGGACGTGGTGGTGGTGGACGTGGTGGTGGTGGACGTGGTGGTGGTGGTGGATGTGGTGGTGGTGGACGTGGTGGTGGACATGGTGGTGGTGGACGTGGTGGTGGTGGACATGGCGGTGGTGGACGTGGTGGTGGTGGACGTTGTGGTGGACATGGTGGGTGGTGGTGGTGGACGTGGTGGTGGTGATGGTGGACGTGGTGGTGGTGGACATGGTGGTGACATGGTGGTGGACGTGGTGGTGGTGGTGGTGGTGGACATGGTGGTGGTGGTGGCGGACATAGTGGTGGTGGTGGACGTGGTGGTGGTGGATGTGGTGGTGGTGGACGTGGTGGTGGTGGACGTGGTGGTGGTGGTGGATGTGGTGGTGGTGGATGTGGTGGTGGACGTGGTGGTGGACATGGTGGTGGACATGGTGGTGGTGGACATGGTGGTGGTGGACGTGGTGGTGGTGGATGTTGTGGTGGACATGGTGGGTGGTGGTGGTGGACGTGGTGGTGGTGATGGTGGACATGGTGGTGGTGGACATGGTGGTGGTGGGCATGGTGGTGGTGGACGTGGTGGTGGTGGACGTGGTGGTGGTGGTGGTGGACATGGTGGTGGTGGTGGACGTGGTGGTGGATGTGGTGGTGGTGGATGTGGTGGTGGACATGGTGGTGGTGGTGGACGTGGTGGTGGATGTGGTGGTGGTAGACATGGTGGTGGTAGACGTGGTGGTGGTAGAGGACGTAGTGGTGGTGGACATGGTGGTGGTGGACGTGGTGGTGGACGTGGTGGTGGTGGTGGATGTGGTGGTGGTGGACGTGGTGGTGGTGGACGTGGTGGTGGACGTGGTGGTGGACATGGTGGTGGACGTGGTGGTGGTAGACATGGTGGTGGTGGACGTGGTGGTGGTGGACGTGGTGGTGGACATGGTGGTGGTGGTGGACGTGGTGGTGGTAGTGGTGGACGTGGTGGTGGTGGACGTGGTGATGGTGGACATGGTGGTGGACGTGGTGGTGGATGTGGTGGTGGTGGTGGACATGGTGGTGGTGGTGGCGGACATAGTGGTGGTGGTAGACGTGGTGGTGGTGGTGGTGGATGTGGTGGTGGTGGTGGACGTGGTGGTGGTAGATGTGGTGGTAGTGAACGTGGTGGTGGACATGGTGGTGGTGGTGGACGTGGTGGTGGTGGACATGGTGGTGGTGGACGTAGTGGTGGTGGTGGACGTGGTGGTGGTGGATGTGGTTGTGGTGGACGTGATGGTGGTGGACATGCTGGTGGTGGTGGACGTGGTGGTGGACAACGTGGTGGTGGCCGTGGTGGTGGTGGCCATGGTGGTAGTGGACGTGGTGCTGGTGGATGTGGTGAAGGTGGATGTGGTAGTGGTGGTGGATGTGGTGGTGGTGGACGTGGTGGTGGTGGTGGATGTGGTGGTGGTGGACATGGTGGTGGTGGTGGTGGACTTGGTGGTGTAGTTGGCGGTGGATGTGGTGGATGTGGTGGTGGTGGACGTGGTGGTGGACATGGTGGTGGTGGACATGGTGGTGGTGGACATGGTGGTGGTGAACGTGGTGGTGGTAGAGGACGTAGTGGTGGTGGACCTGGTGGTGGTGGACGTGGTGGTGGTGGACGTGGTGGTGGTGGTGGATGTGGTGGTGGTGGACGTGGTGGTGGACGTGGTGGTGGTGGACATTGTGGTGGACATGGTGGGTGGTGGTGGTGGACGTGGTGGTGGTGATGGTGGATGTGGTGGTGGTGGACATGGTGGTGGTGACATGGTGGTGGACGTGGTGGTGGTGGTGGTGGTGGTGGACATGGTGGTGGTGGTGGCAGACATAGTGGTGGTGGTAGACGTGGTGGTGGTGGTGGTGGACGTGGTGGTGGTGGTGGTGGACATGGTGGTGGTGGTTGTGGTGGTAGTGAACGTGGTGGTGGACATTGTGATGGTGGTGGACATGGTGGTGGACATGGTGGTGGTGGACGTGGTGGTGGTGGTGGACATGGTGGTGGTGGACATGGTTGTGGTGGTGGTGGACGTGATGGTGGTGGACGTGCTGGTGGTGGTGGACGTGGTGGTGGCCGTGGTGGTGGTGGCCGTGGTGGTGGTGGCCATGGTGGTAGTGGATGTGGTGCTGGTGGATGTGGTGGTGGTGGATGTGGTGGTGGTGGTGGTAGTGGATGTGGTGGTGGTGGACGTGGTGGTGGTGGTGGTGGATGTGGTAGTGTAGTTGGTGGTGGATGTGGTGGACATGGTGGTGGTGGACGTGGTGGTGGTGGACGTGGTGGACATGGTGGATGTGGTGGTGGTGGACGTGGTGGTGGACATGGTGGTGGTGGTGGTAGATGTGGTGTTGGTGGACATGGTGTTGGTGGACGTGGTGTTGGTGGACGTGGTGGTGGTGGACGTGTGGTGGTGGATGTGGTAGTGGACGTGATGGTGTTGGTGGTGGACGTGGTAGTGGTGGACGTGGTGGTGGTGGACGTAGTGGTGGTGGACATGGTGGTGGTGGACATGGTGGTGGTGGTGGTGGTGGACATGGTGGTGGTGATCGCGGACGTAATGGTGGTGGTGGACGTGGTGGTGGTGGTGGTGGACGTGGTGGTGGTTTTGGTGGACATGGTGGTGGTGGATGTGGTGGTAGTGAACGTGGTGGTGGACATGGTGATGGTGGTGGACATGGTGGTGGTGGACATGGTGGTGGTGGATGTGGTGGTGGTGGTGGACATGGTGGTGGTGGACATGGTTGTGGTGGTGGGGGACATGATGGTGGTGGATGTGCTGGTGGTGGTGGGCGTGGTGGTGGACAACGTGGTGGTGGCCGTGGTGGTGGTGGCCATGGTGGTAGTGGACGTGGTGCTGGTGGATGTGGTGGTGGTGGATGTGGTGGTGGTGGATGTGGTAGTGGTGGTGGATGTGGTGGTGGTGGACGTGGTGGTGGTGGTGGTGGATGTGGTGGTATAGTTGGCGGTGGATGTGGTGGACATGGTGGTGGTGGACATGGTGGATGTGGTGGTGGTGGACGTGGTGGTGGTAGTGGACGTGGTGGTGGACATGGTGGTGGTGGTGGTAGATGTGGTGTTGGTGGACATGGTGTTGGTGGATGTGGTGTTGGTGGACGTGGTGTTGGTGGACGTGGTGGTGGTGGACGTGATGGTGTTGGTGTTGGACGTGGTAGTGGTGGACGTGGTGGTGGTGGACGTAGTGGTGGTGGACATGGTGGTGGTGGACGTAGTGGTGGTGGATGTAGTGGTGGTGGACATGGTGGATGTGGTGGTGGTGGTGGATGTGGTGGATGTGGTGGTGGTGGACGTGGTGGTGGACATGGTGGTGGTGTACGTGGTGGTGGATGTGGTGGTGGACATGGTGGTGGTGTACGTGGTGGTGGATGTGGTGGTGGTGGACGTGGTGGTTGTGGACGTGGTGGTGGTGGTGGATGTGGTGGTGGATGTGGTGGTGGACGTGGTGGTGGATGGGGTGGTGGATGTGGTGGTGATGGACATGGTGGTGGTGGACGTGGTGGTGGTGGACATGGTGGTAGACATGGTGGTGGATGTGGGGGTGGTAGACATGGTGGTGGTAGACATGGTGGTGGTGGACATGGTGGTGGTAGACGTGGTGGTGGACGTGGTGGTGGTAGACATGGTGGTGGTGGACGTGGTGGTGGTGGACGTGGTGGTGGTGGATGTGGTGGTGGTGGACGTGGTGGTGGTGGATGTGGTGGTGGTGGTGGACATGTTGGTGGTGGACATGGTGGTGGTGGTGGATGTAGTGGTGGTGGATATGGTGGTGGTAGATGTGGTGGTGGTGGACATGGTGGTGGTGGACATGGTGGTGGTGGTGGGGGATGTGGTGGTGGTGGATGTGGTGGTGGACATGGTGGTGGTGGTGGACGTGGTGGTGGACATGGTGGTGGTGGTGGACGTGGTGGTGGTGGTGGACATGGTGGTGATGGTGGACATGGTGGTGGTGGATGTGGTGGTGGACATGGTGGTGGTTGTGGACGTGGTGGTGGTGGAGGTGGTGTTGGTGGATGTGGTGGTGGTGGATGTAGTGGTGGTGGACATGGTGGTGGTGGTGGACATGGTGGTGGTGGTGGATGTGGTGGTGGTGGACATGGTGGTGATGGTGGTGGATGTGATGGTGGACATGGTGGGGGGCGTGGTGGTGGTGGTGGACGTGGTGGTGGTAGACGTGGTGGTGGACGTGGTGGTGGTGGATGTGGTGGTGGTGGTGGTGGATGTGGTGGTGGATGTGGTGGTGGACATGGACATGGTGGTGGTGGACATGGTGGACGTGGTGGTGGTGGTGGACGTGGTGGTGGTGGACATGGTGGTGGTGGTGGACGTGGTGGTTGTGGACGTGGTGGTGGTGGATGTGGTGGTGGTGGACATGGTGGTGGTGGACATGGTGGTGGTGGAGGATCTGGTGGTGGTGGACGTGGTGGATGTGGTGGTGGTGGAAGTGGTGGTGGTGATGGACATGGTGCTGGTATTGGCAGTGGATGTGGTGGACGTGGTGGTGGTGGTGGTGGACATGGTGGTGGTGGTGGTAGTAGACGTGGTGGTGGTGGACGTGGTGGTGGTGGTGGACGTGGTATTGGTGTACGTGGTGGTGGTGGACATGGTGGTGGACGTGGTGGTGGTGGACGTGGTGGTGGTGGATGTGGTGGTGGTGGACGTAGTGGTGGGAGACATAGTGGTGGAGGTGGATGTGGTGGACGTGGTGGTGGTGTTGGCATTAGATGTGGTGGACATGGGGGTGGTGGTGGACATGGTGGTGGATGTGGTGGTGGTAGTCATGGTGGTGGTGGACATGGTGGTGGTGGTGGACGTGGTATTGGTGTACGTGGTGGTGGTGGACGTGGTGGTGGTGGGTGTGGTGGTGGTGGATGTGGTGGAGGTGGACGTAGTGGTGGTGGACATAGTGGTGGTGGTGGATGTGGTGGACATGGTGGTGGTGGTGGATGTGGTGGTGGTGGAGGACGTAGTGGTGGTGGACGTGGTGGTGGTGGACGTGGTGGTGGGGGTGGTGGATATGGTGGTGGTGGTGGACGTGGTGGTGGTAGGCGTGATGGTGGTGGACATGGTGGTGGACGTGGTGGTGGTGGACATGGTGGTGGTGGACGTGGTTGTGGATGTGGTGGTGGTGGACATGGTGGTGGTGGACGTGGTAGTGGTGGACATGTTGGTGGTGGATGTGGTGGTGGTGGACGTGGTGTTGGTGGATGTGGTGGTGGTGGACGTGGTGGTGGTGGATGTGGTTTTGGTGCTGGTGGACGTGGTGGTGGTGGACGTGGTGGTGATGGTGGTAGACGTGGTGGTGGTGGTGGTGTTGGCGGTGATTGTGGTGGATGTGGTGGTGGACGTGGTGTTGGTGGTGGATATGTTGGTGGTGGACGTGGTGGTGGACGTGGTGGTGGTGGACATGGTGGTAGTGGACATGGTGGTGGTGGACGTGGTGGTGGTGGACGTGGTGGTGGTGGATGTGGTGGTGGTGGATTTAAACTGGAATGGCATGGGGAGCGAAAAAATTATGGATTTAGGGCCAGCTCTCTGTACTGGGGTGAATGCTTGACATTGTTCAACATTCTGTCCATCATTCTGTCCATTAATTGTTTTTTTTCATTTGTCACCTGAGTGGGATGGGTATGCGCAGACGTGGGTCCAGTGCTCTCCATGCCACTGGAGTCAAGCTAGCCTGGCTGATGAGGGGTAATATCCCAAAACCGGTCCAGGATGCTTGTTTCCAGTCCAGGGAGGACCTGTCTTGGCAGTTTGGGCTGGACTGTTCCCAGAGGGAGCAGGGTCAAGACTGATTTGCATTTGGCTGGGTTTAAACTAGAATGGCATGGGGAGAAAATAAAACAATGGATTTAGGCTGAGATCTCTGTACTGGGGTGAATGTTTGACATTGTTCAACATTCTGTCCATCAATTGTTCTTTTTGCATTCCTCACCCCGAGTGGGATGGGAATGCCCAGACTTGGGTCCTGTGCTCTCCATGCCACTGGAGTCAAGCTAGCCTGGCTGATATGGGGTAATATCCCAAAACCGGTCCCAGGATGCTTGTTTCCAGTCCAGGGAGGACCTGGCTTGGCAGTTTGGGCTGGACTGTTCCCAGAGGGAGCAGGGTCAAGACTGATTTGCATTTGGCTGGGTTTAAACTAGAATGGCATGGGGAGAAAATAAAACAATGAATTTAGGCCGAGATCTCTGTACTGGGGTGAATGTTTGACATTGTTCAACATTCTGTCCATCAATTGTTCTTTTTGTATTCCTCACCCCGAGTGGGATGGGAATGCCCAGACTTGGGTCCTGTGCTCTCCATGCCACTGGAGTCAAGCTAGCTGGCTGATGAGGGGTAATATCCTAAAACCGGTCCCAGGATGCTTGTTTCCAGTCCAGGGAGGACCTGGCTTGGCAGTTTGGGCTGGACTGTTTCCAGAGGGAGCAGGGTCAAGACTGATTTGCATTTGGCTGGGTTTAAACTGGAATGGCATGGGGAGCAAAACAATGATGGATTTAGGCCCACATATCTGTACTGGGTTGAATGTTTGACACTGTTCAACATTCTGTACTTTGATTGTTCTTTTTGTGTAGCGCCAGCCCAGGCACCCAAGCGCCATTTTGCTAGGGTGGCTGTGCTGCAGAGGCAATTGTTTATGTGCAGGAAGGGACACCTTCCTACACATAAACAATCTTTACAGGCAATTTGTTCTATCTCTGTGTGCTGCAGAATGCAGCACATGAAGAAAGAGCAAAATATGAGGAGAAATAATACATTTCTCCTCGTATCGCTTGCTTAAGATCAGGTATTCCCTGGTGATATTTTTGGCATTGCCTATACTTTGTAAATATGGGGCAGTGTAAAAAAGCAATGGGTGTTGCGGCGGAACGCCCACTGCAACACTCATTGCACCTTTCACACTAAGTGATGCGCAAATAGGGACATTATTTACAAGGCGTTAAGCCACGTTAGGTGGCTTACTGCCCCCTTGTAAATATGGCGAAGGAGTTAATGCCACCAGAACGTCGGAGATAGTAACGTTCTGGTGGCGATAGTTGGAAATGGCGATTTTTAAGGATTCTCAGAACAAAGACAACACTTGCCTTCTTTTGACTCACCACCAGGTGTTTGATGCTTCATTCTGGTCCACAACAAAGTTATTGTCTAACGAATTAACTAAAAAACTAAATTTCGGTTGACTTAATGAGCTTATTTAGATAGACTCAGCAGTCTAACCAAACGTCTTTAACAACAAAAGAAGCCTGAAGCCTACAATTCTTGCCACTGGTTTTCAAATGACAAAAGGGCATGTTCAATATGAGATATTTACAGCAATTACGTAAATAAATCATATTTTTATGAAGTCAAATTATTGTTATGATCATTGATAAAGTTAAAGACAAGTAGCAGAGTCATCCACACGGTTGCACATGGATTCTCATTTTTCCATTATACCAGTGATTTACATGGGCAGGTACCCGCAAGTACTGAGTATCTGCACTTATTTAGTTTGAAAGGGAGAGCACCTGCACCTCTCAGCAAGGGTTCATCACTTTTAATGGGACAGTGCTAGCACTTCTCAGTAGCACGTAGGTGCTCTGGCACAGTGACTACTTGCACTTCTATAGTCTTATTTCAGCCACTGCATTAAACTGCCACTTTTGATCCTGAAGATTCTGGAGTCAGGTCTTCATTTAGCTGTAAGCCGGCCACTGCACTATTTAACACAGATCTGGAAGTCCTCCCTGAAGAGAGGGTCCAGGTTCATGCCCTCTGAGGTACACCAGGGTGTGTTCCATTGGGATCTACGGTGCCCCTTCTGCCCCAACATCTAGGGGACATCCATTTCTTAGCACCCCCTTTTATACTACAGTTTCCCCACTCCTCCATACCCAGTGGTCACACCCTCCGCCCTCTCTCCCTTTAGTGCCTTGCCCCACGACCCTTCCCTGCACTCACATTGCGGAGCTGCACCTGAACTCCCTCCATGTCTGTCCTGGTGGGGCTCAGCTGCAGCAGCGCACAACCACTTTGCTTCCATCATGAACATGGAAGAAGGACACTGCAGTTAAGACACACACAGCAGCCATGCTGGAATACCTCTGCATCGGAGAGAAGATGGACTTTGAGCAGGGGGAACAGCTATATTATGCTGGCCAAGGAATCACAAGCAAGGTGGCAGGGGTCACAACGGGTGGCCTAGAGTTCGTAAGAGGTGACCCCTAATTGATGTCCAGGGTTCCTATCTGTATCAATAATACCAAATACAAAAAGAAAAAATAACAAAATCCAACCTCCTAATTTCCCTTCCGATCATTTAAGTCAGGCACTGTGTTAAAAAATAGGGAAAATAAGGGATTTCAGCACCATCTAAATTACAAAAATGTGCATAACTCTTCTTCAAGATTTAAGTCATTAGGTGGCTTAGAATCTAAATTTATAATGTACCTTGGCTCTGTTTGCTTGTGTTACCGCTCATGGTTACCGCCTCTCAAGTGTTTTGGAATTGCCTTGATAACAAAATATTACAAACATTTGACATCATTGTTGTGGTGTTTGTTAAAGTGCCTAGTCACCGGTAGGAATAGTCTCTATTTCTAATAGCCCTCATATGTTGCAGGATCTTTTTGTGGACCTGCAATATTGGGCTACCTACTTTTCTCAGTCCTCATTCACATGACAATGCATACACCGCAAACTCAGTCTTACAGTTGTTTGAACCAACTATTTTGATTGGTTTATTGTGGAAGCGAGCTGCATATTCTACTGTGTTCATCCCAAAGCCACAGGCTTGCATTTGCAGAAGCCTTTGGTCTGTAATAACCAGTATTTCTGCTCAAAAACGTCTGGACTACTCTTGACCAGGGCATCCCCCCAGAAAGCTCTCCTATACGTTATTGAAGGTGACCTATGGGTACTAGGCCCTAAAACTGGATCCCCACGATTTAAGAGCCAATGCTTCCGGATGATGGCTCTTAACTCCCTTTTTTCGATTACTGTATGTTGTTATTAGTCTGATAACTGGCTTAATCTTCTTTGTGTGCGTGCTTGTAAAAAGTAAGAATTCTCTGCTCATTTGGTTCACTACAACCACTGTCTTTTCTAAGGACTCTCTTGGGCATCCTAGTTCTAAGAATCTCTCTACAGACTTTTCCAGGCATCTCTTTAGATCATTAGCACGGCTGCAGTTTCTCTTTAGTCTAAGCACCTCCCCATAGGGGATACTGGATTTCAGGTATATGTAATGCAAGGCTTGAAAATATTTTCGCTTTGCTATTTTTATTTTGCTATTTGTATATAAACTATATTATTTGCCTTTATTTTTATTTTTAATTTATGTTTGATATTGAATTGTTTTTATTATATTTCACACATATAGTGTCAGTAATATGAGAGCATGGATTTCCCTATACATTAGATAAACCTATATTGGTTAGACACACCCCTATGGCAACACATTTAGATGTACAAGCCAGGGATGACGTAAAGCCCCTAAGGTCCGACTCCATCTTATGTTGGCCCAACCTTTGTCTTGGCGTCTACCTACCATCAGTTTTATTACTTGAATCACCTGAGGCTCACATCATTTGTGATGCCATTTGACACTTTTTCAAATTTGTGAGGATACCTTTTGGTTTAGTCAAAGCAGCATCAGTTTCTAAATGGTGAAGGGAAGGCTGTTAGCTGATATTGAAGGAGTCAATTTTTCCAAGGTGATATATTAATATTGAGGAAGGACACAGGTGAACATGGTTTCAGTGTAAGAATGGTCTTAGATATTCAAGGGGAGAGTGGATAGAAAATTAAAGTTAAATATGCAATTTTGTATACGAGAGCATAGAGTGTCTGGGGCATCTCATATCTGGAGAAGGAGTAAAGCCTAAAGAGACTATTTATCCACACCAAAACAAGGAATAATTCCTTACATTTCTTGGCATGACTGACTTCCACAATAGATTTGCAGAAATCTTTGCCAATGGGACTGTCTAAATGTGATAGTTATTAAAAAGGGGGCTGAATTTAAGTGGAATGAAAGTTGTGAGCAAGAAATCAAAGATATTAAAAGAGCCTTGTGAACAGCTCTGATATTGGAAGCATTTTTACTGGAGACAAAGAGTAGTATAACCAGTAATCGGGATCTAGGAACTGTGCTAATGGAAGATTAGGAGACCATTGCCTTTGTGTCAAAGATGTTGTGGGACAATGAATATGAAACACTTGCCAAAAAGCAGGCTTTGGCTGAAACATGGATGATAAGGAAGTTTAAAAATGTTGGGTGGGGTGCTGAATTTGTGGTGAAACTGATCACAAATGCTTGAAAGACATTTTCAATAGGAAAGATGTGAATGACATCTGCTCCAGAAGTTGAACTGGACAGTATCATTATAGGGGTCAAATTTCACTGTGGAATACTCATGACTGAAAACCTGACAGCAGTTTAAGTACAATACAGATTGAGATTTTAAAGAGGTTAGACTGGATGATAGCATGGATGGATACATGAAAGTGTGCAAGATCACCATATGCAGAGTACCTAACAGTTAGTGGATGGCTAAGACAGTGAACGACAGAGAATGGGAGGATGCAGGCCTATCTGTTGAGGCATGAGCCTCTCCAGAAAGTCTTAAGTGATGCTCTTCACCTATACTGATGGGTGAAAGGATAATTATTGGTCAGTGGTGGTCTACTGTTCAGAGGGAGAGGAATGATTTACCCAGGCACCTTGAAGGAGAAGCTGATCAACATAGCCCATATGGTAATGTTAGGAGTTTTCAAAACTAAAGAAAAACAGAGGGGTTGAGAAAAATGGTGTTTCTGTGCCACGGCCTTTCAATTGTTTGTGGAAATCTGATACACATAAAGTAGTTAAAAAAGAAAGCCTGATGGGTGAATCTTGATGGCCAGATCTAGACCTTATGGTAGATGGAAGAATTAGAAAATGTGTCAGTGTTACAAGAATGATAAAATTAGGAAGTTTAGAAAACTCACCATGGTGTTTAGAGAGCTTCCCAGAGAATGTAGTTAGGAAGTTAGTTTGATTATATTAGGACTAATATAAGACAAGAAGGATTTAATCTACATCAGAGTTTTAGTTGTCCATTTTTCTGGGTGTCCATATATGGAACTGGTACAAAAAATCAGCAAGTGTAATTAAAGACTCGGAATACGTTTTTCAAATTGAAGGATTCGCTAATGTCATGGACAATGGGATAAAACTGATTTTACACCAGAGGGAGCATTTCCTGAATCTGAGGTGCATTAGACACGAAAGATTCAATGTATGTTGAAGGAGTGTATTCATCTTGTTAAAGGTAGTGGCAGAAATTAGAAGTTAGAAGTCAAATAACACTTTGAGCTAATAGAATAACTTCACATGTGACTAACAGAAGGAGTTATTTTGAACTTTGAAGGGAAAGAAGCCTAATACATGTCTCTCATTGGGGTAGATGGACTGGAACAAAGGATGCTGTGAAGGAGGGGGGTTAGAGAGTGTATGGAAATCTAGAGAAGTTACAAAACTAAGAGGAAAGTAATATTTGATTCACTAAGACAGTGAAGATGACCAAAGTGAATGTGGGAGATATAATAGTTGTAAGAGCCCCAGCATAATGCAAAGAATTTTCCAGATTTGCAGAATCCTTGAAAGTGAAAGAATTGTTGAGAAATTCACTGAAGCTTATCCTAGAGATTAAAGGGTCTGGAACTTAAGCATTGTGGCCAGATACAGAAAGAAGGAGGAAGAGTAAAGGGTGGAGGAGGAAACACGATGGAGTCAAGCAGGATTAGTGATGGTGGTCAGCAAAACATAAGTAAAAAACATAAAAATCTTGACTGGTGTGTGCATGTAGCAGCGGTCAACTATGTACCTCCCTGCATGGAGGTTACACGAGAACCAAGCATATTAACTTCAGCAGCTTAGTTTGGGTGAATCACATTGTTTTTTCCACAGCAACATGCCAGTGTTTGACAGCAAAACATGCAAATTTACATACAATGACATTTTGATGTTTGGGGACAAAATTCTTACATTTCCAAGCAAGGGCAGCTCATCCATATGAGCCTGGGGGCATTGACCCCCTACTGCGAGCCACTACACCCCAGACAGACTCCATATACCTGAGAATTTAGTTCCTGTAAGGTAGGGGCAGGGCTACGAAGCATTCTGGCGAGCATTGAAGGAGGCTATGATACTGAACTGCACATGCCACATTGACCAGTGTTTTCACTGTGGCCAGTCTGACATGCGGAGTTCAGGGTCCATGACAAATGTTACCTGGGAGCTGAAGAGATTCAACACAGTCCCACCAGTTTCTGAGGGAGCGTTGTGTTTCCCTGACCCAGCCAATCCTGGCACTGGTTTTATGCTGTTTGGTATTAAAAGCTGCATGACAGCAGTCCTTGGATTGGCTGGGATGCTATTATCCAGCATGCACATCTTTGTTTGGCAGCGTGAGGTGGAGGATTGGATCTGATTATCAAGCTGGATCCAAGTAAGAATATCTCACTTTATTTAATTAATACAGTACTCCCAATATGCTGATTAATCTAATTTGTTTTGCAGAGGTGATCGGTGCACATTCTATATAAATAAAACATACCTATAAATAGAATGTGCCCGCAAACCTCTGTAATACAAATTTCAGCATGTTCATCCTTTACAAAATTATTTAACTTATATGTGCTGCGCCTACCTCACCACTTTCAAAAGTAGCCAGCCACCGCTGTTTCCAAATATATATTTAGAGGAGGTGTTCATGGAACAATCCGTGCTGCTGTCTGACACCAGAGTCTGTAACATTAGTGCAGCCAATCTGTTCTTCTAAATTGTTCATTTCTTTGTGATGTGAGTGACAGCGCTGCTATATGACCATGTGAAATGTTTCAAGCTCTGTGGTGCTGCATGAGATTATGAGATTTGTGTGATGTTTTTAGTTTTCTACCAGGCTCCCCCCACAGAGATTCTTAGTTACAAGGTGTTAGAAATTGGGTTACTGGTTGACTGGGGTATGAGCCCTGGTCAAGTAAGGGACAGGCAAACCCTACATTAACCTATGCTTACCCTCTGGCAGCTTGGCACAGAGCAGTCAGGCGTAACATAGAGTAAATGGGTAAAGTATTTTTGCAACACTTTAATCAGTAACACAGTGACCATTTCACACCAAAAGGTCCCACACCAGGTTAGAAGTATAAAACTTACTTTAATAAATAAAACTACAAAAATGCAATCAGTAGAACCAAAGTTATTAAGTTTATAGTGAAAAATAGCGCCAAAAAGCACAAAGAGTTATTGGAGGATATGTGGTCACACCGGATCGGGAAAAAGTCACAAGTTCAGGCAAACTGCGATGGAGCGCAGGCGGGTCACAGAGAACTAGTTAGGCCAGCTGAACAGAGTACCTTAATTCCTGGTTGCAGAGCATAGCGTTGACCCGTGTCAAAGATGCATTGTGCAGCCGAGGTGATGTGTTGGTTCTGAGATGCGGCGAGGCTGCCGTGCGAGGTTCCTGTTGACGGGGCTTGCGATGTTCAGCCTGGTGTCAAGGATGCCAGGAGCAGCCGAGGAGATGCATCGGTTCCGACGAACAGTAAGTTTCATTGTCATTGTTGATGCTGCCATCCACTAGGGGTGCGAAGAGCTTGTGCCAGGAAAAGCGGTGCACAATGGAGGTTCCAAAGGCGATGCGTCGGTCCCAAGGTGCGGGTTGCGGCAGCAATGCGTGTCTTTTGTGATGGGTCTAATCCACGCAGCAGCAGCGATGTGTCGGTTCTGTTGGGGATGTGCTGCTCAGCCCAGAAGATGCATCAGTTCTGCTCAGGGTTACATCGCTCAGCAGAGAAGATGCATCGGTGCCTCAGGCAAGCACCTAAAGCCCATTTCCAAGGGTCCAGGACTGGGGTGGCAGCACTTGGTAGGGTAAACTTACAGATAGCAGAGTCCAGGTGCAGGGGTTTGAAGCCTCTTATGTCCCTGAAGTTTCAGATCAGGAGGCCAGCCAACTCGCCCTTGAAGTCACTATGGGTTCTGGGGTCAAGTGATTTGGGTCCAGTCCTTTTCACCCAGGCAAAAGGGCAGTAGGCCACCAGTTCAGAACAGCAAAGCAGGGAGTTCAGAAGAGCAGCTGTCCAGCAGAGTGGCAGTCCTTCAGCAGCACAGCAGTTCTTCTTCCTGACAGAGTATCCACAGGTCCAGAAGTATACTGAAGTGGTGGTGTATGAGGTCCAGTACTTATACCCAGTAGTGCCTTTGAAAGTGTGGGAGACTTTAAGAACATGCCTTTGAAAGGGCCAAGCCCATAAGTTCTAGATCTACTTTAGAACATCAATCCAATGGTTCTTTTTAGCAGCACGTAAGCGCAGAGGGGAGAAAATCATTATTAATGCCAATCAATTAAAAAGGTGTTTCTCTAGATACATAATAATCAAAGACCACTACGTAAGGTTAATTAATTTATTACAAATCCAAGAATAGCTGAATATAAAGACACCTCAAAATGAGAGCATAGAAATATATCAGAATCAGCATAAAGCCAAATCTACGAATAAAGTTGAGATGATGTAACATAAGCAAGACAATTAACTCAAGAAATATGATACAGAGGATCAGAAAACATGAGTTCCAATTTCCTTGCATCGAGGGTTCAGGAGCATAAAGCATTAATCTATAGCTACACTAACTCTAAAGTGACCTCCCTAATTAAGCATTTTCAGAAAGAGGATAAAAGGTGTCAGCATGTGGAGCCTTCCTAAGAAGTCTCTTCAGCAGCAATGGGTTAAATAGCATAACGCTATAGAGACAGCTTATTCTAAGGTACGCCCTCTCTGAAGGCAGGAGAAGAAGTGGGGTTTTCCCTACATCCCTTACAATGTTGAAGTTTATCCTTCCCGAGATCCTCTGCAAGTCAAGCCATCCGCTCTTGGTTCCTCCCCAAAGGTAACTTTCTCACAGGACAATGGTGTTCCTCTTCTCAGCACATTTGGCCTTGGTTCCCAAGCCTTCTCCTGTGCGAAGGACAACGGCCTTCCTTTATCGATTCGAACCTCACGATGTAACATTTTCCTCTCCTTGCCTGACTAGGAAAGCAAAGACATTATTCTAGCTAACAAGAACGCTCCTTTCACCTGCAACACAAAATGTGAGAAAGAACAGATTCCACAGCACACATGAAATTCAGGCTGTTAATTCTAAAGTAAGAGCTTCCAGGGAAAATGCATTTCAGGCCTACAAGGTTTAACTAACATAAGAAAATGGCATGTGAGCTTTACGAGTGACACAGAAAATAAGGCACATTAGGTTAATAATTAATAAGCAATCTTAATACATGAATACTTGTCAGTTGCACAACACCAACTCTTCACGTAAATGTTTTTCTGCTAGTTGCATTCACTTTCTACGTTAATTCTCCATTATATCTTGCAATAGGCTAAACACGTCACATTTCATGTTATTACGTTTCGAAATCCTAACACTTCACGTTAATGCAACAAAAGATTATATACGGATGCACTCTACACGTGTGATTCTAATATATAATTATATATTATATACACTACAGTCAACACTAAGGGGAGTGCAACGTTCCCCTTAGTGTTGACTGTAGTGTTAAAACTACAGTCAACACTAAGGGGAGCACAAATTGTGGACTGCATGTACCATGATGCAAAGGAGCAAACTTTTCTGGGATATGATGTAGTATCCGGCCATATCCTTTTCGGCCCATTGATTACACTTCATCCGGCCCAAGCTGGAGAGTACAGCCCGAGCCAGAGAGTACAACCCGGGTTCGGAGAGTAGGGCCCAAGCCGGAGATTCCGGCCCGACTGCGGACGTATAGATATGACTCATAAATGACCTCTGTGAATACCAAAAGTCATAAAGTTAGTCTCAAATTGACTTCGTGAATCGGCCCCATAGTCTCTAGTATATGACCCACCGGCCCTTTTATATGTTTTATGCCTCTTATCACAGATATGTACTCTGCTGTAAATGTTGTGTCTCTTTTGAAAATAACTGTATTTTCCCCGAATGTGACTTGAATCATGTAATGCTGCTATATTTATTTATGGAATGTTTTTATCATCTGTTCTTTTATGGCCGTAATTGCCCAAATAAAGTTTGTGACTGACTGACTGAGTCCAGAGAGCTTTAAATAATCTGCCTAGAAGATTCTTAGGCACCCGGACTCCATATGAAGTCCTGTTCAGCACCCGTATGTAGGTTCTAGACCTTGATAATCGTGGCACAGTGGTGGCAGATATGCCTTTTGACATCAATGAACGTTTCACTGTCTTACAGGAACTACAAGACTTGATGAGTGCTCAAATGAAACTACTAAATGTTTTGCCACTGAAGAAGTGAATTTGCAACCAGCAACTCCTGTCTGCAATCCTAAAGTTGAGGATTTAGTTGGTGAGAAGATTACAAAAAAAAGGAGTTCAGCCCATCATACAGAAAACTGGTGCCAGTCCTTGGTATTGCAGATACCAAAACTGTGATATTGCCACTGCCCAGTGCTTGTAGAACGAAACAATTTGTGTCCATCAACAATATCAAACCCCACCATGTGGCCAATCCTACACAGTAGGGCATGAGGGCTCCTGGGTAGAGACTTGTCTCTTCTCACTACTAAACTAGAAATTCTTCTACAAACATTGAAAGATACAGAAAGTACAACTCGTCTTTGGGGGATGTCAGATACTGAAGTTCTACTACTCCCTGTTACAACAGCTAACACCGTAAACACACCACATGTGAATTCAAAGTCTTCAGATGCCATTCCTAACAACAAAGGGGCCGATTCCGATTCGGGCCGGAAATCTCTCCGACCGAGCCGGACCCGGAGAGATTTCCGACCGAATCGGACCCCAGCAGTCCGACCGGACGAGTACGATGCATTCGCATGCTATCGGACTCGATTCGGTCGGACTCCCATTGAAGTCAATGGGAGCCGGTCGTACAACGCGTACGCGGGCTCCCATTGACTCAATGGGTGCGAGGCGAACGAGGGCGCCCCCTACAGCGGGTACGCGTCCATGCGCATCGCAGCGTACATGCACAGGTAGTGGGGACCCATGGGTCCCCCTGTGTGCGACTCGCGCGGCTACGTGTACAGGGGGGTCCGACGCGGACCCCCAAAGTACGGCTCCGACAGCTCTTTCGAGCTGGACGGTGCGAGTCGGTCGGACTGCTCGCGGTGCGCATCGTACTTACCCGGCCGGGAAACGTCTCCATAGCGCGGTGCGAGTCGTGTCCGTGCGAGTCGGTCGGAGCGTGTTGAAGCCGCGTACGAGTAGGTCGGAGATTTCGCGGGTGCTTGCATCGTACTCGCTCGGCCGGACCCGCGTACGATTCGGTCGGGAAACAGGGCTCCGAATCGGATCCGGTAAAACAGAATCCGATTCGGAGCACTACCGGCCGAGATCGGAATCGGCCCCAAAGTTGTTTATTATCAACCACCTTTGGAGGTACCAACCAGTTCCACTTTACTCCATGAAACCCTGTTTTTGCATAGACTGGCTCCAGCTACTTTGCTGACATTGATGGCTTTTCCTCGGATTCGTCACACACATCATTGCATGGGATACATGCTTTCCTTTTCTTGCTGAAACAGACTTATCTGATTCCATCATTGCCCTACACATGGATCATCATTTCACTGATTTTCCTATTCATTTGGATTGGTTGTGTCACAGTTTTGTTTTTGATCCGAAATTGACATTATTTCCCAGAACTCTTTGCTTTTGAACTGGTAGCTGAGTTAATGAAGCCTCATTCATCTTCACATAAAGTCCAAAGAGACCCATCACTTGTAAACATTTCTACATTTCCTGGCCCGGATGGAATTGTTTGGGATAAGGTCCCATCTAATATTTTTGGTCCTACAGTAACATTACAAGTTCCTTATGGATTTAAAGTAAGCATGGATGATTTTATCACTCCTGGTAGTATTTCTGATTACTGGGATGTCATGCTTTCTGATCTAGAATCATATACAGCATTCAAAACGGAAGACTTCCATCTCAGTTCTACTAATTACGGTGAAATGTTTTGTTATGATCATTATGCATACCAATATTTACATAGAGCGAGTACTCCACGTACAATTTTCAATTACACACAATGGGAACATTGCCCGACACCATCAGTGGGTAATTCAAAAACATACCAGCAAAAGTATACATATTTTTCTGGTATCAACCCCTTAGACCCAGTTTCTTATTAAACGTACCCCTTTCCCAGAGAAGAAACAAATGCTGACCCAAACAAAATTAATCTATTCAGATTCATTAATTTCCCAACTGCCCATACAAGGCTATGGGTTTTAAAAGACAACATTGAGTTAAAATCAACTTAGGGAACACGAAATTGGCAAGTCCAAGGCAATGAGGCTTTGTTTAGAGCGTGTCTAATACCTAGACAAATGATTTTCCTAAACAAGACAGTGCAGCAAACCACCTGCCTGGTTTTTGCTAAAGTTAAAGACATGAACACACCTAACATTCCCTCTTTTACACGCTTTGACAATTGGCAACATTTTGCGAATTACAAAAAAAACAGCTCAACATGATACATATAACTGTTCGCTTTCAAGATCGGACGGGTGGTTAGTGTGGCCAACAGACTCTTATGGTTGTCATGCATGTTTTTAAACACCACAAAGGATTTTAAAGCAAGCGGACTAATCCCCAGATATTTCCAAAAACACAACACTCAGGAGTGGTCACTACCTACTTTGTAGGGAAGTTATACCAGCAATGGCTACAACATTCTACTTTACTTGCGGTGAAGGCACAATCATCTCTAGTTTCTGATGACATGGGGTTACAAGATTTCTTGTTGGGTCTTAGGTCATGACATTCTAAATGTTTCCTTTATGCCATATACAATGAACTTTGGAAGGTTTCTCAGCAGGAAGCTGCTGAGATTTTAAGGGAAATTACCAGGGCTAATTTGCAAAAGGCTTTTGCTGTCATAGACCACATTATCAACACACTTATTCTCTGAATAACATTATATCATCTGTGTTCAATACTCTGTCTTTCAATGCAACTGGTTCAATCTAAGGATATGGATCTTCTGGTGTGTCTGCTAAGGGTTCATCTTCCATGCTGTCCTGTTTGACTACAGTTGCTATGGGATGCTTATTATGAGCCAATTCTGGATTCTTCTGCTCCCGGATTCTTGGATCCTGGCTCCTCCTACGTGGTTACACTGTTAGCTGGCACACCATTAGCGGCAGCTCATTGGGCTGGAAGCGCCCACATTTTTGTTTTGGGAACTTACCATCCGTGCCACTGTGGAAACATCATTTGAAACAGCAGGTTTCTTCCTCGATCCTAATGACCCCCCGAACATAGATGACATTTCTGGAATACTAGATTTAATTTGGCACCTTGTTTTTATTGCACATTGATTTTTATTCGTTTTTATAATTGTGTGTTTTTTAATTTCCATTTTTGAACTCATAGCTTTCATTCGCTTTTATTATTAAAGTGTATTTTATATTCATTTTTAATCATAAGGCTTATATGTTAAGTTTGATTTTTAATAGACTAGCGTTTATGTTTTAGTTAAAGCTGGAGTCACTGTCTCTGTCCAAGGAGTGGGTGTTGTAAGGTTCATCAGGGCCCCTCCCACAAGTTTAATTTAGTTACACGTTTAAACTTGAGATCTTTTTCAAAACTGTGACCTTTACATGCCTTGCACTTACACTGCAGCATATTTCTTAGTAAGCATTTTATCATGTAGTTTGTACACTCTGTCCAAGGCTAAGGAACATTGGAAGTGATGCCCTTGTATTTGGTTGTCCGGTTGGAGACAGTTCTGAGTCGCAAAACAAACAATCACATCAGCATTGCACCTCTGACACAGTGTGATTGGAACAGTGCTTTCATTATATAAACAATCTCTGAGCCAAACTCATCAGAGGAGCACTTCTGCAGATTATCCTTGAACACTGTGCCTGAGATGTTATTGTTATTGTTAATTTAATCTTATTAGGCGCACAGCTACCCGAGGGTTTCCCAGCGCCGCCTGTCAGGACAGAGGGAGGACAAAAAGAATAGGCTCTACATATTAAACAGCAAGGTTTTTAAACCCTTACGATAATTCTCGTAACTGGTTTCAGTCCGAAGTGCCATCGGAAGAGAGTTCCACATCAATGGGCAAAGATAAGAAAACGATTGGCCGCCCATACGGGACAGCCTGATCCTCGGCACCGTAAAATTAGCCTGTGTGGCCGAACGTAAGGCATGTGACGGAAGGTAAAGATGAACTAAAGCGTTCAGGTATTGAGGCGCTTTACCACTTTTGATTCTGAACATATAGCTCAGGGCTTTGAACTTTATGCGATTCACAGCCCTGAGCCAATGCAGGTCGCGGAGGTCGCCTGAAATGGAAGCTGTTTTAGGGATCTTACAGAGCAGCCTGGCCGCCGCATTTTGAACCAGTTGCAACTTTCGTACCACATCCTTATTGGCTCCAAGATATAGAATGTTGCCATAGTCCAGCTTGGATGTCATAAGAGCATGGACCACAGTACGTGGTATGGATGATGGCATCCTCCAGAGGATTTTCCTGAGCCATTTAAGGATGGTAAAACAAGTGGACGACACTTTCACAGCTTGCTGCCTCATTGAGAGTTGTTCATCAATTATGACACCTAAGTTCCGAACCTGCTGACTGGGTTGGGGTAAGACACCCATTTCAGGTGGCCAATGTCGGGGGCCCCATAAGTCTTTCTTCCTACCCAGTATCAACACCTCAGTCTTTTCTCCATTGAGTTTAAGCAGGTTGGCTTGCATCCATCCTGCGATGTTCCTCAATCCCGATTGGAGAGAGGATGGTTTGGATGCCCTGTCCACTGATAAAGAAAAGACAATCTGGGTGCCATCAGCGTAGGAAAAATGAGAGAGCCCCGATTCTTCAGCAATCAGCGCCAAAGCCCTGCTGTCTCTAATCTCTGTCCTGAAAAGGGCGATATCCTGTCTTACACCAGATCAGCTTCCTGATACATCACACACACAGATATGGGGGTTGGGTTGTCCCAAGCGGTCTAGCAGATGGTACTCCCACTATGTTTTCGATAGTGTATAATTGCAGTTCACACTTTTCACACAAGAATACAACTGCTTCAATAAATGTTTGAAAAGCCAATTTGTATCTTTCTTGTGTTTCCCTCTGTGCGTGCCTGAGTAACAATGAAAGGGTAGATCTGTATCCATGATTTCCCTGGGGAATTAAAGTGGTGATGTTTTGAGGTTGCAGATACCATCTGGTACCCTGTGAGGTTAGGGGTCCAGATGGCGCTAGCTAGGAATTAGTCTTACATAGTCTGAAGATATGTGTCCCCATATTCTGATGGTTATGTTGTCTGGATACACAGTCCTACTTGATTCATAGGAACCGTATGACAGAAGAAGGCAAACAGTTATGGGAAGACCACCCTAAGGCTGTCAGATCTAACAGGTGTCCCCTTCAGCTGAATGTGGAGAGAGCTCCCCATCCCCTTGGGAGTTCTCTTCACTAAGGTGGAAGAACCTGGAGAGACCATCAGCGCTGGTGTGGTCTGAGCCTAGACGGTGCTCCACCGTAAAGTCCATTCCCTGTAGGGAGATGGACCACCTCAATAGTTTGAGATTCTTATCCCTCATCTGCATGAGCCATCTGAGGAGCCTGTGGTCTGCCTGGACCAGGAAGTGGTCATAAAGCGGTGTGGTCTCAACTTCTTCAGTGCCAAAACCACTGCAAAAGCTTCTCTTTCAATCACACTCCACCTCTGTTCTCGTGGAAGTAGCCTCCTGCTACTGGTTGGTCCAGGCTCTCCTCATTCAACTCTGCTAAGACCACCCCTATGCCATGCTCTGAAGCATCTGTCTGCACTATGAATTCTTTGGAGAAGTTAGAAGCCTGAAGTACAGTTGCTTTACACATGGCTTCCTTGAGGGTATCAAAGGCTTCTGACAGGCCTCTGTCCAAATCACGAATCTGGGCTACTTCTTTGAAGTCAGCTCTGTTAAGGGGGCAACAATGGTGCAGTATCCCTTGACAAACCTCCTGTAGCTTTCTTTGAGGGCCAGGAAGGCTCTCACCTCAGTGTAAGTTTTAGGGGGTTGCCAGGCCATGATGGTCTCAATCTTGGCCTGGAGGGGCTGCACCTTTCCCCTGCCCACCAGGTGGCCCAGATGCACCATGAAACCCTGCCCTATCTGGCATTTACTGGCCTTGATAGTTAGGCCTACCTGTTGCAGGGTCTGAAGCGCCTCTTGGAGGTGGTACAGGTGTTCCTCCCCGCTGGAACTGTAGACAGCCATGTCATCCAGGTAGGCGGCACAGAATGCCTCCTTCCCAGCTCGGATCCTATCGACCAACCTCAGAAACGTGGAAGGGGCATTCTTCAAACCAAAGTGTATCACCTGAAATTAAAAGTGGCCCTCTAGAGTTGAGAACGCCAACCTCTCCCTTGCCCCCTCTGTCACAGCAATCTCCCAGTACCTGACGTTAAATCAAAAGTACTGAAGAACTTGGCAGCACCCAGCCTGTCTATGAGCTCATCAGCTCGGAGGAAGGGGTGTCCGTCAGTTTTTGTGACAGAGTTGAGACCACGGTAGTCCACAGAGAACCTAAATTCTTGAGCCGTGCCCGGTGGGACAGCATTGGGTACCAGTACTACCGGGCTGGACCAGGGACTGTTGGGGGACTCAATTACGCCCTCACACCAGATTCTTGGAGACTTCCTCCTTGATACTGGCACTCACCTTGTCTGACAACCTGAAAGCTTTGTTTTTAACAGGTGGACTGTCTCCAGTGTCAATGTCATGGATGCACAGGTGTGTGAGCCCAAGGGTGACGGAGAACAGAGAAGCAAGATGTCCCAGCAAGTGGTAACAGTCACTCTGCTGCTCTGGGGTCATTGTAGGGGAGAAGTTCACATCTTCCATCAACCCATCATGGTCCTGAGCAGAGAGGAGGTCGGGGAGAGGCCTGCTCTCCTCTTCATCTCCCTCATCTAACACCAAGAGCATGCTCACTTCGGACCTCTCGAAGTGAGGTTTGAGGTGATTCATGTGGAGCACCCTTATGGGGTTCCTGGGGGTCTGGAGGTCCACCAGGTAGGTAGACTCCCCATTTCACTAATTCACTTCATAGGGGCCCTTCCAACGGTGCTGGAGAGCACAGGGCTCTACAGGCTCCAGGACACATACTTATTTACCAGGTTGAAACTCTACCAGAGTGGCCTTCTTGTCGCACCAGAGCTTCATGACCTCTTGACAGACATCAAGGTTGCATTTTTTCTTTTTCCAGAAGCAGTGCATCTGGTTGTGGAGGGCCAGCATGTAGCTGACCTCCTCCTGGGAAGGGTTCGTGGGAGCTTGCTCCCACCCCTCCCTTACAAGGCTCAGAGGCCCCCTCACAGAGTGGCCATAGCGGAGTACAAAGCGGCTAAACCCTGCTCCTTTCTGTGGCACCTCCGTGTAGGCACAGAAAAAGAATTGAAGGAGGACATCCCACTTATGCCTCATGGGTTCAGGCAGGCCAAATATCATGCTTTTCAAGGTTTTGTTGAATCATTCCACAAGACCATTGGTTTGGGGGTGATCGGGTGTGGTGAACTTGTAGGTTACCTCACACTCATCCTACAAGGACTTCATGTATGCTGGCATGAGGTTAGTGCCTCAGTCAGACACTACCTCCTTGGGGAACCCCACAAAGGTAAAAATCCCCATTAGAGCTCTGGCCACCACAGGTGCAGTCACTGACCTCAGATGGATGGCCTCTGGGTAGCGTGAGGCATGACCACCAAGACCAGGACAAACCTGTTGCCTAAGGCTGTCTTGGGGCCCAAGGGGCCAATTATGTCGATGGCTACCCTTTCAAATGGAGTGCCAACAACAGGTAATGGGGTCAGGAGAGCTTTGTGCTTTTTATCTGATTTCCCACTGGCCTGGCAGGTGGGACAGGACCTTACAGAAGGCATCTGAGGCCTTCCTTATCCGGAGCCAATAAAAGTGGGCAACAAGCCTGGCAAAGATCTTGTCTTGTCCTAGATGTCCTGCCAGGGGGAAATCATGAGACAAATCCCGATTGGAAGGCCCAGCAACACTGGGGGACCACCAGCACACTGGCTGCCCCAGAGCCCGGAGCCTTAGGCTCACTATATAGGAGGTTATTCTCCCAATAGAACAGGTGATCCCCAGAGGTGTCACCTACTGCCTAGGCTCCGGCTTGCCACCTCAAGCCCTCTAGAGTGGGGCACTCTATTTGCATCTTGCAGAAGTCCCTCCCTAGTGGGCCACTCTCAACTTGCCAACGGCAGGCTCAGGCAGGTCACCCAGCATAGCAATATCTTCCCAGGTTGGCTTGGGGGCTACTCCTCAGGTGCCAAATCAACCTCACTGTGCAGCATCTTTTTATCCCCCGACTACAGCAACACTCTCTATGTAGGCATCGCAGCACACCTCCTACAGAGACTATAAACAATACAGTACGCCACAGCTAGACTCATCCTCGACCTCCACCAGCGAACCCACATCATCACACCCCACCTCAGGCAACTCCACTGGCTCCCTGTACAGAGGAGATGCCAATTCAAGCTGCTGACCCAGGGACACCAGGCCCTACACAATCAAGGACTGGCATGTATTAACCACCGCCTGAACTTCCACCAACCGTCAGGAAGACTCTGCCCCTCTATCACTTGCCAATATCCCTGCATCTACCATAGCAGAAGTGGAGGACGATCGTTCTCCTACATCACAGCAAAGACCTGGACCAGCTCCCCTATGCAACTAAGGGCCCTCAAGACCTGGCTGTTTGAATGAGCCTCAGGGACCTGCAAGCACCTGGAAACTCTATCAGGTGATTGGCCATGGTTTATAAATCCTCATTGATTAATTGATCCCCCAGGGACCCTAGGGTTACCTCTATCTGTTCCCCGAAGCTATCTTGGACTACCTACTCCCTGAGCACTATGCTCGCCAACCCAGATGTCTGCCCACCAGTCGGGGGCTGTGCCCTCTTGGGACATTGGGAGTCGCCCTTGGAGTGCCCATACTTGTAGCACTCAGTACATTGGAGTACGAACCTCCCTGTCTGCTTATTAAAGAAGCCCTTCTTCTTAGAGTCAGACTGGCACTGGTTACCACTACTCCCATGAGAATTATTCTGGGGGACTTGAGAGAACTCCTTATTTCTAAGTTTTTCCCCCACTCCTTCTGGTTAGAATCCTGACCACCTTTGTGAGAATTCCCCCCAGATACCATCTTGGACACTCTGGTGCTAGACCAGAGGTCCGCCTCCTCAGCAACCTTCCTGGGGCCAGTCAACTTACTGTCAACTAGGTGCTGGTGAAGCTCTGCAAAACAAATACTGAGCATGTGCTCTCTCATAATCAGATTGTAAAAACCATTGTAATTATTCACTTTGCTGCCCCGCATCCAACCATTCAGTGCTTTGCTGGAGTGATCTACAAAATCTACCCAGGACTAGTTGGGAAGCTTCTGGCTGTCCCTGAACCTTTGACAGTACTTTACAGGGGTCAGCCCAAATTTTGCAATCAAAATGGCTTTCATTGAAGTGCACCTGATTTGGTCACCAGCCTCTAATGTTAGAAGTGTGTCCCACCTCACAGTGGGCATGTGTTTCCACAGACCACCCTCCCAATGCTCTTGGGGGACCTGGTGGACCCTCAGGGCTACCTCGTAGGCAGAAAACCATTTCCCTAGGCCATCTCCCACCAAATAACCGGACACCAGGTCCTTAGGGATGCAAACTCTTTTGTCTCTTTCAGATACTGTGTCCATGCTGCCACCATCACTGCTGGACTCTACCTGCTTGGCTTTGATGTCCTGCTTCTTTAGATTCAGCTCATGAGCCAGCAAGATTTTGTTTTCCTCTAAGGCTAGTTTCCTTTTATCTGCATCCATCTTTAATTTGGTCATTTGCAACTTAAATGCCCTCTCTTCCCTCTTTTCCACCAGTTCCTCTGGGGATAGGCCATGGGAACAGACACTGCTCCCTGCCATGTCAGGGGGCTCTATTCCAGGGTTCAATCATACTTTCCACTGCAGGTGGCTCTTCCATCTCTGTATTTTATCCTATGGTCTCGCCCGGTACGGAGTGACCTTCTACACAGGCCCTCATCGCCTTTTGCAAAACCACCTTCATGGTGGTGCTCTTGGCAGGAAGTCCAAACTCCTTGCAGACGTCCTTGAGCTGGGTTACACAGTAGAGCTCCAAGTAAGCCAGCTCAAATCCTATGCTTGCAGGTGTGGTTTCAGATCCAACAGAGAGACATGATTTTGGAAAATCAAAAATGACAATATGGGAGAATTTAAATTTTGAATTGGTATGGTATGTGGGATGGTAGTGTACACCAAATCACTGTATGGCACAGCATAAACACAAGTCCTCATCCCACCGCTGCCACCAATGAAAGAAATTGAGTTACTGGTTGACTGGAGTATGAGCCCTGGTCAAGCAGCAACCACAATCCTAGTCAGGGTAAAGGATAGGCAAACCCTATAGGACAGTCAAATCCTAAATGAACCTGTGCTCACCCTTTGGTAGCTTGGCACAGAGCAGTTACACTCAACTTGGAGGCAATGTTTAAATTATTTGTGCAGCACATCAAACACTAAAACAGTGAAAACACCACACAAAAAGATCCCAAACAAGGTTAGAAAAATAGATCTGACTTTAAAAAATAAAATAAGACAAAAACTACAAAACCCCAATCAGTAGAACTAGAGTTATTCAGTTTTAAAGTTTATAGTGAAAAATACTGCCAAAAAGCACAAAGTGCTATTGGCGATAGCTGGTCACGCTGGACCATGACAAAGTTACAAGCTCAGGCCACCTGTGATGGAGTTCGGGACGGCTACAAGGGACCTGGTTATGCCTGCTGAACAGAGTACCTTAAATCCTGATTGTAGAGCTTTGCGTGGATCTGCATCAAAGATGTGTCGCTCAGCTGAGGCAATCATTGGTTCCGAGATGCGACGAGGCTGTGGTACGAGGTACTGCTACATCAGCATCAAGGATCCTGTCAACAGGGCTGCGATGCGAAGTCCGGTGTCGAGGATGCAAGGCACAGCAGAGGAGATGTATCAGTTCCAATGAGCAGTGAAGCTGCGATGCGAAGTTTTGGCTTCACCGTCTAGGGATGCAAGGAGCTTGCAACAGGAAAAGCGCTGCACGGTGGCAGTTTCGAAGGCAATGCATTGATCTCAAGATGCGAGTTGAAGCGGCGATGCAAAACATTTGCGACAGATCCAATCCACGCAGCAGCAGTATTGCGTCAGTTCTGCTTGGGGATGAGCTGCTCAGCCGAGGAGAATTGTAGGTTCTGCTTGGGGTTGCATCGCTCAGCAGAGAAGATGCGTTGGTTCCTCTGCTAAGCACCTTAGGCCCACTTTCAAGGGTCCAGGACTGGGGTGGCACCACTTGGCAGGGTAGACTGACAGATGGCAGAGACCTGGTGCAGGGGCTGGAAGCCTCTTACATCACTGAGGCTTCAGATCAGCAGTCCAGCCAACTAGCCACTGGAGTCACTCTAGGTTCCGGGGTCAAGTGATGCAGGTCCAGTCCTTCTCACCCAGGCAGGAAAGCAACAGGCCAGCACTGCAAAGAAGGAGTCCAGAAGAGCAGCAGTCCAGCAGAGTGGCAGTCCTTCTTCCTGGCAGAGTATCCACAGGTCCAGAAGTGTACTGAAGTGGTGGTGTCTGAGGTCCAGTACTTATACCTAGTGGTACCTTTAAAGTGGGGGAGACTTCAAAGATATGCCTTTGAAGTTCACAGAGGTCCTCCCTTCCTGCCCTGGCTCTAGACTCATTCCAGGCTGGTATGTAGCCCTTTGTGTGTGAACAGGACACATTCTATTCAGGTGTAAATTAGGCTGTGCCCAGCTCCTCTCTCCCATCCTGCCAGAAATGGCCCTTTGAGGCACACCTAAGCAGCCATTGTGTGTTGCTGTCTAGGAAGAGTACAGAAAGCCCATCTGCCAACTACACCCAGTCATGTGATCATAGACAGGCTACAGGCTCCACATGGCTAAAGCAAGAAAATGCCAACTTTCTAAAAGTGGCATTTCCAGAATTGCAATTTAAAATCCAACTACACAATAAGTTTTGGATTTAAAATTTTTATTCCAGAGACACCAGACTTGAAGGGTTTATCTCTTCCCAATCGGAAATTGCAGTTTTAAAATGTAATAAGGCAATCCCAATGTTATCCTGAGAGTTGTTCACTACCAGGATATGTAAAACTAAAAGGTACATGTCCTACCTTTTAAATACATTGCACCCTGCCCCCTGGGTTGTCCAGGGCCTACCTTAGGGGTGACTTGTATGTATAAAAAGGAAAGGTTTGGTCCTGGCAATAGGTTTATTTTGCCAGATAGACATGGCAGTGTAAACTGCACACACAGGCTCTGCAATGGCAGGCCTGAGACGTGGTTAAAGGACTTCTTAACTGGGTGACAAAATCAGTGCTGCAGGCTCTCTAACAGCATTTAATTTCCAGGCCCTGGGCATATGTATAGCACTCTACTAGGGACTTATAAGCAAATTATATATGCAAATATCAGAGGAACCTATATTACCATGTTTAGGAGAGAGAGCACAAGCACTTTAGAACTGGATAGCAGTGGTAAAGTGTGCAGAGTCCTAATACCAGTAAAAAGGAGAACTGAAGAAAATGGAGGCAAAAGGCAAAAAGTTGGGGGAAGACCACCCTAAGGCTGTCAGGTCTAACACAAGGTATGATTGAGAATCTCCATTGAAGGGGTGGGATAGATAATGTAGAAGTGTTGCTATATATTGTGCTAAATGATGTAATTTGAAAATACATTTTCAAAGCCACACCCGTCACATATGGAATTTTTAAAATGTCTTTAGGAAACCTTGTTGACAAATACATCATTTTGCCACCATTCTCTCAAAAGTGTCTGAGGGCAGGTGAAGTGAGGCACAATTCTCTTCTCAACCTTCTCCTATTGACCAAGATGCACAACATGAGTTCACTTGGTGCTTCGCACGATTCATGGATCACAAGGGGGATGTACATCTATCATACAAAAGATATTTGAGAGGCAACACAGATACTTTATATAAAATACATTTCACGAAAGATATATGACATTTGACCAATACTCTTAGATCTTCATGGTAGAAAATATTCAGTTGTTTTATTATAAGTTTTCATGGTTGCGCAGCCAATACGTTTCACCTAAAAAGGTTTCATCAGGGCGAGAAAAAATGTACCCCAAAAATCCAATAAGCAGTAGTGTGAATAAACATGAGTTGTCGGCAATATGGCCGCCGATTGAAACCTAGGGGCCGATTAGGATGGCGGAAGGACCGCCACTGCAAGGCCGGCGGTGGCGGTCCTTCCGCCATCACACAGCGATTTACCCACCGCCCAATTAGGATGGCGGTGGGTACCGTGGCGGACGCAAAGTCCATCCGCCACTTCATCGCCAAAGGCAATCGGACCAATTGCCTGGCGGACGGTGCAGGGTGCCTAAAATGGTGGCGGTCCCTAGCAGGCACCGTTCACCAAAATAGGATGTTGGTAAAAAACGGCCTTTCCATGGCGCCGATGCCGCCATGGAAAGGCATGTGGGGATTGGTTACGGGGGCCCGTTGCGCGCCCCCCTTGTGTCGGGGGGAGGTGGGGTGCACTTGGGGGTACCTATGGTACCCCCCAACATTTCACTGCGCCAAGTGGCAGGCACCGTGTGGTGCCTGCCATGCAGTGCAGTGAAATGCAAAACATGCGATTTTAACATCGCGGCGGGTGCTGCTGTCAGCAGAACCCGCCGCAATGTTAAAATGAAGAATGCAACCACCATGGTGGCGGTCGCATCCTAATTCGTGGTGCGGGACCCCCGCAGGCAAGGCGGACGGTCCCGGTTCACCACAGGATTGCGGACGGACTCAAGTCCGTCCGCCATCCTAATGACCCCCTAAGTTCCTCTTCCTCAAATGTAGTTCATCCATAAGAATAAGATAAATCGATCTCCAGTCGGTTATCCAGTTTCTAGTTAAACACTGTTGCCAAGGAATGATCCCCCCCACAGTCCTCTGGTATCGGTCAGATCTTTTTGATATATTCTTCTAGTGAACAAACACATTTCCGCATACCATACGGAGACGGATGGCGCCGCACACTGCCCTCTCTGGACGATAGTTTGTCCTGAATCTATGTTTCATGAAGTTACGGTTGTATATTACATCGCTCGCTAAAAATCGCTATCACTACAAGAATATATCAAAAAGATTTGACCGATACCACAGGACTGTGGGGGGGTCATTCCTTGGCAACAGTGTTTAACTAGAATCCGGATAACCGACTGGAGATCAATTTATCTTATGCTTACGGATGAACTACATTTGAAGAAGAGGAACTTAGTTTTAATTGACTTCCATATTGCCGACAACTCATGTTAATTTGCACTACTGCTTATTGGATTTTTACGGTATATTTTTTCTCGCCCTGATTAAGCCTTTTTGGGTGAAACGAGTTGGCTGCGCTTTGATGAGAACTTATAATAAAACAACTAAATATTTTCCACCAATGAAGATCTACGAGTATTGATCAAATGTCATATATCTTTCGCGAAATGTATTTTATATAAAGTATCTGTGTTGCCTTTCAAATATCTTTTGTTTGTTCAATGTATGGTCTACTGGCAGCTGACCATTGAGGTGGGCAATAGTTTCTCCTTCACCAATTGTGGTGACTACACCAGGCAGTGCAGCTTGAAACTCCATGGCTGCTTTCTCCTTTAGTTCAGAGATGTGGCTGGTCATACAGTGACAGGACAGTTTATTTATGTTCTAACAGTGTAATAATGTGCACCGCGTATTGTGTGACTTTTTATTTGATCTCACTACTGGTTTCTCTTGCATTCATATTACAAATGTGTGACTTGCTGCCTTGTACAGCGCTCTGATACATGCTCATATCATGTTTGTGATTTAGAAAACTCTTTAAATAAATAACCTGCACTAATCCTGAGAAGGGTCAGGCTTCACTGGCACACCATTAAAGAATGAGAATATTTTCTGACTACTCCTTTAAAGCCTAAAGGCATGATATAGAGTTTTGTAGACGGTACTCCATCGGGTACTCGTCACAAACTTGAAGGATATCCTGTCGGCCTTATTACAAGCAGTGGCGGTTGGCATAGATCGTGGGTGACGGGCGGTGGTGGGAAGGGGTAAATAAAAAGAAAATGTCACTTACCTCCTTACCGCACCTCTCCTCGTCGTCCCTCCGCTCCGGCCGGAACAGGAAGCACTCAGGCTTCCCTAAGCCAATCACAATGCTGCAATGCAGCTTTGTGATTGGTCTGAGTGCTGTGGTTTAGCGCTCAGATGGCGACTGGGAGACCGGGCATGTTCTCTACGCAGGCTGCCAAACAGTCATGCACAATTACAGAGTTCCCACCACTCCTCCCCCTGCTCCTCTGTCAGCAGAGCAGCCCGCCCCACCCACCAAGCTGCAGTGGAACTTAAATGTAACAACAGAACCCACCACACTAGAGTAAACATAAGAAAAGGGAATGAGACAAGGAGAAGATTATTATTAAGTTTTCAGATATAATTTGAAAAGGTGAGATTTTAGATCTTTCCTAGAAGGCTAGAAGATTTGAGCTGAGTCTGAATTCGTCTGAGATGTAGTTCCAGGTTCTGGTAGATTGGCATGAAAAACCCTAGTTGCACTTCCATATTTTTTCAGTTTTAGGTATTTCTGGTAGGAGGCTAGATTTGCCTCTAGAGTTTATTTGCCCTACTGTAGTGTGGAGTTTCTGAGGTAGGGGAGAAGGCTGAGGCAAAACACTAGGATGTGCCATTTTTTGTTCTGGCCTAAGACAGCTTTAGTTGTCTCACCAGCCTCATGTAATCTAAAAATATAATTAAATAAAAAGATACACTCATAGTGGGTCTTTGGGTAAGCCCCCTTCCTCCACTGGTCATTCAATGCTTTCTGCTATCCACCATAGTGGTAGTACACCTTATAGTGGGTAAAACGTGGCATTCTCTCTGTGGTAGTAGCTATAAGTAAAATAGCTTCAAGCCTTGTATTGTAGCATTTGTTTAGTGTGTCATTCCACTCACGTGCCTCTGAAGCAATATCTGGTATGGCCGGGTAAGAGGCTGTGTAGTTTATTGTGTATGGTTGTGTATGGTGTATGTCTACTTATGTTCCTTCAGCAAGAAGCTCAAAAGCATCTGAAGAAAAATACAAAACATGCACCAGAGTTTACAGATGACATAGATCGCACTTGTGTTGAGGCACGTTTCTGCTAACATTTGCACTCCCTAACATATGCCGAAATGCCATGTGCACTGCATGACAAGTGGGGAAACAACATTTGCACCAACTGACTACTGCAAAAATAACAAACAACATTTTGTCCCACTCTGTCATTTCTAGTTTCAGAGCTAATGTTGGTGTTAAACTGCACTGGCACATGCAAACTGTGCAGCCCAGTCCCAGGCATGCAGAATCACAGCAGCTCATTAAATTCATTGAATCTAGACTGTGGTCTAGTTTGCAGATTAACACCTGAGGTCCTTTGCTAAAATGCCACTTTAAAGCACTGATCTAAGAATCAGCCTCAAACATTATAGGATAATAAGGGTCACAGTCCCACATCTGGTAAGTCCACATCCTTAAAATGAGCATAACACGGGTCCCCTTAAGTCTGGGGGGTGCGAAATTAGCATGTATTCTGAATGGAAACCTTTGTGATAAAAATGTGGGTTTAGACAGTATGAGTGGACAACTAAGGGGCCTATTACGATGTCGGCCGTAAGGCCTCTGACCTCAGGTCGGAGGCCTTATGACCGACATCGTCGGTTTGAATTCCAACCGGCTGATTTTGACTCAAGGAGTACGTTAGCCAGTCGGAACAGGCCCATTTTCCGCCTGGATTCTGATGCACGGTTTCCGGCAGCGTTTCCATGCCGGCCTTTCCAACATGGAAACCCTGTCAGAAAGCGTGTTTGGGGGCCCCTAGCAGGGCCCCCTTTCCTTTGCCCCCCTTTCCTTTGTTGGTGGCCGAGGGGGCACCTATGGTTCCCCCCTGTTAATCCCTGCACCCCGTGGCAGGCACCTTGATGTGCCTGCTACGGGGTGCAGGGATTGACACCACCTCACATTTCCCTATGGAAGCATATACTAAGGCTGGTTTATGACCGTAACACATGCTCCCATAGGGAAATGCCAGATCATAATGAGGCCGTTGGGACCGCCGACCAGAGTTCAGTCTGCCCTGTTTCCGAGACAGTGTCGGCGGACGCAAGTCTGCCCGACATCGTAATAGGCCCCTATATCTGTATATTTTGGATATTGATGCGTTTACTTGGAAATTATCTGTGAGGTCTACATCAGCCCCTTCTCTGGACCAACTGGACCAGGCATGGTCTCAACATTTGGGCCCGGATTTGCAAAGATTTTGCTTTGGGGTTGCGTCACTTTTTTGACGCAGCCAGATGCAAAATCTTTTTTGGTATTTACAAAGTCATGCAAATGTCAATTTGCATGCCTTTGTAAGAAAAAGGAATGTAATGCAGTGCATAGGCGTTCCCGTGAATACACCCATTGATTTTGACGCAAACCCATATCTATAAAGAGATGTCAACATGGCTATGATATTGCGTAATGAGGAGAAATATCTTTTTTTCTCCTTGTTATTTCCACTTTGTATGCGAGCTACATTTTGCAGCACACATTCAAAGAGGAAATAGCCTTAAAGTATAGTTTTTGTGCTGAAAGATAGCCCTTCCTGCACAAACAACTATCCTGACCATAATGCAGGCAGACTTGCACAATTGGTACAAGGGTGCCTGTGTTGGCGCTAGTCTTCACAAAGTGCACCAGAGCAAGAAGAGAACAAAACTGTGCCATTTCTTTGAAGATATAGCTCAGTTCTGCTCTCTCCCTTTCACGCAAAGCAGCCTAGCAACTTCACCTGTTGCCTCATGACTATGTTGGGTGAACTATTAGTAAATCTGTCCTTGTATTTATTTTGTCAGTCTTAGGTGGATATAGAGGCAAACAAGCTGGTATCTGAACTAGAGAAAACACCTAATACGAGATATGAGCAGGTTAGGATACGTTGCCCCCTAGGAATATCTAAAAGTTAATACCAATAAAGTCACTTTGGCATGTATTTTTTGGGTACTGGCACAGCTGGTACAATGTGTGAAACTGAGCTATCTTCATTGTGATATCTTCTGGCTAAGGATCAACCACATAAACACACAATACAGCCCGAAACACTTTGCTAAAATCAAACTTAAAAATGCAAGGATGCTGGAACCCTCACAAATTGCTAATTGGTGGAGAAAGATGAGAAATTGGGAAATGAGAGTCTACCTAATGATGGAGCTGGATTTAATACTTTAGAGACATGGGACATGTCCACCTCAGAAAGGCACTAACTTCTGCCTGGGTCAATTGTGTGTCTTTTGGGTCCCCAGAGTAGCTGGACTGTGATCCACGCACACACCTGAAGTCAATTCTTTAATTACCAGATTATTGAACAGAATCCATGCCCAGCTTGAGCGCAGAGTACCGTTTGTCAGTAGAGAGTGTTTTCAGGCAGATCACAGACAATTCAAGCCTGGTCAAATAACATCTTTATTAACAGCACCTGTCATTCCCAGAGTGCTTACGTTGCCCAGGAGTTGACAAAATATTTACTAATATTTTAGTCCCAGCGAGTGAACCACCCATCCTGCTTGGCTTTCCCAGTTGCTGAAGTCATTGACTCCAGGTTTACACCCTGGAGCTGGAGGTCCCCGCTTCCTTCTGGCAGATCCAGTATAAATCATTGATGCAACGTGAGGATACAATGGAGCCTCTGTTCACCACTCCACACCAGTCTCCATCAGCAGAGCCAGTGACACTTAACCTGTAGAAACAGGGACATTAATATGAGACAGCTGCTGTCATTAATAACTAGAAAGACTTTTGTTACAAACTATTGGGCTGACAGACATACAAGGTAAATGTTTTAGTGAACAATGTCTGTAAGAAAGAGCTGCCATCTGTATATGTCGCAAGATATCTAAATATGAACATGTGTTTCCCTAAACTGGGACTGTACTCCCAGCTGAACTGTTCAAAGTTCAGATGTGATTTCTTTCCTTCTGGCAGAACTAATTATAAAATCAACTGTAACTGTAAGAAAAATAAATCCATTTAATGGCACCGCAGCTGTCTGTCTCCTGCAGCACAAACTCTTTCTTGTAGGGAATCTGCAAATAAAGGAGAAATAAGGGGAGGGTTCAACAGTGGCCACTTCTATTCAAAAGAACTACCTTAAAGAGCTCTAACACTAACAAGAGGTTGGAACACAAACTGTAAGTAAGGTTTTCTCGGGGATATACCTCTCAGATAGCAGATTTGCGTGAATAAATATGTATTCATGTGTTGAAGAAATTGTTTTTGCTAATTTTGTCATTGTTTTTGTGCAGGAAATAACCCATGCATTTTTCCATCACTTGATGTGGAGTTATTGTATCACGGAAGCAGCAATACCGGCTCCCACGAGGCAATTTACCACTGTTGGGTACACATAGATTGTCATGAAATACACACAGTTGTGAAGTGAGTGCTTATTTTTCAAGAACAATCCTTGCTCCAGTGTACCTGTAATTACCCCCCAACACATTTTCAACCGAGCAGGCGCTGCCATCACCCCGAACTCTGACGCACCATCAACTGCTCCATTGACTCTGCCACCTTCCCTGATGACTGGAAACACGCAGAGATCAACCCCCTTCTGAAGAAACCTTCTGCTGACCCGACGGACCTCAAGAACTACAGACCCATCTCTCTGCTCCCCTTCCCAGCCAAAGTCATTGAGAAGGCCATCAACGCTCATCTCTCAGATTTCATCAAGACAAACCACACCCTGGACCCCTCCCAATCAGGCTTCAGAAGCAACTATAGCACCCAGACTGCACTCCTCGACGCAACATGGGGAGAGCAGTTGGCCTAACGGCTAGGGCTGTCGACCTCGAATCTGGGGAACTGGGTTCGAGTCTTGGTAATGCGCTGAACATCCTGTGATTCTGGGCAAATCACTTAATTTCCCTGTGCCTAACAAAAATTAATGTGTCCTCATGTAATGCAACTGGTGCTATGTAAAGCGATCTGATACCCGATTAGGGTCAAGTTCGCGCTATATAAAACTCTGGGAAAAAACAAACAGACAACATACACACTCTCCTCGAATAAGGCAAAACCACAGCCCTTATCCTCCTGGACCTCTCTGCCGCCTTCGACACCGTCTCCCACCACACCCTCTGCGCAAGACTCCACGGCACCGGCATCTGCCGCAAAGTGCTAAAGTGGATCCACTCCATCCTCACCTGCCAAACCCAGAGAGTCCGGCTCCTGCCATTCTCCTCAAATCCTACAGAGATCACCTGTGGAGTCCCCCAGGGCTCCTCCCTGAGCCCCACCCTCTTCAACATCTACATGGCTGGCTCGCAGCCATCGTCAGACCATGGACTCAACATCGTCTCCTACGCTGACGACACACACCTGATCCTCTCCCTCACCGATGAACTGACAGCCGCTAAGAGCAACTTCCACAATGGGAAGGGCACCCACTTCATCATTGTTGGGGGCCGCAGAGGAGCACCAATGTCCCCGCGGTCCCAGCAGGCTTCCCGCCTCCAGCGGAAGCCGGCATTGCTGCCGCCCATAAGGAGCGATACAAAAGGGGGATGATGGACGGAACGTTTGAGCCAATCAAACACTCACCCCCAGTCAACTGATCTGGGTTTAATCCATCATCATTCTTTAGCTCACTCCACCACCCCAGTTCAGACATGGCCATATGCAAATCAGTCTGACCCTGTGCCTCATGGGAACAGTCCAGCCCGAACTGCCAAGCCATGTCTTCCCTGGACCGGAAACAAGCATCCTAGGACCGGTTTCTGGCATTCCAGCCGTCATCAGCCAGGCTTGCTTGAATCCAGTGGCAAAGTGAGCAAGGGACCCACGTCGGCAGAGTCTGAGTCCCAAGAGGGCTGCCAACACTTCCTGGTTGAAGTGTTGGCAGCCAATCAGTTCTCATTTTGAGAACAGTCGGATCCACAGAGGGTCCGCATCCCTAGATATATATAAATCTTTCTCCTTAATAACTTCAAAACTACTGAACGGATTACACCAAATTACAAAAAGGTCTTTTTCTGGACCAAGAGCTAGATTTCTGCTAAATTTGGAGTAATTCTGTTCAGCGGTTCGGGCTGTAGTTGAGTTCAAATCCCTATGGGAAACTGCATGGGGAAAACGCGCGTTTCTCGGCCCCGCTTGACAGATCACCCCAAAACTTTTAATGCACAAACTAGTCAAAAAGTAGCACCTTTTTGGAAAGTTCCGTGGAGATTCTTTAAACGGTAACAAACAAATTAGCCACACAAAAATGCTTTTCCTATAGAACAGCTAACCTAACCATAACTACCTTTTGGCGATAGCCACAAGGTAATATATATTAGAACAGCTCCTTGAAGAAAGACCAGCACTCACGGGGGTACGGTTTCCAATCATTTATTGGAATGGTGGTACGCGCAGACGCGTTTTGGCACAGAGCTTTCGTCAATGTCGGCAAGATGCCGTTCTCGCTTGCTGTTTATATTTTAGTTTCGTTTCCTTAATTACCATAGACAACAGACTCGTAAATCACCATACTTCGCCACTAGATTCAGGGCGCCATTTCTTAATGTTACTAGTCTTACACATTGCTAGTTTTCAACATTTCATGTAGTGCATTAGATAGTACAGAAATATATATATATTGAACTTGTTATTAAAAATTCAATTCAATCTTTCCGCAGACAGGTATATTGACATTAAATTTCAAAACCAATTCATTGTATATTTACATTGATATTGCCCATCCACTTCATAACAATTACGCCCTGTATGGGCCTTCACATCATTCACATATTTGTGCCCATTTGGGCCCTTGCTACCTTACCATATTCTATGAATATATACTATTTAAGCCTGATAGGCTGCCTGACACTTGGTTCCCTGTCTTGAACTTCGAAACAGACTTATTCCCTTTTCTTGATTTCCTGTTTGGGGCTAAGTGAACTCTACAGGTGAATACCTAGTTCCTCACTACTATTCAACCCCGTCTGGATTTTCGTCTGCATAGCAATAATATATCTGGACTCCAATCGTCTGAATTTTAATTCCCGATCTCCACCTTGTATTTCACATGGTACATGGTCCAGACAAAAAATCTTAATAGATTTCCATTGCTATAATGATGTGTCTTGCCACTGGATAGGAATAGTCCTTGTTAGCTATTGCTCGCATAGGTTCTAAAATGCGCAGTTTTGTGGGATGTATCATGCTTCCCACATACCTCAGCTCACAAGGACAAATCAGGCAATATACAGTATATGGAGTATTGCAGTTCATGAACTTACTGATCCTCTTAGGTTCCCGTAGACCTGGAATATCATAGGTTAGGACTTTCACACTACTTACACAGGCTTTACATTTCTGACACGGGTAAAAACCCTTGATTTGTGACAAAGTGGCTTTGCACAAGATTATCCCTAATGGATCTGTATTTTCTGAATGTCATTAGTGGAAAATTGGAAATATCACTTCCTATAATAGGGTCAGATTCTCTAATGTTTCTGTAAAACGGTCCTAACTGTATCCGCCTGATTTGTGAAATTGGTAATTACTCTAAAGGGGTTAGATTTGTCCTCCACTCTCTTCTGTGGCACCTCCTGTAGTAATGCCTTCCTATTTTTCCCATCTACTCTTTGTTTGGCACTTTGTAACACTCCGTTGTCATATCCCCTCACTCTGAGTCTCCTCATACTTTCCTGTGCAGACTGTTGGTAGTCTATATCTCTTGTTGTGTTTCTGTTTATACGGAGCAATTTACCATATGGAATACTTTTTAGTAGTTTAGGTGGATGACTATTATTAGCATGGAGGACTGCGTTCCCTGCTGTGGGCTTCCTATACAATGAGGAGCAAAGCTTGCCCTCGCTAATGAAGACCTGTAGGTCTAGAAAATTTACCCTATTAACGCTGATCTCATCTATATATCTCCGCCAACTTATTATATTCTCCACCCAAATATCATGGGAATCCGACCAGGCCACCTGCTCCTCCCACCAGCCCACAAACAGATTTGCATAGCTGGGAGCGAATCAGGTGCCCATGGTCGTCCCCTGAATTTGACTGTATAGTTTGTCATGAAATATAAATATATTATTTAGACAAAACTCCACAAATTTCAACAACATTTTGTTGTTTTCATAAAATTTCAAAGGACGTCGGTCCAAAAAATGTTTCACTGCCCACAGTCCATCCTTGTGGGCTATGCTTGTATATAAGCTTGAGACATCCATTATGATCATTCGTAAATCTGATTCACAAATGATCCCTTCCAATTGACTTAAAAAGTATTTTGTGTCCCGAGTATAAAATGTTAATTGTGAAACAAAGGGAAACAGAAAATGATCTACATATTTTCTGTTAGACCTCCTATTGATGAAACAATTGGACGTCCAGGTGCGTGGACCTTGTTTTTATGTAAATTTAAAGCACTCTGCATTGCTCACAAGGCTCTGCACAGAGAAGGTCCAAAATTTCACTGGAATACATTCAGTTGGCACTCTCCAAATAGATCTCTTCGATCAGCCAATGCCAGCTTGGTGTCCACTGTTAGAATTAGAAAGGCAAGCTGGGGTGGTAGGAGTTTCAGTCACAGTACAACCAAGCTGTGGAACTCTCTTCCTCTATACCTTAGGGCCATACCCACCCTTCTCACTTTCAGAAAACAACTCAAGACTTGGCTCTTCACAAATTAGCTATACCTCAGCGTAGTATGTTTATGATCCTGAAAGCGCCACAACACCTACGGGTATAAGTGCGCTATATAAGTTTCAATAACATAACATAACATGTACTTTTGGTAGATGGTAAAATGTTGGCAGTCTCGGATGTTGGATCATTAAAAATTGTTTTTCTTCCACCGTAAGCATCCCTTTTTGGTACCATTTAGAAATTAGGCCAAGATACTGTGTAATGCTTGCCTTATATTCTGCCTGAGTAGTCAACAGATAGCTGTTTGTGTCCTGTAATTGTCTTAGTGCCTCTTTGACGTAATTGCCCCTTGTTTGTAAGACAATATTCCCACACGTGTCTGATGGCTTGCATACAATGTCAGGATCTTGATGCAGATTTCTCAATGCTTGTTGCTGTTCTTTTGTGACATTGCTTCAGATTTCTCCCTTTCTTTTCCTCCAAAGAGCAATAAGATCTTTGTTTACATATACATGTACATTTTACAGGCCCAGTAAAAGGCATCACGCCAAAAATGTCGACCTTGAAAAGTCTCTTTATGATTCGCACTTATATTTGCACTTAATTGGAGGCGCTTGATGAAGTTTTTCAGCACATCAATTAACTCTACACTAGCAAAAAGAAATCCGCTGTGGAGTACTGTGGTGCTTGGTGCCCCTGTTTTGCGTGTTGGTGGAGTAACGACGTGAGGGAGCAGTGTATAAATACATACACATTTGTACATCTACATACATATATATATATATATATATTTTTTTTTTTACTGAATTTTATATAGCGCAAACTTGCCCCGAATCGGGTATCAGAGCGCTTTACATTGCACCAGTTGCGTTACATGAGGACACATTCATTTTTTTTGGTTAGGCACAGGGAGATTAAGTGATTTGCCCAGAATCAAAGGATGTTCAGCGTCGTTGCCGAGACTCGAACCCGGTTCCCCAGATTTGAGGACGACCGCCCTAGCCGTCTCCATATATATATATATA
This sequence comes from Calotriton arnoldi, assembly GCA_963921515.1. Lineage (NCBI taxonomy): Eukaryota > Metazoa > Chordata > Amphibia > Caudata > Salamandridae > Calotriton > Calotriton arnoldi. The sequence continues at coordinate 584,917 of CAWUFW010007701.1, forward strand.
TATATATATATATATATATATCTCGATAAACATATATATATATATACACACACACATATATCGATATTAATTACCTACTGGTGGTTGCCAGCAGGTAGGTATAGTTAGGACCAAGTTTCCATAGACTAAGCGTTTTTTTGGTTTGCTAATAACTTTAGCGCCGTTTGGCGAATCTTCAAAAAATATTATAAACTAGTATGAAAATCACTTTAGCTGCTGTCTGGAAAGTTTTGGGGTGATTTGTCAAGCGGGGGACAAGAAAAAGGGTGGTTCTTAAAACGCAAAATCCCCATGCATTTTCCATAGACATGCTACAACAATAACTGCTACACAGAATTACACCAAATTTGGCAGTAAGCTAGATCTTGGTCCGCAGATTGTGCTTTTGGGATTTGGTGTAAATCCATTCAGTAGTTTTTGAGAAATTCATGCTAAAAAATAATTGTATATCTAGACGGTTGGGTCTGCAAGAGGCTTGAGAGACTCTTGCGGGATTAGCAATTTAAAAATGGAGCATTCTTATTGGCCCTGGGAGCTTTATTTCCCTTTGGCTATCCCGTTACCACCAGGAGCAAGTGCTCTGATTGGCTGCCAGCAACATGAGAAAAATTTTGCTGGCAGCCATTACAGGACTCATGACATTTCTCCCCTAGCCCGGAACATGTTTAAAAAAAGTACTATAAGGGTGCAGGGTAGGGATACCCTGAGCCCCTAGGCTCCTTGGAGGCAACCAGAGAGACCCCCCTCGGGGCCAAAAAGGAATATGCAACAAGCAATGATGAAAAACCAAAAAACCAAAATGGCGGCTGGGCCGCATGTACTGTGTTTATGTCCCAGGGAGTCCTCCCCCAGGGCTGTATTCATAAAGGGGAGGGGCTGCATGGTCCTACCCCTGGAAAAAAAAATATTCATATAGAGAGGGGGCCATGCAGACCCCTCCCCAAGCCTCCAGGGGCCCAAGGGAGCCCACTCCAGGGCCAGAATTACTTGATATGGGGAAGGGGCGTATGACCTCCCTCCCCGAGCTTCTAAAGGCCCACCGAAGCACCAATTACTTAATGGGAGAGGGGCCATGCAGACTCCCTCCCAGAGCCATTAATGGCCCCAGGGATCGCATTCTTTGGGGCTGACTCACATGCTATGGCTCAGGGAGCCAACCCCCAGGAAATAGTGGTTTCCCTGCCAGCACCGGCATGGGCAGGAAAACCTGTGTTTGCTCTCGATTAGCAGGAGCATTTTCAAAACTGCCGACAAGTAGGAGAAAACACAAAGTCTGATCCCAGCAGGTGGGGGCTTTGAAAATGCTCCCTCCCATTGGGAGCAGACTTTTGATCTGTTTCCCTGGCCCCAATAAAGCCGGCAGGGAAACAGATCAAAATATTGATCCCCACCTGAGGCAACAGTAGTAACTGTTCCCTCCAGGTGGGATCAATGCTGGCTGCTGCTGCATGCAGGGAACCAGCTGGGGCCACTGGGGCCTTGAGGCTACTGTCCCTGCGACTCCCAACAGCTATATTGTGGGTGCCCTAGGTGGGCAACAGGACACTCACCTTTAAAAAAGGCAGCCCCGGGGGTGGGGACCCCGGGACCGATGGTGGCTCAGGGAGGGGGCTGCACGGCTCCACTCCCCTCAAAAAACACACACGCTGTGGGGAATGGGATCCCAGGCCATTTTATGGCTCGTGTAGGGGGTGCCACACATCATGTAATGCCCTCCCCTTTAATTTTAGTAGTGGCCCTGAGAAATGGGATCCCTGAGGTCTAAAATAGCTTGTGGAGGGGGTTCCACATGGCCCTCCCCTCTCTTTTCATAAAGAAAGGTCCTGGAGGATGGGGTCCCCAGTGCCTAATATTGGTCAGGGAGGGACTATGTGGCCCCTCTCCCCTTTTAAAAAAAAGGCTGTGGGGATTAGGGTCCCCAGGGCATAATAAGGCTTGGGGAAGGGGGCCACTTGGTACCCCTCCCCTTTAAAAAACATAAGGCTCTGGGGTCCCCAGGTCCTAATGGGATTAGTTAGGTTCAGGGTTGGGGGGCCATGTGGCCCCCTCCCTTTTAAAAAACATAAGGCCCTGTGGCAAACACCCCTCCGTGCACGGTCTGCGTTTTGTAAACACTTACACCCATTAGCTTGACACAAGCTGCACAAAATTATGTAGAAATGTAATATGGTTGTTAGCCGCCACTATGTAAACCATAAAACAAATCAACACACTCATTAGATGATGTCATCAATGTAATTTAAGATGTCATAAGCAATGTTCCCTCTAATTTTTTTCCTCTGTGTGCGGCAGTGTAAGGTCTATGTGCGCTGCAACCAACGCTATGTGCGCCAGTAACCAGACTGCGCGTGTGGGTGCAGCGCCAAATATCACTCCAAACTTTTGCTTAAAAAAGTGAAAAGACGGTGCATTTCCTCACATACAGATCCACGTGAGCGGTGTTAAGGCAGGTTTGAAACCGTCCCACATAGCAATTTTAAACCTTGGCAGCTATGTTGCTGCATTTCTTTTCTTAATAGAGCTGGGCTGCGGGGTGATTGTGTGCATTTGTTCAAGTTTTCATGTTAATTTCAGCTCATGATGGGCGCTGCGATTAACATCAAAACTTTAACAAATGCTCTCTTTGAGCAGGAAAAAAAAGTTATAATAATATAATAACGGGTGGTAGCTTTGTTTTTCCTTCCCGCACCCCCCAGCAGAAAAGTCACATTACCTGAGTCTCTTGCGCAGGATGTTATAGTTTTACAGCCTGCTGGGCCCATTCCCTCCTAAGCCCCCGCATCAGCCTGGACAGAGATTGTTGACAAAACAGTCAACTTCTCAGCCCCTGCCGTGCCCTCTGAACATGTGTACTTTCGTGAACCGGAGGCACAGTATTGGTCTTGTCACTTGATCCCGGGACTTGATCGTCGTCAGAACGGCACACAAGTGTTTAAGTGCGACCGGCAGAGGTAGGAGGCGTTTTTAAAAACAAGCTTATAATCCATATTTTCAGACATTCTGTTTGTATGATCTGGGTTTAAAGCAATAATCGCTTATATACTTCAAAACACTTTGTTTTGGAAATAATCTGCTTTGCCACACTTTTCGAATCCTCGTTGTTTAACTAGTCTCACCGTCAATGAACCTTGCTTTACCTCTCAAAAAGACACATTTTTTTCTTGGAAAATGGACTTCGGGAGATTTAGGTCGTTACCCAACTCTTACCTCAGCTACCACCTTCTCCACAAGGATGGGGTGCCGCAGTCTTACTGCTTTGTCACACGGTAGCTGCTTCTGAGGGCACATCATTTTAGGGGTCAAGAATTAGGTTTTCAGGGAAAGGGAATGGGATTGGTAATTCCAAGTGTACGTGATTCAGGACCCCAAGCTGGACCAGGGGGGCAAGGCTGTTCTGATACTACTCGATCTGTCTGCGGCCTTTGATACGGTCCCTCATGAGAGGCTCTTGGATAGACTCACTTTTTTTTAGGCAGCATATTACTCTCGTCTAATGCGTAATTTGAATTGTGTCGCATCCAGGAGTTTATAGCGGGGCACAATTGGGTTGTATCTGAAGGCAGTACAAGTTTCTCTCAATGGGGCAGTATGGTATTCAGTGGAGGAGAGGATGTGGCACTATGGTCAGAGCTGCCGAATTTGGAACTGGGGAACCAGGTTCAGCCTTCATGACCAGTCCACCAGACCAGTCTCCTGAGGGAGCACATTCTCTTGCTAGACCTTAGAAGCCCTGGTGTCTTAGCACCAGCATGTGGACCCTAACAGTGGCAATTGTGGGTTAACCTTAAAGGCCTGTCAACCACAATCCATACTGAAGTTCACCTCCAGTTTTGCAGGCAGGCCTATGAAGCAGCACACCCTAGCGCGACAGTCACTGAGGTCACAGGACCCTTGAGCAGGGTGGCTCTAAGGCGGTGCAATCGCACCGGGCGCTGACTTCAGGTGGGGTGTCATGCTTGCAAGTATATTATGTTTCTAAAAGCACTTGCTGCCTCCTTCCTGTCCTTCAGCAATTTTAGGCAACAATAAAAATGTCATGATAACTCCGGTCGTTAATGTTCTTCCTAGAGAGAGATGGAGTTTTGTCAAGTGGAAGTTTTGACTCATGGAAAGGTAGTGCAGAAGGGCTAATTTGCCTGCTGCAAAGAACATGTACAATCCAGATCACAAAGTGCACATAATGTAAATGGGTCAGTGGGTTACTGCTTTTGTCGGTGAGATCCTTTTGGTACTTGCAGTATAAGTCAAAATCCTAACATAAAACAGTGAGCTATTAACTGTCATGTAAGCGCTGCATGTTTTTTCCCCAGTCTGATTATCCTTATGTTGCAAAAAGGGTTCATTTGAATAGAAATCAATTTTGGTTATTAAAGAGAACCCCCAATCATGGTATTACGTTCTAAATTGAGTGTGTTTCTCCAGACCAATCACTATTAAACTATACTGCCTACTAGTATGGATGTCAGGTGACTCCTAAACCTTGTAGTCCTTTGTCTTATGTAACATTTCCTATACAGAGATTTACACACATATGATTAATTGTCTCTGTGTAATGAGTGTGATGTAAAGTGCTCTGACACCCTACTCTGGTATCAGTGGTGCTGTAAATCAAGTTAAATTCATCTGAGCGAGAGTATGGTTATGGAGACTTGAGGGGCACTGTTAAAGGGTGGTAGAGAAGGAATCAGTGGCGGAGGGAGTCATTGGGGGGGCACCAACAAACATTGTCGCACAGGAACTTGTTTCAGCAGTAGTAGCTGTAACTCACCAGGGGTCGGCAATGCAGGATTTGCAAGCACACCAAACTAAGGGGGTCATTACGATGACGGGCGGATCGCCACCGCCCGTATGGCGGTGGCGATCCGCCCGCCATTCCCCTCCGCCTGCATGCCATTTCCCCCCCGCCACATTACAATGGCGGGGGGAGCCCGGCGGACGGAAAGACCGTCCGCCGGTTTTCCGCCGGTCACACAGGTGACCGGGCGGAAAAGGGCACTAATATGGTGGCGGTGTCTGCAAGACACTGCCATCCATATTAGGATGGTTGCGGAGAGCAGCCTTTCCATGGCGGCAACGCCGCCATGGAAAGGCATACGGTCTTCGCCATTGGGGGCCCGTTGCGGGCCCCCAGAGTGTTAGGGGGGTGGGGGGTGCACATGGTCATTGGCATGGACAAGGTGGCAGGCACCGCGCGGTGCCTGTCACATTGTGCATGCCAATGCACGACGTGCATTCCCAGCATTGTGGTGGGCGGTGCTGTGAACACCGCCCGCCACAATGTTGGGAATAGGGGATGCCACCGCCACCGTGGCGGTGGCATCCTAATACTCGCGGCGGGACCGCCGCTCCTACGGCGGACGGTCCCATTCACCGCTACAGTGGCGGGAGGACTTTGTCCGCCCGTCATCGTAATGTGCCCCTAAGTTCACAAACTTCACAGTCTCTCTGCTTCATGCACGAGCACTTTTAGCATGTGCTGCCTGCTTTGGGGCCACTGGAATTATGCAGCAATGGAGGACAAAATTATGCCGCAGTGTTGACTAAATTATGCAGCAAAAAAAAGGCTGCAGCGTAATGCAGTATATTTTCTGATACTTTATTATTTTTACATTTTTACAGATGCTAACAGTCTCTGGAAAAAATGTTGCCTTATTTGTACCAGTGTAACATACAAATCCAGCAGTGACAAAGGTGATCAGTCAACCTTTGCAAAGGGCCGTCCCCTTCGCAGAAACACAAGTCACATTTTTTAGTAACATTTGATCCGTTTGAGCTACAAACAATTTATTAGTTAAAATCAGCAAAATATGCAGCAGATGATGCATTATGCGTTAAATATTGCAGAACCAGAATTATATAGAAAACATTTGCAAACTAGGATATTTTGCCATTCATGCTTGAACTGCTCTTGTGGAAAAAGGAAGGAGAGGTGCTGATGACAGAAGCTGCATGGCTCGGAGACAAATGGTTTGTGCTTCCACTTTTAAGCTTATGTCACCTGTAAGCAAATACCGCCTTTGTAGGTTCCTCGGCCCTGCCAAGTACCACGCATCAGGCGTTAGTCTAATGCATTTCAGTGCGGTGGTCCGCATCACTGCACTGAAATGCAAAATCACGCATTATAGCACATCCTCAGCTGTCAAGCTGAGCGCTGCTATAATGCATGACTGAACTCCAGTGTGGCAGAGCGCTGTGCGCACGAGATAACAGTGCACATCCTTCTCAAAATGAGGCTCAGCAGGTAAGGGACGGATGGACTAGTGTAGACAAAAGACGTACATTTCCCCTAACACTAAGAATTCCCAGGCATGCAAATGCGTGTTCAGAAGCTTGACACTGTTTGACGGTCATGGTCAGCGCGTACAAAGGCGTTGCAGATAAGGTCAGGAAAACACGCAACTCTTCAAACTGCACTCTGTGTTAAAATCGGGTGGCCCTCTTAAACTAGCCAGGCGCGGTTATGTAATAGTGAATAATCGAAGGCTCATTCAGAATCGAAAAGTTGGAGAAACGTATAGAATACTGAATGAATTATAAAGAAACAGATTAATTGAATTATAAAATGCATTTTACACATTTTAAACGCAATTATAAAACATTAGTACAAAACTTAACCGTAGTCTACCAAAACGTACACAATAGGTTTAAGATAGCATCCTAATGTACACATTTTATTTTTCTCACAATGACAGTAAAGACTCCCGTATTCAGAAGTAAAACATTCAGTTTCGATATGGCACACATGCAGTGTGCTGACCCGGCAGCAGCATCCTTTCCGTGATGCTAGTGCTGCACAGCTCCTGAGGCTGGGACTGTCATGCTGCTCGAGCTGTTACTGATGGTCTGCGGACTCCTGACAGTGCGAGTGTCAGCATTACTGCTACCACTGCACACTGTGCGGGTAGTAGTATCATGGTTTTCTTTGCTCGCCTGCCTCCTTGCTATCTATCACATGTCCCTGTGTCTGCTTGGAGTTATCTGAGCGCCCTCGGTGTCCGGAGCATGGCACGTGCCTACTGACTAGCGCATACAATGGGGCGCTATTTTTGTGCCATCACCTGTCCATAGAAAAATATTTTTGTCCTGTGCCGGCCTCTTGCATCACACCTGTTCAGAACATGGAACAGCTTACCCCAAACACCAGGCGTGCCCCATCATACCTGCTGTTCAGTAAGTGTATGAAGAGGCCTCTCTTCAAGACCACTGAACTGTATTTCCGAACGGGTCAGCATTTTGTTGTTTTAGAGTCAATGCACCTGATGCACTCAGAGGTTGTCTCAAAAGTGCATAGAAGACATTATTTGTGTTTTTTCCTGCCTGCAACCATCAGGCCTTTCATGGCGATCAAGGGCAGGAAGACCAACGTTGGGACACTTTCCCTAAGTGGGCTAATTTGCCTTCCTAAAGTTCCTCTACCGTAGACGTGAAGGTGTTGTGGTACTGCTGAGTGGGACAGGGTTTTTGACTGTGGAACTGGTTTAGGTCCCCCCTACTTTAAATGAGGCAGTGCAGTGCTTAATATGTAAAATAATAAGTGCCAGGGCCCGAACCAGGAGGCCACTGCAGCTTGCAGCACCCATCGCCCCCACTTCTCTCACCAGCAAGTGAGACAGTTCAGATTATTGAAATCTCTGTTTAATATATTGTGTCTCTGCAGCCTCGCACGGAAACAGGTGTCCGACCTAGACTGTGGGCTGTGCCATGCTACTACTAAGTGTGGGTGACATTATACTTTTCACAAGAAAGTGTCACTCGTAGTCGCTGAATGTCACTCATAATTTCATTGAAATTATGAAAATGTCACACGTAAGCAATCTGAAACCTTGGCAGCAATGCTTCCTGCATTTCTTCTCTTAATAGAGCGCAGCTTCGGGGTGAATGTGTGCCTTTGTTAACGTTTTCATGTTAATGGCAGCTCCCTTCATGAGCTGCAATTAACATGAAAACTTTACAAAAAGGCACACAATCACCCCGCAGCCCAGCTCTATTAAGAGAAGAAATGCAGTAAGTCTACAAACACAGCGTGTGCTTTTAGGTGATTCTACACGCTGTGTTTGGTGCTGCATTTCTTTTGTTTTCTAGAGTGTGGCTGCGGGCAGATTGTATGCTTTTGTTTAAAGCATTCATGTTAATTGCAGCTCGTGACGGGCTCTGCAATTAACACGAATACTTTAACAAAAGCACACAATGAGCCCCACAGCGGCACTCTAAATGCCTCTTCCTCTGCACGTTGGAAATGCCCGTTTTTCGCGCTGCAGCGGCGGCGCGAATGCTCCCTGGGGATGTGTGTGCGCGCCACACACACAGCAGTGCACGCTCGGGGGCACTGATGTGCGTGCCCGCGCAGGCTCGCACCTTCAAGGGAACACTGGTCATAAGTGATGTCATAAATGATGTCATAGAATGTCATGAGTGATGTAATATGTGAGGTCATTAGCAGTGCATGGCGAGGCGCAAGTTAGAGTTATCTCTGCTAACTATAACTGGTGATTTCTGTTGTTTTTTGTTTTCAAAATATTAATGTTGTCACAGACATATTCACCTAACTATAACATTACTTCAACCTTTGTTTTTTTCAGTGGATTTCTATGTTTTTTTAACGTAAATTAATATTTTATTACCATACGTAAAGCCAACCTCTCGGCACTAGCCTGCAGCCAGGCCCTAACGTGAACCCCCCAACAGACAGCCATCCCCATGCTGTGCATGGCTTTCAGCTGTGCACAGCGGGCGATTGGCCACAGGGCTTGACTGCCAACTCCACACCACACCCAGCCTTTGGTGTGGGTGGTGTAGGGTTTGTCTTCAGTCCCTGAGGACTCCATCCCTCCCAAGCCCTAATGGACCCTGGGGACCTCATCCTCCGAGGCCAAATACAATTAAACAGGGAAGAGGGGCATGTGACCCACCTCCCCAAGACTTTTTGGGTCCCAGGGACCCCATCTCTAGGGCCAAAATCCAAGGGGAGGGGACATGCAGATCCACTCCCAAAGCCTTAATATGCCCCAGGGACCCCATCCCCCAGGGGCAAAAACACAAAAAAGGATGGGGGGGATTTCCCCCCCCGTCACTGTCCATTTCTTAAAAAGGGAATGGGGGGCACCTGGCACCCCTCTCTGACCCTTATTAACCCCTTTGGACCCCATCCCCCAAGACTGCATGACATTATAAAGGGGAGGGGTAGGCGGCGTGGTCCTCCCCCCTGAGCCTTTTTACGTTCCAGGGACCCATCCCCCGGGGCCATATTTTATCAAAGAGGAGGGGGCCATGTGGCCCCCCCTTTCTGAGGGTTCATAAGCCCCAGGGGTGTGCCTTATTTAAAATGGGAGGGGGGCTGTGCTGCTCCCCTCTCCCTGGGCATATTATGGCCCTGAGGACCTAATCCCCCCGGGGCCTTCCTGCAATATAGGTGGGTGCCCCGGTGCCCATGCAGAGCTCCCACAAACAACATATTGGGGCCTGTGGGGGGAGCCATAGGGCCCCGCCAGCTCTTCAAATGGTGCGGGAGGCAGCATTTCTCCCGCCCAGAGGGAGCAGCTCCTTTTTGTATGCTCCTTCCAGGCGGGAGCAATATGTGCTCTGTTTCCCTGAAAGAGAGCACAAGTCTGCTCTTAGCCAGAGGGAGCATTTTTAAATATCCTGCCGGCTGGGAGCAGACTTGGGGGCATATTTAAAAGCCCCTATTGCCACAAGAACATAATTTTTGTCGACGTTCCTGTGGCGATAGGAGCTTTATCTTATTCACAAGGCACCCTATCACGCTGTATTTAGCGTGAAAGGGGTGGGCAATGGGTGTTGCGATGGACGGTCTGCCACAACACCCATTGATTTTGACGCTGTCCCATATTTACAAGGGTGGCGTAAATATAGGGCAGCACCAAACTTAAGACCAGGGAAAACCTGGTCTTAAACAGGTGAAACAAGGAGAAATGCTTTATTTCTCCTAATTTTTGCTGTTTCTATGTGTGCTGCCTTGTGCAGCACACATAGAAACAGCAAAACGCCATGTATGATTGTTTATGTGCTGAAAGGTGTCCCTTCCTGCTCATAAACAATCATTTTAAAAATGATGAGTTCCAACTTCTATATTTGCTGCACAAGTACCACATATAGAAGTTACAAATCACCATTTATGATTGCTTATGTGCAGGAAGGGACACCTTCCTGCACATAAACAATCATTTCCCACATTGCAGGCACCCTTGCACTATGGTGCAAGGGTGTTTGCTTTGGCATTAGGCAGCTAAATTTAGCACCAGCGCAGGGAGAAACACAGGGCTGCACTGTATAGTTGTAAATACAGTGCAGCCTGCGTTTCTAAAGTGATAGAGCGTGGCGTTCGCCTTCTTGGATTAAAACAGCGCTCCGCCACTTTAGTTGTTAATATGCCCCTTAGTGTTTGCTCCCATTTTGCAGGAGATTTAAAAATGTGCCCGCCAGACGGGAGTAAACACGTTTCCCTGCCCGTGCTAGTGCGGGTAGGGGAACTACTGTGCCCCTGGGATGGGCTCTCGGGAACACAGTGCATGAGACAGCCCCGGGGTCCCTGAGGCCATTAAAGGCTCAGGGAGTGGAGTTGCATGGCCCCCTCACTTTTTTTTACATTTCAGGTTGGGTCCCCGGGGTCTAAGTAGGCTCAGAGAGAGCCCCCTCCCTGTTAAACAAAATTGGCCACGGGGGATAGGGTTCCCAGGGCCACAATAGACTGGGAGAGAGAGGACGTACACCCCCTCTCCTTAAATATACTCGGGCGCAGGGGATGGGATCCCTTGGGCCCTAAATGGGCTGAGGAGGGGGCCGCTACTGACTCCTCTCCCCATTTATATATTTTTTAAAATGGTGGCCACCACTGTTGTTTTTTTCTGCAATCTCACAGGACTCCCGTGGGATTGAGGCAAAATTTGCAGATTTTTTTCAAATCGTGGCATGGGAAGGATCGCTCTGGGTCCTCCCATGGGGCATTGGGGTGTAGGGTATCTCTACCCTGCCCCATTATATCTTTTTTTTTAAAACTTCTGGACGAGGGACTACATCCCGGAGTCCTCTAATGGCTGGCAGCAACATTTTTCACATGTTGCTGGCAGCCAGTCTGTGTGCTTGCTCATGGCTTCCACAGGAGCGAGATGATCCAGGGTAAAATGTTTACTTCCTGGGTCAATCACAATACTCTATTTTTGAATTGGCGCTTCAACAAGATTCTCGCTGGAGTCCCTCAGTCTCAACCATCCAGGTATACAAAACTTTTTAAACCTTAATTTCTCGAAACCTACTGAACAGATTTTTACCAAATCACAAAAAAACACCATCTGAGAACCAAGATCTAGGTTCCTGCCAAATTTGGTGTAATTTCATTCAGCAGTTTTTGAGAAAACGCTTCTGACACAAATCTATGGAAAATGCATGGGGATTTTGCTTTCTTTTTTTCTCAGCCCCTGCTTGACGGATTACTACGAAACTTCCCATGCACAAATTAGGTAAAAACTTTTTTAGAAAGTTTCATGAAGATATGCCACACGGCGTCCCAGCCATGCACAGTTTTTAAATCAAAAATGGCACTGCAAATTTTGCAGTGATATTATCAATGATGTCATAGAAGATGTCATATGTGGGGTAATTAGAAGTGCATGGCTAGTGAGTGAGTTATAGTTGCCTTTGGGCATGAGTTATAGTTACTTGAGATATCTATAACTAAAACTAGTACATTTCTGTGGTTTTTGTTAGTTTAGAACATTATGGGGGCGATTATGATGTCGATTGGAAAGGCTCCGAACGGGATACAAACCTCCTCCGCGCACAGCAGGGTGCACAGCAGGGTGTTGTGTGCGCGCTCAGGCCCAGCAACCAACTCCCAGCATGTGGCCAACCTCACGCTGAGCATGGCCTTTGGTCGTGCAAGGGGGAGGGTTTGCCACAGGGCCTGACCCTGGGGATCCCATCCCGCAGGTGCTTTGTTTTTAAAGGGGAGGGGTAGCCGCGTGACCGCCTGCCTGAGCCTCATTAGGCCCTTGGGACCCCACCTCACAGAACCTTATCTATTTTAAAGAGGAGGGGGTCCACGTGGCCCCCAATCCCCGAGTCTTATTAGGCCCTGGGGACCCTGTCCCTCACTGCTTTTTTTTATTAAAGGGGAGGGGGCCTGCGTGGCCCCCGTCCCGAGCCTTATTAGGCCCTTGGAACCCCATCCCCCAACACACTACTCAAAATAAAGGACTGCAGGCCCCCCCCTCCCCGAGTGGTTATTGGCCCGGGGTCCCCACCTCCTGGGGCCCCCATTACATAAAGGTAGGCACCCTGGTGACCACTTAGGGCATCCACTATACACTTATTGGGGTACGAGGGGAGCACGAAAGCCCCAGCACCCCCAGTCAATCCTCGCATGCTGCGGAAGCCGGCATTGCTCCCGGCCACAGCAGATATTTATACTGCTCCCTCAGGGTGGGAGCAATCCATTGATCTGTTTCCTTTCCTGCATATGTGCGGCAGGAAAACAGATCAAAAGTCTGCTCCCAGTCTACAGGAGCATTTTGCAAAGCTCCTGCCAGCTGGTAGCAGATTTTGTGTTTTCTACCGCCTGGCGAGAGTTTTGAAAACGCTCCCGCACATAGGAGCAAACAGAAGGAAACTGCTCTGTACTGGGCTCCCCGGGGCACAGCTAGTGACATTAATGGCACAGGGTGGGGGGCCGTGGTGCCTCCTCATCTTAAAAATAGAGTGGGCCCCAGGTAGCGGGGTCCCCGGGCCGAATAATGCCTGGGGAGGGGGTGCCACGTTCACCTCCCCTAAAAAACACTTCAGGCCCCAGGGGACGGGATGCCCGGGCCGAAGAGGTCCTGTGAAGGTGGGCCATGCGTGTCCTCTCCCCCCAAAAATAAATAGCAGCATCCCACCTGGCCCACCTCAAGGGGTTTAAAAAAGAAGCACACAACACTGCACTTCTTATTTTAAAAATGTTTGCTGCAGATTTGTAGATCCTTTGCGAATTTGCGGCAAAAAAAAGAAAAAAACATTTTTGGCCCAAGTGGGGTCCCACCACCAGACCTAGGGGGTCAGGGTATTCCAACTCTGCCCCTTTGTGTCTTTCTTTTACCTTTTTTAGGACTCTAGACTGAGTCTGAGTCCTAAAATGGCTGCCACCATTTCCTGGTTGAGTTGCGGGCAACCAAGCATACCTCATTTGGAGATCTGTTGGCTCCACCGATCTTCTGTGGCATGAAATATATACATTTTTTAACCTTAATTTCTCCAAAGCTACTGAGCGGATTTACACCAAAACACAAAAATCACTCTTTCTAGATGAAAATCTAGCTGTCTGCCAGCTGTATCTAGCTCATCAGTTATTATATCCCAATGTCTATACATCACTTATGCATTACTACAAGTCCAAAAGGTGGTACCACATACAAGTGCTCTGTGGCCTTGGTTGCAAAAAGACATCCCTTGAGCAGTACCAAGGCCATTTCCTGACTCGCTTCAGTAGTCCCTTAGGCTATCCTCTGTCCATTAGCTTGGTAATAAGAATATCTGAGTCCCAGAAGTAATCAGCCCCCAGAGCACAATTTCTCCTTAAGCTCAAGAATTGCCAGTAAGGTGGGTTGTCCCTCGGGTTTCTGGGGCTGTGGCTAAAATGCACAAGGAGAGTATTTTACAAAGTAGCCTTCCAGTAGGCTACCATTGTGAGGTCTTATACAACTTACCGTGCATGTGTTGAATAGCAATATCTAAAAAGTTGATTTCCTCTCTGCTGGGAGACTTACTGAATTGTATGTCAGCTGACCTGCTTTTTAACCACATCAAAAATGTCTGAAATGAAGGCTCATCTCCTGACCAGGTTAAAAGGATGTCTTCTATATACATCCTCTCCAGAGTACGGTATTTTGAGGAAAGGAATTAGATTGGTGTTTGCTCACAATTATCCATAAAGAGATCTACCAGGTCAGGGGCAAATCTTGAACCATTCCAAATACCATGGATTGAAAATATAATGAGTTTTGGAAAATAAAGAAGCTCTTGGTCATAGCAATCTCCAGTAGGGTTATAATACAATAAGTGGGTAGTTGTATGTGCCACTCTATTTTCAAGAACGGGTCTAATTACTTCTAAAGCATATCTTTGTGGAATGTTCACATAGAGCGAGGTTATGTCGATGTCGACTAATATCTGGTGCTGGGGAAAATATGGGTACTCCTCAAGCAATTTAATAAAGTACAGTGTGCCAACTACATATGCTTTAGTTGTTCAACAAATAGTTTCATGAATGTGTTCATGTACTTGCAAAGAGGCTCAAGTAACAAGCCATGGTATTCAGACAAAATATCGAGAGAAAAAAATATTGAGAGACAAAAATATTGAGTTTCAAATATTGTGTGCAAAAATATCAATGACAAGAATATCGATTTTAAGGTAAGTCATAGCGATCTTAAATATATTTATGTTGTTAATATCAATGTAAAATCTATTTATATATATATCTGTATGTTTATTTAAACATATATAATTTAAAACTATTAATAATATAATAATTTTAATTCATATGATAATTTACTTATTTTTTGTAAAGTATGAATGTATATACAAAATTGAAAAACATAACAAATTAACTGCATATAATTTAATAACAAACCAATTTAATTACACATAGAAAAGTACACAATATAACATTTTTTAATAAAAATATATTATTACATACATTACGCAATAAAAATAATATATTTTTAAATACACACAAACATCATAATATTATAAGTTTAAACAATATAAACAGAACTATAACTGTAGTAATTAAACATATACTATTCCCACGTCAATCTCTGCAATGGTAGGGTAAACGTTGGAATCAGGAAGGGTAAAAGATACTATTCCCACTCCAGTTGGTGCAACAGTATGGAAAGAGTTGGACTCAGGAGAGGTAAAATATACTATTCCCACTCCAGTCTGTGCAAAAGTAGGGAAAACATTACACAGGAGAGGTAAAATCTACTATTCCCATTCCAGTCAGTCCAACAGTAGGGAAAGCGTTGGACTCAGGAGGGGCAACCTTTACTATTCCCACTCCAGTCTGTGCAACAGTAGGAAAAGCGTGGGACT